>OX421448.1:22233532-22238532 GCA_949126865.1 Montipora capitata | reverse complement strand
TCTACAAATGAAAATGACACTTATGCGATATTGGGTGGAGGGAAAAACGTTCTTAACATGAATTGGACAAAACTTTAAGGCCCGTAAGCAAATAAAGAAGCAGAATATTGACTGGTTCATAAGGTCGAGACTTGGAGTGCATCGAGAGAATGTCCATTTTAGCGTTTTTTAAGTGAGCATCTGATTAGAATAGAACTTCTTAAAACTATGAAAAATTATTATCTCCGCCGTCTGAATTCATTATGCCCTTCGTTATGATTGGTTCATTTGATTGCTAACGTGGTGATTGGCCGAAATAATCAAATTGATTTTCGTTTTATGACGCTTCGTTTCAAACCGCTCTATTTTTCTCTAACTTCACACATTAAAATTATACATCATTTTCGGCCGTTGTACAGAAAATCTGAAATGTCAAGAATTTGGAGAATGCCTTATAAATGTACTTTTAATAGTTTGATCACAGAAAGTAAATGGTATTTCATTTGTATTTTAATAAATGTGGACTTCAAACAAAATGAGTTCTCATGGATGAATGAGTCTTGGTCATACGAAATGTCTGAGCGGTAATTTGTGCTCAATAGCTTCAGGGCATACAAAATCATCATTGAGAGGGACAGTGGCGCAAAAACCTCATTAGAAATGTAACTTGGCATGTGAGTTGTCCATGCACTTGTCTTGAAATTGCAAACAATCAGATGCAGTATTGGAAAACGTCACGGACATATTTTTCGAAATGTGCCTTAAGGACGGTGCCTACTAATTCTAACGTATTTTTGCCCCGTTGCATGATTATGCAGGAAAAGTAGGTCTTAAAAGGTCTTATTGAAATCCAGAAAGAAAATTGGGGATAACCACTCATTTTTCAAAGATAATTGAAAGTAATGTATATGGCGTTCTTTCTCAAATTGAAGCGTAATTATCTCTCAAAAATGCATGGTTACCCCCAATTTTCTTTTTGGATACCAAGATCAGAGTACTTACGAAGATCTACTTTCTCCGGATAGTTTTAAACCACGCAAAAATATCTCTGTATTAGTAAGCATCACTGATACGAAACCCGAGTATTTCGAGAAGCGCAGAACATATTCACAATAGCAATAGTAGGCGCTGTCCTTAAAGGACGGATTTGCCTTCAACGACCTTCAACAAAATAACAACTTGCCATGCGCGCGCCTTATGGAACTGATGGTGCGCATGCAATCAATCCTTCTGATTTCACCCGAGTGACACAACAATGGAAATCGATTGAGAAACGTCATTTGCATATGTTTCAGCTCAAAACTGGTTTACCGTGAAGAGCTAAACCTCCAAAATGGGAAATTGTTTCGCATATTGCTTCCAAACTAAAGAAAGTTCATCAATGCCGAAATCCAGTGAGACTTCGAGTGAATTGATGACCGATAAAAAAGTGGAACGCGCAAAGACCGCTCGTATTAAAAGGGCGGAAAAGACGCGCAAAAACTCACCAATGGTGCGGAGAAGATTGCTCAGCCAGAAGAAAAATCGTGTAGGGCCTTGTCTTTTTGACGTTGCTGAGGAAATTAGTGATAACTCCCTTCCGAGCAGTGCGCACTTCATCTATCCCGTCTCGGGATCTTCAAACAGTTCTGTCCGATCCAACAGTAGCGACGGTAGCTTTGGTACTCGGAGTGGATCTTCATGCGTTTCTGCAAGCTACGAGGAGAACCCCTCAAGGGAGACTTATACTTTGAGTGACGGGTCAAGAAATAGTGACTCGTCATCGGACTCGACTTCCTCCTCGTCCACACAGAACGATGTCTCGAGAGCATCAAGTGCAGAGGTTAAGCCAGGTGTAACCCAAGGGAGACTTATCATCGTACAGCCTTATCGCAGCTTTTCAGGATCTTACGATAGCTCATCTTGCGAAAGGATCCACAATGAACAAAAACTCCCAGCAGCATTCGGCTCCTCATCAGATGCTAGCTCATTCGATTCCTTTTCAGAAAACATGGTACAATTTGATGAGTGCTCTAGCGAGGAGGAATCCTGTCGAGTCTATCCTACCATTTCGAATTAATTATTGCTTGAGCTCGATTGCACTCTTAGTGCGAGGGCTAATTTGAAAGTCCCTCCCAACTCCGTGCTGTGCTTTGAACTTCTTTGCTGCGTAAGTCATTACACTACACAGAATTGAAGATACTGCGAGTTGATCATTCAGACAGCAATGAAAACTATATGAAACAGGATAATTTTGAAGGAGAAAAGAATCCTAAAACTTTAGTCGTAAGACTTAGAACGTGTTTTACTACCGACTGTACCCGTTGGTCAATTATCCGAAGAGGATAACACCGGGAATGAGGGAATACAGCTGTACTTCGTTAAGTATCAAGAGATTGCGGACGCTTAGTATAGGTCAATCTGTATTAAATTTTACTTTACTTTTACCGGGAAACAGTATATCAAGTAGCTGATTCACGATGAAACAGGAGGCTGACAGCTACGTTGTTATTTAAAACTAACAAAAATCACAACTATAATGTTAGTCTCCTGATTCATCGTACTTGTTCCCAAAGAAAACTGTAAAAGAAAATGCCTTTAAGTGCGAAGTTAGATAGATAAGATGCATAACGTTATTTAAACACGGTAAAAATCCCTTCAGGATACAGTTGAAAACACTCGGAAATCTTGTTGTCAAAATGAAATTTAACTACCATTAATTAAAGGAAATCATTTTTACCACTATCTACCAAATCTGCTTTTAAAGATTACCATGCATCGAACGTATTGAGCTCCAGCGTTCATTTCCGATAACCTGATGCAGGAGCCCCAAATTAAAAGTATTCAGGGGAAAATTGGCTGGCAGGTCCAATGCGTAGAGTAAGAGTTGGCAATGGGGTCTGTCGTCGAGGCAAACGACATTATCCCAACCACTCTATTCGCTCCGAAACGTCCGGTAACAATTGCAAATGATGCTATGCAAATAGCGACAATTAACAAGGATGGTCTGAATGGTTACAACAAAGATACAAATTGTATTAAATGTAGCAAACAGAGTTTCAGCCTTTTGTTGTTGTAATGGTTGTCACATTTGAATTAAAAAAGAGAATGGTTTTAAACATGTGTATTCTCTATATAGCTACAGTATGAGTCGTGCGATTCCTTAATTTAAAAGGACCAGGAACGCAACTATTACCACAGCTCTTGTGACTAAACTATAGGCACAAAGAAATGCACAACGAAAGGTATACGAAATAGAGTTGCGGCGTGGTATCTGCCTTTTAGAGGTCGAAATTAGTGTTGCCAATTTGAACAAAGACAATCAGCTCCATATTTGATCCCCCATATCACCCCAACCACCACCTGTAACAACAAGAAAACGCCCATAATAGTCGTTGTCATTGAATTGCCAACGGGACCCCAGCTTGCGTGGCAGGCGTTCGAAGTGGAAAGGAAAGGGAGAACCGGCGGAAGAACGAGGAGTGGCGCGACATCCTCGTTCTTCTTTCCCTTTCCCTTCGCTCCTTCACTCGAATATTGAATGCCAGGGATAACATTTTTAACGCCGTATCCCACAACCGCGCGCGACCTTGAATGTTATTGTCCGTATTCAACATGGCAGAGGCGAGGTTAGATCTCGGCGGATTCCACTTGAATGTTCATTCAGTAACAGGAAATGTGGGAGACAAGGAATGATCTGTTGAGTTTTGGCGATGGAAATACTGCAGGAAATTTAGAAACAAAACCTAAGGCCGCGCGCGGTTGTGGGATACGGCGTTAAAATTTTCCTTCCCGGTTCAAGTTCTAGTTCCAGTTCCAGTTTTTCCTTCTAACGATGCATGACAAATACTGCGAGAAAGCTGGAGCCAAATTAATACAAGATGGCGCCCAACGATTACCTGAACGAAATGAGGCGGTATTTCGAAAACAACTCGAGAACTAAGGACTTTGTCGCTCACACAGCGAAGGTGGGTGCAGGAATCAGCCTTCCAGTTCGTTATATGATAGTTGAATGTGATGTTTCGCGTTTTTCCCTTTGTTTATTGTTAAAAATGTAACATCTGATGATGGCTAGGTTCATTCTGTAGCGTGGAGTTGTGACGGAAGAAGACTTGCTTCAGGCTCATTTGACAGAACTGTTAGCATTTTTGTTTTGGAGAAAGACCGTTTAGTAAGTAACGATAGTAAATATTAATCCCAAGTTCCACTCTTGTAAGGTACTGTATTGTTTTTTCTCTTCAGTGTCAGCTAGCATAAAAGATTCGTTATGCTTTGATTTTCCTAGACTAAAGAGACAAATCACAAAGGTCATGGAGAGAGTGTTGATCAGCTCTGCTGGCACCCAAATAACTCTGATTTACTGGTGACAGCATCAGGTGATAAAACGATCAGAATATGGGACGCCAGAGGTAAGTATTTTCTCGATCTAATTTTTAATTCAATGGGCATTTTTATACTAGAGATGCATAATCTGTCTATTTTGTTTTCCATCTGGTGAAAAGGCAGGACGAACTATACAAGACGCATAATTCAGCTGGGACTAATTTCAGCAAGCAATTCTCATGCATCTGTTAAATGAGTCTAGTATAAAGATGGGCACAAGATGCATTATATATATTAATGCAATTAAATGCATCTGGTTGAACTATCCAATTGAGTGCGTCTTTGAAGATATGCTAACGGGGATAGTTTGTCGAGAAGCATTATGCAGCTTGTGCCTGTCCGTAACAATGTATACCAACCAGACAAACTCAACAGACACATAAAGGAAAGTTTGCCCCAAGTTCAGGGCAGGTACAAAACACAGGTCACAAGCCTGCAGGTCATTGTTTTACCAACACAGAAACAACCCTAACCATTTGAAAATGGCAACATTAGGCCTAAAGGCTTTTGTTTTTAGGCCTAATTAAGGTTAGTTTAAATGAATGTTTAGAATTCTTTCTGTATTGGTTAACAGTGACCTGCAACTTGTGACCTGTCTTTTGTACCTTTCGCCCAAAAAATCACCATCCAATGTGGTTGCTCCATAGTGTTTTTCCCTG
>OX421448.1:22221032-22228532 GCA_949126865.1 Montipora capitata | reverse complement strand
ATCACGCCAAAAATCCTTCAAAGTAACAAGAAGTCACATCACCTTATTTTGGAATAATCAATCAGATGGCATTCTTTTTCTCCAATCCCAAGAATGTAAACAGCATTTCTGAGAGTTTTGAACAGACCTCCTTTAAGTTTCATTCCCTTTATGCACAGCAATCTGCCTTACAATGGAAAATAACCATGTCCAGTACTTTCATTATGAAATCTGGCACTAAACCCTAACCCTAACCCTAAGCTATCAAAAACCCTGCATGCATGTTTATGAGAGAACTAATCTAAACCAACTAAACTCTATGAAAGTAGAAATTACTGTATACATGTAACATAAATCCTTTATAGTCAAAGTATAAAAATAAAACAAAAAAAATATTTTTAAATATCTTTTTGTTGCAGTTACCCGGACTTAAAGCTACAACAGACATTGCATGCTCATCCTGCCAACTGCATATGTATAAAATTTGATCCAAAGGGGAGGTAAGCCTATCATGAGCTCCTTGACTAAAGAACCAGTAATTTCCCAATGCAGAGGATCCGAAATTCTTCAGTTTTTTGTATTCAGTTGCCCCACTATTTCTTATTTTTTTAATGTATTAAGCTTGGAAATGGTTTGTATATTGAGCAAAGTTTGTCTTCAATTTAGCGAAATGAAAAAAGAAACAATTATGTGTGCTATTACATGTATTTTTGAAAAAAAATTTAAGGAGGCTCGAAAGGGTTTCAACACTAAGAAGACTCTCTGTTTAGATCGAATAACACTACAACACTGTATCACGTAACAGCAATGTTATGGTACTGTATGAAACACTGATTATTTCCAAACAAGATGTGATCATTATTGTGATGTAATAAGTTACCTTCAATGGGAACGGGAAAGATTAGAAGTACACGATGAAACTTTCGGCAAAGTTTAAAAAAATTCTGTCAAGAGGATTAAAAGCTACCTTTAAAAAATCACAAATTTAAGGTGGCTCTGAATCCACTAGACAGATTTTTTTAAAACTTTGCAGAAAGTTTCATCTTGCCCTTCTGATTACTTTTCAGAAATAAAAAATGGGGGTCACCAAGGCAAAATAATGGGTGTTTTTACAGGGTTTGCCCATTGCCACGGTGACATATTACATCACAATAATGACTGTATCTTGTTCAAGAATAATTCGTGTTTCATTTGGTGCCACAATATTGCCAATACATGATACAACGTTGTGGTGTTGATAATTCTAATAAGAGCGTCACTTGGAAACGTTGAAACTGGTTTGAGCCTCCTTAAAGTGCTTCTATGATAAAAAAAATTTCTTCCTTTTTGGCTATAGATTTTGAAAGTGTGATTGCCAGACACTTGACTGGCAAAATTTTGAGCTTTGATTTTTACCCAAAGGCTGTTTATTTTGAGTGTAACTTTTGGATTTCACTGTCCGCCATTACTCGCGTTCCAAACTGACAAATTGGACCTCAGAGGGTTGGTCTCGGGAAAAGTGACGACGCTTACTTGCCAGCTTAAACTTTCAGTGTGTAAACGCAGCTCATTATATATGCAAAACACAAGTATAAAAATCTGAAAGCCCGAAACTCCTGTGCTGCATATTAATTCAGCCGTGTATACACCCTTTGCATTCTTAATTAAACTATTGAGTCTTTGACGTCATGTTCTCCTTGATCCAGTTCTCTCAAGATTTTGAATTTAGTAATGGCGGACACTTAAATAGGAAAATTCCATTTTTTTAGATCAGTGCTTAAAACTTGAGTCATTTAGTTTATTTAACATAGTTTTGAAATCCAAAGGAAAAAAAAAAATTTTGGTCATGCCATGTCAGTCCAAGATGACACGTCTTGTGATAAACGTCTTATGGAAACCCATAAAAATTCCTGCATCATGATATTGTACTAAGCCTGTGTATCAAGTGCTAAAAGGCAAGTGCTAAGAGGGAAAGAGGGAGACAGAGCAAGGGGACTGGGGAGAGGAGGGGAGGTCTCCAGGCTATTATTGTACCTCCTCACTTCTGTTTTGTCTTGTGCGTCTGATTAGGTATTTTGCCACTGGAAGTGCTGATGCCTTAGTAAGTTTATGGGATTTGGATGAACTGGTCTGTGTTAGAACATTCTCAAGACTAGAGTAAGTTTAATGGATTTACAGTGCTACCATTCGAAATTCATCTTTCCGTTTGTTCCTTTTCCGTTCTCATTTTCTGTTGTTCACCATCTTTCCATTACGTCTATAGCCGTTTTGCTGAATCATGTTTGTTTTAAAAAGCTTGATTTTTTATTTTTTAAAACACGATTTTTTATTACCTCTTGTTTATTTCATCATTAATATTTTGTTTTCTTTTTTACAAAGTTGTCTTTTTGTTTCCTTTCTGTAGCTGGCCAGTAAGAACGCTAAGCTTTAGTCATGATGGTGAGATGTTAGCTTCTGGCTCTGAGGATCTTATCATTGATATCGTAAGTATCATTTTGCTGGTCGTAAGTGGCTTTTTTTAATTAGATGTGAAATCCTTGTGTCAACTTTCGAACAGTTGTTTACTGATCGAAATCTTGCCGCGAATTAAATTACTCATCGCGCACCGGTGGCTAAGTTGGTAGATAACCGAGCTGCTATTAGGGAGGTCTTGAGTCGACTCCAGCTGGACCAGCACTCAGGGTCTTAAAATAACTGAGTCCTGAGAAAGTGCTGCCTTTGTAATTTAACCCACAAATGGTTAGACTTTCAAGCCTTCTCGGATAAGGACTAATATATAGATTTAGCCAAGCCTAAAAGTGGAGCTCATGTTTCTAAACCCAGAAAGCAATATAGTGTGTATGGAATTAGTATCAACCAACAAGTGGACTTATGCAAATCCTGCATTTTAATTGACTGCGCGACTAGAGGACTAATAGTAATAGGCCATTCCGGAATTGAACCAATCAATTGATACTATCACATCTGTCCACGTTTGATGCTTTTAGGTCGAACAGAGACCAAGTAACTCTAAAAATGTTTTAGGATTTCTGTAATATTCATAAAAATAGGCAAACAAAGTGATTTTCACCTCGCCTATTTCCAAATAGTAGGTCCATGACAGGATTTTCCAGTTGTCCCAAATCTGATTTTATAAAATTTTTTAAGAGTGTAGATAAAAGCAGTGAAGAAACTAATTTTAAGAAAAACACGACACTCCTGAGTTTTACAAACATGTTTCGGCAGTAGCCTCTGCCATCTTCAGTGTGAAATGAACAATAAATTACGGGGAATATAAATACTAGAGAAATTACAATAATAATAATGACAATAATTTAGAGTTTATATGGTTTTGGGGGACGCAGCCTCAAAATTAGAAAAGGTTGTATGGATTTGTAACTATGTTTTAATGTCCTGTTCGACCTAAAAGCACCAAACTTGGACAGATGGCCAATCTCAATGTTATCTTTCATGTGATGGTGTCAGTTTATCGATTGGTTCAAATTCGAAACTCGGCCAGTTCCCTGCGCAATTCCGGAATGGCCTATAGTGCTCGAGTAGCGAAAAGCGTGACGCTTTCTTTCGCTTTATTCCCAAACAAATATTTCTTCAACTTGCATTTGCTAACTTTATTATTGCCTTTTCTGTCTGACTAGTTAGGTGATACTAAAACACCCTCAAGGGCCACGGGTCAATAGCTCTGGCGGGCTACGGGCCTAATTGTTAAATAATAACTGCATAAAGTACAAAATTAATAGTCATTACCAGGGATGGCACTAGGATTTTTCAATCTGGGTCCTGGGACCCGCATGTTCGGCCAAATTGGGGTCCCAAGCATTTTTTGGGGGTCCCAAAATCTTGGTGACCCTCTGCGAGAAAAAGAGTATGCTTTAAATTATGAGAAAAAGAGAGTAACCAACTTGGAATTAATATTGACGCATATGCATAGGACCGGCCGACAAAGGCTTTTTCTAGAGCCGTTACATTCATTCCTGGACAAGAACTCTGTTAATGAAAGAGCACCCTTTCCAAGGGTTTACGCATCACTGGTTTCCTCCCTTAGGAGCAACGAACAGTGACGTCTTTTGCTATATATTTGCATTCAGTGACTTTCAGAGTACATTCCCCTGAAGAAGACCGCAGAAGGCGGTCGAAAATTTAGTTTTAACCTTTTTAGTTGTTTTAAACCCCATTTCTTAGAACTTCAATTATGATCACAGATCGCTCCAACAGTTTTACAAACAACAGAATATACTGACAAATCAAAGCAAGTTGTGTGAGTTATTTAAGTCAGTGCCTTGCGTCCTGGGACGCATTAAAATTTCGATGATGCATTTTTTGGGTTTTAGTTGCGTAAAAATGCACGATTTCTGCGTTAACGCGATCCCTGATTACTGTATACAGTTTACAGTGTTCAAACAGATCTAACACCTCTTAACTGACAGCAGTAAACAAACAAGCCTTGGAAACAATAACCGACAATTTTAACTAAAACTGTCAAACGACATTTTCCGTTTGACTGACAGTCTTTACTCCCTCTCTCTTCAGTTTAGAACAACAGCAGAAATCTTACTACCGGTAATTAAAAAGTCAACCCAAATCGTAGTAAATTCGCTTACTCGACTGCAATTTCACAGTCAAACAAAGCAGCTCACGACTGACATCCATATCACACCAAAAGCCAATAAATGTGATTGTTGAAATATGTCAGCATCTCTGTCAACACGGAATTGCAAACGTTTTGAGGCCTTCTTCGTTTTTTAGCGAGTTTTACAAAATGTGTGAGGCAGCGAGGCATATATTAAGAAGGAAAACATTACCTGAAAGCTAACCGTTGTAAATAAGTGTTTCGTCTCTCGCTCTATTTCTCTCAGCGTTACAGTGATTTTCATTGAAAATTTCTCTTCTCCTTCCTCGGCTTCTCTCGAGGCTTTCTTCGCTTAAATTTCTCAAATTTCGTCGCCTCTTCTCTCTTCTCTTTCCCGCCAGGAAAGCACGGGTTGCCAAATGCAACGCTGCCACGCGATGTCCCGCCAAGGAAAATTGCCCAAACACTCCCGTCCTTAGAGGCTCTCATGCCTCCCAACCTACACCCCGCCCGTCTGTACGGGGGGACGGACGGACGGACGGACGGACGTGACGTCATAACCAAAATTTCCCGCTGGATAGATTTTCCAAAAAATCTTACCCATGGTCCGCTATAAACCGTAGGCTCCGTGTCACAAATATCTTCTATGTTCATAAGTTCCCTGTAGGACGTTAAAAAACCCACACACTATTCGAGAAGAGTAGGCGATGACTTCCCTGGTGTTGTGGCTGTCCTTTTTGAGTATATGGGTGGGTATCATCAGCTGAATAGCTGCCAAAACTTCAACCTGCTCAAACAAATAAACAAGCAAACTCTTACAGAACAATTTGGTGTTCTAAAACGAGCGGATAAAGCTAAATATACCCCTGAGAAGTGTCGAGAGCAGCAGCAGCCATTGTTCCTCGCCTTCGTGGACCTCACCAAAGCTTTTGACTTGGTGAGCAGAAGCGGGCTCTTCAAGATCCTCCAGAAGATTGGCTGCCCTCCAAAGCTCCTGGCGATCCGCATAACCTCCTTTCACCAGGACATTCAGAGTACGGTCTGCTTCGATGGGGCCACCTTCAATGCCTTCCCAGTCAGCAGTAGAGTAAAGCAGGGCCACTGTGTCCTTGCTCCAACCCTGTTCGGGATTTCCTTCTCGATGCTGCTCCAGTATGCCTTTGTAGACTGTACAGAAGGTGTCTACGTCAGGACGAGGTCAGACGACAAACTCTTCAACATCGCCAGACTCCGCGCCAAAACCAAAGCTTACGTGGTGCTCATACGGGAGCTGCTGTTTGCAGACGACGCTGCTTTAACATCCCACAGTGAGGAGGGCCTCCACCATCTCGTAGACAAGCTGTTCCAGGCCTGCAAGGAGTTTGGGCTAACGATCAGCCTCAGGAAGACCAATATCCTAGCGCAAGGTGCTGAGTCCCCCCAGTCATCACCATCGACAACAAGGAGCTGGAGGTTGTGGACACCTTCACCTACTTGGGCTCCACCGTATCAAGCTCGACTTCGCTCGATGCTGAGATCAGCTTCAGGATCGCCAAAGCAGCTGCTGTCATGGCCAAACTCAACAAGCGAGTGTGGGGCAATGACCTGTTGAGCGAAAAGACCAAGATGTGCGTCTACCAAGCTTGTGTCCTGTCGACTCTCCTTTATGGCAGCGAGTCGTGGACGACCTATGCCAGACAAGAGCGGCGACTCAACGGATTCCACCTCCGCTGCCTTCGGCACCTGCTGCACATCAGGTGGCAGGACAGAGTCACCAACACCGCGGTCCTGGAGCGCGCTGGCGCACTGAGCATGCCATCACTGCTCATTCAGCGACACCTTCGATGGCTCGGCCATGCACATCGCATGGAGCCTGACCACCTACCAAGAGAAATCCTCTATGGAGAACTGCGGGAGGGC
The DNA here is from genome assembly GCA_949126865.1 of Montipora capitata. NCBI lineage: Eukaryota > Metazoa > Cnidaria > Anthozoa > Scleractinia > Acroporidae > Montipora > Montipora capitata. Next base: position 22,222,108 of record OX421448.1, on the reverse strand, counting down.
GTCCGTCGCGTGGGTCGACCGCTGCTGCGCTGCAAGGACGTCATCAAGCGAGACTTGCAATCTGCACTAATCGACACCAACTGGTGCATGGGAGGACATCGCCGAACACCGAGATACATGGCGGCAAAGTGTCAAAGTGGGGGTTTCAAAGGCGAAAGCGAACGCTAGAGTCCAGGCTACATGCAAGAGAGCGGCGAGGAAAGATCGCGCAGCCCCTGCGCGCGATTCCACGAGGCACTCTGCGCCACCTACAACAGAGACTGCCACTCCAGGATCGGGCTACACAGTCATACAAGATCCTGCCCAAATCCCCAGTGCTAATCATCTCCTCTTCGAGACGAGGATGTCACTACTACTACAAGTTTTGGATTTTACGGTCCGCCATTACTCACGTTCAAAACTGACAGATTGGACCTCAGAGGGTTGGATCCAGGGAAAAGTGACGTCAAAGGCTCACTAGCATAACATTTCAGCGTGTGAATGCAGCTTGTTATATATGCAAAACGCGAGTTTAAAAGTCTGAAAACCAAAAACTCCCGTGCTACATATTAATTCTGCGGCGTACACACGCATTGCATTCTTGAACTAATGAACCTTTGACGTCATTGTCTCCTCGATCCAGCTTTCTCAAGAACTTAAAGTTAGTAATGGCGGACCATACACCTTTGGAATAAGGTGTATTAAATAGGAAAATTCTAGTTAAAATAAACAGGTGTCTTTTTGAAATCAAGACTTAAAACTTTGGTCAGTGTTTAGTAAAAATAGTTTTGAAATCCAAACTTAAAATATCATTGATTTTTTGGTCACAGGGGCACTTTAAGATTTTGAACCATACATTATTCTTGAATTCCCGGACCTTTGCGCGTTTTGTCATGCTTGTCAAGAAACATGGGAAACTCTACTGATTTTTGGATTAAACTTGAAATTTTTTGTTGAGAGTAACCAAAAACAAAAGAAGCTCGATTATGGGCATATTAGATCAGGAAAAGGACCTTCTCAATTATTTTATAATTTATTTTAGGTAAACTTTACTTATGGAGTTGTCGAAAGAATAATCGAATTCCTCTCTTTTCACT
>OX421448.1:22201032-22213532 GCA_949126865.1 Montipora capitata | reverse complement strand
AGTGTCAAAGTCAGTAAAAGTAAGCATATAGTTCAACTCAAATCAACATGTCGAAGCGCACTATCACCTGACAACAATGATACCTAGAACCTTTGCGGGGAAGTGTAACATCTCTAAGATATAACAATATTGTATTTTGTTTTCCCAGGATAAACATGATCGAGATGCAGGCACCGTTCGCCTCTTTGGATTACCTACCAACGCTTCCTGACCCTTGAGCATAACACTTTCTGATTGTAACCATTCCTTTTAGAAATTAAACTCTCACATTAGAAGCCATTGCGAGTGTAACTTATCGTATTATGTCGATAGTTTGTCAATCATAGTTCATGAATGTCGCGGATAGTATCCCTGAACTACTAAAAGCTTTTTTTTCAAGACGTCCTCTGATACCGGCACCCTTCTTGTGCTTGAAATGCGTGATGATCATCGGTGTTAACGATAATAACGTCAAGAGCGTGCTGGACCAATAAAAAAGCACGAAGCTCAGGCTTACCAGCGCCACGCATAAAGAATGTTTGTCAGTGCGAATGCGAATATATTTTTCTTTAACTTTTATTTGGAAGAGTGGTAGAAAGATCCATGAACTTGTATTAATTGATTTTGCGACCAGATGTCTATTTTACCTCTTATTTGCCGAGGGATATAAAGATAAAGCTTTGTGCAGATCGTGACTCCATGTAAATTTCCTTCACTCGGAAGAGATAATATGGCTAACAATAGACGGCAATGTTCAGTATATTTCACATGTGCACTAGCGTTAAGTTCCACCCTTTTCTTAGCACCAAGGATAAACAGACTTCATGGCGTTGGCCAGGGGTCAGATCATTTTGATTTACAAACGTGAATGCCCGTTTGACAAATATGCTGAGGCTATAAATGGCATCACTTTTTTGCGTGAGCATTAGGAAAGTGCGGCAAAATCAGAGATAATTCCACTAGAGCTAAACAATAGCCTTCAAATGGCTCTCCACATGCTTTTAATCATTAAGGTTTCTTAGGTAACTTAAGCACTTAAAGGAAAAAATTGATTTCCTCTCGTGATCATTATGTTAAACACTGTTCCATCAAGTACAATTATTAAAGAGGTAATTACTCCGAAATGGATTTGTCAACTGGTTTGATATGGTGAATTGACCACCGTAAAGAAACAAAGTTTTGTAGCTGACATTTCGAGCGTTAACCCTTCGTCAGAGCGACAGGTCGAAGGTTTCTTTACGGTGGCCAATTTCAAGTACCATATCAAATCAGTAAATTGTTGAACCCATTTTCTGTGTTTCAGTTCCCCACCGACGAAGCACCACATTAGAAACTAAACTCTACAAATACGATTAGTTCTGCAGTGTGTAAAACCAGGAGAAATCGAAGAAAAGTTTTTTAGACGGTAACAATCACGAAAAAGTTTGAAACCCGCAGTTTACCATAATGTCTTCGTTGACGTGGTGGTAGCAAATCTTTTAAGGTTGCCATCAGCATGACCGTGCGATAAATATTGCTTCGAGTCTTTTTTTGTCAAGGTTTCATTGCGATCTCTGTAGTGAACCGCCCTAGCTCGTACCGCATGACTTGATTGTTTCTAGTACATCCGTCAATTATCTGTCAATTATCGTTATTGTATTTGTCGGAATATAATCAGGTAGGCGGGTCGTGTATCGCTCTTTTAATGGGCGTGATATTTAAACAGATTATTGGAACCCTTTGTCCAAACGTTCATGTTCCATTTAACGACTTCCGTTTTGTCAGCCCCACGCCATTAGTTCCTAATCTTTTGTTAACGCTTATTTCCAAGTTTCGTGTGTTGATATGGCCGGCCGGCTGTGTTTACACTGCACATCCGCGGTCATCTCTGACATTTGTCAGACATGAGACATTTTCAAGAGGTTTGCAGTTGCCAAGCCAGGCTAAAAATTGATTATTTGAGCGAGGAACTAGAACATTCAAAAGCGCTTTTGGTCTTATGCAAGGAACGCATTCAATGATGAAACCGAGGCGAATTTGGCCGCTGCGAACTCTGTCGACCCTGATTATTTTTTCACTATTTTACTCTGCTCTCTTCGCCATTTTGGAATCTTTTCATCGAATTCATGAGGATCACACGGTTTATCATGCGGAGGTAAATAGTGGTTTTAATGGCTTACCTTCACTCGTTTCGCATAATAATAGGAAAATCAACGCCAGTGGAATATTTCAAGACCGCAAGTCTGATGACTTGTTCAAGGAACAAGGAAGAGCTCTAACATCTCTTCTACAATGGAGAACTTCAAATGGCGATATGACAAAATATAACAATACTGAAGCGGAAAAAATAACAATGAGGCCGCCGTATCTTGGTTGCCGTGACATCACAGCTATAAGCGTTTTGGGACTCGTAGGTCGTGGATACACCAAAACTGTACAAAAGGGAGTATACCAAGGCACCGAGGTAGCGATAAAAAGTGTCCAACTTGACAATGAAGATATCACTCAATGCATAAAACGATCGCGTAGTTCGGTAGTCGAGTGTTTCATTTTTGCGAAATACAAGCTAGCAAAGGAAATAATTATGCTGCAACAACTACAACATGCAAATATCGTCAAGGTAAGATATTAGCCATCATAATTACTCGCTACTTTTTATTTAACTGTGAGAATCGCGCCACCTTGGGCCCAATCATGGCTTTTGGTCCTTTGTCTTCTTCATGGCAACTTACAACATAAATTTAATATCGCTGACAAACATAAGAGAGTTATTTTAAGTGATTGCTTGAAAGGGGGAGGATGCCAACTACCCGGGCCAACTATTCCCACTTTTGGAACTTCTTCTGAGTGTGCAAATCCTGTTGCGAACTCAGTGTAGAATTTACAAGGCCACGAGATCAATTAAACATGGGGCCCTTCTATTAATTTCTGCTGAAATATGTTCGCGTGTCAGAACCACCTATCAGGACCACTAATGGACTGGAACATGCCAAATCGATCACGACGGAAGCATTACTTTAACTTGAAGACTAAATTAACCTTTCGATTGCTAAGTGTACCCTTTGATCTTTTAAGACTGTGAATGCAACATGATACGAGAAAGGCGAAATTGAACGTAAACTGGGGACAACTTCGGATCCTGTTTAAATACACAGGGACAAAATGAAACTTTTAAATTACGTTGCGACCGATCAGAAATACCAATCTTCACACGATCCATTACAAAACCGAGTTTATCAGATTAGAAGATTTGCTTATATTCGAGGTATTTCCTAATTTAAGATATATGGATTTTCGCCACCGCATAACCGACTGGATAAGATCGGTTCATCGTACTATGTTGTAGGAGCTGCATCATTGAGTAGACTATTTATTTTCTCCATTAATGAGTTTGTATGGCAAAATTGTGTCCCCTTAATTCCCTTGTCGTCCTTGTCCAGATAGCCTGTGAACAGCTGCTTCGAGCGACTGGAGGTCGCCTGTAATTCGCAGGTATTTTTAACTTCACCCAAGCATCAGTAATCACTGCATCACAGAAAGAGAGGCAGCAGAAAGCCATTATGAATGCAAGAATTATCAACCATTGTCTCAAATTAAGGGAAATCTAAGAGAAGCCAATGAACTTTACAAAATCCCTTTCGGGAGGTCTTGATACATTATTTAAAGATTACGGCTACTACCATATGGTTAGTAAGAAAGGTTCAAACGTCGGGTACAGAAGCGATTTTTCCGCGTTGTGGCGGTGAGGGAAAATATTGGTCCGTTCGTACGGGTACAGACCGTCCAGAACAGTCGTCGTTGGCTCGTCTGTTAAGTTTGAGTAAGCATAGTCAAGACATGATCGAGGGATTCCACCTTCAGGCATTCAGTCAGTAATCTGGTCTGGTTGACTGTGCTGAGAAAATTCGTAAAATAATTTGTAAAAACGAAAACGGTCACAGTATTTGGCATCAAAAAACGTGGGCAAATATTAGGCAAACTTCAGTTTGCGTTTTCCTTGTTCGCAAAAACACAACTAATACGATTTTGCAGGGAATTGCTTCATCCCGCGGCACTCTAACAGATTTTCGCACAAATAAAATTTTCATACAGTACTTAAATAATTTGAATAACTGGTATATCAGTTCCACAAGTTGCGGAACAACTAACCACGCGGAGGATATGTAGGGGTTTATGGATAAAACCAAAGGATTCACGAAGCTGGATTCATTGAGGATAATTAAATTCCTTCTTGTTGATGTTCAATCTGACCTTTTGGCTTCTCAAATAATGGAAAAAGCTTGCTTTTTCTAATCTTCTGTCAATACAAAGCATAGCATGCAGATAGCTGTCGTGTAACCATTTTTCCTTTCTGTTTAATGTTATCTTTGAAGTTTGGAAAAATAGCACATGATCCTTTGAAAACAACGCATGCTTGTTCAAGATGCCGTCATAATTTGAAAAAAAGGAACTTTTGAAGTTGTTACATGACAATACAGTGCTGTCATGGTTTTTAATCAGTCCTTCTACGATCCGTGTATGCATTTGTTCTTATCTTCCTGCACTCCGCGATTTACACCATGGACTTTCTGATGAACCACCGTGCCGTATTGTTGTAACTAGTCAAGGAGATGACAGACATGTCATCGACAACGTGTGAGGGGACTGAGATGGGCTAGCTCTGCGCGCTCGCAGGTTTGTGCGTTAGGTCGACGTTGACGAATATTTCTATTGTCAAACACACGCAAATGATGTACATAGTTGCATTGTTTTCAGCTGTATCACTCAGAGTTTTTACTTTGAATGCCGTCAGAAAACGACTACTTTGCAGCCCAAAACGAATTCATGTTGTATATGTGCTGTCGCACCCGGCATGACTAGTGACTGGCTCTGTACAAATTGATCTAAGCGCTTAAAACTGCCCATTGACTGTCGCAGATTTTTCCCTTCGTTGACGACGATGCTGTTCTTATTAAAATATGAAATAAAAACTTCAACTCTGCAACATTAGATTGTCAATGGGCGCCCCTCCCCTCCCATTGACAATGGAAATATGCAACATCATCATCAATGAGCACTGTCATGGGAGATGTGTGGTACAAATCTTCAAAACAAAGGTCTATTGAAAAAGGGAAAGGATGGCCATGATGTGTTGACTCACTGTGGATCATTTAGAGTGGATTACGCGAGAATGAAATGCACTACGTATAGTTGTCATGAAGTGTCCCTTTTGATTTCTCCATGACTTCCCCGTCACTTGTCTCCAGAAATGATACTTAAGTTTCTCTATCAATTTTGCTCCTCAAGTACACATTTCGAGTTAAGATAACCCGGCGAGGGGAGCAGTGCGGGCGCAGTGGTGACAGCACTCACCTCCCACCAATGTGGCCCGGGTTCGATTCCCAGAATCGGCGCCATGTGTGGTTTGACCATAGTTAATACAGGGGACTGGTTGGAAGCTCGGCAAACATCAGAGGAGCAAACAAATTTTGATTGCAAAGTCCACGACTGCGCACAATCTTTTATTTTGCGCTCATACACTATGCATGAATTACGTAACCAACACGTTTCTATTGGCTAGTTCCTCAGTACGGAGTAAACAACTATTGTGTTTTGTGCACATGTCAAGGCCAAAAAAGAGAACAAAAACCTACAACAAAGAAAGTTGTCGGGTTTCATAACCATTCTCGTCTATTAACTATGGTTTGACTTTGTTGGTTCTCTTCTCTGCTCCCGGAGAGGTTTTTCTCCGGGTAGTCCGGTTGTCCCCTCTCCTCAAAGACCAACGTTTGATTTTAGTTAATAATGCCCCCAGCGCTACCAAACTTTAAACTTTTAAGTGTCACTTCTTGTGTTAACTACTCGAAGTAAATTACTCTTGTTATTTAGCTCCTAGGCTTCTGTTGGCAGAATGAACTCAACGACGCTGACGTTAAGACTCGCGGACTTACCATGGTAACAGAAGTGGGATCGAAACTTGACGTTATTCGCCTTATTCAATTGCCATGGCATGAGAGATTCAGGGTAAGGAACTTTATTATGGTATTATGATAGTCGTGTAATGCACACGGAAACAAGGGTACATTTATCTTCAGGACAAGTGGTCCTGAAATCACCCAATTTTCGCAGCTTCGTCTTTACACGACGTTAGTTTCCTCGGGCATTTGGTTGATTAAAGGCCCACCTTCAACAGGCTTTTCGACCATTTGTTTTTGTTTGGAAATTCGCATTGCTTGTCGCAGCAATCTGATTGGATAAATTTCAAATTTGGCTGGATTTTGAAAATTGTTCCGCGGCATGCAATGCCTGTCGGTTGAACGTGAGCCTTTAATTAAACTGAAGCTCTAATCCCGCGATGTTCGAAGGCCGGATAAATTTATCCGGTGGAAAATACGATCTCCGACAATTTTAATCTATGCACTACTGTTGTATTTGTGACCATGCAATTGCACTCTCTAAGCACGTCGAAGTAAAACGGGCATGTAAAAGAAACCTTGGCTGACGTTCAACGTGGTATATATTTCAAACTCTGTGTAGAGAGTGGTCAACTGGACCAATACAGCCTTTCAACAAATCCCTCTTACATATGGCTGCTGATGACGTAAGTATGTCATCGCCGCCATGTTGGACAATACGTAGGCGTGAGGTCCGTACTGGGAAAATATTAGTCGACTTCGGTCCTTTTTTTGCAAGTTTATGGACCTCGCCTGAAACTTGCAAAAAAGGAACGAGACCACTATTTTCCCAGTACAGACCGAACAAACTACAATAGTTCAATAAGTTTTTTATTATATTGGCTCTCTTGCGCAGGGTTTTCTATTCCTCGAGTCTTACCTCTTAACCTACTTCTGTTAACAGTTCTGGAAAATAACATTCGTACTGAAACTCCGACATTACTAAATAAAAAAACATTTCTCGCATTTTTCCTTTTTATGTCCCAGAAAATGGAAACAGAAAATGGGAACAGTTTGGCAACCTATGTATGCGCTGCTTGGTGACCGGTCCATCTTAGTGGTCCGTATTGCAAAATTCAGACCGCTCAGAGAACCAATCAGAATTTTCCTTGTCACCTTGGACCAGTTTGCCAATATAATAAATATCAATAAACAGGCTCATATGATTGGCCGTTTTTATACCAGAGACGCATAATCCGTCCAGAAGAATCATGCGTCTCTCGTGTTATTCGTTTAGCGTAAAGACGAACTATATAAGACACATATATAATCCGCCTGGGACGAACTTGAGCAAACATTTTTTCTGCATTTGTTAAACTCGTCTACTATAAAGACGGGCACAAGACGCATAATGCGTCTGGACGAACAATCCATTGAACTACGTGTACTAAAGTGGACGCCGCATACAGATGGCTACATTGCGTCTTATGAGTCTCTAGTATAAAGACGGGCACAAGACGCATTATATGACTAGACGAACTATCTTTCGTTGCGTGTCTTAAACGACGCACAACGGAAGATTATTCGTCCAGACGGATAATATCTTACGTAGTTCTTCCCGTCTTTACAGTATATGAATAGAGAGCCGTTAAGCACGCGCGTTTTTGATACGCGGACGGCATCCGGCGAGAGAACATGGTAGTGATGTCTTGCAGATTTTTATACTAATAATCTCTAATGGACAAAAGATACTTAGCAATGTAAATGTGGTTGTGTGAGGACAAGTTAAAGGGAAAACAGCTCAATTCCGGTCGCCGTCTGCGTCTCAAAAACGCGCATACAATTATTAATAACACGAGAGACGCACAATTCGTCTGGACGGATTATGCATCTCTTGTATGAAAACGGCCATTGTCGCTTAACTATTTGTTTTCTTATAATCAATGCCCGTTTTCGGACGTATACTAATGCTCCCATTTCATCACTTGTGAGCTTTTAGTTTAATATGTTGGAGCCTTCTGTTACTATTAAACTATAAAAAAAGCATATCGACAGATATGAAAATAAAATTTTACAGTGCGATGCGCCTTACCGTGGCCACCCAACAAACTTTAACATTTGACATCTACGTGTAAGTTTGTCAACTCAAACAACCCATTCAACGGTGTTCAACTTAAAACCGTGCGAACTTTGCAAGGAGGGGTGACTCTCAATCAAATTCGCTCACCCTGATTGGCGTATACGTTTTAAAAAAACTTTGTTAGGTGGCCACGGTAAGGCGCGTCGCACTGTAAAACAAACCGAATGCAATTACTAGTCTTCTTCTTCTTCTTCTTCCCCTTCCGGCGTGCACTCTTGTTTGTAGCAAATGAAGTAAAGAACATTCACTCAATAAATTTTTCTTGCCCAGTCTCACACGGGCTAGTTATGAAAACTACAGTGCGCCTGCGTGGCAGCCTGCCACCGACCACGCAGGCTAACTACAGTGATTTTCGTAACGTTTTCCTGGTGGTTACGTCCGTGTGTTTTTCATCTGATTGGTGGGAAAGCAAAATCGAAGGCTTATGGTTTCTTGTGACGCTCAAGCTTCCTTGCACCAACTGCCTAATTTGTTTCATTAACTGCGACGATTTCTCGTTTACAACATCAATAGATCTTATTCGCTTGTACATTTTGTTTTCCCAATACAGATCATGTGGTGATACTTCTGAGATTTTTATACTTTGTACGAGGCTTACACCACGTAGTAGCCCATTGAGAAGTGTGTGCGAGTGCACGAATTTTCCGGCTTTGAAAGGAAATGCCCTCTTGATTATTTTCACATGATCTATATTGGGAGAAAAAAAAATTCCAAGCGAATGAGGTCTATACATCTCTCAGTATATTAGAGATTAGTCAGAGAATAAACATTTTTGTCTGTCCACACTTGCAAATTATTTTTCACTTGGCATCAATAAGAGACAAAGGAGAAAGGGGGTAGGGATGACAACGTGACAAATATCAGTCAAGACAACAATCTTTATATATACTCGAGTGCATACATAATAGAAGTGTTTTCTGCAATAAATAACTAAAACAAAGGCATTTTACGCCGTATTTAGCGATGGATAATTAAGGCAATATGAAATGAAAGACATTTTAATAAGGTTTCCGGACGGAGTCAGCTCCAAGCTGATTTTGCTAATTTCTAATTTCTAATTAACGTTTTGCAGATTTGTCTAGGCCTTGCGAGGTTACTGGAGTATCTATCGAACTCTCCTCTTGGTTCACTCATCATCCGCGATTTTAAGCTTTCGCAGTTTGTTTTAGTCGGCGGAGAAATCAAATTAACAGACTTCGATGACGTGGACAACGACGAACCCAAGTGTTCTAGGAACAGCGACTGTCTTGTAAAGGGATCGAAGAGAAACAAGACTTTGCCGTGCAACCAAGGAAGATGTCAAGGCGTGCTTGATGCCAAGAATTTAGGAAATGTTGGTCGGAACTTCATCAACCATATCCTGACACCAGGAGGTCCGGAACATTTGATGGTGTACTTAAATGAAATTAAGAACAATGTACAAAGATTGGCGTGGGACAGTGGAACACTTGTTTGGCATATGGAAAGAGTGCTCAGTCTTCTGCGATCAGGAAAACACGTGGGTATGTAATGCACAACCACTAAGTTTCGTTGCGAGAAAAATGCTACACTTTGCGCACTGCTAAAGTCATCACCACTCGTGAAAAGCAGCCTGATCGGATTAGTCTCCTCCAATTCGGGTGAATGTGGTCCTTAAAAAATTGTTGTTTGGGACAGACAACTGCGTGGAAAACAGTCTTAATTAAGAAAATTAGAAAATCAAGATGACTTCCGCTTTTTCAAAACTTTAGTTAACAGTTACAGTCTTCCTCAATACTACACTCAACTGGGAAACTGATTTAACTACACCAACGATGCCCAATCAAAGACAAAACAAACACCAATCACAACACGCGCGCACGCGGTTTCTCGAGAATAGCTTCGGGTGCACGAAATTGCTATGCGCTGTGATTGGCTCGATTGAATGTCTACGGCGGGGGTGATAGCCGTGCTTACGATTGGTTTGGCGCGTTTTGGCGAGTGAACATTCACGAAAGGAATGAAGGAAAGGAAAGGAACTTTATTTAAGTGTGTAGCGCTGAAGAACTAATTTGGGACACTGTAAATTGAAAAATATTTAACAATTAACGCAGGTCAGGTCACATGTTGGTTTTTTAGGAGAGGGAAAACCGGAGTACCCGGAGAAAAACCTCTCGGTGCAGAGTAGAGAACCAACAAACTCAACCCACATATGACGTTAAGTCTGGGAATCGAACCCGGGTCACATTTGGTAAGAGGCGAGTGCTCTCACTACTGCGCCATCCCTGCACCCCTAAATGTCAAGATTTTGTCGCATTCTAGTTACATCTAATCATTGCGGGCAATCTAAACTTGACAAATCAACTGCTATAGAGTGCTGTCTTGAATGTTTCTGTTACTTGCCCATGTTCTAATTCTATTGGTGTCCTTTTCTTTCAGCAACTATTTCAAAATTAAATCTCTATAAGAAGATTGATGAAGCTGACTTTCCAAATTTACACGACTACCACTGTCCGGAGACACGTCTGTTTGGAGCGTGTGAACTAGCGGTCTATGACGTCAACGAGGCAGAGTACAGGTGTGACTTGGACAAGAGTTGCAAGGCATTTGTCACGACTGAAAAATTCTTATGGTCTGGTAAGTTTTGGCGCATCATAAGCAACACGATCTCAAGCTCCTCTTTTAATTTGAGATTATCGTTAATTTAGAGCACTGAGCGCTTGCCAGGACATGAAGTAAACGAGTAAGGAAGAAAAAATTACCACAAACTTTTCTGGAATCGGGACTCGAAGCAGTGACCTTTCCATCTGATCACCATGCCTCTAACTAGGGATAATCATAATTTTTTTATCCTAATGCGTCAACGTGTTCATCTTCTAACCCGTTATAAATCTATGTAATCAACTGCTAAGAAACGTTTGGATAATTAAGGAATACGTTCTCTGTAAATTAACGACAATCGTAAATTCAGCCCGAGAAAATTAGGAGTAAGGCACTCCCTCGCCCCAACCTTCCACGGAGCGCCGTTGCGGTCAAGAGAGAGAGAGAGAGAGAGAGAGAGAGGGAAGGTCAGGGCGACGGGTCCAGGCTATCTTGCGCAAGACAGCAGCTTATTTTCGCACGTTTAACTCAATTTTGTTCGCACTTCAGTTGTGTGTCCCTCTTACGTTTTCCTTGATTATCGCCTCAGTTTTATTTAAGCGTACGCACATTCGTTTCACAAATCAGAAAAGGCGGCCTCCGGGAATTTAATAACTCCATTTGGCAGCAAATGTTTTGTTTTCTTTCGGTTAAGAATATGGACGCAGGTTACGTGTCGAGTGCAGAGCTTAACCATTAATCTTTCGCTACGACGAGAAGCGATGCTGATAGGACTTTAAGGAGCCTCTTTTGTGATCGGCGAGAAGGACATCACACCTTATCGACTTTTAACACAAGTATAGTTTAATCACCCGGAAAAAGAAATCGAACACTAACTTGTTTGTATCTTCCTTTGTTTTCCAGGCTACTTCATTGTCTATTTGAAAGATGCCACATCGAATATGCAACCCAACAAACACACTTCAGTCTACGTGAAGCATCCAACATAATTACTTCCTAATCAAAGGCTTGGGTGTAATGTAACCCGAATACGCAACTACGCACAAAACTCGCCGACAGAGTGATTCGTAGGTTTTCGTTCGAGTTGCCTCACGATCTGGACACTCCCGCGGACAAGTACCTGCGACATTCGGCTTCCAAACAAGTTTGATGTACACAAATAAATTGTAACGCACTGAATCGGATGAGAGTAATTAGTTCTGCCAGTGAGGGGTACTAGTTTGCAATTAAGTAGGTTGAATTGACAGAGAGAACGAACATTGAAATCCTTGAGGGTGACCGTGACTTCGGGAACTCCTGGATCCGAACAATTATAGACGGAGAACTTGTCCCATTTACGTTAAAAGTGATCCATGCATCAACTAGGAAGGAGAAACGGAGCAAAATGAAACAAAAACCACGAATGAAGCAATAGTTTCCAGGCGATTAAAATCCATCAGAAGTAATACTTTCTTAGTTTATGTTCGATGGCCATTGGGCAAGGAAAGTATTTAGTCCTCTTAAGAGAGACAAATTGCAGTAATGAAAATAAGGGCGTTTCATTTTCTAACTCCCTAGAAAATTCAAGAGGCGGATTGCTCATTTGGTCTCTAATTGTGGAGCACACTCACAGAATCAAGATAAATAAAAAGATTGTTTAAAATCGTGTCTCAATTCTAACGGTAATAGGTTCAGGGAAAAATCTGTTTGTGTCGCTTGGTGAGCATATCTTTATTTGACTTGTTCTATAAAAGGCCCCAAAGCCATTAAAATATAAATACCGAGTTAAAATATAGCACGTTAAAAACATTCTGCATAGAAAAGCTACTGTACTACATAACGACTTTGAGAATGATAGAAAACCACTGAAAAAGATACATAAAGTATATGAATTTGATATTTGGTGAACGAGGCAAAAAAACTTGAGAATCCGCATTCCTTTTCGTTTGTTGTAATTTAGAATTATTTGTTGTAACACTTTATATTCTCCG
>OX421448.1:22178532-22198532 GCA_949126865.1 Montipora capitata | reverse complement strand
CAGGCTCAAGCCAGGTTGACTTATTGTAAGAATAAGGCTTGGCTAAATCTATATATTAAATGGTTTACAATCATGTCACAACAGAGTCACTATATACATGCAATGAGTGGCTATAAAATACAATCCCTTTGGTGAGTGCAAAGGAAATACAAAAGACAAGTGGGAAATATCACACACCATTTCATTAAAATAGTGGCCGACAATGCGGCTGATACAATCAAGGTGGAGCATGATGGGAAGGTTGAGTGAAACACTGACGACTAAACAGGGGCTTTCCTGCATTTTCATATATTTTTTTTTTTGCATGGATCAATGATTCTTGATAAATGCAAAAAATAACATTTACACTAATGGATGCACATGTATGCAACAAAAACACTACAAAACTCCTGAGAGAGAGAGAGAGAGGGATCGTTATGCAAGGCAGAAATCACAAACTGCTTACCCTCACTGAGATATCCTCATGTGAAGAAGGCCCCTGATTGAAGTAAACCAATTCAGCACTGAGTCCTGTTGGCATTCTGTTGTACATTTGAACACATGTCTCCATCAAGTCCTTGGAAAATTGTTCATACTTCTTGTCTAGACCATTATGAACTCCCAACATCAATGTTCCAGGCAAGAAACAAACCAAATGATCCTACAAAGGAAGATACTCAAGATATACCTGCATATGACTTTTATAAAAAGTGGAGGGCTGCTGTCTTTTAATTTTAAAGCAAGAATGGTGTTTTTAAAAAGCTCCAAGCAACTAACAAGGTACTAAAAGATCTGTAGCAAGGTGCATAAAAAAAGAAATATGATTATTAAAATAGAGACAGACCTGTCAGGACTGTATTTTTCCTGTCTTCTAGATACTAGTTTCATTGTCTACCATTGTAGGTATTAATAATTATTAGCTGTTGGAATTTATATCTTGTCATTCACTTAAAGCCCCGTTTACATGAGCAAGTTTTACTTGGCAAGTTTCCTTGACAATTATCATTGCTCATATAAATTATCAACAAGTTTTCCTTGACAAGTTTTTCTTGATAAGGAATTAATAATTTGCTTGTGTAGATGATGAACAAGATTTCCTTGACAAGTTTCGTCTGTGCCTGCAATATTAAATACACCTTATTCCAAAATGGCCGCTGATTTATGCACATGCAAATTGGCCCTTGTTGCCTCGTTCAAGATAAAACATTCTTTTGAATTTTAAGCTTAAGAACGAGGCATCAAGGGCTTATTTGAATAAAAACAAAAGAATATTTAAATAGCGGCCATTTTGGAAAAAGGTGTATATTATGTGCTCACTGAATAACAAATTGTGTTATTCAGCAAGTACATAATAAATGTTCCAATCCCTAGTTCATCAAAGCTCGTTCACTTCAACGTGCTCTTGTTTTAGTCACCACTTTGTATCTTTTGACAGCAATGAGCACGAGCGTGATGCTGGTCCCAAACTACCATAATCTCATTAATATTTCTTGCCACATTTTCCTTGTCATGCGTTCACACAAACAAATTTTGGCCTTGACGATAATATTTAATCTTTTTCCTTTACAGGGAAAGGCTAGCATGCTACAGTAGCATTTTCTCGTCAAGGAAAAATTTTACCCTATTAATTACATGAGCAATTTTTCCTTGTCAAGGAAAACTTGCTTGTGTAAACAAGGCTTTATCTTAGTTTTTCCTGAATTACTGTTACAGTTATTTGTAATAATAATATACATGAAAAAAATACTCAATTCTGATTGGCTAAGAACAGTGCAGTTTAAGGTGTAACAACCAGTGCAAAAAAGTGTAATACCAGTGCAAATTACACATCGAAATTCTGGAGTATGATTGGCTAATAAATAATAGGGTTTGGTCAGAACCAATCAAATCTTTTGTTTTCAAATCCAGCATGCGCCCTGGATGGTGCAATATATGGCACAATTTTTCCCTGATTGTGTGATACATGTGTGTTTCTTCTGCTTAACCGTCTTGAAGTTTTCCATGTATATTATTAATCGCATGATTTTTCTCATATAAGCACTTGTAATTTTTTTCAAAGAGTACAAATTTTTTACTCATGCTTATTTACTCAAAATCATGTGATTACCTACACTAAGTTAATTTTAAAGCGATATTAACAGATGATTGAGAGCTACCTGGTGGGAATACTGTTGATAAAGTCTATTATCATTATTATTATTATTATTATTATTATTATTATTATTATCATTATTATTATTGTTGTTGTTGTTGTTGTTGTTGTTGTTATTATTATTATTATTATTATTATTATTATCAAAATAATCATCTCACATGCCACACTACAACCTACCCCACCTTCTTGAGTTAGCAAATGAGCTACTCGTGAAAAAGTGCTAATTGAGCACACTAAATGTGAATTGTATTGCTCTTTGACATGGAATAAACAGTGGTATGTTCTGCTTTGCTAATTTAATAGAAAAGAAAAACAAAAAGCTTTCTTTCAAGTCTTTCTTGTTAACAGACAGGACCCAAAAGTCATTTCTTGAAAAGGAACGCTCAAATCAGAGAAAACAGTTAGTCCAATCCGCCGAGAACGCAGAACAACAGCTGCTGATTAAATGAGATGATATGCGAGTGGCGAAAGTGCTAGCCACAAGAAGTGCGGGCATAGGGCCTACTCGTGATTCGCGGCTTCACCAATCGTATCTTGCCTTGTCTGATCACTTGTTTTACATTCTCAGTGGATTTTTTAGCAAAAGAGAGACTGCTAGCAGTCAAACAGCCCTAACCCTTTGCAAACGAATTGTGACAGATTTTAAATAAACTTTACGTACTAATATAGACATACTACTTGTAACTCAGCAGTTAATTTAAAACTCTCGTACATACTAAGGCTTTCAGATAACCTAAACTGGCATTCCAGTTTTCAGTTTTTCTTCTTCATTCACTCATGACCTAAATCAAAAATTACCAGTAAACAATGTTATGGTTATGGATTCAACTGTTATTGAGCACAATACCATTTTGGGGCTAAAGGTTTGGCCATGAAGCAGTTCACCAATGAAGACCAGACTACTTGGTTGAGATTCTCGCTTTAAAAGAGACATGACACCATCCATAGCATCCACAAAGTCACTTTTTAACCTACAATTTTAGAAATGATTTACTTTACAGATTGAAGGAATCTACAGTATAAAGCTATTTTGCAAGCTGTTTACTTTAACCCATCCACTCCCGAACTGGCTTCCCCCCCAAACTGATAAAAGTATAATCATCTGGCATGAGACAGAGTAAATCTAGTTAGTCTCACTCCAAGGAGTCAATGGGTTACCTCCCCCCACTGATGAGTAAAATCGTCTGGTGTGAGTAAAATCTATTAAGTACCATTTGCAGAAGTCAATGGCTTAAAGGCAACCAAAATTCCACAATGGTGGACATAATGATTACAAGTTCCTTGCAAAATAAATAAAAATGGCACAGACTAACCAGTCCTCTGTTTTTCCACTCTGCAACCACTGTTTCAACAGATACTCATAATAACTGTCACCACGAGCTCCTAGAGTAATTGTTGCACTTGGACGAAACTGTCCAGTCTCTGCATTAACAAATATTGGCACCAATCCTGCCTTCTTGGGAAGGCTGTGAATGTGGTTCATCACTTCAGTGACGGCTTCCTGGCATTTTGAAACAAATGTCACCCATTAAGACAAATAACAAACCAGTTCGTCTTCTCGAAGATATCATAATTTCTATTCTCACTTTTTTATTGTTGTTTAACATGGATGCTCAGCTTAAGAGAAGAATGGTGAATATTACATTATTTTCAATTTCCCCTAGGCTAGTTCCCTTTCTTTGTGAGACTGAAAGTATCAATATTTGGTCCTGTCTTTGATCATTACATTTAATTTGGGTAAGAACTCAGGTGGGTTTCTCATGAGTTGTTTCTCCTGTAAAATGACATTTTTTTGAGAAAAAAATAATTGTTGTCTTTTCCATCACACAACTTCAGACAGCTTTAAGGTAGTCCTCCGTTGCCATCTTTTAGTGCTAAAGCAGCTAAGGTATCTATATTGCTGGTTGTAAAACTAAGTACTCAGATCCAGTTCAACTTTCTAAAGTGAAACTTTGACATATCTTTCAACTTGGTACTCTACCTTGTATTTTGAGTCACCAGTGGTGTAGGAAAGATCCTTAAACTCAAGCTGAATGGTTGTGACCTCAGATACAGAACTATCTGGACCCCACCGAGGAGCATGTGCACTATGAGTTAACAAATTGACATCTGCATAAGGAATATTTGATCCTGGATTAAAAGCTGGTAACAGGCGATCCCCCAGGTCCACCTGCAATTTAAAATACCATTCAGCATCAATAATATTATGTCTTTACGAGTAGAGCGGTTTTCAAATGAGTGTCGTAAAACCAAAACCAAAGTAATTACTTTGGCCAATCAAAAAGGATGGAGACAATCCAGTAAGCCAATCAAAACTCGAAGTAATTACACGTAACCGAAACAAAGCGCGGGAAAATGTGCACGCGCGAGCCACAATTGGTTTTGGTTTCACTTCTGATTGGTTGAAAAAATGGCGCCAGAACTTTGAACCAATCACTGAGTGAAGTAAATGCAAAACCAAAGCAATTCGCTAATTACTTTCGACACTCAATTGAAAACCGCTCTAACATATACAGATTTTACTCTGGCTGATGCAAGATGACGTGACTTGTCAAAGGAGGAACCTCTTGGCTGTGATGCGTTTAACCCATTTATTCCTAAATCGTCCCCATTGACGAGTAAAGCTGTCTCAGTGGCATTAGAGTAAAATCCAACTTCTAGGATGATGGGTTAAAGGGAGTAAAGGTTGGGTTTTGTTAACTCATTGACTCTCAAAAACCAACCTACAATTCGATATGAGTTGATTAATTTTGATTTGGCCCAATTAGTACCCCAGTAAGGACTCCCAGCCACTTCTTTGAAAATCTGATAGGAAAAATAGGCTGTTCAAGGAGGCGGCGTGGTCAAGTGGTTAGAGCGTTGCCCAGGTTTGCATGCGGTTGCTCCCATTCCAACCTCTGGTTTGCATTTGTTTCTGATTGTCCTGGATTCAACTTCACCACACTTTGTAAATAGCAAACTAGTTGCCTCCTGCCAGCTGGCGTTCGTAATCATGTTTCTGTTAAGTTTGAATCGTTCCTTACAGATTATTAAAAAGCGGGCTGTCTGTAAACTACAATCTTGGACAAAAAGGGCTGAGAATATTAAAAACAGGGGTTATTTTGCGCACTACGTCCTCAATATCGCACATTATTAGCGTTCCCCCTCCCCCCTACAACCAATGTTGATAAGCCCAGGTTCGACATGCTTTGTTTCGTCTAGCAACATTGATCGGGGGGGTGGGGGCAAAAAGAGAGCTTATTTTTCATACTCGTGATCGGAGTTTAGTCCAAAAGCAGAGTTTTCTCAACAATTTTGTCCCAGATTGTATTTGGTATAAACTATCAAATATCTGTCTATATGAGAGTGTGAACACTCTCATATGTTTATAGTATGTAAAACTCGTCTTCTCATAGCTGATACACAGTAAGTTGTCGAGGATTACTTGTCATACAATAACATTGCGTGAAACAAACATTGTTACAGCAGTGCATTATTAGCCATGTACGTGAATTGTTTACATAAGATAGGGTTCTGTTTACTTTACTTTGCTACACTGCGAATTGCTGTTCTTTTACATCGTGGAATTCATACATTAGTACGATGAAGAAGTAAGAGACCTAATGAGTTCTATAACAAGGACAATATGAAGGAGTTATATCAAAACCAGTCGGCCTTGCCCTAGCTGTTTTTTCCCACTTTGGTTTACACTGATCAATATGTCTATACAGATATGAAATTATCGCAGATATATTTATGTAAGATTACACACAATAAGGACATTGCACGGTTAACAACAGTTAATTTTGTGTGTTCTTTAACTGACATAGATTTACGGCGAAGGAATGAGAAATTTTGGTTGGTTAACGTGATTTGAACAGATTTGAAATATTTTTCATGACCAGTCTGTTTTTAGCCAGCCGGTGTGTTAACCATTGAAATGCGTCACTTTTTGTAAGAAATGTAGAAATCTCATTGATTTTGTGCATAGTTTATACTCATTAGCAACGCCTTGAGAAAACAGTAGGGGAAATAAATATAATGCCTTGTCGTTATACTTAAAATTCGTGACAATTCGTATTCGAAGACGCATGGTTTACAAACAGGAAGTGGATTTCTTGCAACCAGAAGTAATTTGCTCTATTACTATTTTGCTCCTGTTATACCACATTCTTGTTTGCTTTCCCAAAAAGTTTAGGGAACTGTTCTCTGACATATTTTTCAAAGAAGGGTCCATCTAGTTTATCGTATGGGTCTCATCTGATCACACCTTTGTTGTGGCTTTTACCAACGAACAGCGTGACAACTTCCCTTTTAAGGCCTTGGACACCTTTCTCGATCCTAAAGATTGTTGCTAATGAAACTCCTACTTCCTCAGCAACATCTTTAGCTTTGTCATTATGATCTTGCACCTGTAATAAAATATACACTCCTAAAGCGTCGTCAACATGCCTTTTATGTACCATTTCCAGTTGTTTTGATAATGAACCTCAATGATGACGCAACATTGTTTTTCTTTATTAGGGTTAATTAACTCTAATTGTCAATCGAATACCATGACGACATGGATACGACTGATATATTTTCTTTTTTGTACTTACAGAACTCATACATACACGTGTTTTGTGTTCTTGGGCAAAATGATCCCCAGATAATCTTGGACAAAAAGGGCTGAGAATATTAAAAACAGGGGTTATTTTGCGCACTACGTCCTCAATATCGCACATTATTAGCGTTCCCCCTCCCCTCTACAACCAATGTTGATAAGCCCAGGTTCGACATGCTTTGTTTCGTCTAGCAACATTGATCAGGGGGGGTGGGGGCAAAAAGAGAGCTTATTTTTCATACTCTTGATCGGAGTTTAGTCCAAAAGCAGAGGTTTCTCAACAATTTTGTCCCAGATTGTAGCTTGATAGCTAAGACAGTGCACTTCCGCCATAAACAAAGCATTTACATTAATTTTTTAAGTTCCAAATATAGGAAATATAGGCTCTCTATCGGAGCTAAACTAGATTTCATACAATGAACATAAAGCAAGAAACAAAATTTTCTGAGGTTTTAATGTGATTGGTCAAACTCTGCGAGATAGAGATATGGGGGCCACGGTTTCGCATGATTTTTGAATTTTTTTTGTAATTTTTTCAAATAATTAAAATCAGTTTAAACATTGTTTAAATATGTCCTACTTATGGGAAATATAGGAGGATTTCTTGAAATATAGGCTCTTTATAGGATCCTATACAAATTATAAGATAAATGGGAAATACAGGAGGTCTGGGAGGCCTACCCAGTGCTAAATAAAGTTGAAACGTATCATTTCTCTTAATTTCAGGGTTTCAAATAACTGCCGGTCAACGGACAATCTCTGCTCAAAAATATGTTTTGTCCTGTCAATTCCTTGGATGGCCGTGCATTTTGTCTGGTCGTTTACTCTTCAACAGAAAATTTACCGGTAATTTGAAGCTACTGGTAGTATTTGTAAATTAGGTTGTACATTATTCACGTTCGCGAAACCAAGGAAAAGAAAAGAAAAGAAAAGAACTGAAGAAAGCAAAAGAAACATAGGAACAGACTACACGTACAGGTCACAGGTCATTGTTTTACCAACACAGAAGGTATCCTAAACATTCATAAAAGCTAACCTTAGGCCTGTGACCTGTGTACTTTTTCGATTTTACTAAACAATGTGGCTGTGCCGTGCGTTCCACGCCTCCTGCACTGATTGTGAGGCTGCTTCTACAATAAAAGCTCACTACATGTAAATGTACTTGCTTGATATTTAAGCATCATGCTGAGTGGGGAGAAGCACCTTTTAAGAGTTATGATGTAGTGCATATTTCAGATTTGACCGGACATCTTCACCGGTGTCAGCAGTGAAATTAATATTGCAAGCCCTGTAATTTGTTTATTCAATAACCAACTCACCGCTTTTCTCAGAAAAACCTCATCCTTTGACAAGTGATAAGCGCTCAGAAGTCCACCAAGGACACGAATAGTTGTCTCAAACAAATTCACATCCACATTTTTCTCAAAAGACAAGCTGCTAACAACCCAATCACGTGCTTCTTGAAATTCTTTGGGCAAATTCATCAGAAGCATTGTATCCAGTGAGTCAACGATTGTGAGGCCGATACCAAACCACTCACTGTGAGACTTCGAAACAGGACGCAATTCATCATGGCCCCACGCATACTTTCTATAACCCTCCCACGCATATTTAAAAGCTTCCACAACCTTCTTTTGCCGTTCATTTTGTTTTTCCAATGGTAGGATATTTACTCCATTTATGTTCAATGCTACATTTTCTACTGGTTTTGCTTCACCATCGCCAGCTGTGTCAACAGCATATTCAGAAGCTTTGTCATCACTATGTCCCACAGTATCACCATGGATACCACCTGTATCTCTTCCCTCCTCCTCATTTATATCACTATTCACATGTCCTATTGTGTTCAAGTTTGAGTTTTCCTTATCATGATTTTCATCTTCTTTGTTTAAGATTGGAGGTAGTTTTTTCCTCTCATTTAATTTTGGAGGACCTTTCTTCACAGCACCGTGTTGCTTTCTGATTTCCTCCAATTCTTTTAAGTTCTTCTCAATGATCTCTTTTGCATTAACTCTACCGACCTTAAGTAAAACATCATCAGACAATTTGTGGCCTTTATGAGTACCAGACTGATCTAATGCGGTGCTTGCACTGTACTTGTATGACAATATATGTCCTTTACGCCACATCACAAATGTTACACATCCAAGAATGCAAAACAAGATAATAAGATATCTTTGAAATGATGACATTGATCTCCACTTCTGCAAAATCAAACAGGAAAATAATATCATTGATTGGAATATTTTGGTATTTCAGACAATTTATTTTAAAATCTCAAGAGCCTTAGTCACATAATTACTGGGAGGCAATATGTTGAGAAAGGAGACAAATTTTGTATTAAGTCACTACAACTCTTGATAATGATGGTGTTAATAATAATAATAATAATAATAATAATACCAATGATGATGATTATGATGATGACGACGATAATAATAACAACAACAACAATACTATATAAATAATAATACAGAATATCGATCAAACAAGGATTACTATGTATTTTCTCTCTTGCTAACTTTGCCTATTGCGTTATTAGCATGCATATGGGTGCATTTGACGCACGTATGGCATTAATATTTTATGTAATACACAGATCGGCATCTTTATTAAAATTTCTGTCCCTGGACTTAAATAATTCAAGGTTAAATTAAATTTAAGCTTACCCTATAGAAAGAAGTATGTCGTCGGCTTTTACTGTTTTCATCATCTTTATCCCCGACTTTCCACGGCATTGACACCGAAATGAAGTCTCTCGATCCTTCCCACGGATGGGAACTCATATTTCCTCTGCTCTTTGTTTAGAAAATTAAGAATACGTGGCTATTTCTCAATTTGTTTTGCCAATAACTACTTGTCCCCGCCATCTTTCCGCGTTCTACTAGTACCCAGGCGACCACGCCAAAGACCGAGACCATTTGAGCAATCTGATTGGCTCCCCTAGAAGGCGCCAACAAAGTGTTGGATTTTATCAGTAAGTTTCTGATTTTATAGATGGCTTTGCGTGGTTTACAGACAGTACATGATGCTTTTGTAATAATTTCATAATTGCGGTTTGCAAAGAAAAGATATGGCCGAGAGGGTCCTCCTGCAACATCGCTCTCAAGGCCGGAGTAAAATCATGAAAGCGAGTTTTGCAACCATTTGTAGAAACGCGGTTATGGGCGATTTTCATTTGAGCAGAGATTGGGAGTTGCGGGGAACGAATCAAATCCGGAATTTTGGGTTTACCTCGGGAGGCTGACAATTGGAACAACCAGAAAATTGTCAGTTCCATTGGCCCGGTTCTAACTGGGCTCATGAAATGTTCGGATGGAAAGCGCCTTTTATGACTCTAGAATCTTGGAAAAAACAACACAATTTAAACAGATCTCCCGTACAAGCCAAGGGCAACCATGATCATGTTGGACAGCTATTGCCTGCCCATGATACAAAGACCACGGCGATCGGTTTAAACTCTCCAGTAGCTGTCGAAGGAATGATGTAAGGTCTATATTGGTTACACGAGGAGGAGTAACGTCTTAGCAGCCTTTTCCTTGAAAAGGTATTGAATTGTGTGGAAGAGAGGGTTATCTTTAATGATAAAAAAACAGACACAAGTCGCAGATCAACAATAAAGCACATATCTTTAATTTCATAGATATCTGAGGGAGCTTTTTTTGCAAATCCCTCACGAGTCTTACAGAAACATAAACAAACTACAGATTTGTTGATGAATTTACTCACTATTTTGAATTCTAAATAACAATTATTCCATGAGCCCGAGTTGGATAATCACTTCATATCCAACAAGAGCGAATGGAATAATTGTTTTAGTAAATTCTCAAACCGGGTTTTGCCGCCGATTTTTATTTCCACAATTTTACAAAGCGTCCGGAAAGAGCATCTTGAAGCACTATTTAGCCAATCAAAAAGTTAGAAATGCAATAGTCGGAGCTGAAAATTTACTAATAACCAATATACGAAGAACTAACCTCCCGCACAGGCTCTTTTCGTCTTTATTTCCCCGTGTCGTCGAGAAAGAAGGGACCTTAAGATCTACGACGGCGACGTCGACGAAAACGTCACCTCAAAATAGAACTTCGCTCTAGTAAAAGTCTTCGGCTAAACTTCATGCAGAATACCCGGCCACTCATTTGCATAAGAATAGGCTCTACTGTATAAGTCTTTCACGATTATTCCACCTCGTTCACTTCGTACAATGTGGGCGAAGTATCCGAAAAATAAATTGGTACGAGCGGTTTCAGACTGAAAATAGAGAATGAAAGATTCTCTGTTGCATGCTCACGTTGTCGTCAAAACAAAAAATTTAGTGATTTCACGTCGTCGTCATGCAGAGAACTGCAAAAATATGAGCTAAAATCCGTGCTGCACGTAGCACGATTATTTATGCTCTTTTAACCAATGATATCATTGTTTTGTGGCGTTTTCGTCGACGTCGTCGTCGTAGATCTTAAGCTCCCTACTAGTTACTGTGGTTGCATGACTACGTCGTTAAAACCAAACCCCAAGGTTAAAGAGCTTTAAAGTAAGCTACCGCGTTTCTTTCTTAAAGGTTTTTATACCCCGCAGAAATTGGGAAAAGAACGAAAACGTAGTTTCCACGTTGCACTATAAAATAGACAACTACGAACAACAGGTTTTCATTTAGCCGCCTACAAAGCAAAACCAAATTAATTACTTTTGCCAATCACAACATATAAAGTCAAAAAAAGAATACGACGAAAAGCGGATACACACAGGAGGAAACATGGGCGGAAAATACGTTAGAACAAGTAAGAGCTTGACTTTTCTTATACCTTTTGACTAAGGGAAATAGTGAAGCGACATTTTTAAATCAATCACAAACTTCCCATTGTAAAATCAAAGAAATGAGACAGCCACACTCCAATGAAACCGCACTGGATGATCAATTTGTTGCTCATCTTGCAACAATATTGAGCAGACAATGCCTGGACATAGATAAAATTTCTGGAGATATCAAATATTAGTCAGAATAAATGTTAACCAGGTTGACTGACGGCAAATTTCTTGTTCAGAAATAAATTATTCATACTAACCAGATTAATCTTTACATTTTTACAGCTCAACAACAACTTCAAGAATAGCTTTTCGCCCCAGGAGAAAGAGCTAGGAGACATTTGTTATCAATTATATCAACACTTAATGCCGATATTTTTCTGCCAAATACATTATATTCCGAGGGTCTCTTTTCTTTTTCTCACCAAATGAAATGGCAAACTGTGAGAATTCCGGTTTTGAAACCAGGTTGAATTCTTCGTCATTTGTTTGAATGGTTATTCAAATCGTTACGCAGTTTCAAAGATTCTCTTTCCGTCTGACGAAGGCTGTAGTCTGGTAACTCCGTTGGCAAGACCAGCGTTTGTAAGCCTGAAATTATTGTAGCGAGAAATTTTTAAAAAAGTAAACAGTAAAAAGACAAGCCACACAACAAATTACCCTTTCCTTTTGTCTATGACCCGCACTTCAAATATTACACACTAACGTATGGTCCCGAGGGAGGGGAAAAAAACTAACTAGTTTCCCGAAGGACAATAATCGAAGCGAAACATCCGGCCTGGGCAGCAACTGCGGAATTGTATCCCTTCGGGATAGGAGGGGGAAGGGGCGGGGGGGGGGGGGGGGGCTCTATTAGAAACGGGGCGTCTATTTCTAACTTTACACCACACCACGGGTATTTAATGGATACAGTAAAAACCCGCGTATAAGAACCTAAAGTTTTCCAACTTAGCCTAAATAGGTTTTTATAGAAATGGTACTTAGTGCGGTTTTAGGCTACTTAGGTTCTTGCATGTAAATAGGTTTTTAATTTGATAGGGGCACTAGCGATCAGCACAGATAACTACTGCAGGGCATATGTGATATGGAATGGGTATAATGCTGTATTAAATAATTATCTAGAATACAGTTTAGATGATAACCATACAGTAAATTAATCTTTGCATTTTACTGACTGAAACCTAGACCATTTTTTTTTCTGCATTTTTATCTGTGCCTTCATTTTTGTAAAAGAAGAACCTATTGAAAATTTTAGACTTAATAGGTTCTTATGAAAAGAAGGTTTAAAATGAAAATTTTAGCCTAACATGTTGTTAAATTTTAGGTTCTTATACGCGGGTTTTTACTGTAGGAGGCGTTTATAAGAGAGGGGACGTTTATTAGATCATTTATATAGCATAGGTCTAAGTGAGAGGATCATTTCTCTCTTTCGTAAATTATTAACGGTTGATCCACATTCCCCTTAAAGGCCCACCTTCAACCGAAAGGCTTTTCGAACATTTGTTTTTGTTATGGAAACTCGCATTGCTTATCGTAGCGATCTGATTTGATGAATTTCAGCTTTGACGGGATTTCTATGTATGAAAATTGTTCCAAGGCACACAATGCCTGCAGGTTGAAGCTGGGTCTTTAAATGAGGTACTTAGTATTCGTCTTTAGTCTATTACGACAGAATGTGACAGGTCTCTTCTACTAATTATGTTTATGATAAACATTATACTATCAATGAATTACTGACAGAAAACACCACTTACACTTCTTCCATCTCCACTTCATCATCACTGTCTTCTTGGGGTACATGAAGGTAAGGATTGTCTGGAGCAGGTCGAAATTTGTACCTTGCAATACAAGAAATAACACAATAATAACAAAGGCCATCAGTTAATACCTTGCAGTCAAAGTCTGGTTATGATGAGAAATCATTGTAGCGAGAAATATTGGTAATACACGATACAACGTTATGGTGCAGATCCTTCTAATAAGAGCGTCACTTGCAAGCGTTGAAACTGGTTTGAGCCATCTGGCAACTAGTTTGCTTCTGGCCTTTTGGGATTCTCACGTGTAACTTTGTTGCGTTTATCTGTCCTTCGGATGGATAAGTACAATGATTTTTTTTTCTGGCATTTATCCTCACTGCATTACACTTTCAGTAAACACAATTCCAGTGGAAAGAAACAGGTGACAAAAAAATTGAAATTGGATAACTTTTTAAACGACCACTCCTCTTGTGGGGCTTTTCTGATCTATCATTAAATAATAGATCAAATTTTGATAGCTGGATAAAAACAAGATAGCTGACTGCTCAATCTTTTGTCGATGAGTTCACCTTAACACCATCCAATGAAACGTCCAACAAATGGCCACAAAGGGAATTGAAAAAGAGTCCTAACAATTCCTAGTTCAGGTTGCTTTCTTGATGCCCAGTTCAGCGTGCTTTACTCCCAACCATACTGCCTTTCTACAAATACAACCCCTAGGTCTCATGTCGTTATCTTTTCTACACGAAACACAGCAAATAATTAACTAACAGACAAATCAAACAGCAAATAGGCCATTTCCAAGTTCATGTCTGCCTCCTCTACAAAGCGAGTCTCAGTGTGAACTTTTTTGTGATGGGAATTAGCTCTACTTCACACATGAATGAAAAGTAATTTTCACATGAAAAACTTTGCACTTAGACTCGTTTTGAGGAGTAGGAGGCCCACATGAACTCGGAAAAGGTTTATCGGAACACTCCTTACCCAGTAAGAACAAAAAAGACATAAGATGCTGCATTATTGAAGAACTGAAAGCAAACAGAGCACAAGTTAAACAAATGATGTGTATAGGAACGGTTATCGATTATTTTAAAAACTTAATCTGAAGGCAAATTAATGCAGCTGCAATAATACTGAAAACTTACAACATCTAACCACATGTACTGGAATGGCACCGTTATCTGAAATGAATACAAAGGAGAAATGAATACATAGCTTACCGTATGTAAAGTAAAGTAAAGTAAAGTAGACCTTATTTAACGTCGATAACTCGTAACAGTAATTCAACTGACAAACCTGAGGTCGACGGTGCGCTCATTTTACCCCCCCCTCTCCATCAGTGCTCCGTTTTACGGGTATTTAAAGCTACTAGCGACACGGAAAGGAAAGGAGTCGAAACAAGGATGCGAGATCCGGGAATCGAACTCAGGACCTCTTGCACCAAGGCCGCGCACTAACCGACTGTGCCACCCTTTATTACTGGTACGTACATGTATACAGGATGGTACATGCGAGCTATAAAAATCACTTGTGCCACACAATCTATTTGTAAACTAATTAATGCATTTCTGGAAAGCCTAAAGACGTTTTGATCG
The DNA here is from genome assembly GCA_949126865.1 of Montipora capitata. Taxonomy (NCBI): domain Eukaryota; kingdom Metazoa; phylum Cnidaria; class Anthozoa; order Scleractinia; family Acroporidae; genus Montipora; species Montipora capitata. The sequence continues at coordinate 22,183,658 of OX421448.1, read as the reverse complement.
AATATTACCATAATTTCCTCTGTATCTTGAAAAGAGAGGCATTCCAGGTCTACAATGAATGTTCACATCGTAAAAATACGTCTCTTCATGTTTACATTGCAACCAAGTTGACAATGAGACATGAAGTCAAATCAAGCTATGATCTTCGCAGTTATGAACGCAATTTTAGCGTTCATTACTGGGAGGGTCATAGCTCCACTTGATTTCATACCCGCAGTTCAATATATGATTCATTTCATATATCAACGAGTCATGGTTTGATGCTGCTGTTGTTCAGATTCATGCATGCAATTCGCTAAGTAACCATTTACGACCCAATGTTTTGGCACTCCTGTCTAGTGTTGTCGCTTAGATCATGTTACATGTAGTTCAGCCACTACGCAAAAAACAAGACGAGACAAGAGGCCGACTGCAGTCGAAGGCAACCCAAAGGCTCCTTTTTCAATAGCTTCCGTAGACAGTATTTACTTATATCCCGTTTCATGCAAACCTTGTCCCCAGTAATACTGGTACTAATTTTACCGACTTCAAACGGGTGAAAAGCTGAGTAAACTTTGAAGTGAAGGTACAGGGAATCGAACCCAAAACGCAGGGATACGGTCCGCGAGCGTATCCACTACACTATGCCCCACGGGACACCCACCCCTACCATTATACTACAGTACAAGCTATCACAAAAGGAACCTTTTGGTTGCCTTCGACTACGGTGGGCCTCTTGAGACAGCAGGCAGAAGTGTGAAAACGTTGGGTTGTGAATCATAAATTTGCAAATCGGATTCATTTTAATCCATTGACACCTCAAACGCCCTTGGACGCCACCAGTTGACCAGTTAACTTAAGGATCTTGTAACAGCTCTTTGTAAGCTGGCTATCATCATTTTGGTGTTGTTACAGTAGCCTGCGTAGCTGGCGGTCAACCTCGTTCCAAGGGTTTCTCTTCTCTGCCTCCATTGTCGTTGACAATGGAGGCAGAGAAGAGAGACCCTGGGAACGAGGTTGGCAATGACAATGGAGACATTGTTGACAATGGAGGCATTGTCGTTGACAATGGAGGCAGAGAAGAGAGACCCTGGGAACGAGGTTGGTTGGCGGTATTGTTGGCGCGAGAGGCAAATTAACGAGTGGCGAAGCCGCGCGGAGAATGGGGAGGGGCGCTGTGAAATTTCACATTCAAATTTCAAATTTCATAGCGCCCATCCCCATTCTCCACGCCAACAATACGCAGGCTATTGTTGCTGCTTCTATTATGCGCCCATCAAATCGAAACTTCAACATCCCCTCCCCCGGGGCAAACCCCGGGCATTTGACTATTTTCTGTGCCCGGGGAGTGGGGAATTTGACGGGTAAGGTCTTCCCGGGGGTGGGTAATTTGACCTTTGCATAGGTGGCGTAAGGAAAACTGAACCGGAATTGTCAGGTTTCAAATGATTTTTTTCGGGCGCCGAAATCGCTAACAGCTATAAACACGTGTTTGGACGAGATGGAGGAGTTTAAAGGAAGAGATATAGCATTTGTGAACGCTTGGCTTATGAAAAAAGGTCTTCAAAAGTTTTCTAATATTTCTCAAGGTATGTATGAAAAGTAGAGAGTGCTTAAATATTGCCACCGAGTGTCCTTATTGAGGAAGCTTTCAAGCAAGGCTGTGCTGAAGGAGAAAACATTTTCCATAACGCAAAGAAATGTTGCTTGAGTTTTGTAGTAGTTCAAATGTGATTGACGCATCTTTAAAAAAAAAAGAAACTAATCCGCGCTAGAGCAGTGCCGAAAGCCCGTGAAACCAGGGAGGAAGGAAAAAACACCCTCCTACTTAAGAACTGGTTTTTGATATGTATACAGTACCCTCGTTACACAACCTTTGCCGTGTTTCGGAGTTTAAGCAGCTTACACTTGCTTATTGATAGTGTCCGAGTTAATTAATTCAATTTGAAGTCATTTTTAATAGTTTTAATATTAAAGTTGTGTTTTTGTAGTATCTCAAGTCTGTCAAAAACGGCATCATCATATAAACGTCCACGAAAGGTTATACACAAGCTTTATTAAAGATGTCAGGAGCCGACGACGATCGTTCTTTAGGAGGGGCATTTGACAGATAAATCCGACGATAGGGTAGGGCATTTGAACACCATTTTAGCCCGAGGGGGTGGAAATTTGAACGATCCAATCTTCAAAGTTCAAATGCCCGGGGTTTGCCCGGGGAAGGAAGGGGGGGGGGGGGGGGGTGATATCGAAGTTTCGAGTTGATCGGCGCATTCTTTTTTCACTTTAAGTCATTTCTCCAGCTATTTGGTTGTCTGTTGTTGGTTCGGATACAAAGCCAATCACATTGTACCTCTTGAGAGTTTATACTGTACATTGTTCATCTTCAGACCAGAGAAGTATCAAACTTTTTCTCCCAAATTCCTGGATTATTAAACTAACAACGTCAGATAATAAAGTATATTGATTATGTACTCACCTTGATCAAATATACAATAATCCTTGTGAAATAGATGTAGCACACAATCTACACACAAAGAAAAGCAAATTAACATAAAATGAGAGCAAATAGTACAGCCAATAGTTAGAATAATCGAATTAAGTGTGAAGTGAAGTGACACGTGCAACCTTCCCAACAACTTTTGACCAGGATTGTTGGTCCTGAATGGACAAAATTATGTCCCACTAACTGCGGGCTCTACAATGTCAGGCGCCTCATGATCAATGTTAACAAATTCATCAATGATGGAAACATGTGATGGGCCCGTGAAGAGGAAATGCTACAAGTAGATAAAACGGGTTAGCTCTCCAGTGAGTTCTAGTAGCTCAATGGGTAGAGCATCCGAGCGGTGTTATGGAGGTCGTTGGTTTGATTCCTGCCTAGGACTCTGATTTTTCAGATGTCCTTTCGCCCGTTGCCAAACAACTTGCATTCTACAATTACTGCGTGCATGTTTTGTTTTGCTGTACTCAAAGTAACAACTCCTTTCTTTAAAAGGAAAAGGGGAGCCATGTCCTGGAACTTTTCTCTTCACTGCAAAGTTTCAGTGAATTTGATAACGGAGAATGTTTAACGGCAACTACTTGTGCTGATACCTTTTCCCCTCTTGTGCTACTGAACAGTTTCACAGGAACAAGTTGCAGACAATTAAGGCAAAAAGAGGACTCATCTGACTTACCATAACATAGAAGTGCCTGAAAAGCTTCAGTTTGGCTAGATTGAGTGCTGCTGTGAAATAAAAGTTTGAGATAAAATTACAATCAGTTGCAACATATCAGACTCATACACAGTGTTCTTCACGAACCACTAACACAACAATATTTAAATTTACTGTATATGATTTAACCACTACATCACTTGTGGGCTTGTCAGTGCCAAAGAAACGAAAAAATACTATTACAAAAAAAACTCAACATACATATTTTAACGAATCTTAACTGATGGGAATAAGACCAACTGGCTACTTGAAAGTATAGCTGAGAAGTTGGACAGGACAGTACTTATAAAAAGCTGGCAGGCAAAGCTGGACTTGAACCTCAGAACTTCCGATTTAAGTTTGTGGTTTCTCTGCAGTGGCTTGTTTTTTCACTTTTTCGTTTTTCCTTAATCCCCTAAAAAATGTTCTTCTCACTTTTATGTCAAGACATTTTGTTTTCTCATTTTGTTCCTTTTTCCAGTCTTTGTATTTTTTTTTTAGGTGAGTAAGTACATGCTGGCAAAAGCCCAGAGAGCTACAGCACTGCACACAACAGCTACAATCCTGGCCCCAGTTGTTCAAAATGTGGATAACGTTACCCACCGGATAAATCACTATCCAATGGATATCGCAACTGATTTCGCTATTACTTATCCACTGGATAGTAATTTATCTGGCGGATAGCGCTATCCATTGTTTGAACAACTGGGGCCTGGACAAAAAAAATTAAGACTTTTCAAGTTCCGTCCTTTTGGACAATAACTGCAACAAAGGCCTTGAACAATAGCCCCTGTGGTCCCCTTTCCCCACCCAAAGCAATAGGGAGTTTTAGCAACGACACCGGCTACGGCAACAACAACACCACAAAGCAAGAATATCATTGGCAAACGAAGGAAAACAAGTGCAGCACGCATTGAAGTGCATTTTTTGCCGTCATCCACAAAACAACAACATGAAATCACTAAATTTCAGGTTTTGGCGACAACGTGAGCATACAACAGGAAATCGCTCACTTTTTATCTTCACTTCAGAACCGTTCCAATAAATTCAGTTATATCTTATTAGATGTTTTGGTGCATAGTATTGCTGAGTATTTTTACTAATTGTACTGTATTTTGACAAGCCCACTAGGGCGAGTCAAAACACAAACAACGAGTGAAAATAGTCAGCGATACTACACATCTAATAAGCTACAGTGGAACCCCGTTAACACAGTCATCAACTGGCCCAAAAAAATTGGTTGTATTAACGGGGTGGTCGTACTACCAGGGTAGGGTGAAATTCATGACTAAAGGGCCGTAATGACAAATATCACATTTGCACTTCCAAACGCTTAAAATTTTTAAGTGTACTGTAAGTTCTGAGCCTAAAATCAAAACAAGAACAGGCCCAGCTTACTACGCTTCTAACCTAACCGAAAGCTAGACTTCAGTATCAATCGCGTTTTTGATGAAAGCACAATGACTTAATCCCTTCGTGATTTGCCTTACTGCATGTTACAGTAGTGTCAAGATCATGTTTGTAATAAAAACAGGGAGGAGTGTTGCTGACAGTACTTTGTAAAGTAAATGGCTGTTCAATTACAGTGGTAAATAACAAAGGGCAATAAAATTGAAAGGTATTTTGGTTTTCTGAATTTAGCACGAGTGGCCGCATTAACAGAGTAAAATTAAAGAGGATTCTACGGCTTGGGATTTAAAATTGAGGCCGATGGCCGTATTAACAGGTGACCGCATTAACGAGGTTTTCTATATAAGAGAATGTTTCGCCGTTTTGCCGGGCCAAAAAAAAGTGGGGTTCCACTGTATTTATTATCCAACTTTTATGCACTAAGTTTTTTAACAAATGAATTGTACACAACCAAGAACGTGTGACTGATTTCGGGGCAACGCCAGCATCCAAAACTAGTCAAACCGGTTCTCTACTGCACAATAACCAAGTGTACAATAACTA
>OX421448.1:22171032-22176032 GCA_949126865.1 Montipora capitata | reverse complement strand
ATTGAAAAAACTCACAGATGCACTTGTCTTGAGTGACAATAATCTTATTTAATTTACATGTACTAATCAAAGGATATCCATGTTGTATACAGCGTGTTAGCTTCTTCTGTGGACTCCATCACAATCTGAGCTGTGTTTGCTAAAATCTGTGCACAGACAAGCAAAATACATAAAGTTACTCTTCAAGCTCTCAATGAAGTTTTTAATTTTAACAATTCCCATGACGTCAGCGAAAAAGGTTCTGAAAAATAATATTAATTAAACAAATTGTATACACCAATTCAAGACGCAAGTTGATTGTACCTGTAGTGGTATAACAATCAGGAAAATCCTCTTGTCTCGGTCTGACAGGACGTGTTTGATGAAGAAGTAACCTGTGCCAATTAGCACAATGGTTGTGAACAAGAGAGCTCCCTTTAACCTGTAAAAACCCATACATATATGCATTTGGAAAAATGTTTGAACTACATGTACATGTAGTTAACCCTTTACTGCCCAAGAGTGACACTTATAGATTTTACTCAGTCTAATGGCAGACAACTTCACTCAACAATGGGTGGCCCCTTGGGCAGAAAAAGGTTAAGGCATGTTGAATGGCTTTGACCATTTGACCAAAAGGTAGACTGGGAAAGACATTCCTTTGCATCATGCACCAAGATGGATACCACAAGGAATGTTGGACAAAAGGTGTGAAGTCCAACTGTAGAGGTGCTTTTATATGAACCAGGATGAATACAGTGACTGACCTTAGCAACACAAGAGTGACACACAATGTATTGCTAGTGACAAAGTTTGAACAATCATTATGGTCATTCCTGAAAACTAAACATCAATGTACACAAGCTGTGGTCCAAGTATGTGACTTGCAAGATAAATGAGGGTAAACATAGTATTATCAAGTTATTGTTACTTTGAGCACAGACTGTTGTGAACATGTGAATGTTCAGTGAGCCAAAAACACTGAAAAACAATGTACGGTAGATTGTTGTGAGTTTGTGATCAACTTTATTTGTAAACTTCACCTCAAATCATTATCAGTTTTGAAATGCTAATTTTTCCTTCTAACTTGCTTTTTTAAAAGTGACTTTTTTCTCATTACTTACAGATGAGTGATGTAGTACAGCACTTCCCAAGATTGTGGAGATTTTCCCTCAATGCTGATAAAGTGATAATTAACCTGGTAAATGTCAAAAAGTCCACAATCAACAACTTTTCCAGCCAGGTGCCAATATTAATCATCACTATTAGACGCATGTGGTTTAAAAAATACCATGGCAACGGCATATACGTCAGCTTAACTACCATTTTTGGCGACCAAAAAATCAAGGGTTTTCGAGAAAAAGGTAAATGAAACATAGGTACCAAAAACTGTGTTCAGCCACCTTAAAATACACACACTCACACATGCATGACTTCACACAGTCTGGACCTACCGACTGAAACATCAGATCTAGAGACTTCAACAAAACCAGCACAAACATCATGTAATGGACTTTGTACGTGAATTCCCTGAAGGTTAAATTAAAGCAATCACAGGTTAAAAAGTTGCATCTTAAGGGAGAAGGACTAGACTAAGTCTGATAGTAAAATTCAATCAAAGGTTCTGATATCATTATAATTTATAATTATTACATTTAGATCACAATACAGCAATGAAGTCAGTTTGCATGACCTCCTCCAAATTCCATATAAAAATAAACAAACATTGAGCAACTTACTTATTCTTTCTTAGCAAATGCAGCCAGTAAATGGCAGTCCCAAAGAAGATGACAGAAAGTACACCAAACATGTAGGGCAATGGTTCCTGTAATGGAGACAAACATTTGGGTCTTAATGTTGCATATTCTTTAGATGAAGAGGTCACATTGACAAAGTTGAAGAGGTTCGGCCATCCATGTGACCATCCATGTTTCAGTGTCCTCTTTTTAAGAGGACACTGAAACATGGATGGTCACACTGTTGTTACACATATTTCATGGAATACAAAAAAGGCTTGATTTACAGGTATTTCCAACAATGCAAACCCAGAATGCCTCAAAGAAAGGAAACATTTACGGTACATACAGAAATCTGATCAAAATGTTAATTCATTACAAACAATTACCGTATTTACCCGTGTATAAGTCGACCCCCCATTTTTGATGGCCAAAAAAGCAATTTCAATTTCTTTCTTTGTTAAATGTTCATGGGACACTAATCTTGTATTCTTCGATTTCTGGAAATGTGGATACACAAAAAAATCAGGGCCTCAAGTGCTTAATAGTTTTGTGGTTCAGCATCTGTTGTATATGCGGGCATTTTGTCCTTGAGTTTTGAAAAAGTTCTCAGAAAATCGAACATGTAAACCTCAAACTAACCTGTTTCGTTGTTCAAGGATAAAGGGCTTTTGAGGATAAGCACAACACAAATTCCAGTGTCTATTTCATATTTGTGCTTGTGAGTATCTTCAACATTTAGAGTTGGACAAATCCTTTTTCATTTCAACTGGAATTGCTTACATTCGTTTTGAAGTCTTTTGTCATTCATTTTGAAGTCTTTTGTCGGCTTTTGTCCACTGCATTTGTTGTGCCCAAGACAATAAATTACTTAGCTGAAACTTGTATCAAAATCTTTGACCCGTGTATAAGTCGAGGGCGATTTTTGGAGCTTCTTTTGAGGCCATAAAAGGTCGACTTATACACGGGTAAATACGGTATTCATTATTGCAATAACAAATTTAAAAATGATTCTTGAACAGAAATGGACATCTCACCTCTCCAGCAGACAAATAGTTATCAACATTTTTCTCTTGAATGTCAATCTGTTAATGAGACCAAAGCATTGAAAATATTTTAAAACATCAAGGTTTTGAATTTTTAAAAAAGGTGAGTGGGTAGGAGGTAAATTAAGTGCCTAAATGTACAATGTATGTATTTCCAATAAAATTCTACCAAGGGCTTAAGTTCTTATTGCAACATAATAAAGAGTATATAGATGGGGCACAACTGATATTATTTTAATTCAGATACACTGTAACATTACCACAACAATTATAATATTAATATTTTTTATACCATCAATTAAAAATAAATATTAAAAAAATGAATTTTAATACTGAAAGGTACATATATGGGAGCCCAAAATAACTATAAATAAAGCTAATCAAGATAGGTCTCCCAAATATTGGAAAAAGAAAAATAGGCTGACACTGTACAGTCTGTGTAAACGTGAAATGAAAATGTATGTGAAGATGTATAATGAAGGTACAGTAAACACCCGCATATAAGAACAAGTGGATTAAGAACAACAGGCTGAAATTTGGCCAACAAAGCACCATATGAATAAGAAAAAATTCAGCCTGATACATAAAACATGTTCTTAATACAACTAGGGAAAGGGTATTACAGGTAAGATAAGAAAACAATACAGTATGTAGTAACTTATATCAAAGTACTATGGTGTTCAGGACCATTACAAACTATAAAATCTATTACAAAACAGCATTGTATGTTAATTAAACCTTTAGTAATATTTAATTTGAAGAATTTCTGAAATCAATTTTAAGAACATTTTAAGAACACTTTCAGGCTGATTTCTCACTAAGCACCCCTCAAATAAGAGCATGATCAGCCTTAAACCTGAAAAAAGTGTTCTTATATGTGGGTGTTTACTGTAGTTAATCTCAGAAACTGCGACTTTTACACACAAGCTCTTTGTCTACGATTAAATACATGTATTTATTTCAAATTTAGTCAGATTATAAAAATACCACGGAAATTTCCTTTCCTCTACATGTACATTGTACATCAACATACTAGATCCTGCAAAATCTTGACAAAAGACATAACGCGCGGCGGGTGGTCTGCAGGGACTGGTCTAAGTGCAGTACTTTCACTTTAAAAGCACTGTTATCATGAAAGGTAGAGTTTATTCCAGCCATGGATTGTGCGTAGCCAAAAGCTGTATTTTATACTCATCACAATCGCTGTGCCAGAAATTTACTCGAATGGGATCCCCTTGTCTCCTGGCAAGGTTCGTTAGGGATATATATATTAGTGGCATGTTGATCAATGGTTTGTTGTGAAGGGTCTTGTGCATTAGGGAAAGCCTGGTAACTTTCCTCTGGCTTCCCAATGTTCACTACTTATAATAAGGAATTCTATCTATCCGTCCCTGACAAAGTTCAAAAGCTCTCTTTACCTGTATTGCCACTTGCATTTCTTTTGCTTTAGGAGAAGGACAGTTGTGAAAATAAAGGTTATATAAACCCTCCTCAGCCTTACTCTTGATTTGTACAACAAACTGCAAAGGATCAAGCTTGAAATCAATAATAACAATTATGAATTAAGGCCTACAGGTACAAAGGGCTAAAGTGCTGTAGCTAGAAGTGATCCCCCTTGTCGTGCCCTGTGGTGTCACATTGCTTCCATAATTTGCAAAATAATTGGCAATAATTATTAGAAACTTAAGATGGAAGCAACAGAATGAGTTTAGTTCAGTTTAGTTCAGTTAATATCGACTGACAGCATTTGATTTGTGTTAAAACATTCTCTCACATTCGCTCATTTAAAAATTGACCTGTAATATATACATGTATAAACTGAGAAGTGACAATTGACAGGAAGTAAAAGTGCTTGCTCCTCAGTTTCTACTGATAGTCCACCTTCAGAGCTGACCTACATGTAGCAAATGACATTATGGAAAAAAGACTTGAACTTCCTCTTTGAACCATAAGTTCCCTTTTTTCTCCTACTGCCTGAATTTTTTGTTCATTTTTATGACAAAATAAATGATGATAATTTACTGTTCTACATAATTATTTTATTTTTTAATGAGTCTGTACAAAAGACATTTTTAAATAGTATCATTGATAGAAATCAGCAAAAATTGCAAAAACATTTGTTGGTACTCATAACTGGCAAGTGAGACTACCTGCCACAAATGAAAGCACTACTTGTCAACTAAAAATTACCAGTAATAGCAAATTAATTATTGAAGTTATCAATGCAAAAGAATGCCAC
>OX421448.1:22156032-22163532 GCA_949126865.1 Montipora capitata | reverse complement strand
GTAGGTTGAAACAAAATGACCTACAATCATAGACAAAAGTAGTTGGGAAGGTTATGTAAATGAACCACACCAGAGCTGTATTTCAACCCGCTTCTGTTAAAGCTCAAAAGAAATAGTTTCACTTTCTCTTACATAGCCCCCCTCCCCCCTATTCAATGTTGGAAGGTAACTCAACAATTTCACACTGAAACCATTCAGTTTTGCACAACATTGAAGGAGGGGGGAGGGGAGAGAAGCGATGAAGACTTCAAAAGTGCTAACCTTCCCAACAGTTTTGTCTAGGATTGTATGAGAGTAGGAAATCTGCTTTGAACGCTTATAACTCTCGTAGTATTTGACATGTGGCTTCCATTTCTTATTCTGGACATGCTCTTATAATGTACTTTCCAATGCATAAATAAAATCTCACAATACTGCAATTTGGTTCAAATCATCGTTTTATGATTTGGATTTCAGACTTGCGTGACGCTTCATAACGTTACTCCAAAATCCGTTCTGTTGGGAAAATGTTTACTAAGAATGCCATAAAAATACATTTTTGTTGTTTGATGTTTCATATTCGTTAAAAGAAAGCTTTCTTATTTGGAGGACGTTGGAAGAATGCCAAAAACTGATTTATTTCAATCGATTTAGCAAGAAATGGTGCGAGCAGTGCAAGAGCACTTACATCACTCCCGACATCACTCCAAACATTACTCCATTTTCGAAGCCTAAAATAATGCCTTTACAGCACAGCTACAGATAAAATATTGAAACTGGAGTGTAAAGGGTTGCAAAGGAAATAGTAGTAGGACTTTTCATGGTCATTTCAGCTTTATTTCAGGTAAATTGCAACATTACTCCATAAAGAGAGCTTAAATTGAAATAACATATCTAATTAACCTTTCTGTATACATGGTTTCAATGGAGTAATGTTGAAAATAAGTAGATACAATAGCTTTTGTCCGTAAATAGAAACACATTGTACGTATTCCAGTATGCTTTACATATAACTACGTTATTGTTGCAAAATATCACATTCATTGGGCATATATTTCGCATTTTCTTATGGAGTAATGTAATGGAGTAATGTTCACATACATATTTACTGTTCCCAAAATAGGTCAATGATTGACAAGCCATCCTAGTCACGCTACTGGTGCAAAAGAAGTAATCACTGTTAATTTACTTATTTAATGTGACTCCGTGATCTGTTTGAAATGCATATGATGTTTTTAAAAGGCGCTGCTCTCAACTTGGCAAAGTGCAACTGACATTGTAAGAGTTTAGTATGTGAACTCGTTTGACCTTTCAAGACCAGCTCTTTGGTTTTAATTAACTATCATTTAGTCTCCTCCCCTTTCTGTTCATTTACGAAGGAATTTTCATCATTTTATTTGCTCTACAATTTAATACCGTATTGAGACACCAATGCAACATGACGTCCTAACACATGTAATGAAAGTTGAAAACTTGCCTCATTTTTAACCAGATAAACGCCTAAAATTCATGATAACATGGTAAAAAGCAGTTAAATGTTAAAGAAAACACTAATTGTGCTTGTTTTTCAAAGGAACTGTAAACGCTAAGGAAAAAGTCGTCTTTCCAATTTAAGACCACACCCAAAATTTTCAGACAATCATAGACAAAAGTAGTTGGGAAGGTTATGTAAATGAACCACACCAGAGCTGTATTTCAACCCGCTTCTGTTAAAGCTCAAAAGAAATAGTTTCACTTTCTCTTACATAGCCCCCCTCCCCCCTATTCAATGTTGGAAGGTAACTCAACAATTTCACACTGAAACCATTCAGTTTTGCACAACATTGAAGGAGGGGGGAGGGGAGAGAAGCGATGAAGACTTCAAAAGTGCTAACCTTCCCAACAGTTTTGTCTAGGATTGTATGAGAGTAGGAAATCTGCTTTGAACGCTTATAACTCTCGTAGTATTTGACATGTGGCTTCCATTTCTTATTCTGGACATGCTCTTATAATGTACTTTCCAATGCATAAATAAAATCTCACAATACTGCAATTTGGTTCAAATCATCGTTTTATGATTTGGATTTCAGACTTGCGTGACGCTTCATAACGTTACTCCAAAATCCGTTCTGTTGGGAAAATGTTTACTAAGAATGCCATAAAAATACATTTTTGTTGTTTGATGTTTCATATTCGTTAAAAGAAAGCTTTCTTATTTGGAGGACGTTGGAAGAATGCCAAAAACTGATTTATTTCAATCGATTTAGCAAGAAATGGTGCGAGCAGTGCAAGAGCACTTACATCACTCCCGACATCACTCCAAACATTACTCCATTTTCGAAGCCTAAAATAATGCCTTTACAGCACAGCTACAGATAAAATATTGAAACTGGAGTGTAAAGGGTTGCAAAGGAAATAGTAGTAGGACTTTTCATGGTCATTTCAGCTTTATTTCAGGTAAATTGCAACATTACTCCATAAAGAGAGCTTAAATTGAAATAACATATCTAATTAACCTTTCTGTATACATGGTTTCAATGGAGTAATGTTGAAAATAAGTAGATACAATAGCTTTTGTCCGTAAATAGAAACACATTGTACGTATTCCAGTATGCTTTACATATAACTACGTTATTGTTGCAAAATATCACATTCATTGGGCATATATTTCGCATTTTCTTATGGAGTAATGTAATGGAGTAATGTTCACATACATATTTACTGTTCCCAAAATAGGTCAATGATTGACAAGCCATCCTAGTCACGCTACTGGTGCAAAAGAAGTAATCACTGTTAATTTACTTATTTAATGTGACTCCGTGATCTGTTTGAAATGCATATGATGTTTTTAAAAGGCGCTGCTCTCAACTTGGCAAAGTGCAACTGACATTGTAAGAGTTTAGTATGTGAACTCGTTTGACCTTTCAAGACCAGCTCTTTGGTTTTAATTAACTATCATTTAGTCTCCTCCCCTTTCTGTTCATTTACGAAGGAATTTTCATCATTTTATTTGCTCTACAATTTAATACCGTATTGAGACACCAATGCAACATGACGTCCTAACACATGTAATGAAAGTTGAAAACTTGCCTCATTTTTAACCAGATAAACGCCTAAAATTCATGATAACATGGTAAAAAGCAGTTAAATGTTAAAGAAAACACTAATTGTGCTTGTTTTTCAAAGGAACTGTAAACGCTAAGGAAAAAGTCGTCTTTCCAATTTAAGACCACACCCAAAATTTTCAGACAATCATAGACAAAAGTAGTTGGGAAGGTTATGTAAATGAACCACACCAGAGCTGTATTTCAACCCGCTTCTGTTAAAGCTCAAAAGAAATAGTTTCACTTTCTCTTACATAGCCCCCCTCCCCCCTATTCAATGTTGGAAGGTAACTCAACAATTTCACACTGAAACCATTCAGTTTTGCACAACATTGAAGGAGGGGGGAGGGGAGAGAAGCGATGAAGACTTCAAAAGTGCTAACCTTCCCAACAGTTTTGTCTAGGATTGTATGAGAGTAGGAAATCTGCTTTGAACGCTTATAACTCTCGTAGTATTTGACATGTGGCTTCCATTTCTTATTCTGGACATGCTCTTATAATGTACTTTCCAATGCATAAATAAAATCTCACAATACTGCAATTTGGTTCAAATCATCGTTTTATGATTTGGATTTCAGACTTGCGTGACGCTTCATAACGTTACTCCAAAATCCGTTCTGTTGGGAAAATGTTTACTAAGAATGCCATAAAAATACATTTTTGTTGTTTGATGTTTCATATTCGTTAAAAGAAAGCTTTCTTATTTGGAGGACGTTGGAAGAATGCCAAAAACTGATTTATTTCAATCGATTTAGCAAGAAATGGTGCGAGCAGTGCAAGAGCACTTACATCACTCCCGACATCACTCCAAACATTACTCCATTTTCGAAGCCTAAAATAATGCCTTTACAGCACAGCTACAGATAAAATATTGAAACTGGAGTGTAAAGGGTTGCAAAGGAAATAGTAGTAGGACTTTTCATGGTCATTTCAGCTTTATTTCAGGTAAATTGCAACATTACTCCATAAAGAGAGCTTAAATTGAAATAACATATCTAATTAACCTTTCTGTATACATGGTTTCAATGGAGTAATGTTGAAAATAAGTAGATACAATAGCTTTTGTCCGTAAATAGAAACACATTGTACGTATTCCAGTATGCTTTACATATAACTACGTTATTGTTGCAAAATATCACATTCATTGGGCATATATTTCGCATTTTCTTATGGAGTAATGTAATGGAGTAATGTTCACATACATATTTACTGTTCCCAAAATAGGTCAATGATTGACAAGCCATCCTAGTCACGCTACTGGTGCAAAAGAAGTAATCACTGTTAATTTACTTATTTAATGTGACTCCGTGATCTGTTTGAAATGCATATGATGTTTTTAAAAGGCGCTGCTCTCAACTTGGCAAAGTGCAACTGACATTGTAAGAGTTTAGTATGTGAACTCGTTTGACCTTTCAAGACCAGCTCTTTGGTTTTAATTAACTATCATTTAGTCTCCTCCCCTTTCTGTTCATTTACGAAGGAATTTTCATCATTTTATTTGCTCTACAATTTAATACCGTATTGAGACACCAATGCAACATGACGTCCTAACACATGTAATGAAAGTTGAAAACTTGCCTCATTTTTAACCAGATAAACGCCTAAAATTCATGATAACATGGTAAAAAGCAGTTAAATGTTAAAGAAAACACTAATTGTGCTTGTTTTTCAAAGGAACTGTAAACGCTAAGGAAAAAGTCGTCTTTCCAATTTAAGACCACACCCAAAATTTTCAGACAATCATAGACAAAAGTAGTTGGGAAGGTTATGTAAATGAACCACACCAGAGCTGTATTTCAACCCGCTTCTGTTAAAGCTCAAAAGAAATAGTTTCACTTTCTCTTACATAGCCCCCCTCCCCCCTATTCAATGTTGGAAGGTAACTCAACAATTTCACACTGAAACCATTCAGTTTTGCACAACATTGAAGGAGGGGGGAGGGGAGAGAAGCGATGAAGACTTCAAAAGTGCTAACCTTCCCAACAGTTTTGTCTAGGATTGTAGGTTGAAACAAAATAACCTAGTTCAAAATATTTTGACCTAGCTTGGAATTATTTTGACCTAAAGTACATTTCAAACTACAACAGAAGTGTAAACGTATACTGTTACTGTAACAGTAAACATTCTTCAGAATTTCATCAAATTGATGCAACATTTTTAGCAATAAACAGTGCGACTCCACAAGACATCACAAAAAGTTTAGGCAGCAAGGTGAAAACACTGACAGAAAACAATAGTTTGACAACCATTCTTTCTGTCTTTTGCATACGCAGGTGTACAACCAGCCAAATCAGTTGAAATGGTTATGCTTACAACTGACCAGCCTTTCAATCAATTTAGCTTTCCTAATGTACCAAAATAACATCAAGGTAATGAAACGTGGAACATACCGTCTATTCTCCAGATCAAACATGATAATTGCCAGTGATATTTGATTGCCAGTTATGAACAATGCAGATGCATTTTTGGTGAGAATGCACTTTTCACTATGTTGTTCCTGAAAGTAAAAAAGGGTAGATAACTGTCAAAATAATAAAACATTGTCAAGTACTAAATATAATTGGTACAATGTGCAGTCGCGGTAAGGTCTAAAAATTTAAGAAAACTTACAAAACTAAACTGCCAGTGGCCTCATAATACTGTACATGTACGTCGCAGGTCATTTTGTTCCTTAGGTTAATTGCAACCAAACTAGGTCATTTTGTTTCAACCTAAGTCATTTTATTTGAAACTACATGTAGGTTGAAATTGATAGTAGGAAACATCAACAAAAAACCATCAATTATTAGTAAGTACATGTAATATATTGGTTAGTAAATTGGTCCTAGAGGAAAGGGGATGAACTTAGTGCAGCTTAGATTTTCATGAGTATTTTACAATACCCCAATGGTTGTTAAGTCTAGGCACTGATTTTAAATGGTTAGCATTAAGATTGGGGTTAGGCATACAGTGCATGATAACCAATTCTACTTTTCTTTCTCAGAGCTTTTTAGGACATTGTTTATCAATTGATGAGTCTCCTTAGGATGGCAGAGGGCAACAATATTGAATTATCGTCCAAGGAGTAAAAGAACTGAAACATACATGATGTCTTGTTGATTTTTAATTTGCTTAGTTATTTCCTCTATCTTTTGCTTACTTTGAATTTGTAATAACCAAAGGCAAGTATTTAAGACAAAACTTTGAAAAGTCAGGAAAAAGGGATTCATAATCTATTGATTAGAAGCCATTTTGTAGGCTCTTGTAAGTGTTATTTCTTTTGAATTATGAAATAAAATATTTGCTCCTTTTTTTCAATTTTGCTGAGTGCTAAACTATTTTGGCACAGTCCCCTTCAAGTTCTTCAATTTGAGTTGGACGAAGGGGCGTTTCCTTTTCCATTTTACTAATTTTCAGTGCCACATAATCCTGAAGTTTGAACTTCTTGTTTTTCTTCTTCCCTTTCTGGTGTATGACAACTGCAAAAGGCAGACTGCTGGCTGCCTGCAAATAGCGCTGATAAGCAGTATTTAAGCTAAACACCCATTTCAAACAGTGCTGATAAACAGTATTTAAGTCTCAGGACCCATTTTTGAGCAGTTAGCTTTCAATAACTGTGATGCAGGGTTAGTCTGTAGTCCACGGTCTGCAGTTGGCAAGTGTCAGACACCGCTCTCCTTTAATGTCAGGCTCATCCTGCCACTTCTTCAAATTATTCACCATTTTCCTGCTCTGCATGTGATGTAGCTGTGACTTGTCCACTCATTTGTGGCTTTTTAATTTCTTTTCTCTGAGAGATTCTGAAAACCACTTCATACAGCATTTTGCCAATTGTTCTGTGAATGGTTATGTGTTTTTTTACAAGCGGTTTCTCCAAGATGATGACAATGTGTCTTAAGGTCATTTCTCCCACATACAGTGTACAAGAAGCCACTGAATTAGAAAACAACAAAGAATTATAACAATAACCATATGAACTGTTCATACCATGTACGGTGAGATTCCATCACTTCCCGTCTTCTCCAAGGAAAATCCAAACTAAAACAAAAGTTAGTTTACATTTAAATTTATTGCCCCTGATATCAATTTTTTTCTGCAAACATCAGCAAAAGTTTATAAAAGAATCTGACAGACACAGTGAAAAATGCAAGATGAAAAAACACTTTATGGTTCTGTTAACGCTAAGGGAAAAACTTCCTAGCACTCGGAAGATCCTAAAAGGCATGTTGGCCAGAAGCCACGGGTTTACAAACAAAGCCTTGTACTCAGGGGTTTCATTAGAAGTGGGTCACTGGCTGTATACCTCCATCTGTTTGTCAGAAATTTTTTTGTCTCACCGCTGGCTACTCTGCCTTTATTTTCACTCAAACCCTTAGTCACCGCCACTTACATTGATTAGCCCAGGCAACTAACAATAATAATAATAATAATAATAATAATAATAGTCTTAATTACCAAA
>OX421448.1:22078532-22146032 GCA_949126865.1 Montipora capitata | reverse complement strand
TTGGAACAACAAGAAGCATACTAGCTTGTCTCAAAAAATGGATTTTCTGAGATTGCTGTTTGTTATTTTTCAAACCAAACCATTGCCCACTCATATGTATATATAATCATTTTAAAATATTTATATGTTCATTGATCGGAATAGCAGAACTGGAAGTTATAATATTCTATGGTTTATTTATTACCTATTTAAATATAATATTACTGTTAACTGTATTGATGAGTAGGTTCAGGGTAAGAGCAAGTTAATTTTCTTTTACCATTTTTAGCCTGGCAATACAATTCTTTGATAAAAGTAATGTCACAAAGATACCTTTGCTTGTTACAATGATTTGTTAATATATTGAAAGTGTCCATTACAGGGTACATTTGAACTAGACTTACCGTTTAACCTGTCAGGGTGACCATTTTTGTTGTGGAGTGTTTTCTCTCTTTTCCATAGACAGAATACAAACATGGTAGCCAGTTAAGTGGTCTTTTATCTTTGACCTCAGTCTTGTTAGCCTTATCAAGATTGATTTTTTAGGATCTGTGAAGTTACATATATTTGAACTGTGGAATAGAATGAGGGGGGGGGAGCTCCCATATAAAAAGAATGGGTGTGTTCGTCGTACCTTTTAGGGGTTAAAAAGGTGGTTTTGGTACCTCTTAGGGTGTTCAGCCTCAAAAGGTCCTCAGCGGGAGCTTTAGCGGTACCTTTTAGGGTACTGAGACGAAAAATTATGACAGGAGACATTTGACAGGTAACTAAGTTTTAATTTTGTCTAATTAAAAAACACAATTTGGTACCTCTAGGGGGTGAAAAAAAGTTCATGCCACGCCCACAAGACAGGATCTTGCACTGGAGGCAACATACCAAAGGCATGGTTGTTGACTGTCTTGTTGCAAGATGTTTATCACAAGGAAAAAAAACCCGTTAGTTCTGCAACCTGAAAGTGCCACAAAATTACACTTTGAAAAGACACTGAACCTTTATACATACATATTTAATAATCCTTTCCCTGCTAGCAGAGGTCTCTCACGGCGAGGCAAAAAATCTGCTAGCACGGAAAATAATCCTAAAAGTTGGGAGACTAACAGGATACTAAAGCAGTCGGCGACGAAAGAGAAAAGGGGGTAAAAACAAGTGAATACAAATTATTTACAACATGTAAATATTTACATTGCACTGCAATATTGTATTATGCTTGGCAAAGCATTCGCTTGGAACGCATTAACAGCAGCCATTGAAAGACCATTCCAGAGGGGGATGACAACAGCCCGGAAAAAAGACAACTTATATGCATTAGTGCGGGCAAAGATATGTCTGAACTTATGAGGGTGGTTGGAGCGATTGCTTCTATGAGCTAAAGTGACAGATGCTGGAAATGCTAGGTGAGTCTGATTGCCCGGGGGAGGGGGGGGGGGGGGGATACTCAGATCAGTCTCAAGGACTTCGCGAGAGCTGCGCGCAATCACGATGGCGTTTTCACTTCGCGTATTAACAGCCAATCAGATCACGAGTTTGGTCGGCCAAAATGACCGTCCGGAATTCTCAATTTTGAGAACATATGGGCGAAGCTAAAAATGGGCCTGATCTCAGGTTACCCTAATAACGTCTCTGCTGGTTTTGCAATGGAGACAAAAAAAATTCAAAGTCAACAAGTCTGGAATGAGGTAAATTACCGTCTAGGAGTTGCTTGAAATCAAGATTTTAAATGCTCCTTGAAACACGGAAGAGCGTGTGTGCGCAGAATGCCCTAGATGCAGAAATATTCGATCCTCGATTATTCTAGTTTCACTTCGGTTTCATGTTTTTTTTTCTCGTAGCTGCTGAATGACGTATACCAAATTCCATATTTTGTGTCTTTGGAAACTCACGGGAGATAGATGTTTATAACTCTTCTAGATTCCTTGGCAGATTCATAAATATCTTCGCTCGCACGAAAACCTGAAAACTTGAAGTTCACGTAAACAAAACCTGCTGGTATGCCGTCAAAAACGTGGTCAATTTCACAACATAACCGCCAACGTTTCATTGGCCAAAAGAGACGCACGACCGAACAAACCGTTGACGTTTGAAAAGTAAAACGTCGCGCAAAATTCGTCACGCTTCAAGGATGGACGCAAATGGTAGTAAAAGCCAACAGCAAGTTTGCACTGCTCTAATATTGTCAAAACATTCATCCATTTATCATCAGCAAAGATGAAAATTCTCCTTTTGCCAGCTTCGGCCCCATACCGATTTTTATCCCCTCTAATTTCAGACAAAGCTGCAGTTTCCTGCTGTCTACGTCTTGTCAAGATTGTCATTGGTTTACCATTTACATAGTAAGGACGGGATTGCTCATGGTAGCTGTTTATATTCCAACTGTTGGGAGAAGTTCCCAATAACTTGTTGGTCTATTAGCGTCCTCGTCGGCCGAGATATCCGGATTTTTTAGCTATTGATAACCGTACTTTAAAATGACGCCGCAATTTCTGTCATCATGCTTAATTCATCTGCACCACTTGACACTAAGTAATCCCTGCTGCTTTTCCTTAACTTCCAATACACTCAAACATTTTACGACTCACGCAAAAGGGTTTAAAAGCAGTACGAACACGATTATAAAAGGTCAGCGATCACTAATAGCGAGATTGTTCAGAGCTGCGCAGGGCACTGTACTGTTTTTAACGTGAAATGTGGGCCTAAGCGCGAAGAGTTTCCCTGACAATTCATACAGGAAAATTCACTCGATACCAAGGAGCAAAATAATAATATTGTGATTAATAGCTTTTATAGCAGACAGAGATTCGTTGACTTCGAAAGAAATATGACAATCGGGAAGTACATAAAGCAATATCGGTGTTGAGCCAAAAGTGTACCGTGATGAAGTTTGATACACTAATTAATGTTCAGTTTATTTAGACAAGTGCTTTTGAGACAACTTAAGCCTTCAAGTGATTAATATGATATGGTCGTCTGCCATATCGCGACAGCTAGTTATTATTTGTTTGAACAGACACTTTTAATTAATTTTAGGCGAATGTATTTGGACTAAGTACAAGAGAGTTCTATGGACTCCATTTTGGCCTTTCGATTGATTTTTAAAAATTAGTGTAGTTACTTTTGGAAACAACACGATTTCTGTACACAGTCAAGCAGCAGTTCCATCGCCGGAGGAAGAGAGGGTTTGTGTAACCGAAACCACCATCTCCCAAGTTGGTCAAGAACTTAAGACTTGCTTTGTTCTTTCTTGTTGGATATATTTGCTCCAAGTCTATTGGCGCTTTGGTAAACGATATGGAAATGATGAAAAGTCAGGGGCACCCCAACGTCAATTTTCGGAAAATATCTGTTCGGAGGACTATTTGAGATCTAGAATTTTCGGAATATTTGTTGTAAAATTTTATGCTTGCCTGCCTGTCCTAGGATTTTCGAACATCTGAAAAATGGTATAATTGCCCATTTTAAACAGATTTTTACCCTAGAAAGGTCACCTACAATTTTCGGGAGCCTTTTTTCTGGCTAAAATTTTCGAAAAGGTAAGTTTTGATCCCTATAATTTTCGGATCACTAGACTTTCAGCTAGGAAATCCGAACAGATGAAAAATTTTTAGGGGAAAAAATATGCCTATATCTACCGTTTAAATACGAAAATACGTTTAACAATGCTATGTTTAAGTGGTTTTGAACTATATTCTCGTTGGGTGCCCCTGAAAAGTTGGTAACTAAAAGCGGTTTTCGTGATTCCGACTGTTTAAGTCGGAGAAACTTGCCAAAAGTCATTCAAAACAGTATGTGATTTACTTTCCTCTCTTTTTTATTGTTTTCACTGGAAATTGTTCATGTAACTCACTTTGCAGGCACGATAGCGCCTAGTTGCTTAGGACCAAAAATCATTTAAAATGGTTTCAGAACACGTTTTGGGTTAAGAATAAAAGCTTCGTTCGAAACAGGAGCCGAGCGAAAAAATAATATTTTCTCTGATGGCGAGTTATCAAAAAAGGCTTTTGTTCTCCCAACCTGCTGATTGAAAGTAGACTATACTGAAAGGAAATGAAAGAATGTACCACTTTAGGTGTCTTAAGTCTTCATCCTCTGTATATAGTCCGAGTTTCAAATGCACGCTCGAAGTTTATTTCATTTCAGCGCATTGTTCGCCCAAACTTATCCTATAACAAAAAGCTGCACTTAATTCTGTCAACATAATTTCATTTTCTAAGGCCACCGCAGCATATAAATGTTGAAAACCATTTCAAGACCTTGCGTTCACACGCGGTAGATGGGGGAGAAAACGTTAAAAAACGATTAAATTTTAACATTTTGATATCGTCTATCCAGCTTCCGGTAGTCACTATTCATGATTGCTTTCCAACATCGCAATATAACCTCGCGTGAGGAATATATCCTTAACCTTTTGCGTCACTCTACAAATTTCTAGATGGTTATATAATTAAACATCAATTGTTAGGAAAGTTTAAAAGGACTTTCAGGATAGCCTATGAAAATCTGTGAAATTTCATGACATCGACTTCATCTTGTTCATACACGTCATTAGCGAATAATTGAGAATTTCATCGTTCTGGATTCCTTGAGCCAGACAAGGAAATCAACTCTGCTTCTGTTCTTTCATGTGCGCCTTCGGTTTTTTTCAACCCGGGTTTCAATGAGCTATCAGCTTTCGTCAGTTTATTATTAGAACGGCTTGACATTGTTTTGTTCACGTGGCTTTCGCAAAGTTCTTTTCCGCCGAGATAAACACGCAGCCAAGCACTTCGTGTCGATCGGCGCAGCTTTGGGCAGAAGTAAGAACCAGCTGATGTATATTTTATGAGCTGGAGGCCATCCCATCGCTGCGGGACAAACCTGTAACTGGTGGCTATGGAGTTAAAACAAAATGCATCGAATTTTGATGATTCAAGTCGCTTCCATTCTTCGTGTCAGTGATTCATATGCAAATCTTGAGAGATTTAGTTGCACGGTTCGATTTCCATAATGAGACAATTGTACGGTCCAGACCAAAGCGATTTAATTTCGTAAGAAATTAACAGTGTTGCCCATGGAGATATACAGCGAAGCTTGATCTGTACAAATTGTTTATTTCTCAACCCCACGGGAGCAAAGTGAGAGATCGCCTCGTAAAGCTGTGGATCGTGCAACTGTCGATCGGTTCTTTACTTGGACCATGGTATTCACGGCGCTGATTGCCCTTGAGAGTGAAGTGAACCCGGCAGAAACTATCGAAAGCATAGATGGCGAAATATCCATCGCATTCTGGTCATTTGCGTTTGTTTTGCTGCTCATTGTCACAGTGTGGTTTTACATCACACAAATCGCGCCGATGCGAAGGTCTGTCGCCCAAATCGACCAGATCGATAAAGAAGAGGAGGTTGCCAATCGCATTCTAGAACATCTGAGTGATGATTTGCGATTTTCGAGCGTCGTTACCAAAGACAAATGCTTGAAAAATGCCCCTCTTGAAAGCAGTGTCCAAGAAGAGGATTCAAGCGTCTACGAATACGTAGATGATGAGATTCACATTCATTATACACAATACGCATGGGACGATGAAAATTACAATAATTCGACTGACTTCCCGGTTTCCCTTGGTACCGGTCGAAGACACTCAATGGAAAACATGGATCTTATCTTCCCTGGCCTCTTACCAAGTATCGTCGAGGAGGAGGAACATGACGACGAAAATGACATGGAAAGCAGCGAGAAACCCCAAAATACGGATATAATCAACAGTGATATTCAAGCCGACACTTGCTTTTCGAATGTGTCTACTTACCCAACACCGATCGCACCAATCGTTAATAACAATAGCGATGGAATCGAACCTTCGGTAAACAAGAGATATGATTATTCTGCGAAAGAAACAAATATCGAAATATCTCTGAAAACCCAAGAATCAAAGGGAAAATATTCGACCGCAATACGAGATGGCGTTTTTATCTCAAAGCCTCGTGAAAGTAATAACTCGGTAAATCATATTGACGACACGATAAACATTCATTCGCTCCTGGAGGGTTCAAAATCGAACACAAACTTACTATCAGGGCCAAGTTACAATCGTCCTCAAGTGAGAAATGACGAAAAGTGCCAAAATGGATCATCAGAACAAAAATGTCACCCTGATGAACAGGAGAGCGTGATCCTAGTTGAGAGTGAAAATGTGTCAGAGTGTACTTCCGGTGGCTTCGACGACAAAGAACCAGACTCCTCATCGAAACAAGATATTCCAAGAAAATTAAAAGACCTTGAAACCGAGCGGGCTTTCAAGTTTTCATCATCGAACAATGACCTTGAGGCAAGTTTCGAACAAGATGCAAATGAATTCGAAGAGGGTGTTAAATTATGCGTATCTAAGGCGCAGAAAATTTCGTGCTCTTCCGAAAATGGTCTGGATCAACATTCCACGCGTGACTCTAGCCCCTTACATTCAACGGATGAAGAATATACCCTCGAAAAAACTGCAACAGAACTGTTTACAGAACAAACAGACGCCCTTGTAGAAGATACCAGGGGATTAACAGGTCTTGCTGAGGTGGCAAACAATAGCAAAGTCAGTGCATTACCTTTAAATGGTTCATGGCATGAAAAGGATGATTTTGACAACACAACGCATGCTTGGACATTTTTCTCTATGTCAGGTGGCGACGATACAGAGAAGGAAATATTAGGTAGCAAACGTTCATCGGATGAAAAACACGTACCCACAATAATTATCGACACTTATGACGACGGTTTACAAAGTGATAAGTCGATTACTAACGAGGAATCCACCATGAATGGGCAAGAAATTTCACCGCATTTCGGTGCGTTTGAAACTGACATCGATCTTGATGATATTGACTTGATTGATAGCGACGAATTAGAGAACGAAGGTGAATTTAGTATTTATTTCAAGAAACATGTATCGGTTACAGATTTGGACAAGATCCTATCAGAAGAAGGTCAAAATGATTCGAATGATGGTAATCCAGGCAAGATTTTGGAAACAGATCTATCGATCGGAGAACCGTATTCGGACGGAAAATCTGTCAGCAATGCAGAGGCCCTCCGATCTGAGGAAACGGATGGGTCGAGACACGTTAGTAACGAGACAACTATCATGGAAGATACATCGAACGTAGATGCCCAAGGTTCTGTTTTTGTCAGTACAAGGGTAATTGATTGTTTGGATAGTCCACCAACAAGTGATGACGATCCGGACGAGACTGATTCTTGCACCGATGATAATTCCTCCCCAAAGAGTTACACGGTGGAATCCTTGTTTGAAGATGTCACCTTACAAAAGGATGGCGTTTACGGTGAATTAGTGCTGTCTAAACTTAACGAAGAGCACATTGTGTTGGATGAAGACTCTTTCGATCCTTTATCAGACGACGAGGATTGGTGTGAATTTTCAGAGGAACTCAAGCGTGAAAGAAAAACTTTCCTTTTTACCATCCCAGAGGAAGAAGAAATTGGATTGCCAGAAGTGAACCTCAGGCGTGTGGAGTCCTTTGGTGGAGCACGGGATAATCCTATTTTTGATAAGGATCTAGATGTTCCTGAAGACGCTCAGCAAGAGCAGCTATTGAAAGCTCCGATAGCCACAATCGACGCGTATGACTCGGATTTTGATTTGGACGAAATTGAAGAAAGTAACGGAAGTGAAACGCTGCAACATAATGGACTGATTGTACAGGCTCCAGAGTCCAAAGAAATTGCCATCTTAAAGGGAAGCGTGACTAAGAATGAAATAGACGACCACCGAAGTGCTATGGAGGATAAAGGACAAATGTGGGAGAAAAGTTCAACTCAACTTGATCCGTCCAAGCCGAGGATTTACAACGTTGGAGAGCCGAATAATCTCGCAGGAACAAAGCAACAAAATGGACCGACTGTACTTGATAAACAGGCTCTAAAGTCTGACGAAACTGCTGTTGTAGAAAGATCAAAAAACAATGTTAGCGTGACAGAAAATGGTGTGCATGATGGCGGAAATCATGTTAGAGAGGATGAAGGAAGAATGTCAGACGAAAGTCCAACCCAACATGGCGCATCAGAAAAGATTGCCAACCCTAGAGAGCCTAGTAATGTCTCAACCGACAGCTCCAAGTCTGTAAAAATCATGAAGAAAATCAAAATATTTGTCCGGAAAGAGGTCAATGTAGCAAAAGAGAATAATGACTCCAAAGAAGTTACCTCCGTGAAAGCAAAGGATGTTATCCAGAACCCACATATGGGAAAAATTGCTGCTAATGGAGGAATTTGTGCACTGAAAGAAAAACAAAAAGATATTCCATTTCTTACAGGTCAGGAATCAGTGAGTCCTATCCCTGATGAAGTCGTGTCGTCGGAAATTGTTCCGACCTATCGAAATACGGAGCCACTAAGCTACGAGGACGAGGTTTGTGGTATTTCTCAATTGAATGCTGAGAACATGAAGGTAACGACAAAAAGAGAAAAGTATGCTCCACCCAAACCACAGCCAAAACTCGACTTAAAGGCAAGAGAGCAGGTGTCACACAAGGATTTTGACGTAACGCTAAATGTCACGCAACTTCCAACTCGGAATCTGAATGAAAAAATCGTGGCTAGCGTAAAACCGAAAATCGAGTTAGATGTTATATTACCATGTGCTTCTTCCGTGAACGCAAATGCACCAGAGAGTGTCTTGCCGCTGTCTGGAGCGCAAGTCGAAGACACAACAGCCAACGCCAAACTTGAATTAGAGGAAATTCTAGAGAAAAGTGTATCCCAATCCGGCACTGATCAACCCTTGAAAGCTTCTGTGTCTGAAATTGAAAACGAGACTAGTGACAAACGTGATCAAGAAAATATTAAATCACAAAATCTCTCAGAACGTGTTGTTGAGGTAAAGAAAGCGAGTAATAGCTCTAAATCAGAGTTAAGAGGAGTTTCGAATGCTGTTGGAGCAACTACTTGCCAATCTATACAAGGCCACATTTCAGAGAAATTTGTCAAAATTCAAGCTCAGCCCAATTTCGATAGTGGTAAAGCATCTAGCGTGTTCTCAGATAGTAACCTACGGAAAAACGAAACCGTATCAAACACCACGAGACCATCCGAACAGAAAAAACTTGTGAACACCAGTTCTAAACTGGAAACAGTGGCTTTTGAGTCAAATTTATCAAGGATAGATACAATAGAGTGCTTACAACAGGTTCGAGCCCAAAACGATGAGGTGCAAATAAATGGAAAAGCAGAATCCGGAATGGCAAGAGAGACAAGGACGGCGACAGCTTCAATCGTTGAAATCCAATCGCAAAAGAATAGCATCAGGCAACCAAACAACAGAGTTTCCGCAAAGGAGATTAAGTCGTCGGTATATACTTTACCAAACACAAACGAAGATGCAAAGACCCCATTTCTCCCATTAAATGTAACCGCGTCGGAAACAACTGAAGCGGTGCATGCCGTGCAAGATTCGACGCTTAAAGCTGAAACAAAACTCAGCGCAGTGAAACAAGAACAGACCAAAACTGATTCAGATCCTAAGACTTTAAATTCACCCAGTAAGAGCAAGGCAGACCGTAAGAGTGGAAAGCAGTTATTTACGAAGCCAAATGGTGGTAAGAAGCTTGTTGAAGAATCGGAGGGCGTGAACATTAGCGTTAAAGGGAAAGATCCCCAGGATGGCCGAGGAAAACGACAGCGAAAAACATACCTTTCGTCTTGTAATATTCGCCTGACCAAAAGCCACGAAGATCTGAGGCTACCTGAAAGATCATCCGAGGTACTACAGGAAAGCATCCTCGAAGAAGAAAGGCCCGATGTACAATCTCCACAAAGTGACCGGTCACAAACGCCGACGACACCCGAAGACGTGTTCGAGTCCGTTGAACCTTTTTGCATTCATACCGCGAAAATTACTGTTCAGGAAGTTATTGGCGACAAACAGAGAATTGTCATTTTGAACGTTAAGAAGAAAATTCCTGGGAGAGGAAGATGGAAGTCGCTAAATGATCTCGATTCCCTCAGCATGGCGCCGACATTGCCGCGGCGTGGTAGTGACCTGGGAACTGAATTAGAGAGTTTTGCCGAGGAAGACGAAAAGATGGATCAAGATAGAAAGACCAGTCCGCCGTCAACTTTTATGCCGATTGTGGAAACTAAATCACGCCCAGGTCGCAGGTCGCTGCCTGAGTTGGATCCGGCGAACCGGTCCCGTACATCATCCGTTGTCTCAGTGACACCTTTAGAGAATCGAGAAACCGTGACTGGAAATGAAATTGAAACCAGGGTAATAACAGCTCGTGTGACACCCGTATTGCAAGAGAAATCACTTCAAAACGACCAATCTGTTCCTGAAATCCAAGAGCAGTCTGGTTTACCTTGCACCCTACCCATTATCAAAGCAACCGCAATCGAAAAGAGCGAAGATTTGACCGAAAATGAAAGGAAGACCAAGACAGTCCAGGTGACTGCTTCCCCCTTGTTACAAGAGGCGCCTGCCTTATCCACAAGCGTAGCTAAACAGGATTTCAAGGGACGCGTTTCGCCGATAACTTATAAAAACGAAGAGACTGGAAAGGAAGATAACAAAGAGGGGAGGCAATTGAATAGAGTGACTCGTGTTCATGATTTATCGCAATTTGATGAAGTTATTCCACGGGTAAAACGTGAAACTAAAGCTGAAATTAAAAATGAAAGCACAGTGGGACACAAGATCAAAATCAACGTATCAAGAGTGTCACCAAAAGGGGTGAAAGATGTCCGACCTGAAGTATCTTCATCAACAAAGGCAACACTACAGAAAGACGCCACCTTTTCAGCTTCCTTATCGACTACAACGGTCTTAAGGCAGAGGCAAGAGCGTAAATCTGGCTATGGCAGTTTGGGTGCAAATCCGAATGTACCAGAAATATCCAGCCATCCCCGACCGAACCGTGTCTTTGTTCTTGAGGGTGCAAATGAACGCAGTGTGAGTAGCCTTAGCAGCATTGGTGATGAGGAAGATGTAGAAATGCTGGGAGAAAGTAGAGTCATGGTTACAGATCTTGACGCTTTGTTAGCTCAACAGGTCAGTCTACAGTCAGAAAAGACTACGGCGGAAATCCCGGAAGTCGAGAAACCGGAATTGAAAGAGGGAGTTCGTGTTTCGGCACGCAGGGAGCCAGTTCCTGAGAAAGTTTTACGAATCAGCCAAGACGAGGACGGAGATAACCTTGTTATACGTCACTTTAAGCAAGAGGATCCGATTGCTTTAGAACCCATTATCATAACAGACGCAGCCGAACAAGAGGAGGTTCAACCTGTACAAGTGATCTCCGCTTTCCTCGTAAATAATGTATACGATGAGGATGAACTGGATGAGGTGTTTGTGGAAGAGTACACACCTTACGGTAACCACGACGTAGCCAATGATTCTTATCGAAGTAACAGCAGTGATGCCGATTCAGAAACTTCATCTGTCAGCAACGTACCTCTTAAACACCGACATCGCCACACAAGAGCTTCTCTGGAAGCATCTAGTTCCAACGCGAGAAATCGCAATGAGTCAAGTGGGTCCTCTAGAACAGCCACTCCTGTAGCAGAGTTAGAAAATGCGCACTCGTTAACGTCTTCTGGAGCTAACACACAGGAAAACCAAACTCGCGAATTTTCACGAGGCGAATCATCCGCTTCGCATAATGGCTTCGAACAGAACCGTCTCATGAGAGGCGAAAAGACAGTCGAGTATAAATCAGCGTTTACTCCGGTTTCCCGAACTGCAGATGCCCAATTTCTACGATCGAGATCACAAGGTCATAAATGGGATGAAGAACGAATTGCAGGAAAGAAAGGACTTTCAGCGAGTGTCCAGAACGTTAACTCCCTCCCTGGTCTCCAAATAGACAGGGAGCGGTTTACGGAGGCTGCAGACAGTCGCAAATCCATGCCTGATTTATCTGCAAAAAAAGACCATACAATGGACGACTCGCCTTATCTCCGAGGGTTAAGCGCGCATACGCGCCGCTGGCTCAGCCAAAATTCGTGGATGGATCCAAGCGCGCCGCAAGATGAAGAAGACCTGATGACTTCTGAACTGTTCTTGTATCCCTCCAATCGCTTTCAACCAGGATCAAATATCGATGCCAGTTTCCTATCATTAGCAAACGAAAGAGACTTTCGCGACGACATATCTGTGTCGACGCTTTCGACTCGTCCTCAAAGCCCGATGTCAGAGTTTTCATTCGCTGGAGAGACGCCGATATGGGGACTCCGCCGCGGTTCGGCAACTGTAATTAAATGCGCGAATCCGCGCTGTGAACGGGAAGAGGTTCTGTTTGGGGGCGAGAAAACCACCTACACTTCTTGTCCAGCTTGTTTTACGTATTACTGTGCTCGAGCGTGCAGACGCATACATTGGTCTGAACACAAGAAAGTGTGCTTTTTTGGTCGTATAAACAGCTACATTCGCTCGTTTATTTACCTCTGCCACAAGAAAGAGGCGTTGAAATTTCAGTTGTCAAAAACAGCAAAGGATGGTCACAAGAAAAAAGGGCGTGGTAGTGTCATGGTTATCTTTGCGTCTGCCCAGTCTGCTAGAAAATTTATGACCAGTGGTTGCTCGTTCTTCCACAGTCCCCCTACTTACTCGTCTTTAATGGATCTTCAAGCTGAAGGTGTTTTAAGTAAACACAAAGTCGCTTTAATACAAAACATCAAAGATTACGAACCTGACGAAGAATTCGTTCTTAATCTTGCGATTGTTGCTGGTAAAATGGAGGACCTTCCAGCAAATCCTGTTCCTCGGAGGAAAGTAAATACTGTTCTTC
Organism: Montipora capitata; assembly: GCA_949126865.1. NCBI lineage: Eukaryota > Metazoa > Cnidaria > Anthozoa > Scleractinia > Acroporidae > Montipora > Montipora capitata. The sequence goes on along the minus strand of OX421448.1, from coordinate 22,133,292 downwards.
AAGTTGTCAAGATTCCTTTGAGCGGTCAATTCAAAGAAACGTCGCCGGCGTCCACTCTTCCGAGTGAAGCGAACACTGAGACAAAAGTATTCTATTTACCGAAGTGCGCTCGGCATGAGTTCGTGAATGATAACGAAGCCCGAAGACATTACTGTAGAAATATTTCTAAGAACTTGAAACAGTACGGGATTCGGCTGAAACACGATTACCCGGATGTTTATGAAAAGCTCTGTCTGTACGTGGATAAAAATATACGCTTCAATGAACCCCTCACTGTCTACGGAAACCAAGGGAAAAAGATCGTCATGTGTAAGATCATGCCCGAGGCTGGAGAAGGAGAGAGCAAGGCGTGATTGGACAAGGTAAGAAGAATACATGTCTCGCCTTACATGTCCTTTGAAGGAGGGAGATAAAATTTGTTTCATTTTCCCATCGAAGTTAGCTTTTCCAGTTTATATTGGGATCTTCTGAAACGGAAAGAGTATCAGAAGAACTAGGATTAATGAGGTAAAAGCCGTGCTGCCCGTCCAGTGTGTGTTGTGCTTAATTTCGTTCCTTTTCTCTGCATACAAAAACAACAGTCAACCTACCATTCTGTGACCATCCTACCAGCCCAGTTGCAGTTGCAACTTCGCCATCATTGTTCAACACGATCAAGATGAGAAGATAGCAAAATTAATACAATCGCACATATCTTTATTCTCAAGTTGAGTTTTCCTAGCCGTTTGCGATGCAGATGTTAAACCTTCCTAATAAACCCTTCTGTGGATGAAAACGTTTCTTACTATACTGGTAAATAATATTACTTTGCCTGCTCTGAAGTAGAGCGTACTTGCCTCTTTTGTGATTTTGAGTTGTAAGGTCACGTGATCATGGCAGCCAATCTCTTATTTGCGTCTAGATGACTTGTCGACCCTTGAAAAAAGACGAGCTTTATTTTGCAGCAATACCGTCGAATTCCTTATTTTGAAATTATTTTAAAACTATGTATGTTCTTGTCTTTTTAAGCAGTGAGGGGAAAGCTTTGCTGGAGCTTTTGTGGTGGTCCACCGCGTCCGTTTGCATTGTTCGAGAATTGCCACATCGAGAAGTCACTTACAAAAATGTCTCCATCCGACAGACTATAAAACCCATTTCAAAAACCCTATGCGTATACGTTAGAATTCAAAGCTTCGCCAATGAATCAGTTTGTGCCATAATAGTTTTTTTTATTTTTATTGGTATATTGTAAAACGTGAAGTACTTCGCGCAATATTGCGTCGTTATCTTACAGTAAAGGTACAGTATCACCTTTTTTTTTATGAGAAAGAGATCGGTGGTTTTAGTCCGATGTTTTTTATGCTGTCAGAATTTTATCCGACTGACCAATAACCCAGTTGAAAGTCAATGATGTGAATCAGTTCTGCAATGTATAACTTCGTATATTGTTGACATGCTATAAAATAATTACAGTTTATATGTTGACTTACCTAGCCTGTGAGTGAAAACGAGGATGCCGGCGACTGTCTCATTCAACGCTAGTTTTCTCTATCGACGCAAGCACGACGCAGACCCAGTAAAGTCGTGATCATTTGACAAGACACCAAATGACTGCACGTTGATATCTCTGTGTATGTTTCTTGTGATGATGCTTGCGTCACTATCGCTACTGAATTAGTTAATTTTCATCGTGTAAGTTATTTTGTCATCCAAACTTGCCTACATTTGCACGAAAAAACCGTTGACTCGAATCTCGCTTCCATTCACAGGCCAACGGTCTAATTTTGCTTTTTATTTTATTTTAAGGGAATAGTATTTTAAGCGATTATTTAGGATTCTAGGAGTATTAAATTAATTGTATTATATCCCAAAGTCCTGCGGACATTTCTTGCCCAAACGTTCAGCAAATTCGCATTGATTGAAGACCTTTAATAGGTCGGTCATATACCTGTTAGAACAGTGTTATTATGTTTGATGTTTGAGATCCAGTTAGTTCTTCCTCCAAAGGAAAGGTTGTTTCCCGTTTGCGCGCCCTTGTATCGTCTGTAAGGCAAAATTTGTCTTTTGAGTGATTTTTTTCCTTAGTGTTTGCGCGCCTAGCAAACGATATTTTGGCAACAGTGTTTTCCCTTTTTGCTCGAACCTTTAGATTGGTTCTATTATGGAGGACTTGTTTAAAAATAATTCTTGAATTTTACATGTACATGAAACCGCTACATGTCTTCGCTTACCAAGAAACTTTGTGGTTCTTTTTTTTTAATTTGAGCAAACTTGTATTATAATCTGAAATCATCAGTCATTTAACTTTTAAGAGCTTCTGTTGAAATGGAGAAATATGAAATATCTTTAAACGCTTTGAGCTAACATATATTTAATGTGTAACTACATCGAAGTCTAGCTATAAAATGTACTATATACAGAATAACATTACGAGCGATTTATCTGTGAGGATTAGTTTGGTTATCCTTGCAGTTATTATTCCGAGCTAGTAGCCTTGGCCCACGGGAACGTGAGCTAGAGGTAGAGTGAATAAAAATGGAAGTAAAACTTAAAGGCACGTTTCACTTTTTGTAGAATCAACAAACCATTTCGGCCTCTAGGGTTTGATTGAAGGCTCTCAAGTCTATATTAGAAGAATTTTAAGTTGAAACGGGCTTGTCAGTGGAAAAAGGCATGGCCATTGACGACACTCAAAACTCGTACAGCTAGCGTGATGCGTCTTTGGCTTGTTTGTGGCTTCATTAACCTGAAGCGATAAACAGTCTGTTGCCATTAAGTACTGACGGCATTCCCTTGTCGTCCTTGGCCTTCCCTTAAGTTGAACCCCTCACCCCACGTTTTGTTTTTGTCTTATTTGTCCCGGCGGGACACGGCTCATCATCTTTGTTGACGGCTTAAATAGGTCCCCCACCTTCTTGAACGAAGTCTGACGAAAAGAGAGGCAAGCTCTATTCTATTCATCAAAAATTACCATTAGCTTATCGGCGTTAAATTAATCAATCGTTTTCCATTCTCGAGAAGCTGGTGACATACGGTTCAATGTTTGGCAGCTAGCAATAGAATAGGCGGGTTTATATACTGGAGAAGTAAGAAGGCTTTAAAGCCCCTGTTACACGTTGAAACTTTTAGCTGAAACTTATATGCAACGGCGCGGCAAAAAAAGTTTCAGCAGGCGTTGCATCGAGTAACATAAAAGGTCGAAACTCGTTCGGGAACGATGAAAACTGGTCTCGAAATGTTAACCGATTTCTGATTGGCTTAAGCAGCGTAGCTTGGCGAGCGAGACCAATTTCACGAAATGGTATTACACGGTATTACACGGTGAAACACCCGCTTTTATCACCACTGCGAATGCTGCGACCGTTGCAGAAGTAGAAAGCATTTCTACTTTTCGTGAAACTTGTCTCGCAACGGAAGTTTAAAAAAGTGTCACGAAACCGATCATGTCGGTGCAATGCCTCCTGAAACTTGCTTCGCAGCGCCGTTACACACAAGTTTCAGCTAAAAGTTTCAACGTGTTACAACAGCGGCTTACAGTATGCCCGAGTTCTACTTTGAATGTGAACGGGGTTTATTTTAGTTGAAGTACCTTACTTTGTAACCCTAGAAACGCAGATATAGCTAGAAATGCAGGTAATTAAGTGTTGAAACGACGTATATTCTCGGAGAAGCGAACGGTTCGATTTCAAGTCCAGTGTTATCCCCTCGAAAGCGTACTTGAGCAAATCACAACACGATAAGGGGATAAGGAGCCACGAAAGTCTCAAGTTGACTCGCTTTTCTGTCGCACTTATGGCCTATTTGGATCCCAGTATGAACCCGCCTAATGCCTCGCCGTTTTTCGTCAATTCAAGCGGCAGCCAACAATCAAAATGGGAGGAGAATTGAGGGTCTAATGTCCCCGGGGGGGGGGGGGGAGGGGGGAATCCCATATGAAACAGACGGGGATGCTCGTGTGTAAATTTTGGATTTTGGTCTCGCTTAGGGTGTTCCGGGCAAAGCGCCAATATTTTAAGCCGCCAAGGTCTCGTTTAGGGTTCCGCGAAGAAACACAGAAATACGCGAAGAGAAACAGAAGTCAAATTTTCTTTTTAACTGGTTTTTAGGGGTCAAAATTTGCTTAAGCCACTCCCAGATTGGTCTCCTTTAGGGGTCATGAAAAGCTTGAGCCACGCCCAGATGGTCTCCTTTAGGGGTTAAATTCAAAATTTCCGACGAGCATCCCCGTCTGTTCCATATGGGATTCCCCCCCCCCCCCCCCTCCGGGCTCATGTCCTACTGTAACCAGGTTGACAATAGCAAAATAGCAAACATGATTTTTTGGTGCTACTCCGCAATGAAGAAGTTTGAATGAAGCTTGTTAACTACATCCAAAATTCTCCAGACCTAAGTATTTCGCTCCGCTTAGTGACCGATTTTGTAACAGATTATTATGACGCAATTGGTGAACCACAAGACATCTCAATAAGCATGTCATCAAGTCCGACATGTGTTTATAGGCAGGTCAATAAAAAGCAAGCATTATATTCCTGCAAGCAGAAGTTAGCGCCTACCGTCATTAACCAACGATTTTGGCTAAGAAGGCAGAGAGCCTCTCGTTAGAGATCAATAAAATTCCTTTTCTTCCGTTCGTTTCCTTTTTAATCTTGCTACAGTCATCCGTTGTGTTGTTACGCATATCCTTAAAATTTTTGAAGTTGTTCTCGCCCACTGCGCTACTTTAATTCACTGACAATTAATTAAGGCAATAAAACTTTACGATACGTAACAAATATCACTTCTGTGTAAACGATCATTACTGATCATTTATCCTTTTATTCAAACAATCTTTGGCACTTTTTGCCAGCCATTCCTTTAAATAATCCAGAAAACATTCATACATCTTTCTAGACAAGTAAGGAACAATAATATTTTATAACTTCCGAAATGGACAAAATAGTTTGCGTCATCGCTGAGCATTAAAATAAAAATAATTTGCTGCCCCAGTGGGTATGCAAATTGTGTGGTGTTTCATTATTTATTAGACAGGTCGAGTGCAATCAATGCTCTCATGCGAGAAACACGATCTTTTTCCGCTAGTTACTTTCACCGTACAATATTTAAGCCACATGGCAGCATGTTAAAACGCTTTAAAGCTTCCTGAATAAACTCTATCAAATACGAAAAACGGAAAGAAAATAAATTTCTCTGAACTACAACCCACAAGGCTGAGAGATTTTTACATTTTTGCTTCCACGACCAGAAATCTTTAAGCGAAAACATATATTATTTATTGCACTGCAGTCAGTCCGGTGTTTGAAAAAAAAACCCATGTATTTAAAACTAAAGAAAAAAAATTGAACGAATGCGAATTTAAAGAGATTTTCTCCGCAAGTGGTCGTTCACGTTGTTAGAGCTGATCTCAAACTCTTGGCTGTTTTGTGGACTGAACGTTCTCGACAACTTTCTGCCTTTGAAAGAAACTTTAATCTGTGCAATTACCGCAGGTTCCTTGTTGCGAGGTAAAGGAATCTTAGGTAGATTTTTTCCAATAACTACTGCAATGTTCAAAACCATTTCCTGAGCAGGCGAGTAATTTTTAACCAAACTTAGAAGATTCTTTTGGTGCTTCGAAGAGACCCCGGCTTTAATAAGGTCTTGTGTCGATGAAAAAGTAGGCGTGTTTCTTGGATTGCGAAAATAATCAACTCCAGTATCCACAAAAAGTTCAGCGGCTTTTGGCGAAAGAAAAACAACCATGACAGCCCCTCGTCCTTTTGCTACAAAGCCTTGCCGAGCGATTTCACTCAAATATTGCAGCAAGGAGCCGTGTTCATGACACATACTAATAATCAATTTCATGTGGCTATCCGCTTGTCCGTAGTGGCAAACAATTCTATGCTCATTCCAGTGAATTCTTCGACATTCGACGCAACAGTAATGTGTAAAGCAAGAAGGACAAGATTTGAAGTCTAATGCCACGATTCCTAATAGTTCTTCCTCTTTTTGACATGAGGGATTCTCGCATGTAAATAACCTTCTTTCCATCAGTCGAGGTGGCTTTGGCGGCAATCCACGGGGAGGTTTCTGTGGCGGCGTCTTTCCACCATGAGATCGTCGAGGGAGCGTGTTAGATTTCGACGGAGACGGCGATAGAGGATTTTTTTGGTTGTCGTTAACGTCCAAAGATAGCACGCTAGCGTTTGCGGCATATTCCTCTTGAAAGTTATTAGCTTTTGGTGAATAATCCAGCGAAGGATGATTTCCATTCATCGTCCTGAACTTGTCTTTCGCTTTCTGTTGTTTTTGTTTGACTTTGGACGGTGACACAGGGACCATGTCACCATACTGGGGCGAGCGACGGCGGTTTGTTCGACACCCGCCCTTTCCAATACAGACGTACATCATTTACGCGAGTGAAAGCGAATTTTGCTTTTTGCCACTCGACGCTTGCCTCCTGTGACATTTATGAGAATAAACATTACCACTAAGTGTATTGGGCTTTGACTTGCAGCTGTTTGGAACAAAGTCATTTGCAAGCCTGATTGGTTAGCAATGTAACCTTTTGTCTTTTGCACCAATCAGAAACGACACCAAGTGACAAAGTCTCGACATGGCTTTAACTTGAAAACAATGCCTTCAGTAAGTCCATAAAACAGTTAACAATCAATATGTGCCTGAAACCACAGCGCCATTAGGCTTATAGACTTACTATTGTAAGGATCAACGTTTCTTCTCTCATATTTTTGCGCTCCCTGCTGATGAAATAATTATTAGTCCATTTATAAACTGTTCGATAGTCATGAGATAAGAATCTTGTGAACTCTCGGATAAATAAGAGAAGAAGGCAAAACAGGGCATTCATTACTTAAACATCTAAACTTTCTTTGAATATGCATAATTTTTAATACGTGACTTTAAGATGTTGTAAAGCCTTGGATTTGCGCCTCCCGATACTGAAAAGGTTTCATGACTTGGCAAGACTGCCATTTTATCGTTGTGCGTGACTTATTTGTGGCCAGTCTGTAATTGGGTCAATGCAATAATGATGTTCTGGCCAGTTGAGTAATAAGCTAAGCTTCACTGCCCTCATTAGTAAAGATAAGAGTTCGGTTAGTGTATTTGCAAACAATTAATGATCAAAATAACGTAAATTTCAAATGTAAACAAAATCTATTAAGTATCACCAGTACGATAGGGCTTCTTGAAGAAACCGTTTTTCTTTGAAGACTTTGGTATTTGTTCTAATACGTAACGGTTCTCCTTGTTAGAAAGACTTAAGCTTCTTTTTTTTTTTTGCAATTTCAAACTAGAGGAGGGAACAAGATCGCAGACAATCTTTGTTTGTGTATGTGAGATTCGATGAGATGGTTCTCGATTGATCCTTTGTCACCTTTTTCAACTGGAAATGAATTTGACGAATCTCAAGCTCCGGAAACACTTGAGACTAAAACAGAAACGTCCGGCACGGAGACTGCGAAAGAGTCTCATTTATATTTAAAGCTAGCCAAACAAGAACAATAATAATGGTGTCCGTGTTTGAGAGACATAAAAGGATAAAAAGGGATTTTCTTGAAGTTTTCTTCAGCTACAACAGGCCTTCCTTACATTCACCACTTTACAACATTGAATAATTTCCGTGTCACGTGAAAGCGAACGGCGCGCCGAAGCTTCAGTTGCCCCAGGGGCGGCCTTTTGCATTGCTGTATAAAACATTTCAAACCCTGTTCAATTATTATATTGGAAATTCAAACGGCAATATTTTAAGTTAAATGGCCGTTAGCTCTTACGTTTATGTGCATTGTTGTTTATTGGAATTGACTGAGAAACGTTCGTGACACCAGAGAGGCAATAGACCCGTAAATTGTCCTTGGACTGTCCAAAACCTCAATATTGGTTAAGAAGTTTGGAAATAATAACGCCACTCTTAACTCCTGGCGTTTTAAGTGAATTTTTGTTATGATATAAACTGATATAATTAATGCAGTGTGTTTCTCACGCAAACAGCACAAACGATGCAACATAAAAAGAGAAACCTCATCGTCGAAATACAGTCGACTAATATCGCCCCGGCCGCTTGCCCGAACGCTGCGATGTGAATCAGGTGTATTCGCAAACTATTGAAACCTGTGTCAAATCAAATAAGCCCCCAAAATAAACTGTATTGCGGGATTGGTGAAAAAAGCGAGTTATCTGCAAATAACTAAAATATCAGGTGTCATGAAAAAAAAAAAGCTTATACCACAGGCAGCCCAAGCTCCAGACATTAACACGTTCGTACGTCGCTTTCAAGCGGTGTTGTGGCTTCGGCTTTCTAAGGACGATCAAACCTAGCGCTTCAATGTCGGTGGTTACGTACCCCCGATCGGGCTAATTTTTGTGCCCACAGCAGCTTGGACGAGCCTATTTCGAAATTTCCACAGCCAAGCGAACGATATTTGAATGGAACTGCGTAGCGAGTGAATCGATAAGGAACTGTAAGATCTCTGCGTTGATTTTATGGAGAAATCGAGGCCGGAGGTTAGTTTCCAGCGGAAATTTTCGCTTCGAGCGACAGCCACTCCGGAAAGGACTGTTTAGCCTTGTCTTTCTCTTAGCGGGCGACCCTAAAACACGGAATGACGGTTTTGCGGAATGGCAAGATGACGGAAAATCACCCCAAATCCTAAAACGCTGAATGGTGGAAAATCTCCCTAAATCCTGAAAGACGTAATATAAAATCCCGAGCAAAATGTTGTTTTAGGCATGTTCCTTTTTAAGGTTCCGAGTATGTCTGTGTACAGTGGAACCCGTTAATACGACCACCGTTAAGTTAAGCCGTGAAAAATTGGTCGTATGGACGGGGTGGTCGCATTAACGGCGCAGGGTCCAATTATGGACTGCAATAGCATGCGTAGCAAGCGTTCCTTTTGGAAAGAAGAGCTTTCAAACGATTTTCCGCAAACTGGCCGCACGAAAGTTGTCTTGAAAAGGCAAGCTTCTTCTGCCCAAGTCCTGTTTCATCCTTTCACCCAAGCGAGATCACAGAAAAGATAAACACCAAAGAACGTCATTCGCATTTTCCAAACGTCTTCCTCTTCTTTTTAAGCAAAGGTGTTTGTGGTTAGCATGCATGTTTAATTGATAAACCATATATGCTATTGACAACTGGCAGGCTTCAGACAGCTAGGACAATATGGGCACTCGAAAGTTATTGGTTTTGTGCAAAGTGATTGACTTAACCAAAGGTGAACCCAATCGAAGGTTACAGAGGTGGGGGCAAGAGACAGTTTCTTGCCCCAAGTTTTGCTTGGAGAACTATTGTAACAAGTAAAACTAGTTTTACTGAACTCGTTTAAAATTTGATCAAGTTCACACGGTTGTGGTAGAATCGCTGTGCAGCATATTGCGGGCACACGTTCGGCATCCGACATTCCATTGAAGCTTCCATCTCCCCAGTAACGCACCAATGTTGTGTTGTGTTGTGTTGTGTTGTGTCAGACGATGAGGATAATAAGTTGTTCGGAAGTGGAATGTTTATAACGATCACTCGGAAAGCAATATTGCGATGAAATCTCAAGGAGGGATAAGATCGAACGCCTAAAACAGCAGTTAATAACTTTGAAAGTCACGTTTCTTGTATTTTGATAGTTAATGGGTCTCTCACTCCGCTTCTCGTTTGGAAATGAGCTTTGCTAGCCTACTTTACACAACCCTTTTCGGATCAATTTTATTCGCAAGACAGTCATGGAGTTTTAGTAAGTAAATAACACTTAGTATGAGATGTAAAATGAGGGCATGTATCGCTAGATGTACTTAAAATTTGCAAGATCACAAGCTTACACATGATCGGAGCGCTAATTTGCATGAGGACCTTGCACACTTGTTTTCGAATAATGCGCTTGTCTCTTATTTCTGTATCTCTTTAAGGTGAAATGTTTCTTATTCGGCTTTAAGAAGAACTATACATCCGTCGCTTACATTTATAATATTCTTCATCGGTTAATATCAGTGTCAGTGTTAAAATATTCTGTTGCGGCAAATCAGGTCGTTAAGAGTGATACAGGAAGCGTAGGTCGTTAATACTTTGATGTTTCGCTTGGTTTAAAAACAGAGCATGCTGACAAAAGATTTTAGGTCTCCTGGCGTATCATATCTTTTCAAACTTTCACAGGTAACAGAGTGATCCTTGACTTCAAGCATTAGCTATAAGTTTATTCTAATTAGACACTAATTCCAAAACAAACATGTATGTTCAGAAATGCTGACCTAATAACTCGATGCGCACCCATTTTTGACATCCAACACAAAGTGCATACGTGCCAACTCTCCCGGATTATCCGGGAGTCTCCCGGATACGGAACGAATCTCCCGGTCTCCCGTACGGGTCATTAAATCTCCCGGATAAAAACGACTCTGAACCTTTCAGATACGTTTCTCCATTCTAGACTCAAATTGCATCCCCACAGTTTAAAAAAAATCGATTTTTTCTAACTCGTTTCATTGTTTCTTAATGCATTTCTTCATCTCTGAGTTTCAAACACACGTTAATAGAAATAAACAAAATGGTTTCCTTTAGCTATCATAGCCATATAACCGATTGTTTGATTGGATCTCCGATTAACCAATAAAAATTATTGACATAAGTACCCTGTTTTCCCGCAAATTCGCAATGGCGGCAGAATATTCTTGTATTCTGAAGGAGCTACTAGGGGACGGATGGGAGCGTTTTTGGGGGGAGATGAGGGGAGGGGAGTGGGTAGGTTGATCAAGGGGGAGGGGTGGGGAGACCGGAAGGAAAAAATCTCCAGATTTTAGATCTCCATAGGTTGGCATCTCTGAAAGTGTCTGTTTACGTCGAAGCCTAATTGCTTCGTTTTCCCATTTCCAACAATAAGGTATGGGTACAGTTGAACATTATGTTTAGCCTGGGTAAAGGCAGCTGTTTATACTTACTTGAGGATTTGGGGGACACGTATTACCATGGTAATTCACATGGTATATTTGAGCAGATACCCTGACGTAAACAACATGACAATGGAAGAGAGATTATTTGCCTGTGTTGGGTATGGAAGGTGCAGGGTGGGTGGGTGACTTGCATTATGACATGAATTAAGTCAAAAGGAATGATGTAACTTTAATTCTACTTTACTTTAAAGATTTTACAATAGAGCCAGCTGATCATATCGTTGCGATTGGGAGCACTCTCCTTCTTAACTGTCAGGCACAGCACAGTGGCCCTCAACCTGTGGATATTTCGTGGAAAAACAATGCTAATTGGCTGGTTGATCCAACAAACAAACCATGGACTCAGCTGGTAAACAACTCCCTGTTTTACAGCAGTATCCCTGCAAACAGCATTGGCACTTTTCTATGCGGAGCAACAGTTAGAGGAACTTTACAAATTATTTACAGCAGGACAGCAAGTGTTCGAGAAGCTTGTGAGTTTATGGTCTCTTATGTTACCTAAGTTCGTTAACTTTTACTCTGTGGTTTCACCAGAGTCAAAATGTGTCATCTCACCATTGATCGTGCTACCGTCTCTCTGGGAATCTTGAAACGTGAATACGAGCCTCAATTTCTCCATGATCACATTAACAAAACGAGTAGAGCTGCTTACTTTCACATGCATTGTATACAACATCAAGCACATCCGGAAGTTTCTAACTAAGGAAGCTACCCAAATACTGGTGCATGCCCATTAGTCGTATTGATTATTGTAATTATCTCCTGTATGTCTTGCCTGCGGATTCACGTCGCCAAATTACGGCATCTACAGAATTCAGCGGCAAGACTTATTTCCCTTACTTCACGTTTTCATCATATGATGCTGGTGCTTCACTGGCTCCCCATTTAATACAGGATCTTATTTAAAGTTGTACTTCAACCTTATTTATGTGCTTTTGTAATCAATGTGTATTTCATTTTCATTTTTCCATTTTAAGTTATTAAAGTTATTATATCAGAAGCTCATTCATGACCTTGAAGCGTTTAACTCGATCTGCTTTTTAGTTTAAAAATTTTCTTACTTCAATGGATGTAATGTGGCTCGTGCATTTTCCTGCTCGTGCAGCTTCGATCGTATTTTTGTCCATATTTGGGCATAAAATTTGTGTCCTAAAATCCCCAGCTTTCCTGAGCGTAATGTTCCAAGGAAAAGAGTTGCAAGTTACACATTTCAAGGCCCTGTGCTTCTGATTATATTCAAATAGATATTTGGGTACTATAAAATTTTAAATTATTATTATTATTATTATTATTATTATTATTATTATTATCATTATCAATTTTTCTCTTTGGTACATAAGACTTTTTATGTACAATACATTTTTAGACCAATGTGTTTTAGATCATTATTTTAAATTATTATTATTACTATTATTAGTTAGTTTTTTTAATTAGCTTTTTCTTTAGTAATGCTTAGTTGTCTTTTTCCAATTTATAAATTATTCACATATCGTAAATAGTTTTTTAAAATAAAAAATAAAAAAAAAGTTGCTCTTGTGTCTACCAACCATTTGTAGAGTTCTTGATGAATATAAAACAGTTTTAAGTCTATCGCATATATTATTAGTAAACATGAAATGTTACAATTTGAGATGAATGGGCTTACCATAATAACAACAATAATAATAATTGTAATAATAATAATAACAATAATAATAATAATAATAATAATAATAATAATAATAATAATAATTATTATTTTGATGGAACTTTTTCTAGATATACATTCTCAGTATTCCACCCATCCAGTTAACACAACAAAAAGACTTGGAGAAACTGCATTTTTTGATTGTGTCATTGAAGAAAGTTTACCTTATGCCTCCATTCACTGGGAAAAGGATGGAAACTATTTTGCTAGAGGGGAATTGCACTACATTCCAAACAAAAAATCCACATCATCTGCAATTTCTGTGGGGAGCCTAACGTTTTCCAATGCAGGATGGTATGGATGTGTGGCTGTTAATCCCTTGTTACCAAATCAGCCACAGAAGAGCAGGACAGCATACCTGACTGTTCAGCGTGAGTAACAAAATTCTGATGAAACTTTATTTGTAAATATCATAGGTGCTGCATTTCTATCCTTACTGTAATCATTTAATCTGTCTAGATCAGCTCTATTCTGGGGGCGGGTCGGCGGGTCTAAAACACGGGTCACTTTTGACAGGTTGGTTAGCCAAATAATTTGAGGGTTTTGGATGACTTTCAAAAACGTAAAACAATGACCTGCATTGAGTGACCTGTCAAAAAGTGACCCATGTTTTTACTTTTGACAGGTTGGTTAGCCAAATAATTTGAGGGTTTGGATGACTTTCAAAAACGTAAAACAATGACCTGCATTGAGTGACCCGTCAAAAAGTGACCCATGTTTTCAACCCGGCTGCTGAAAGTACTATATTGTATTCTAAAAAAAAATACATTTTCTTACGATCTCCTCAGAAATCTCTCATAGCAAGTAATGCCAACTTTTTTGCACCCTTCAACCCTCAAGTGACTTTTTTGTTGCATTTTTTTATTGACAAGAAACTGGGTTGAACGATGTCTCATAATCGTAGCCAAAAAGAAAGACTAGTGATTTTCTAAACAAGAATTTTCAGGGAAACTTGAAATTTAGTAATTGTGGGTTGATCTCACTATGCTCATTGGACAATACACGAGGTACTGTTACTTTTAAATTCCAGACTTAGGTCTTTTCCAAGGGACAAAGAAAACCTTATTTTTCGGTTTTAAAACACTATGCCAATTTACTGGAGGGTAGGTGCCATAAAGGTAGCAAGAGAGGAGGAACACTCTCCTCAGCCGCAAGGAGGTCACCATGGCAACTGAGCCACAGTCCACCTCCCAAGAGTACCCACCAAGCAAGCAGGTAATTGGAGAGAGGGGGGTGTGTGGACCGGAGGCCATGGTACCATCCTTACCCCCAAAAAACACCCCAAGCACCAATACTCGCAGCCTCAGCAAGACGTGTGGGGCAAAGCAGCAGGCCAAGCCTGACAAGGCAGACGCACTGACTGCTACATGCAGTTGCAATTACAATGGCAGTATGCAAAGGGCAAGGCAAACCCAAAACGGCCAACATCTTCAGTAGCACTATCAGCAGTACCACAGGCAATATGCAGCAACAGCCAAATACTGAAAGGCAAACCGGCTGAACGGCAGGGTTGGTCGTATGGTCATCATGCAGCGCCACAGGCAAATGCAACAAAATGCAATATGTACAGTGTACGCACTGCTTGATAGCAAGAATGACTACAAAAGCCAGTCACCAGACAAATAAGATAAACTTGCAGACCTATGGGGCAGCAACTTGTTTTGTTGTTGGCTGAGGCACAATTACATAAGCAGGATATCAGATCACAGGGAGTGCTGCGCAAGCTGAAGCACACAAGATAGAAAAACTGACAGAGAGAACTTACTAAAAGCCTTAGTCATTGTGACAGCAAGGGGGTTGCTTGAGCCAGAGCCTCTGCAGGAGTTCAAATGTACAGTTTATAGGCATCGCTATTCCAATGCCCCATAGCCTGAATAAGATGATCAGGAATGCCAGCACGAGCAGCAACAGTTGCAGCACCAATCCTGAAGCTGTGACTCCGAGAAGCAGCGAAAATATCTTTAAGCCAACGTGTCAACAGAGCACAAGAAAGAGGTTGGCCAGATGACAGGGGAAACAAGGGACCAGGAGACTGGCCTTGTAGAGGACTAGATACTGCATGAGGGCAGCTAAAACACAGAGAGGCGGATGACCCATGCCAATGTAGATGTGGCAGCCCTTCCAAAAAGGGTTGGTCTTGGAAGCCTTGACAGGAAGGCAAGGCATGAGAATCCAGTCAGCAATGTCGCTGATCAACAGATGAATGAGGGGATTTAACGCTGATAAGGATGAAACTGTAAATTTGGAGGCACAGAGAAAACCAAAATAGGCAAGGGTGGATGCGGCCCAGAACATCACGTGATTGTGGTTGGTAAGGGAGAGGGACTGGTATATAACAAGCATGTGGTAGTCTGTAATAGGAAGGCGAGAGGAACCTGGTGATCCTTGAGTCCACTTGATCCCACGCAGGACACATTAATGTTGCAACTGCAGGAAGTCAACCAATGGGTCAGGAAAACCAAGGTCGATGTGCATGGAACGGACTGCAGATAACTAAATCTTGGTCGAAGCTGAGCAAAGTGAAGAGGAGAGATGGGTAGCAAACAAGCAAAGGGGCAACTCATTAGAAGGAAACGGAGAACCCCATACATGAGCGGAGACAACTATGGGAAAAAGTTCCTTGTACTCAATAGACGAGGACTGAAGTACTGGTGGCCATTGGCCAAACAACCAGTGTGAGCCTATGACTGCACCAAACTCCAGAGACCCAGACACATCACTGGACATTTCCAAATTGAATGGGGGAGAAAGGCCGGGGTAAACCCAAAAGTAAATACCGTTCCAGGAAGCCAAGTACTTGAGCCACTGACATGGATGGGATGGTCATCTTGGTAGAAATGTTGGGGCAGATTTATCATGCAGGGTATAAAGGCACGACAAGGCCAAACCACTTTAGCAGCGTGTTGAAGATGGCCGATAAGGGATTGGAGCTGTCTTTTGGTACACCACCGATACAAAGCCCAATGATGGGGAAGATTAAGTAGAGTATCCATTTTGTCAGTCGGCAAATGGGCCAATTGGTTGATAGAGTCAAGTTTGTTGCCCAGGGTAACCATGCAAGTGGTAGGACCCACCTTCTTTGCAGGGTGAAGAGGTAAGCCAAGAGCTGTACAAACTGAAGAAGCAATGGACAAATGTTGTTCACACAGGGAATAGTTGGGAGGGCCAGCTGCAATGTAATCATCAGGGTAATGTAAAAGGTCAGATATTTGGAAGTTATGCTTAAGGATCCACTTGACCAGATCGGCTACTGAGTTGATATATGGGGGGGGGGGGGGGGGAAACCGCAAACCAAATGGGAGGGCTAAATCCTACATAATACCTTGAATGCCATTTTATACCAAGAAGGTAGCGGTTGCAGGGGTGAAAAGCAATGTGGCAATAGGCAGACTTGACTTTACCAAATTGCAGACCATCTTAATGATGTCATCACCTTGTATATAATTATTGAAGAGGGACATCCTCGGGGTTCATTACCTCAGAACACTAGCACCAATAGGAGATGACATGTCCAAAATAAGACGCCACTTATTAGCTTGGCACTTTTTGGGTATGACTCCAAAGCTATTAACATGTACATTACAAATTGAAGGGAAAAGGAATGGACCAGCTACGCTTCCCAAAGCAACTTCGTTTGATAAATATGTATCAATTACATGTATGTCAGGATGCTGGTAAGCGGATGCGGATGTCTTGGTAGGGAGTTACCAGGGTTGTGGCATAAATGAAAACCTTGTGAAAGACCCTGAAGGACCACAGACACCAAGGCCTGGTCAGGATGGTGCTGAAGCTCGAGGGCGAACCGGCTAACATTAAGGAGAAAAACCCGGGACACTGGAGGCAAGCTCACTGAAACTGCAAGAGAAAGGGAGATGGAAAACAAACCTTTATGAAATAATAATTGCTCTACCCTAAACTAGGAAAGGTAACGCGATACTCAAGATAATAGGTACAGAAACATAGTTACTGTACAAGAAAGCAAAACTGAAACGTCATGTCCCTTATATCACTGAAAGAACAAATGCTATCCCCGAATTAATGCACAAGGGTATGGAAAGGAGAACACTCCAAAATGCAAATGCTTAATGAATCACATGGATAAGGTGAAAACAAAAGGACGAACGAAAACCCAATGGCAAAACAGTTACTATGTATCAACTGTAGCAAACACCTTCCATCAAAAAGCAAAGTCAAAAGGCAAATAATCGTCCATAATATGAAATAACACACAAGCAGAACGTAATTATAGAGCGGGCATAAATTGAGCAAGCCCTAATGTCATTTTCGCTTCTTGCTATCGGGGCTTGGTGATCTGGTTGCTCTGCTTGCGCTGAGGGCAATCTAAGGCCTGATCGTTAGAAGAACAAACAGAGCAGCGACGTGCGAAGCGGCACATGCTAGAGAACGCCACACAAAAACCAAGACTTGCAAACAACTGGAGAGGAACTCCCACTTGGTTCCGTGAAGGAACATTGAACGCTAGAGCCAGCTGCATGAAAGTTAAACAACTGAATATTGATACTGGACCAATCCATGAGTTGAGAAGCAGCTGCATGTTTGCAAAATGCTCTATCATAAGCCAACCAGGTGTTGCCTTGGAATTGGTGTTACGTGCGTAAGATGAAAAGCTTATATAGAGTTAAATTGCGCCCTCGGGAAGGGAAGTGAGTAGCAAGGATCAAAGAAAAGATGGAAAAGGCTTCCGACCAAGTGATGATATCTTTGATTTTGCGCTTGGGGCGCTTTAATAGTGGAAGACGTTAAGACAACTGTACCATTGAAAAGAAGCTGAGCTCAGACTCGCTTTCCCTCAAGTTAACTGAGAGAAGTTCGGCGAGATCGATAAGCTTTCCAGCGATGATGTGCGAAACTATTTTGTACAGAACTGGCGAGAATCCGGGCCCAGCAATGAAAGGCTGCTGAAGGGACGGCAAGGAGGGCAGGGAAGATAATCCGAGCAAAAAGGATGAAGCACATGGCAGTGTGAGCGAGCTTGCGGGCAAGCTGAGCGATGACATTGTTGGCGAGGCGAGCTTATTAACAAAGGAAGGGACCAATATATCCTACCTGCGCCGGGAGAAGCTGGTAATTGTGCAATGGAAGAAGCCACTGGCAAACTGGGGCCCGACAAGGAAAAACTGGTCATAGTGGAAGGCATAGCGGCCAGAGAGGATGAAGCTGCGGTCTGATCATTGAGGCGTCCTGAGTCAAGGGGCGGGAGAATTGCATTGACGATGGAAGTGGTTAATGATTCCAGGGATAAACCAGGGCCTGAAGATGAACCAGGTGCGATACTAGCTGAGCCTGCAGAAGAAGAACTTGACACAGAAAGTTCTGGACTGACGGGAGAAAGATCCAAGTTTGAATTTTCTGGGTTAGTGGCCATGTCAAAATAAGCGCTCAAACTTGTGCGTTTCGGCAGCATAAACCCTCTATAAGCAGAGAAATGATGAAGTAGTGCTAGCCTTCTGTAGAAAATGGGCGATGAAGCAAATGAAGAACCTGGTTTTCCAGAGACGAAAAGCAAGGGAGAAAGCAACAAGGTGACTCAAGCCAAAGCACATGGCAATGCCCCTGCAAACCTCCCTGGAGTCCCCCTAGATATCACAGGAGAAACCACTGCATTGACTTGGTTTTAACTTTGCCTAAATGATATTTAGCCTCATTAAATGTTGTTGTCATGGTGCAGTAAGTTATGTTCAAGCTGGTGATCATCACCAATGTTCTTAACCAGAAGACTTTTTTTTATCTGGGACACTCTTGACAGATAATCTGGTATAGTTTAACAGTTTTGTATAGGATGAATTGTACAGTTTTTTTTATGTGGGAGACCCTTGCCTCTGGAGTTTTTGTTGGAACGTTTATTGTCTAGCCAACTCAATGCTAATGTGAAAAACATGCTTGATTTTGTTTGCAGCTTCTCAGGATAAGCCACACTTTGGCATTCAACCAACAAGCAAAGTTGTTGCTGAGCATCTTCCAGCCTTGTTACAGTGTCATATCCTTGGTATCCCACCACCCACAATCTCTTGGACTTTTAATGGCCAACCAGTTCAAAATGGATTTGACCGATACATTTTAAGTAATGGCTCCCTTTATTTTACTGCGCCTGTTAACCGTTCATATGCTGGACAATATGTATGCAATGGAGCAAACACAGCAGGGTCTGTTTCAAGTGGAACTGTCCTGTTCAGAGTGGCATGTGAGTGATAAAAACAATCTTATACCCGATTCACACCAACTAAACATGTTTAATTAAACCAAGTTTAACAAAATAAAAATGAGCAATGGAAGGCTGAAAGATTGAATTTTACGTAGGGTTCATGTAAGTTCTAATGTGTGTCTTCATTGTGTTGAATTTGGAGTCTACATTATTTCAGGTAGTAACTTGTATCAAGAAAACAATTTTAAACCATGTTTAACTAAACAGCTTTTAAACGTGTTTAAGCTTTGGTGTGAATGCGGTATTCTTTGTCTGGAGTTTGCAAATTAATATCATGAAATACTGCCAAGAATATTGCATAGTTGACTGAAGGCACTGTTACATACCTTGCAATGGCCAAAAAAGTCGCAGAAACCAATTTGTGGAAAGTAGTGCATAGACTAAGTGTAATAAAATTATCTGTCATGCAAGGGTTTGGGGCACCATGCAGACAATGAAAATGTTCCTTTAGTGTGTTCATGGAAAATGAGAAAAGCTACAAGAAACACTGGGCCAAGTATTTTCACTGCTGTCAATTAGCAACTTGTTTTGCATTGTAAGACAAATTGCAAGAAAATTGGAGGGTGTCACATTGTTGAATGTGTTGTGCAATTTGACTTGTCATGGCATTGCGAGACAAATTGTAAGTGTAACACTTGCCTTTATTAAATCATAGCACTGATTGTCTAGTTATTATACAAAAAGGAGCTGACAGAGTTGACAGAGTTGTCAAAACTTAACAATTACTTACTAATAACAGTTGTATTAAGTGCCTTTTTTTGTGGTCCTATCATAATAATGGCAATGGAAATTAAAAAATGGATCTTATTTATGAAGTGATAAAAAAGGTGCTAACTTGTTTATTATTTGAACTTTTAATTCTTCCTTCAGATTTTGACTTTTCCTTCATTGAAAACCCAAAGGATCATACAGCAGTGGTTGGAGATGCTGTCAATTTGCTTTGTGTTCCTCCAATCAGTTTTCCAGTTGATGTCACAATTCATTGGTATCATAACTATTCACAGATCACACCAGGCCCTGATGTTTCTATTGATAGCTCTGGAACAATTAAATTTGCCAGTATCAAAAAATCTGATGAGGGAATTTACTTCTGTGACGGAAAAAATCATATTCTTGGCGTTTCAAGAACATCATTGCCAGCCTTTGTCACAGTGCATGGTTGGTATATCAGTAGTGTAATTGAGTTTAGAGTGTTTGTCATATAATTATAATTATTTAACTAAATGCAAGTTCTACAAACTTTTGTATCTTAACAGGTTGGAGACACCATCATGTAATTTTTAACGTTCACAATTTGTTACAGTTACCGTAACAGTTTGCTTTGTCATGCAGTAATGTCACACCAGTAGTTTGGATGAAGAATGAAAGAGTTAAATAAGTTGTCATTTGATGGCATCTCCATTAATTTTGATCCAATAATACCCTGGACTCGACAGAGGTTTCTTTGATTTGCCTCTCTAGCAAGGAGGCAAGGCAACTTCATCTGCATCTCCTTGATGTCTGTTACACATGTGCGACGTGATGTCAATCTTTCACTTCTCCGCCATACTGGGCAGATGTTAAAATTCAAACTGGTTATAACACTGGTTTTAAACAGCTTAAGAGTTTATTATTTTATTATTCGTCCAAAGTTCTGGACGACATCAAGCAGGTTCGTGCATCAGGTTTCCTTCCTTCTCTCTAAAGAGGATAGTCAAGTGTTTTCTTACTTTGTTTTATAATCTGATCTCCCTATCAGATAAATAAATGAGATTCCCAATCCTGTATGAAGGAGATGGTACTGACAGGTACATGCTATTACCCCGTTACATGAAGTGAAGAGATGATTTTCTTCAATGTTGACCTTGAGGTACTAGCAAAAAAATCTGACTGCTCCTCTGCAGGACTCGAACCTGCGACCTTCTGATTACTAGTTCGGATGCTCTACCGCTGAGCAGCTATAGGAGACTCGTGGAAGCTAGGCCGTTAAACTTGTAGGTTCAGGTAATACCAGTACTACCATTTGCGTCCATCCTTGAAGAGTGACGAATTTGCGCGAAGTTTTACTTGTCAAACGTCAACGGTTTGTCCGGTCGTGTGTCACTTTTGATCAATGAAACGTTGGCGGTTATGTTGTGAAATTGACCACGTTTTTGACGGCATACCAGCAGGCTTTGTTTACGTGCTCTTCAAGTTTTCAGGTTTTCGTGAGAGCGGAGATATTTGTGAATCTGCTTAGGAATCTAGAGGAGTTATGAACATCTTTCTCCCGTGAGTTTCTAAAGACACGAAATATGGAATTTGGTTTACTTTACCAAGAAGAGATACGTGATTCAGCATCTTTCTGCGTCTAGGGCATTCTGCGTACACACGCTCTTCCGTGTTTCAAGGAGCATTTAAAATCTTGATTTCAAGGAACTCCTGGACGGTAATTTACCTCATTCCAAACTTGTTCACTTTGAACTTTTTTGTCTCCATTGCAAAACCTGCAGAGACGTTATTAGGGCGGTCATGCAAACCCGAACGCTCTCACGAAAAGCAGAAAACTTTGAGAGCACGTGAACAAAACATGCTGGCATGCTGTCAAAAACGTTGTCAATTTCACAACATAACTGCCAAGGTTGCATTGGTCAAAAGTGATACATAACCGGACAAACCGTTAACGTTTGAAAAGTAAAACTTCGCGCAAAATTCGCCACGCTTCAAGGATGGACGCAAATGATAGTAATATTTGTTTTTGAAGAAAACCATCTCTTTACCTGCTTTGTACCTGTTTTACTGCAGAGCGATTTATAGACAAAAAAGAGAGTGGCATTGCTAAAACGAGGGTAAAAGGGTGAAGAGGGTGATGTCAAAGGCGAGGGTTAGGGGCTAGGGTTAGCCTAACTTAGACCTAGGTTAGCCTACGTAGGTCTAACATAGGTTAGCTAACCTAGGTCTGGGCCAGGCTAAACGTAACTTCACGCTCGCTCTCACCTTTGACGCCACCCTCTTTTTATCAACGCCTAAAAGAGAGTCCAGGTGAGTGTAAACCTGAGCTGGCATCATTTTCTGAACTACATCGAAAGTAACTGGGCGTAATTGACTACAAACTAACTTGAAGGTGACT
The DNA here is from genome assembly GCA_949126865.1 of Montipora capitata. NCBI lineage: Eukaryota > Metazoa > Cnidaria > Anthozoa > Scleractinia > Acroporidae > Montipora > Montipora capitata. The sequence goes on along the minus strand of OX421448.1, from coordinate 22,111,389 downwards.
TTTTGAAGATATGCCTTCCTAGTTAGCCTGCGAACGCAGAAGTATTTCCGGCGGTCGTTGCTCTCCCCCGAAACGACCGCCGGAAATACGCCTGCGTTCGCAGGCTACTTCCTAGTTTGTTGAAGCATCATTCTTTAGCATCAGTCCTTCATGTTGTCTCAGGACTACACTTGCCATGACAATCAAACTCATTTACTTGAAGTATATTTCATTCATCAAGCCTTGTTTCCATATGATCTGCATCGCTCTGTGATCGGTCTGTGACACGATCACCAATAGGTCTGTGCCACGTCAAACATATGGAAACATCTGCCCCCGGCGTCTGCGGCAATCTGTGGCACATGGTCTGGATGATGGGGAAAATTGCTTCCGACTAAGACAATTTTTAATGGGAACGTGTGTCTGAGATGATCTGTGTCCTATCGGCGCCACACTATTGTTTGACTTGAAACACGTCCAATCAGACTTGAAGTAAGTGCGCTCCTTTTTCTACTCTTTTCCAGGAGGATTAGTGGTACGATTGTCTGCGATCACTTCAGATTTAAATGGAAGCATTTGCCTCGTGTGTTTACGATCGTCTGCGATAAGACCGACGAAGACAGCTTCCGATAGTCGCAGACCAGTGCAGATCACATGGAAACCAGGCTTTATCTCAACCCCATTTACAATAATTTTAACAAATAGAAAAATTTCACACATAACTATTTGATAGTAAGGATCTTAATTACTGGCCTAACCCCTTGCATATGAAATGTTCACTTCCTGTTTCCATTTTGCCTTAAAAACGTCTGTGCTTAAGCTGCCTTATCATTTTAAAGGTATCACTTTTGTCTGTACAATAACAAATTCTTATCTTCCCTTTTAGTTCCACCTTCATTTCAAGTAAGACCCCAAGGAACTAACGTTACCACTGGAAGTTCTTTAATATTACACTGCCGTGCCTCGGGTTCCCCATATCCAAGCGTAACATGGCAAAAAGATGGGCATTCCATAGATACCAGCCATGCAACTTTGTTATCCAATGGGAGTCTGTACATTGCAAGTTCTGCTGTGCAAGATGCTGGAAGATATAGTTGCAGAGCAACTAATATTGCAGGTTCTGCTTCTGTGATGGCTTACATTATCATTTACGGTAGGTTTTCTCAGATGGAAAGTGTCAAATATAAATAATTTGAATCGATAAATGATTTAAGGTAATTGAAGATTACAATCAAACAGAGTTACTGAATCCATCAGTTAGGAGCAACCTTTTGATGAGAAGTCCAGATATGCATATCATGGTAAGGAGGCAATGGAGAGCCTTGGCAATTTTTTTAAAATTTACCAAACAGCTGTGTGCATGTCCATCGAAAGTACGGGATCCAGAGGAGTTCTTTGATATTATGCAGTACAAATCTTACCGGGTACCTTGTTTGTGTGTCTGCCGTGTTTTAAGTTGCAGTAACACCGTGGGCACACAAGGTTGGAAAGGTTACAGGGGCATTACAATAACAATACATAATAAAAAATAAAATAATAAAAATACATTTGTAAAGCGCTAAAACTATAAATATTCTAAAGCGCTATTAATAATCATATCAACTCTATAATAAAAAAACCAAAATGAAAAATGTGTCCAACCACAAATCTGTGCTAAAGACGTTAACTGCCAAATGCTTTCCTGAAAAGGAAAGTCTTCTGCTGGCTTTGGAAAGTCTCTACTGATGCCGCTCTGCGAATGTTAACGGAAAGTTCATTCCACGGGAGGGTCCTGCTTTGACAAAGGCTCTATCACCGAGGGTTGTAAACATTGTCTTGGGAATCATTAGCAAATCCAGACTGTCAGAGCGTAGGCTATACCGACCGACAGGCCAGAGATGTAGGATGGTGCTTTTACATGCATGGCCTTATACACCAAGAGCAATATCTTAAACATCACCTGGTAACGAACTGGAAGCCAGTGTTAGCCTTCTCAGGACGGGAGTTATATGGTCGAATTTAGGGACGAAGCAAACCTTGTGACACGGGCGGCTGCATTGAGAACCCTTTGTAAACGGTCATATTGATACTGTGGAAAACCATAGAGCAGTGAGTTACAGTAATCGACATGTGAGGCGACGAAAGAATGCACCAAAATCTTCTTTGTTTCTTCTGAAAGAAATTTCCTGCTCTGCCGGATGTTGTAAAAGCTGCGGAATGTTTTACTACACACTTTCCCAATGTAAGAATTCATTGAATCAAACCATGCTCCAAGGTTGCGTACCACCTTAGTTGGTTTGACTGCAGATTCTCCAACTGTAATCTTGTCGATATGAATCTTGGACACTTGCTGACGGGATCCTATGATTACAAACCCGGTCTTGGTGTCATTTATTAGAAGACGGTTAGAGAGCATCCAAGCAGCAACACAGTTCTCGATATTCCTCAACGCAGCACCCTGAGACGCCAGTGAGTGTGGCCGAAAAGAAAGATAGATTTGAGTATCGTTGGGCGTAACCTGTGCGTTGGGTAGGTGTCTGTCAATGATCTTGAATAAACCGGCAGCGTATATTAAGAATAGGACCGGTCCCAGACAGCTTCCCTGCGGTACTAGTTCATCACAGCAGAGCTTAACAAGCCACATTGGAATGGGATCCAGTTGGCAAGAAGCGTTAGATGATATGCAGATAATCTTCCGAATTTCATCTTCTGAGATCGAGGAAAAATTCTCTAATTTCACTTGAGGCGGATAAAAATGAACACCAGAAGGATCGACAGAGATATCATCAATTTCAAGTTCGATTTTCTTATAAAAGAAACCACCAAACTTATTTGCCAGGTTAACAGGATCGTCATGTTCAGGCAACTCCATGACTTGACGTTCTTTTCTCACACTACGATATTCTCACAATACGAAACAACTTCTTTACACTGATCACCCGCTCACTCATTAATCAAGTCAGAATAGTACGTTTTTCTGTTCTCGTTTAGGAGAGCACTGTAGGCCTCACGTACTATCCGATATGCATCCTTGTCTCATTTAATCCCCGATTTAATCATCTTCCTTTCGAGCTTCCTGCGCTTGACCTTCAGATTTTTCACATTGTCATTAAACCATGGCACTGTAGGTCTAACAGCCATGACTTTCGACCTCAAAGGGGCATGTTTGTCAAGAATAGAACGTAGGGTATCATCATAGCATTTAGCCATTTCGTCAATTCTTGAACATGCTGGGTTGCAAAGGTCAAGAATTGGACTTCTCTCACGCAGATTTTATGGCGAGGAAAATGCAACAAGCACTCAACAAAACAGTGATCCGACAAATAAAAGGTCGTCAGAGGAGAAGTGATCATTATATCATTGGCTGTTCTAGTGATGATCAGGTCTAACGTATGTCCTGATGAATGAGTTGGTACGTGGACATTCCGTGATCAGCAGAACCTCGGGGCCCATAACAGTGTTCTCCAGATACGTTGAAAACTCATCGAAAAACACATGTGATGGATGGAACAGGATGATCTTCCGAGTAGGGTGGTCGATAGATTGCCACAACTTTAACGGCCTGCTTGTGAACTTGAACATTCCATTCCGAAAACTCGAACGAACGATTGTCTTTGCAATCACTTAATTTCACATCTAGTGATTCTCTGTACATAACGCCAGTGTCACCACCATTCCTACCAGACTGTCGCGGGAAAGATTTAAAGATAAAGCCAACAGTAGATAATCCCGCGATACTAACAGAGTCGCATTCCTTTAACCATGTTTCAGTGAAAGTACTGATATCGATGCAGCCATTAACCATATGTTCAACAATGACTGCAATTTTGTTCCGGACTGAACGTGCGTTAACACACGCAAAGGGAAGGCGTTTAGTAGGGCGTTGAATATCTTTGCCGGGTAAAGTAGTTTGAGCCTGACTTTGTTCAGGAGAACCTTGGTCTGTGTTATTGTGAATATTTAATGACACGGATGAAGCTGTATGTATATTAGTTCCTTCGGAGGTCATCCCTTTTGAAAAGATGTTATCTTGATAAAATTAAGTCCTTGAGCGATCTTCATCAGGTATTTCCGATTCAAAGCTCTCCGCAGAAACGGTAGAATTATCACGTGACCACTGGATAATTCAAAAATTTAGGTTTGAAAAACTCTTACCTCGGTTGATCAAATGATGCGAGGGACGCCATGAAGATGAATCGGCCACGCTGACAACAGATTAAGTTCTTTGAGTGATGAAGTCTTCCTCGTACCTGTTTACCAGCTCTAGATCGCCCATATGACACACGTGTGATGGTATCGGATTGGCGAAGACGTTGTAACGCATTTCGAGCAGCAGTAACGTACTTGTATATCAAGTCAGGAGATCGGTTAAATCCGCGCGGAAATATCGCTATGACCAAAAAGGAAGAATCTTACAATGTGATTTCAACGTTCAGTAAAAGAAAGATAACAATAAAAGCGAATCAAGCTGTTTACAAAGCGAAAGAAAACAGCAAAATCACATACAGAACTTAATTCGTGGCAGCCATGACAGGCGCATACAATTCTTTGCCCACCAGGGACTATGTACTTAATATTGTTCATTATTATTAGTTCGCCTCCAGTCCCTGTTCACTTCAAACAAATCTGGTTAGATTCATTTGATTGCATAGAACTCCACTGGACCCTGTGTTACACTAGTTGCTTTTTAACAAATATATTAGGTATAATTACATATTTGTCATCACAGCTCAATTTTGAACAAGGATCATCTGACATCTCTGATCAAAGGCAATTAGTTGCAAGGAGCTGCTTTCTCCAAGCAGTTACCCTCCCAACCACGACATTAATTGTCATAGTATGTTATTATATTCTTTACTGTACTTACTCCTCCAGTTCAGTCTTGAAACTATTTAGTATTTTTTTGATATATTTCGTTTCAGTTCCACCATCTCTTCTTAAACCTCCGGTAAATGTCACCAAAACAGTCGGTGAGACTGTGAGGTTTAACTGCTCTTTTTCTGGAATTCCACGGCCACATATAAGGTGGTTTTTCCATTCGGGAGTATCAACAGTTCAACTCACACAAACAGGCGACCACTATGTCATCACTAATGGACTTCTTGAAATTTTGCAAATACGCAAGGAACGTGAAGGAAAGTACATCTGCCAAGCTGTAAATATTGCTGGGCAGACACAGGCAGAGGCCTATCTAACAGTAAAAGGTGAATAATCATAACAAGTTATTTATTTATCAGAATTTATTATTCTCTCTACTAAAGATAGCACATTTCCCCACGATTGGTCAATTGGCCTGGTCATATTCTCCAACATCATCAGGCCCACTTGGCCTTTTCCGTGTTCCCTTCTGCTCCATTTTATTGCCAAAAAGATGAGATGATCAAAATGTCTTCCCAGCCCACGCACCTAATAATAAACAATTATTGGATGAGGTTGAGCATGATATCATGAATTATCAAAACCGAGGTCTGTGTTATCTGCCGAAGCCGAAGGCTGAGGCAGATAACACAGACACGAGGTTTTGATAATTCATGATATCATGCGAAAGCCAAATTCAATAATTGTTTTATTATACATTTTTCACATAATTCATCCTCAGAAACAGAAGCGAGGCGTTCAGCCATTTTGTTTCTGAGGAGAACACTCCAAGGGGCTTAGTAACCAGGCAGACGTTGAACTTGACATGATAAATGTAATATCTGCAGCAGATATTACATTTATCATGTCAAGTTCACAAGCTATTGTGAATTGATTGAATGCTCTCGACCAATCAGATTTTTCATAGTGAGTCTGATGTATAATAATAGTGCATAATAGTGACAGAGACTTTTGAGAAGCTTCTTTCCAGCAAGTGATTTTGAATGTAAATTGCCATGCAAAAAGCAAGCGAAGGGGGAGGGGGTGTGGAGAAGGAGCGAGAAACCGCGGTTTCTTACTCATTCTCCTCCCACTTCGCGTTCTTGTTTGACTTCGGTCCAGTTTTTCGCACGGCCATATTCCTAAGTCAACCTCGACGGAAAGAAGCGTCTACACAGGCCCTGTCAACTCTTCTTAGTACACTTTAGTAATATTAATACTCAGTGGTTTCAATAAGTACAGACACCTGACGAAAATCGTTGGCTACTTCACTCAGAGAAGTCGGCTAAGATTAAAGTAATTAAAGATCTTTCAAAGTTAAGTCAGGTGAAAAATCATTTTGACAGCGACAAGACGGGTACTGTAAACCAGCCGCGAGCTTCTAATTTTATTGAAACCCCTGAGCACTTGAAACTTAATGAATGTATGTGTTTGTATGCGATGTATCATAGGCGGCCCAAGAGACGCGACTGTCAAAGTGCCACGTCAGCAACAACACCGTTCTAGACAATTTTATTTGTTTTTTGAGTTAGTTTCACGACAAAAGAACAAAGAAGCGAAAAGTTATCAATGAATGAACGAAATAAAGTAAGTGAACTCACCTTTATGTGGCCGTGGAATTCACCAGCTTTTTTAAACTCTCAAACAAAAACGTCCCAAAACAGTTTTTAAAAAAGCTCTAAAAGACAAATCAAAATAAACAAGGTGAGTTAACTTACTTTATTTCGTTGATTCATTGATAACTTTTCGCTTCTTTGCGCCTTTGTCATGAAACTAACTCAACAACAGAAAAAAATGAAAAAAATTATCTAGAACAGTGTTGTTGCTAAATTGACGCTTTGACAGTCATGTCTCGCGCGTAACGCGAGCTTGGGCTGCCTATTGATCTATATGTAGGGTTTTGGTCATGTGTGTCGCAGCTCTGTTCATCATTATCAACCATTTTTTGCGTAATATAATGTTCATCTCTGATAATGTTTACAAGAGAACTTTCTGACGTGGTTCTTGTGTTTTTTTTTTCTCTCCCTAGTCCCAGCATCGATTGACTTTCATCCTGTCAACGTGACTGTGAATGAATCATCTTCGGCGTCATTTCAGTGCAATGCATCAGGTGATCCTAAGCCAGTCGTGATATGGTTCAAGCGAGGGCTGCAGTTATCTGGAGGTGGAAGATTTGTAATTTATGAAAACAGCTTGACGATTCTACACACAGTTGCCAGTGATGCTGGAGAGTATAGCTGTAATGTCAGCAATGGACTTGATTCGCATGTGGGTGTAGCTCACCTAATTGTGCAAGGTAAGGTGCTCTGCTTTTTAAGTGGTGGATACAGCAACGTCACGGTCTTCAGGTCCTGGTCACGCATTCTTCCTTTCATGAGAAATGTTTGACAAAGCCCTAAGGACATCTGCATTGGAGGTTAAGTATACAGCTGTAATCTAATCTGAAGATGCCTTCTGTAGGTAAGAAGGGAAAAAGGCATCAAATACTGGCTTATTGTTTTTTATTTCAGTGGGGGTGGGAAGTGGGTAACTTTGGGATGTAAATGTTTGGAGCCATGATAGATGAGAGAAAGTAGCCATGAGGTATCATAATATAATTTAATTATGCTTATCGTTTTTGGGATTTTAGCTCTCATTTTTTCCCCACTCAGAAGCTTAAGTAATACAACACCACAAAGTATGGTTAAAAAGTTACAGCATGGCCCTTCTAGCCATCCTAGGCTTACCAACGAAAGATCAATTATAAAAGAATGCAACATCACCGTACAAGCCGCACTCAGTGTATTAAGTAGAGGGGGAATGTAGTATTTATAATATCTATTTACAATTAATTTGTCATTTCCATTTCAGTGTCTCCAAACATTACATCGTTTCACATTCCTCAATTTGTACACTTTGGAGCAAATGCAACATTGGTGTGTGACGTCAGTGGTATCCCTCAACCAACTGTCACGTGGTACAGGAATGGCATTGTCCAATCACATGTTCGTCATGTGAGTAGTGGAATCTTTTTCATCAGTAGCGTTGTTGAATCTGACACTGGCCTCTACACTTGTGTTGCCTTGAATGCCGCTGGGATATTGTCAAGACAAAACAACTTAACAGTCCAAGGTGAGTGTTCTATGAAAGGGTTCCCCTACAGGCCAGTCACTCTGTTTTGTACTCTTTTTCCTGCAAACCTCAGTTTCAGCCGACGGAATTAGCATGTCCTTTCGTTGCAGCGGTTTTTGGTATCTTGAGTTTCTTATTATCCCGTGAACGAGCTCGGTGATCGATTTTTCGTCTGCATTTTCTCTGTATATAAGGTAAAAGAAAGGAAAGGAACTTTATTTAACTGTCTAGTTTTCTAGCGCTGGAGCACTAATTGGGGACTCTTTAAAATGAAATCAACAAATTAACGCAAATCAAATCAAATATTGGTTTTTGAGGAGAGAGGAAACCGGAGTACGCGGAGAAAACTCTCGGTGCAGAGTAGAGAACCAACAAACTCAACCCACATATGGCGCCGAGTCTGGGAATCGAACCCGGGCCACATTTGAGGCGGGTTCTCTAACTACTACGCCAGCCCTGCACACCAGGTATGGGACAGTCAGGCAAAGTTTAAGTAAAATATGTCAACTTCTGTTGCAAAGAATTTTTTTTTGTGCTTTGTTGAACAGTTGCTCCCAGTTCTCTGGTTCAAGTGTCAGCTATCCCACTATCCTCTACTGTTATTCAGTTGTCGTGGAAACCAGGATTTGATGGACATAGTCCTGTTACTGGGTTCAAACTTGAAAGAAAGAGGGAATCAGGGTCTTTCATGTTGTTGGAAGACAATGTGACTGTAAATTCATACAGAGTCGGGAACTTGGATCCGCACACAACTTACACATTCCGTATTTCAGCTCGGAACGCCATTGGCGTAGGTCCTGGGGCAACTGTTACAAACAAGACGTTACAAGACGGTAAGTGGGATTTATGTGTGCAGCATGGTGCTGAGGTTTGTGTTTTCATATAACAGTTTTATCTTACAGAAACAGTTCTCTTTTTTTTTTAATTGTTTCCCATGCCTGCCTGGCTAGTGTATATCATGATTGATTTAAATTCCACTAAATCTACCTTGTTCAATTTTAGCTCCTTCGCCACCACAAAACGTTGTCGCAGTACCTTACAACTCCACTGCGGTCCATGTAACTTGGAACGCTCCTGTTACTCCTAATGGACAGATAACTCAGTATGAAATTCAGCACAACACTGCTGGCAGTGCTGACGTCGCCACTATAGTGTTATCAGCCAATCAGCTTCCCGAGCTCAGATCTTTGATTGGCAGCTTAAAGGCGTTTACTCTTTATGAGATAAGGATTCGTGCCGCTACCCAGGAAGGAAACATCTTATGGGGAAACTTTTCGCTTCCAGCCGAAGTGACAACCGAAGAAGCAGGTTAGTGTCCCAATTTCACACCCACTCACCTAGCCTCGATCTTGTAAAAGTGTTTTGGAACACAGATGTAACAACTGTTAGGTTTTCTTGTATCCCGTTTTCGAAATAAACGAAGTGGAACTCTTTTCACTCTGCTTCCGTTGGCAGAATGGTTGTGACAAACAAATCACGGTTAATGAACATGTAAATGTTTATGTTTATGTATAGGTACATCGTTGGAATTACAAATCTTTGGCTTTGACGTCCAAATTGATCAGTCTGCTAGGATGTCATTGCTGCTAGCAATTGCGCATGCTCACTAGCTCGCTAGTTTGAGCGCTGTGGCATGGCTTAGATGTACCACGTGTATGGGACATCTGGGGTGGGTTTTTTAAAAACTTAACGTCTCTCCTAGACATCAGCACTGCACTGATGAGGCCCAGAAGGCCGAAATTATACTGTCTGCAGTTAGTTATTTGTAAATGTGCTTGTATAATTATGTATGCAGTATGTATATGAATAAGAAATTATGAAGTGCGGAAAGAAGAGTTAAGGTCATCAGAGTTATTAACATTTCTGAAGCAGTGACGAACGGATTGAGTTCTCAAGAGCGTTGAGCTCGAAATTCCGGGTCAAGGTGCAGCCGCAGCGTCATCTTTGAGAAATTGACCGGAAGAGTTCCCCAAGTTGGTACCTGCGGTTTGTCTGCGCCTCTTTTGATCGTCGTATTTCTTTGGACTTTCATAGGCTGCACTGTGTTGCTTTTAGTTTAACGCTAGATTACTTTGTTTTTTTTTCTCGGTCAATTGTTCTTGAACCAATGCGGTGCCAAGGATCTTAATCTCCGTAGGTCACAAACCAGTGCTTTCATACTTTTTATTGTGCAGTGTAAGTTAATGTACCGTTAAACCAATTATTTTGGTTTTGTTGTTTTAGCTCCTATTTCCGCTCCTCAAAACGTCCAACTTGAAGTCTTGGCTACACCAAAGCACTCAATTTTGATCAAATGGAAGGTACAAGTTTAAATAGTGAAACCTCTTGCTGGTTTACCAATACCTTGAACACTAAACAACAAAAATGGCAAAATCTCATAATTTCGCCAATAATTTGGTAAATGTGGCAGTGTTGACAATTTTTGGCAAATTTTTGTCAAATCGCCAAACTGTAGGTGGAATTATCTCACCTTGTGATTGCCGTCAACAATATGTGCTGTGTTCGATAGACCACCACGCCGGGAACTTCATACCCTATTCTTTACGAAAGAGTGTGGGTATTTAAGCGTCCCCCAGAGTTTATGCACATGAGCACGCTGTTTATGTTCACGCGTTGCAGTAGTTCAGCTCAACTTACTGAACAACTGGTCAGTGATTCGCCAGCAGTGTCAGCGTTATAATACGAGCGTTGCTTTGTCGGATTAGCATCTATTGACTTTTCTGTAATACGTACTCCTGTAACTTGAAAATATGAAAAATAGGAGCAAACACGGGAGAGACGTAAAGAGTCCGAGTAACGGAAATACCGACTCTTAAACTCATCGTCCATTGATGAGCGTGGAACTGAAGTGGTATCTTAAAAGTTAGCGGATGCCTGGTGTGATCCAGGCATCGCAAGGTGGCATCTCTGGCAACTCGCAAGATTGAACCACCCCGGAGCATCCCGGCGCTAACCGGCTGCGTTACACTGGAACACGGTCCAGTGGCAAAACACTTAGTCCAGATACTTACCTCCACGACCAAGTAGCCTTGGGACGGAAAGGGTGGGGCTCAATGTATCCGCAACGATTCATAAAAATGGCAGGCAAAGATGAGCAAAGATTGCACGGCCACGCACAAGCAAGTCCTGCTGGATTCCGGCACGCCCCCAAAATACAGGTGCGCCTATTTGGCGCGAAATGGCCCCATGTCACATGGGCTTTTAGCCCCATTAAAAAGATGTCACCTTTTTTATTATGTTATTCGTATTGTGAGATTTGTGCTTGCTTTTGGCGATACTCCGCGATGATCTTTTTGCATGTCTCTCTTTGCAGTTTCTCTACCTTAGTGACCTTTAGACTTGCGTTTGAGCTCTGCTTATACCTGGGGAACGGGGTTGGTGTAGTAGTGAAAGTACTCGCCCTCTACCTAGAACGGAGTCAATCCCGTTCCGCTGGATATAGGGCTACAAAGGCAAGATTGGATTGGAGTTCAGTTCTTAGCACGCGCAGTTAAAAAGAATTCGACCAACAACCCTACTGCGCATGCCGTGAATCAGAACTGAAAACTTGTGCATTCAAAATGTCCCTATTAATACCGGCATTTATTCCACAGCGTGTTCCACCAGAGTTGTCAAACGGAAAGGTTAGGCGATACGTCGTGTTCATAAAAGCAACAGGTCCCTATAGATTTTCAGAGGCTCAAAACATCTCGGCTGGCACAGCATTAAATCTCACCATAAAAGGACTCTTCGCTTGGACAAAGTACAACATTAGTGTCCAGGCCGTCACAATTCGGCCAGGTCCAATGACACCGTGGAAACAAGTTCAGACATTTGAGGACGGTAAGTGGTGCCTGGAGCTCGTGATCCCCGGGAGAGAGATTTGTGAGCTGACGCATCCAGCGTGAAACCTTTGTCAGAGCGAATTGACGAAGGGCTCTGACAAAGCTTCCCTGTTACGAAGGGCTAACGCTCGAAACTTGAGCTCGCAAGTATTTGTTTTTATGGTGGTTAACTTACCTTTTATCAACTGGTTTGGTGAAGCCAAATTTTCGCGTTTCACTACCCACCGACGCATTAACCTTGTTCCCAGCAGAGAAGAGAGACCCTGGAAACGAGGTTGCCAACGCGGCACCGCAGGCTTCTTTTACTAAGCGTCACCTCGGGTTCAAACTTTACGTTCAGGAAATTAGTGGTATTTGCATCAAAGGGAGGACTGTCAACCCGACCTCGTGTTAATGACGAGGCACGTTAATTACAGTACTAAACGGTTTTAACTTTTTGTGAGCCCAGTCTTGCATTATTTTTAAGATCGGCATTTCGCTTCACATTTGAACAATGAGTTAGCTGGTGAAATCACACCTTCCGCAGGCTGATATAACATGATCATTTAATCGCGATCCTTGGCATAAATCCGGTCATTCATTTCTTTGTTTGGTTTTAGTTCCCGGTCTGCCGTCAAATGTCACTCTCATATCGGACAGCCAACAAAGCTTCTTGGTAATCATAACGCCGCCACTACCTGAGGAGCGCAATGGGGTCGTCATTGGGTATACTGTGTTCTACAAACGTACCAACTCGCTACCGGCTGCCGGCAATCTTTCAGTGAGCACGACTAATTCCACTGTTAGACTAACCAACCTTACCGTGTTTACGGAGTATTCTGTGAAGGTGGCAGCGCGAACGGGCGCAGGGCAAGGAAAAGCAAGTCCGGTGAAAACAATATTTACACAGGAAGGAAGTATGTCATTCAAAATATGCTTCAATTTCATTCGCAATCTATGAGAGCGTAAAGCCATGGTCTTACGCACACCAAAGATGGAAGCTCCACAGAAAAAAATGATTACCATCAAGATTGTTTGAAACCTTTTCAAAGAAAGTGTTGTTTTCAAATTTCCCGGGCGTCGCCCTCTTGAATAATTGTGACGTGTTACGGTTGCCCTGGATTAAAATTGAATTTCTCGCCTGATTAATAATTCATGAACTTAAGATCGCAGCCAACAGAAATGCAGTGTTTAGGTCACGTGTATACCCTTTGAATCACGAAACAGTTCATAAGTTGTATTGTTGTTATTCTGCAATTTAGAAACATAATATTATCTTAATTATTCTATCTCACCGTGTTAACTATTGCAAGTATCCATACACGTCTTTTTCCCACATTGTGTCAAAGAATGGGGTGATGTCGAGTTTTCCTTAATCGCCTTTTGAAAAAATAACCAAGTATTCTCATAAAAACCGCTGATCTTTTTTTATTTTTGGTTTAGTTCCCGGAACTGTGGATGACGTGACTGTAATAGCAGTGGATTTTGATACCATCAAAGTAACGTGGCGTAACCCTGTCACGCCAAATGGCAAAATCGTGCAGTACAGCGTTACGTACAACACCTCAGAGGGAAATTCAGCCAATGTCTTGGTTCCTGCAGACAAGCGTGAAGTAACTATCGACAACTTGACTCCAAACACAACTTACTTTATTTTTGTTACGGCAAAGACAAGCAAAGGATTTGGAACATATAAGACAGTTGTCAACGCAAGCACAGGTAAAACAGTAAGGCGGACAGACAATTAACTAATGGGTTTAGTTTCCAAAGAAATATTGGATGAATATGAATGAGGCACGGACATTTTTTTGGTATTAACTGAATGGATAAAATTATATTTACCAACGTAGGGAAATAAAGAAAATTGGCATTTTCGCGCTTTTAAAACTTCGGTATTTGTTCTCACGAAGGGCTAACCATCGAAACGTCAGCATTCTGATCTTTTACGGTTATAACTTAACTTTTTTAAAACTCAATTGGCACAACTGTAAGTTTGCTTTTGGTGTCACTTAAGACATAGTTAATGTATGGAGATGGTTCGCAGTTTTGGGTAGGGTCGTACCTCTTGTTGAACACTATATTTCATTGGCTGTACAGTGGCGTACTTTCTATGGTTTTCTGTGCTATATCCATTGTTACCTTTGTTCGTGCTATTGTTCTTTTGGCCAATCCTGAAGCCCGTTCAATGAGGTACGACACGACCCGCTGTTTTGGCCGTGACCGTGCACAAAGAACACCCTTTTTCTAAAAGACAGCCAATCAAAAGTTTCGATAAATTGATTTAACTCAGTTGTGAAATGAGAACAAAAGATTGTGCATGGCACGGTCAAGTTAACATGTGGCACGATGTCACTGTTCTCGCTTTTGAAGTCTCCAGAGTTTCATAATCAGTTGATCTATATAAACTTTGCTTAAGACGCTTTTTTGGGGGAAGGTGGGAACAGATTCCAGAGTGTTGGACGTGAATGGCATTTTAGGTGTACTTCACAGCGAAGATGGGAGTTTACCTGTGGGTAAGGGAGGGGTTTCACTGATTAGCGGGATACAGGATAGATCTCGCTATAAGCCAGTTCGGACTTTCGAAAAAACACGTGCGCGTGTCGGGATAAAATCAAGCATATATTAAAAATAGAAAAAGGTTTTGAAAGCAAATTTCTGCAAACAATTTCCATAACAAAAGATGCTTGTTTTTATCTCGACGCGCACACGTATTTTTTGAAACTCCGAACTGGCTTATTGATGGTTTGCATATGACGTCACGGCGGCCATGTTGGTGTACAGAACAATGCAGTAAAATGTCTTTTGGGAATTTGACTCTATTGTTATGCAAAACTTGTGGGGCCATTTTCTATTGTTCTGTACATCAACATGGTGGTCTCATCACGTGGATGCAAACCAAGAATTGAATTTGACTTTTTCCTTTTTGAGGAGAATCATAGGGGGGCTGAGATTCCTTAGGGGCTTTAATACAACCATAATTTCATTTTTGCGAATAAATATATTAACTTGTGTGAGGGACGGGCTTTTGTCCTTCAGGTTACAGCTGAAATTTGAGTTGTTTTGTTTATGATTGCAGGCATGCTTCCTCTTCCGCCAGTTACAAAGCGAACTGAACCGCCTGTCACCACAACTTCAAGTTTGGGAATAGCTGCTGCAACTGAAGCAAGCACTGGACTTGACAAGGAACAGATGATTATTGTAGTTGTCTGTGTGGGAGTTATTGTTCTGTTGATTATTGGTGCAGCTGTCTATTTCCTTGGCATCAGGCGATCAAAGAAAGGAAAAGGTGGGTGTGTCACGTGAAAATCACACTCCTCTTATTAAACTAGCCAATGGTGGAAAACGAATTGGATTCTGTTAGAAGCGGCTTTCTCTATAATTTTCTCCGGCCATAAAGTCATTTATCTTTGGTCATTTGACACGGACCCCGTTTAGAAAATGTAGCATTTACTCAAGATTGCACTATAATAGATCTGAACTCGCTTGAAATCAACCGTCTCTTAGAGCTTCCTTTTGATAATTTTGATCCGTTTTTGATAAAATCTTGAACAGTGTATTAAAGAGTAACCTGAGCTAGGGAGTGCAAGCCCCTTCATACAAGAAAAGGGGTGGGCATGTATCATGATAAGCAGAGGCACTATAAATCAACCAACTGTGCTTGCTCTTTGGACCGATATCACACTAAATGTCAATTTTCCCATTTCTCATTTGAACAAAAAGAAGAAATAAACAGCTTCGTAGATCTTAACTATACCAAACGTAGCGTACCAGTATTCTTAGAACTAAATAGACCATATTCGTATTCTCAGTATTGGACTGGAACTAGATTGCAGTGGAAGCTAATGCGGAGGAATATATTAAAAAGTATTTGCATTTGAAAAGATTCCCCCGCATTAGCCTCCATTGCAAGCTAGTTCCAGTCCAATACCGAAAATACTAATTTGGTGTATTCTCTTTGATAAACTTGACTGTAGAGTCGTATGAAATCAGACTAAGTTCGCCGAATTCAAAGAATCAATCTTAAGACAGAAATGCTTTATTTCTCAATTCTTTTTTGGCAGCTGTGGGGTACACAAGACACAAAAAGAACCGCAATGTCAGGAACCCAGTATTTCAAATGGAAAGGTGAGTTTTGCGGCGCTCCTTCCACTAAGCCCATCCAGCTGGTCGGTTTTAGTCTCGTTTCTTGTCGTTTTTTTTATTTATTGGAGAGATTTAGCATCGCTTGTAAGGTTAACGCCAGACTGATGAAATTAGTTTTACTAAAATTGGAAGAAACTCGTCTGATATTAGCTCATTTATTACCAGTTGGCGCCAGGTATTTAGCAATTTCTCAAGTAAATGAGACGAGTCTGCCGTTTTCCGTGGCACATAAATGCGATATGATTAAATCTCTCTAATACAAACAAGTCTTTCGGTGAGAAAGAGTTTGATAGCCAACCACAACAGTGCAGTTTCCTCTGAAGATTTCCTCAGGGGTTTTGAGTTCTAATGATATTCTGGAACCGTGAGTGGGTCCGATTAATTGAAAAGAAAAACTCAGTGTCGAGTAAAATTGATCCGATAGGAGGGCTACATCCAAAGGAATTGTGCCCGGAAACAGCGAAAAGAAAGCAACAGAGAAAGATTAATTTTGCATTATTTTCTTGCTAACCGCAAACGGCTGGCCTCTGCGTGCAACAATGACTTTATAGTTCTCTTATGCCAGATTATTCTCCCCGGCTTTTCACTTGCAGAGAACAGCTGAAATCAATCAAGTTTGGTTTGTTAAGGGAAAGCGCGAATTTCAGCTAAATGTCAGTTATCATGGTTCTAAATTGCTTTAACCGACACCCCTCTATGAGCATGCGCGCAATTGAAAAAGCTTGACCTACAAACCCACTGCGCGTGCTCAGAACTTAAAATGTGCTCGCTCGAGGCATAGTTAGTAGAAGGGACCCAAAAAGCCAGCCATTAACTACGAAAAACTAGACCACTAAGTAGAAAAATCGTTAATGTACCGGTTAAGCTATTTCCCATCGTTTTCCATACAACCAGCGAACTAAATCCTTTTTCCACCCAACGTATTACTTCCAAAAATATTTTGGAACGTGACTAAGTAAATGTGTGATAGAGGGTTCAACATTACTGTAGGGTATGTTTCTGTCACGGTCGGGTTTTCTTGCGAGCCAACAATTATTACCGTGGACCTGTCTAGTTTAGTCGTTTTTTAAACGGTTGCTTGGTTATCTCTGTTCTAAGAGACAGAATGTAGCAATGCGAACCATTTTCCGTTTGAACTAACTGTGTTTATTGCTTATAAAGTGATTTAGATGATATTCATGATGTCAACACTAAAACAACAGGATTGTTCTCCGCTCCTCAAAACAACATAAACTTTCAGGTAACTTCAGATATAAAAATTATTCCTAAACTTCCATTAACGTGATTACATCTGCCGCGCTTAAACTTGCTTAAATTAATGAATGAATAAATTTAACCGTAGGAGTAAATGAATTATTAGTAAACCCTAACCCTAACGGAAACAAAACGTGATCATGTGGAGTTCTAAAATTAGTCATCTTGTAGCTCAAGCTTGATGAAAATCCAAAATAAAACTAAACAAAATAACAAGCCTATTAAACTATAACGTTATAAAATTTAAAAAAATAAAACAAGAAAACCACTTAAAACCACCACAAATTGTAGACAACAATTGTTTTCGCTCTGTACCAGTGGATTCTAGCGTTCGCATTCCTAGGGTCTGTGGAAATACAAAGAGGACATACCTTGGGCACTGCGTTATTCAAATCCAGATTTTTATGATTGCCAATGAATACTAGGTTTGTACCCAAGAAAAGCATCACTTTAACTTCTTTAGCTGAACACTTTCTTTAATGTGAAGAAAAAGGTCCAGCTTGTTTTACCTGCCAGAAAGATCTTGTTTTTGTCAGTACTGACCCATCAAATTTTAATACATCTGCGCAACACATAAAAGATTTGTCTTTTGGCCTCGTTCTTTAAACTGTTGTTAAATGATCAGTGTCTTATTTCTCTGTTAGGCCACGGCTTGATGTCCAGGAAGAACCCAGCGTAGCGGAAACTAACTACTCCAGCGATTCCTTCGATTCAGACTGGGATACCAGTGTAGCCTCGCCTCAGTCCACCGATTCACGCGGAAATGTGACCCAGAAACACGAAGATCCACCAATGCAGTCTTCAGCAGCTCCTCGAGCAGGTCGTTCACCAATGGTCAGATTGCGGGGTAAAACTGTGGACTCACAGGATAGTCAGTTTGACCCGACGTATTCTTCCGTTGAGGAGCTCGGAGGCGGCTTTTCAAGTTTTGGACCTCTTCCTCCAGTCGAGTTTCGCACAACTCCTATCGAAGAAAGGGAACCAGAAATAGATACACTACAAAACCCTTCGTCGTCGTACAGTCGAATGTCGTTCACAAACGAACTTTTTAACGCTGTACGCGATCCCGAAGACGTTGATTTTGAGAAACGAGCTGCAAACCACGAAGGTTATCAAGAAAAAGATATAACAGGACTGGCAAACCGAGGCTATGATTCAGACAAAGAAGAACGCGAGGAAAACCTTGAACGAACTAGCACCTCCGGTGCTAAAAAACCAGCCGTGAGTACAGTTCCAAAAAACATCGAAGAGTTGTACGCGAAAGTGGACAAAACTAAGAGAAAGAGAAATCGTCGGAAAGATTCTTCATCAAGTGGGTCTGAAGGCAGTCACGATGCATCTCGGGGACCCAGTAGACTGGACGATATTCAAGCAGCACCTGATGTTTCGGCACAGGTATACCAAGTATCCGGACACGCCATAAAGCCAGCTCATGACCCTGTGGTCGTGTATGATGAAAGAACTAATCTGTAAGTTGAGCCTGGTGTTCACTAGGACATATGCAAGTGAGAGATTGGTAATTTTTAGCGGAAAAATCCTAGACGATTGAGAATTGTCGACCAACCCAGATTTTCCAGCCGATTATTTAAAACTGGAATTCGTTGCTATTCGCGATCCTCTGATGTGCTCGTAGAGCAGAAGTTTCGATTCCATTTCCCTCCACCATGCCCATTGTACCTAGTCTCCTTCGCAGCCGCTCGGGCCGGAGTCACGCAACGCTCCGGGGACGGGGAGCGTTGCGTGACTCCGGCCCAAGCGGCAGCGAAGGAGACTACATTGTACCTTGTTTTTTCATCGTTTACGAAGGTGAAAGCACTTACAAAAAAAAGCAGGAGCAGACATCTCTGGTGTAAGGTATCGTCAAATACTTAGTCATCTTCATTATCATGTTTCACTCGGTTGAGCCAGTTCTGACTTTGCTTTGGCGCTACACCTTTTCGTAGCACACCGTTTCCTTGCAAATTGGTCCTTTGGCCTCTCTTTCAAACGTAAAATTCAAAGCAATATTCAACCTTGAATGAGGCCATAAGGGCCACTTTGCAATCAAACAAAAGAATACTCAAATGGCGGCCATTTTGGAATAAGGTATATACCAAAGGCTGATGCGAAGATAAAAAGTTCGGTGCTTATAACAAATTGTGTGCTCCTGAGGCTATCTCAACACGTCTTTTTATGAAATCTTTTCCACGTAATCAGTTAGGTTTTATCATAACCTTATTTCGAGTGCATGTGCTTTTTTAAAATAATTTTTCTCAATATTTCCAACGTAATGCAATGCATTCAGGTTGTTTTGCATTTTTTCAGATATAAATTGAATAGCATATTCAAAGATTCAAGTTGATGAATTTTTTATAGCTAATGCATTGTGTGTTCTATTATGCGCGAGTTTTATTTAGCAAATAAACCTGCAGAAAAAAGAGCACTTGTTCCGTTGACTTATTATCCAAAACGTCAATTCGTTACTTTCGTACACTTGCATGCCTTTTGTACGCTTGTATTGTTCATTTGTGTTGTCTTGTCTCTCACGAGTTATGTGCTCATAGTCCTCTTCAATCATCACTAAGAAAATAATTAGGATAGTACACGCACTCTCATTGGTCAACAGCTGTGTTTAGATGAGAGTATGGAAACACGGCTGTGACAAGGCTGTGACATGACACGAAGTTTGATTGGTCATGTGTTGACAGACGTGCCTTTTGATTGGCTGGTAGGAAATATGAGAGTGTATCAAGAAAATCTTTTTCAATCAAGAAGTAAAAGAAACCAGCATTTTCCTTCATCTTTGAGAAATATTTTATAAAAGCAAAAGAGGACTTTTTTCCGACTGTTATGCAAACCCTCGACTGCGTCTCGGGTTTGCATAACTGTCTCGAATTCTCACAACTCCCCTCGTGTTTAGATGAGGCTATGGAAATACGGAAAAAGTCCTCTATTGCTTAAATAGTATTTAGTCCAAAAGTTTGGTGAATTTGGAAAAAGAAAAATGTTGGACGCAACTGAGTCTATACTTTCGAGTCGATACTTGTCGATAATTTCAAAGTCGATCTTGAAAAGATACTATAGTATCAGTTGACCATGTATAATGATCACATATAAAAATACTTTTTATGAAAAGATACTACAAAGATTCTTTAAGCAAGTCGATACTTTCAAACTCAAAATGACAAATGGAAAGCAAATTGGAATTAGCCCTTTTTGAGAAACCGAAGATCAGTCAAGCAATCGGTTTATCTTCCCAAACGTCGTTAACAATACGCGATTGCGCACTTGGGTTCAAGTCGACCGTAAGTGCGACAGAAACTCTGAGTCGACCTTGAGACTCACTTGACGCCTCATCGCCTCGTCGTGTTTTGATGTATGTCACCAGCGTCGCGAGACTAGAAAAGGTTTCAGATATCAGATATCTCGGAATATGCCTCATTTCTAAGGTTACAAAGTGAGGTGCTTCAACTACCTAAACCCTGTTCACATTCAAAGTAGAACTCATGTATACTTAAAGCCTTCTTACGTTCCTAGTATGAACCTGTTTAATAAACTCACAACAATGCAATTGTTCATGTGGACACAGGGGTGGGGGGAGGGTATATGCTGTTAACTAGGGATTAAGTGTCTAGTCGTTATAGCGCTGGAGCACTAATTGGGTACACTGTAAACTGAAGTTAACAGTGAAAGCAAATCGAGTCAAATGTTGGTTTTTGTGGAGAGGGGAAACCGGAATACCCGGAGAAAACCTCTCGATGCAGAGTAGAGACAACAAACTCAACCCACATATGACGCCGAGTCTGAGAATCGAACCCGAGCCACATTGGTGGGAGGCGAGTGTTCTCACCACTGCGCCATCCCTTCCCAACCCCCCCCCCCCCCCCACCCCCTCCCCCAGTCTCAAAAGCTGGGGACACCTTAAAAAATGCCCAACCCAATTACAAAGTGTAACTGAAACCGAGCTGCTCGCAAGATTTAATCATTGTATTCTATTTTGGCTGTTCTTTTTTCCACAGTGATGTCGAAGCTAGGCCAGAACGCGCGAAAAGATCATTTGTAAAGCCCGATGCACTGAGTGTCGGCCGTGAAAGTAACTTGTCAAGTGCGACGTTTGTATCCGATCTTAACAGTAGCGAAGCTACCGACCCTGTCCTAAGCGAACAACACGTCAACTTAAATCACGAGCCCTCGCAAGAACCAAGAGTGGAATCTCCTCCACATTCACCATTCGTGCTAAGAAACAGGAAGCTGTCAGTAGACTCTGAAGACAGCTTCTATGACCAACCATACTCCAGCTTGGAAGAGATAAATGCTGGTGCCGCACCTGCTCTAACACTTGGCACCCCTTCACCTGAAACGTTGGAATCTGCGTTGAATGGAGCTGAAGCGGACAATGTGCTCAACCTTCAGGATTCTTTTCCTATGACTGCTAATACGACGTCGGCTCTGACCAAACCTTATGGAGTCATGGACAAAGAAGAAGACGAGGCAGTCGTTCTGGAGGTTAAAGATATTGAAATCCAAAACACATCTGAAGATTCTGATGAAGCTCTTGACGACCTTCTTCGCAACGAGCCAGCAACGGAGCCCGATCAAATCCCGAGTACGTTTTTGAGATCCGACGGCGTCGATTCAACTGTTCTTATGTTCTAACTTCCCAAAAATCCCTTTGGGTTTTGTGTCTTACTTATTGTTTATATTCGACTTTTATTGTTGTCTTTGTTCGTATTATTGTTCTCTTATTAGCCAATCGTAACGCCTTGTCAGCGAGGTATGAGTATGAACTTATGACAAGTACCAGTTTCGATCGAGAACACGGGAGAACGCGATGGGCACGCTCTTTCCTCCCGTGCCTTTCACGTTTTTGAGCGTTCTTCCCCCAGCACTGCCATTTTCGAAACGCGTGCTGCACCGGGCTGGAATAACCTAAGAGAGGACACGTTCTTTTTTTTGGAATCAACTTTATCCCAAGAATCTTATTTCAAATTAGAAAGCGATTTTAAAAGATCCAGTTTTAAATGATTAGAAGCCATCTCTCCAATACTTTGATTTCCGTTTTGATTTTTTTGGATTTCTGAAACAAATGAGGTCATAAAATAATCGGCCTATAATGTAGGAGTTAAGATCAGAGCAAGTGTAATGTAGTAGTAGTAGTAGTAGTAGTAGTAATGTTATGGGAGCCTCAAGGCGCTGTTATACACTGTGAAATGTTTCGTGCAACTTGTCTCGCAATGTTTTGGCGACATGGTGGCGGGACACGTTGCACGAAACATTTCACAGTGTAACATACCCTGCAACGACCAAAATCGTTGTGAGACAAGTTGCACGAAAAGTAAAACTTGATTCTACTTTCGGCAACGACTCTTTCAACTTGTCTCGCAACGATTTTGGCCGTTGTAGGGTATGTTACACTGTGAAATGTTTCATGCAACTTGTCGCGCCTCAATGTCGCCAAAACATTGCGAGACAAGTTGCACGAAACATTTCACTGTGTAACAGCGCCTTCAAGCACGCGACGTTTTTGGGACGCGGACGGCAACCGGAAAAGAACATTTCGTATGCGAGGACCGGTAGTAGCCTCTTAGGGCTGCGTGACGTGTTCGGGGAGGAACGCATGACGAAGCCCTGAGAGTGTTTGCGTGGGATGCTAGGACAGTAGTGTCTCCCAGATTTTTAAAAAAATCTTATCAATATAAACGTGGTTGTGTGAGGACAAGTTAAAAGGGAAAACAGTTCACTTCCGGTTACCGTCCGCCTCTCAAAAAGGTCGCGTGCTTATTAGCTCCCTAATATTAGTAACCAATAATGGTGTTGCTAATCCTTACCCTCGACCCTGTTCTCCAGGTGGTTTTCCGACGTCAGAACGGGTCAAAAATAATAGATAGAATTCTTGTATTTTTTCTCATGAAATTTTTATAACGTACCGATTGTACGCAAATGTACCATTCATCATTTTTATTTAATAGCAGAAATAGTCAATTCGCTAAAGGGTCGTGTACATTCGAAGCAATAAACTTGCACTTATTTAACTACCATAAATGCCTGAAAAGAAGAGAGTATAAAGCTACGTGACGTTCTGTAACTTGATGTTTTATGCTATTGTTAGTGGCAAACTATGCACTTCCATATTACGCTATTTTGTAGTATTAATGGTCTGAATTCTAGGTGTTTTTATTTCCAAGACCTCAGAATTTGCTTGTTCTTATTTAATGGGGGAAATATTTAATTTAGTCAGAAAGGCCATTATTTATTTTAGACCATCACCGTGATACGCACTACAGTTAAGATAAAAGCTATTTTCAGAAGAACAGTAGTTAGAAGATAATAAAAAGTGTATTGTTGACAGAGAGTTTTGAAGCAAGCAACCGTGGACAATCTTCCTGTCGGTGTACGTTGGATCAGTGGCTTGATCTGATCGGCGTAATTACAAGTTGAGAAGCTAAATATTTTGAGCAAGAGCTAATACAACGTAGATTTGATTTTGATAAAATAAAATTAACCAAAGAAAAAGCACGGATTTTCCCCAAGCCCTATGGGAACATTTTTCTCGATTAGTTGAATCGGCCGTTTCAACTGTCTCAAAATAACGTGACGTCACGCGCTCTCGCATCCTTAGGGTTATCTGCCTGTGGTTTACCCAACGGATGATTGAACGGGTTTGAAAATGATTAACCAGGTCGCGAAAAAAAGGAAAATAACCCGGTGCTTGAAGCACAATATTTATGATATTATTTATTTCTTAGTAAGTAAGAAATTTGCATATTCTGAGCCCGAACGATAATTGTTTCTACGCTTCGCGATTCCACGACTAGAAAGGCCCGAAGCAAATAAGACCGGTTGTTTCTAATGAAATCTTCAATCAAAATCAACATCATGGCTCGGGTTGGCTCCAAGGGGCGGGGAAAGGACAGGGGCGATACGGATTGTTGCCAGCGATGGCTGCTGTGATTTTTATAGCTATCGATTTCGGTACGTGTTGAAAATCATGTATGTGACAAGTAACTGTGGACAATCCCGTCTCACCGCGCGGGTCTAAAACACAGGTCACTGGTTGCGGGTCATTGTTTTACCTTCCAATACCCTCATTTTGGCAAACCCTGGGCCCAAAAACCAACATTAGGCCTAGGGTTAGCCAAATTGAGGGTTTTGGGTTACTTTCAAAAAAGTAAAAGTGTGACCTGCAGCGAGTGACGTCTTAGACCCGTCGCCGTCGCACGCTTCCATATACAAAATTGACTATCGTTATTGGGGTGATAATGATCGTTTTATATTAACGTGCGATTAGGCGTACTTTTCTTTAGTGAGGGCGGAAAGGTAAGAAAAGTACGTCTGATCGCAGGTTAGTTTTATATTTGTTTGTGGAACTGGTTGTCAGACTCATTGGCCGACTGTGCCGAATAAATCGGTGGCATTTATTTGTCGAACAAAAAAGAAATGCTCCTTGTCACACCCACAATGTCACGCGATGTCTGATAGACAAAGCTCTCTAGTCTAGTCGTGCGCTCGATCATTCATCAAGAATGACCCGCCGCCGTCGCACGCTTCCATATAAAAAAACTGACTATCGTTATTGGGGTGATAATGATAGTGTTATATTAACCTGCGATCAGGCGTACTTTTCTTTAGTCAGTGCAGAAAAGGTAAGAAAAGTACGTCTGATCGCAGGTTAGTTTTATATTTGTTTGTGGAACTGGTTGTCACTCTTATTGGCCGACTGTACCGAATAAATTGGTGGCTTTTATTTGTCGAACAAAGAAATGCCCTTTGTCACACCCACAATCTCACGCGATGTCTGATAGACAAAGTCGTGCGCTCGATCATTCATCAAGAATTACTTAAAGGGTGGTTGGAACGTTTAATCGCTCATTTTGATTTGCTTCTCAGTCTATTAACATCATTTTAAGGTAAGTCTTATGTGTTAACGTCATTGTTCATTTGCTGTCTCGATGGGAATACTCTGCGTTCTCTAAAAAGTAGTACAATGTATATTGTATTGATCGAGGAAAATACAGTTTGTTTATAAAGATCTATGCTTGAAGTAAGTTGTTCACGGCTGTTTAAAACCTTGCTTCTTTACAGAGAGACACCTATTGCTCACCGTACGTGGTTAAGTTAAAAACCAAATCATGAATCTTTTGTCATTTTTGCGGGTAGAGAATCGTAATATTTAACGTATTAGAGAATAAAATCGTTAGAGGTTTAGAACAAACCAAATAACAATTAATCCACAACCGAAGATGATAGGGAATAAGGAATGAACCAGACTATGGAAGATTTCAGTATTTCTTCAAAACTGACAGAATTAAAACAGACACTGGCATTTTGCAAAAAAATGTCTCATGGAAGTATACCTAAAAGAAATTGCATAAACCTTAAATCAGGAGGGGGGGGGGGTGGGGGGGGGTTTCTCTAATTACGCCATTGGGTCAGTCCTTATGCCAGTGTCACGTCACGTCCCGCTTCGGTGGCTCGTACCCAGCCGTTTTAACAGCTGCGTACTGACCCCAAGAAACGTCATTGGACAACAATGCAGTTACACCCTCCCTCCTACCTTAAATAGAAGCACAGTATTATTTAACAAGTATCTAACTGGAACGTAACTGAAGAAGGTGTTCATGCAGGGAGGCATGTATACTTCGCTATGGTTCATTGCTTCTTTAATGAATATAAATACAATATTGCATGATTTAAATTCCGAAACTTATGATACCAGCAAACGTGAAAGCTGGCATTCCCAGATAAGCTAAACATAAGCAGTATACTCTAACTATTTACCTGACCAATATTAACCTGACTAATCACAATCCTTGTCTTATATTATATTCGTTCTGGTGTGTTCCTTAATGGCAAGCCTGAAGTTTGCTATTGCTTGAGTAATAGAAAACTTTTTCAGTGTTTTCATCTTGTTTGCCAGGAGAGCAACAAAATTCTGTAGGAATATGCACATTTAAAGCCACAGTACCCTACTTTTGTTAGTGTGCACAAGTTCTGCGCATCACTCAAGGAATGGTTTAAGCACCACGCGTGCACTGCGGTTGACATTGACGCAATCAGCTACGCTACCGAGTACACGACTAAAATGAAAGCAAAATTTTCCTACTGTGACCAACTCAAGTTTAATGAACCTGCACTCAAACCAGGAACGCCAGAAGAGAAGCACATCGCTTTAATAACCAGCAACTGTTAGTTAACGTCTTCCGGCTGAAAAACTAGCTGTTATGAGCTTATCGACTCGAAACTTCAACATCTCCCCCCACCTGGGCAAAGCCTGGGCATTTGAACGTTTGAAGATTGGGTCGTTCAAATTCCCTCCCCCTTGGGACAAAATGGTGTTCAAATGCCCTAACCTATCGTCGGATTTGTTTGTCATACCTTACTAAAGAACAATTGTCGTCGGCTCGTGTCGTCTTAAAGCTTGTGTATAAACATGCTAACACATGTTTCGTGACCCTTTATAAGATGATGCCGTTTTTACCAGACCTGAGCTACTACAAAAACACAACTTTAATATTGAAATTATTAAAATTCACTTGAAAATTGAATTAATTAAGTCGGACAATGTCAATAGGCAAGTATCAGCTGCTCTAACTCCGAAACACGACAAAGGTTATTTAACATAATAACAATAATAATAATAATAATAATAATAATAATAATAATAATAATAATAATAATAATAATAATAATAATAAACTTAATTTATAGAGGGTAACACAAAAGTAATCAGACAAACTAGTGGCCCTCACTGGGAACTGAATACTTTTATAAAATAATTAGGATAGTACACGCACTCTCATTGGTCAATAGCTGTGAGTAGGGAAACACGGCTGTGACATTACACGAATTTTGATTGGTTATGTTTTGTCAGACGTGCGTTTTGATTGGCTGGTAGGAAATATGAGCGTGTATCAAGAAAATCTGTTAAAGTTTCGATTTGATTGGCGCATTATCTGGCGAAAATTATAGTGAAATGTAAACATGTTCCTCTGATGGCGTAGTGCGTGCACAAACAAATGGAAGACACGCAAATGTTTGACTTACTGGGGAGGTGAGAGGAAAAAATGTAATGGGCGCCGTAATAGTTTTCAAAACGAGATTAGTTTGTGGTTGTGAGCAAAAAGTATTTAGACTGTATTTTAGCTTAACAAGAGGAAGGCTGTCAGAGAAGCTAAAAGTACTGTTGCAACGATTTTGTTAATAAAAACATACCAAAAATGGTTTTTATGTTACCATTTACCATGCAGGTTTAAGATCTTTATAAAGGTGTTTCCTTTTCTGCATATAAATGCAATTTCTAGGGAAATCTGTGAAGAAATGTCCTTTTCTTCTTTTTTCAGAAAAATGCTTATGTCAGAATTTTTGTTGACATAGAAGGCTAATTATCTCTAAAAAAAGCGTGGCCGCCCCGATTTTTCTTTGTGGATTTCTAGAACAGTCTTTTGGATTCCTCCTGGAGGGTGGGGGGGGGGGGGGGTACTCCCTTGTGTGGGCTATATAGGTATGGTGGCCCCAAAGGGTATAACCTGCGATCAGGCGTACTTTTCCTTAGACATGGTGCGAAAAGGTACTTTTAGTGCCCTGGCTCAAGAAAAGTACGCTTGATCGCAGGTTACAAAGGGTATGGTTTTGTGGTCGTTTTGGTCAGAAATGGGATATCGATTTTGACCACATTGATCTCAAATAGGGTATGGCATCTGCACTCCAGTCTTATAGACAACTTTCGATATATTAAAAATATTCAGCTTGGCAGTGAGGCTTAGAGAAGACAAACAAAGGAAATTGAATGACCATTATTAATTACTTTTGTTTGTGTCCTCTAGGCCTCACTATCAAGCTGAATTTTAATATATTGAAAGTGGCCTATTGAGTCTGTATTTTAGAAGTGGAAGTGGGTCTACAACGCAGTATTGATTTAACAGGGTCAGTATCAGGGTCATAAATAGGGTAGGGAAAATTGAAGATTTTGGTATTAAAGGCCTGCACATCCAACCCAATTATTTTGGGGGCAACCCCTCCCCCACCCCAGCGGATACTTTCTGCTGAACTAAAATGTTCAAAACACATGTTACCCACAGGCTCATTTGTCTCAGCAGTTGGTAACACTGATAAATTAGACAGAGTAGTCTTATGAGACTGTTAGCAGCTGTTTTAAAAGGAAATGTTTCTCCTGTTCCTCAGCAATTTTGTATTTGATGTGGTTGACTTCGTTAACTCTGAGTACAATTTGCACTTGTAGTTGTATATTAAACCCTATAATATCAGACTGAAGGGTCAAAGCAGACAGGCGGGCAGGCCGGCGGTTAAGCATTTGGTCAGTTTGTTGTTAATGGTCAGTAGGTCAGTCAATCAATGAATTGTTTGTCTATTACTACCTCATGGGTTTTGGAGTCGAAGAGCTCATACATTAAGTGTGTCAGTAAAGAAAATGAATCTTAGAATTTACTTCTAGCTGCAAAATATTGCATGATTTTTGAGACATCTTACACGAATTTCCAAACAAGGATCTTGTAATTTCAATGAGTCTTGGATTCTTCATTCCTTTAAATTCCTAAACAGTACTCTGAGCATGCCCTGTGACCACTGTTATGCAGAAATTATTCCTAATAAGAATTCCCATACAGAATTCTTAGGTAATAATGGAGTTCCTGCCTGCTGAAGGCATGCACGCATTTAAGCACCATTGTCCATAGTCGTTACAACCGTTCGTCCATGTGCCATTTGCACTGGGGGTGCGTGAACTTAGCTTTATAGGTTGACTTGGGTTATGGCATACATGGATCCTTGATATTGGGCATCTATGATGTCAATTGACACCTGTCAAAACAAGGTATTCACTGACCAGTATCATGTGACAATATTGCCGGCTCAAGTTCAGTGCTTATCGAGCTAACATGTGTTTTAAAGTTGACCGCTGGGCTAAGATAATGGTTTTGGATTGGATCTCAGGCTCAAGCAAGGCCAACTAATATTGCAATCAGGGTCAGATTGATCAGAAGCCAGTTAACGCTAACCCGGGAAAAAGTCAACCAAAGAATAAATTTTTCTGGTACTAAAATGTTTTTCACTGCTTATGTAGTTTGAGATTATTCAGACTCAAAACAAAGAGCAAAACAATATAAACAGAAAACCTCATTGCAAGTTACAAAACTAAAATCAAAATTCTTGCTTATCCTGGGTAATTTGCTTAATTGGGCTTTCAACAACCCAGCCCTGAGGAGCTCCACTTTTAGGCTTCCCTAAATCGATATATTATTAATAATATTTGTACTTTCAGATATGGATGGTACTCTTGTCGAAGGTCACACCGATCCCGATCCCGAGGAGATAGTTGTTGATCCCATCCCTTCTAATGAACCACTTGTCAAGAAGATATCTTCTTCTGGAACACCCAGTGGTTTTACTGAAGGTCGACCGTTCAAGCAAAGACTGGATCCTAACTCTGCTGTCCAACAGAGTGGGTGCATTTCTCCAGACCCAAAGAGGACCACTGGCATTGCATTTTCCGGGGGAGGCATTCGGTCTGCTGCATTTTGCTCTGGTGCTCTCCGTAGAATGTTACAAGATGACGTTCCTCTGGAGTATTTGAGCTGTGTTTCCGGAGGGGGCTTCACTGGGGCGGCTTTTCTTGACTGGAAACAACGTCCAAAAAAGTTGGGAATTACTGATAAGGTGTGGCAAGAACAATTCTTTGAGAAAATGAGGAAAAATGCTGGATACTTGTGCAATTGGCAAAGTCCTGGTTGGGGGATTTGCCAGTCAATTAACTTCACTCTTCTCTTGATCTTTGTTGTGATCATTTTGCCATGTGTCCTGTGGCTACCTTATGCGTTTCCTATAGCTGTGTTTGTAGACGTTCTTTTTGGTGGGATTTTACGAGAGAACAGCACTTGTCCTCCCTCAGTCAGTGTGAGTGCCAAGACTTCATTCCTGATACTGGAACTCTATGATGACTGCCAACCCCCCGGCAGACGAGTGGCCCTATTTTTGACAACATTTGCTGTTTGGGTTTTTTTCTATATCCTTTCAAGAATAAAATATTTGATAGAATACCAAAACCTGTTTCGATTCCTCTCAATTCTCAGTGGACTGGTGCTTGCCTTGACTTTGTTTCCTTGGCTTACGCATGACTTCCTGTGGCCTTTAAGAATCTGGATTAAGGTTTTGGTTTTCATCTTTTTTCTTATTCTTCCGTTTTTCTTTCCCATCGTCCGTAACTTTGCTGCTATATTCCTCTTTTTCTATGCCTACACACTTTTTGTGAGCTGGAGAGTCTTCAAGGCTGATTTGTTCGGAGTGTTACCATACTCGGATGAAGTCTTCTATCCAATCTTGATTGGTTGTGCTATTGCTATCATACTGTTTCCATTCATCGGACCCCTTCACCAATCTGCGTTCAACATCTACTACAGGTTTGTACTAACTTTATATTTAGAATGTAACGTGAGTTATTTTTTCCAGTTTTTTGGTAAGCTTTCAGATAATTGCAGTCCAGAGATTAATATTCTTAGAAATCAGGAGATAAAAATCAGGTAAGATGTTTCCTCTTTCTATAACATTTCCAGGTGAAATGATTGAAACTAGAAAGTTGAGGAGTGACTGCTGTAAGCAAAATATCTCGTGAAGGGGTGGGAGGAGGACAGTATCCAGGAGTCTTTACTAAGGGTCGGCCTAGTATCACTGAGCTTTAGATACGCCTAGAATCTGAAACCGGCACAAAGAAGTGGAATTTGAAAACGAAATCCTTGTTAAAAAGCGCACTTCCATCGTATACAACATGTAAAAAAGACCTCAATGGCAGACAACTAGCGATGGCAGCTGGTTATTTTTATTTTTACAGAGCTTGACCTTGCAGACTTCCCTTCATCGTCAAGGCGCGGGTGAAACAAACAGAGTTTTTTTTACTTTTTTACAGATATCGACTGTCTGACGCGTTCTTCGAGAAAGCAGCAAGATGCCGATGGCAAGATGTCTTCCCTAACTGTGCAAGACCAGCTAAGGGTATTTACAAACTTATCAAGCAGGAGGGCGGTGAGGAAGATGCAAATAAAGAACTGAAACTTGACGATCTCAAGCATATTTCACCCACATTCATAAGTAACATTACAGTCAACGACTGGCAGATTAGCAGCGGTGCGAAATCAAGTCATCAGCTGATTTCATTTTCACCCGATGGAGTCGAACTTATTGGGAGTGATTGGGAAAAACCATCTGAATTGAGCCGATGTTTTGAGCCAAAACACATGAGATTGTCTACTGCAATGGCGATATCTGGAGCTGCTGTGAGCTATGACATGGGGAGCTATGAGAGTAGACTGGATATGGTGCTAGACCTGTTAAACTTACTGGGAATTGGGATGGGAGATGAGATGATAAGTGATCAGTATCACTGTCAAGACCGAACAAAGAGCACAGCTGGAAAGATAAAGCAGGTATGTTAACGGTGTCAGTTTCATCTTCCGGGGGGACTCCCCTATAAAGAAGACTGGTGCTCGTCGTGCTTTTTAGGGGTTAGAAAACATCTTTTTTATATGGGACTCTCCCCGGGCTTAAAGGGACACCTTCACGATATACGTTTTTAAAACTGTTATAAATTCACGAAATGGTCCCTAAATGTATGTATTAAGAACTCAATTAGCTCTAACTAAATGATTAAAAGCAATTTCTTGAAGAAAGTCCACACTGCAGCCACATTTTTGCAAATTTCAACAATTTTCGAGCCACACTTGAACCTTTGAAAAACGGACATCCTGACGCTTTTTCAAAAATCCATATCACAATCCGTTTCCATCCTCGCTATCGTTAGCCATCCTCACTTCCTAATCATGGGGTTCTAATCATTTATCCAGTACTGCTCTACAAAGTAAAACCATTATTGTTCATCTTACAGAGATCGATATATGTGTTTTTGAGATTTCCAAAATCATGCTGAAAATGGTGAAAGTGTCCCTTTGATCTTTCAACTATATCATTATCAGCGACCTTTATCACAGCTAACGTTGTCTTCAATGTATATGTATATGAAACACTGACTCATCAGCACTGTAAATGTTTTTTTTTTGTGTGCAGTACGTACTACCATCCCTGGTTGAGATCTGCTGTGCACTTCCTCTTCTGGCATTACCATTTGTGTACTGGGCAGGACACAGTAACCATTGGGTGGAATACTTGGTGCTGGTTCACATTGTAGTTGTTGTGTTGCTGACTGGGCTTGCTATGGCAAAGACTGGATCGCCTAACCCAGGACAATGGCAACATATCCTCAGGTAAAGAGTTAACGATGTTTATTATGGATCATTTTATTTGTATTCATTATTGAACACACAATGCTAAGGATTCAATTTGTATGCAACCTTCACTATACACTATTTACAATACAGCGTTTAATTGAATAAATTGCGATATTTCCATACACTATATACATTGCATTGATTTTATGAATTACACAAAATAAAGTATAAATCATAACTTTGTCAGTACTTATATTGGAGTGGGTTTCGCTGAAGTGTTGAAAGTAAATTTCACTTTCTTTGGTTTTGTATTAAGTGATTCTTGAAAAAAAAATAACACTCGTGCCACTTTTTCAACCAATGAGAAGTTAACATAACCAGAACCAATTGCGACTCGCTCATACACGTTTTGCCGCGCTTTGCGTCGGCTGCAGATGACTTCGAGTTTTGACTGGTTCACGGGATTGGCTGTGTCCTTTTTGAGTGGCCAGAGTAATCATTACTTTGCTTTTGGTTTTTCAA
>OX421448.1:22068532-22073532 GCA_949126865.1 Montipora capitata | reverse complement strand
ACAGGGGGCAAATACATATTAATTTGCCCCTATGTATTTGCCCCAGAGCATCCAATAATGTCTTTTGAAACAATAGAAATCAAAATGGCCTCCGTATCTGCAAAAAGGTCTATTGTTGCAAGGTGTAGACAGGCCAAACACGACTCCTATTGGTCAAGATATGGAATTCAAAGACCTTAAAGCTTTGCTTTAACGAGTACGTCTTTTCAAAGACCTCCCCTTTCTATATGAATAAGGGGAGGATTTAAAGATTTCTCTTTGAGGGCTGCTTTTGTATAAGATGCCATTTGTTCATAAGAATATGTTTGAGATTACGCACAGATGGACGATATTCTGTAACAAACGGCAAAATTACTAAAACGAAAAAAAAAGAAACGAACAAAAAAAAACCTGTTTGGGGTCACCCCTGCTACTTTCGATCCAAAGAGGGAGAGATTGATGAAATGCTAACCTGGGATGATCAGATCAAACATATTTCATCTAAAGTCTCGAATGGCTTGCAAATGTTGTATTTAGCTAGAAAATTAACTGACAATCAAGAGACTCTGAAGACAATTTACTATTCACTTGTACAACCTTATTTTGATTATTGTGATGTTGTATGGAGCTACTGCTCCAAAACACGTGCTGACAAATTACAAAAGTTACAAAATAGAGCAGCACGGATTATTACTAGGGCTAATTACTCTATTCGATCATCGGCAGTGCTAAATTCTCTAGAGTGGTCTAACTTAGAAGAAAGAGAGAAAAGGCACTTGTTAATTATGATGTTTAAAGTATTCAATAACAATTGTCCGACGTATCTCCAGGAGTATTTTCATAGAACCTCAGAAGTTCACAATTATAATTTGAGGGTTTCGAACTATGACTTCCAATTACCGCTACCTAAAACGAATTTTCTTAAATGTTCGTTCTCTTATCGAGGTGCAAATGCTTGGAACCTACAGTCAAATCAAATACGTGAGATAAGGGATCTTGCAAGCTTTAAACGTGCGATATCCTAGGACACACTTTAAATCGCTAGGGCACAATTTTTTTTACATGGCTTGTTCGTATTATTACATAGTAAGTTATGTTGGTTATTACCATTGTTTAAATTTCTTTGACATTAAATAATATTTAGCGCTAAGTTATACCTAGTTTATTAGTCGTTTTAACATTTATATCTTGTAATTCTTGTAGTTTTTTAGTATTTTTATTTTGCAATTCTTACACGGCATGTCTGAAAACCAGCTTGCTGAGCCATTTACCGTGTTTTAAATAAAGTTGATTGATTGATTGATTGAGATTAATCGGTCCCTGAGCCACACGTTATTAAGAGGGGTTATTTTCCAACTGAGACTCGATCCGTAAGGCGAGGGAAGCTTTTTTAACCTCAAAAGGCAGGACAATTGATCCCAACTGTCTTAATATCCGCAAGGAAAAATATTACATTTCAGTTTATTATTTACAGTCACTTCCGTTACTTTTCCGTTACTCTTAGTATTTGAATTCAAATTTGTAACTACCATATTTTATCACACTTTTTCCAGTATTACGTCAACATTCATTTACTATACATATCTACATAGAAGCAATCCAATGTAAACTCTCATTGTACCCGAAAAAGGCTGGTTTGGCCAGCCGAAATATAGTACACAACTAAAATAAAATCTACGTCGTATCGGCTCTTGCTCAAAATATTTAGCTTCTCAACTTGTAATTACGCCGATCAGATCAAGCCACTGATCCAACGAACACCGACAGGAAAATTGTCCACGGTTGTTTATGTTATAATTTAATTATGAAATTCTCAACCTGGGATAATTCAATTCTCGTGCTCTGATTGGTTCACTCAGTCTCGGTTATCAGCTCATATACCTTGGTTTGACCTTCTATGGTAAATGATTGAGCTAAGTGTTGCCAAGCTAAAAGTTTTTTCGCCGGGAAGCGAAATTTCTCTCTGAAGAAAGCAAAAAAAAAGTTTTTCTGGACAGCTGGGTTAAATTCCGACGTTTAGAAGTACGCGAAAAGGTAAGAAATGTTTTTGTGACGAGCCTGCGTCCGTCTGACTACAAGGTGTTACACGACATCGCATCGGTTCTCATCAAGTTTTTTTAATTTCGCTCGGATTTGCTTGCTTTTTTCGCTCGCATTTCGTACTTTCTAAACTTTTGGAGTTTAAAGGAATTTAATAAAACAATTATTCCATTCGCGCTTGTTGGATATGAGACTGGTTATAGCCAACTCGGCGCTACGCGCCTCGTTGGCTATTTACCATCTCATATCCAACGTGCGCTCATGGAATAATTGTTAATTATTCGGGTAGACCCGAATACGAATTAGATTCGGCGCATGTGAAATGAAAGAAATGCGCTTTTAAAACGGACGTCACTTACGAATGTTACTTACCATTTTTTAATGACGTTTTTCAGTCTTGGCTTTGCATTCTTGTGAGCTGGAGCGCTTTCGACTTGCAACAATATGGAATAAGGAGGACGGGGGGGAGGGGGGTGGGGGTGGTGATATGATGTATGTTTAGAGGTCGATTGTGGAGGGGGCTCAGCAAGGCCCGTCTCACAGTACAGCGACTACCAGGGAAACCACGAGTAAAGAAAGTCGAAGAAAAGTTAGATACAGAAGCGAACTGTTCATGGGTACGACCAAAATTGATGACTATCGACAGGGACAATTGGTCACGATTTGTGGCTCGATGTTTGAAAGGAAACGGATCGACCTAAGTGCTAAGTAAGTGCATTGAAACCGAGGTGAAGGTAGGCTTGGCCTGCTAGCTCCATACCTGGGTGTCTATCGAAAAATCGGACTGGTTAGAAACGTTTAAAAGAACAGAGCCCTTCAGTAAATGAGTCTTTGCTACCCAATAGGTTTCCTCGTCTGATTACAGTAACTGTTAACTGCCGGCATAAAGCTACCGTTAAAAAAAGACCTCATTCTGTCGCAAATTAATAGGTTACATGATAATGGCCCTTGAAACTTAAATCTCTCAAGAAATCAGAATAAATTTCAGGTTGTGCACCGAGGTAATACAGGGATAAACTGACTAAGAAAAACCAAAATTCGCACTACGCGATTTCTAAAATTACTCGAAATAGAACGCCATGAATAGAATATTAGTATACAACAGAACAGCAAGCGGGAGTTGCGGGAGATTTTGAGTCCCGATATCAGCTTCGCCTACTTCTAGTCCAGGATCATAAAGAATCCTGTTGGTAGCCTTTGGAAATCTGAGGATGACTTTTTGCTTGTTGTCAGCCTGCTTGAGCTCTGGGAAGTCACCATTTCCCGGCATATCTCGTATTTCATCGTCCACCATCACCTTACAATGAAATGACATGACATTGAAAAAAGACCAGTTTGCGATATTATTCAACGGTGACCTTGTTCGTACACAAACTGCGCGCTCTTGCACCTGTGGAGGACGATGTAAAGTTCACTGAATGTGTGTTGAATAGTTAGCAGGATTTTTTTTAGTGCTACAAATCGCATTAATCCAACTGGGGTTCACCTCATGTGTTTATTTCCCAAAGCGGCCTCCGTTGCCAGCAAATGACCATATTGACCGTCAGTATGGTCATTTGCTTTTGTGGATCTCCCCACTAGGCGATGATTGCTCTCGTTCCCAGTTGGGCCGAGCGCGTCTACTGGTCCAGCAGTGAAATGGCGTCGAAAGCTGAGAGATGTGGGCTTTTAAGGATGGCTAACGACTATGGAAAAGAGTTTAGCTCGGATGCGTTCGTACATATCGAGGGTAAAGTTATTCTAGCGTAGCTCTGCGAGAGGAAATTTATCGTTTGAGCGATTTTATTAGCAATGTTTGCTCTAGATTCGAGGGACATTTCGAATTATTAAATTCTCAACCTCGGATAATGCATTTCGCGTGCTCTGATTGGTTCAATCAATCTCGGTTGTCACTTCATATACCTTAGTTTGACCTTATATGGTAAATGATTGCTAAGCTAAAAACGTTTTCGCCGGAAAGCGAAATTTCTCTCTGAATAAAGCTAAAAATGAAAAAAAATTCTTTTTGTAGAAACTTTGGATCAATTGCGACGTTTAGAAGTACGCGAAAAGGTAAGAAATGTTTCTGTGATGAGCCTACGTCTGTCTGTCCACAAGGTCTTACACATCATCGCATCTTCATAAGTTTTTTCGATTTCGCTTGGATTTCCCTCTTTTTTCACTCGTTTTTCGTACTTCGAAATTTTTGGAGTTTGAGGAATTTAATAAAACAATTATTCCACTCGCCCTTGTTGGATATGAGACCGGTTATAGCCAACTCGTTGGCTGTTTACCATCTCATATCCAACGCGCGCTCATGGAATAAATGTTAAATAACGCCTCCAACTCCAACCTTGTCATTTTATATAGTAGTGGAAGGGTACCAATGTCAGATATGTCAAATAACACCGAAATCGTGTTGCAGACGTTGTTATTTATACCAAGACTATTGTGCAGAAGTCGCTCCCTCACAACTACTGTTCTTAAACTGCCACTTGCAGAGCCTGGGTCATCTGTGGCTGCACGCGCATTTTTCAGTTGCTTTCAAACCAGTGATGAAGAGGGAGGACCTTCGAAATGTTTGGTTACATTTTGAATTCTCGGGCGCAATTTCAAACTTTCCTTTACCACTCAAATTTCTAGCATAGTTTACCTGAGAGCTGAGGACAATTGCTGAGCCTCCTCCGATGTCAAACTCCTTTGGACACTTGTTATGTCGGATTGTCTTGAAGCATCTGGGGTGGCGCGGTTTGTTCCGGTCCCCTGGGGGATCTGTTTAGGTTTTCCTTTGCTTTTGATGACCAACGCGACATCTATAAACTCGCCATCATCACCAACATTACAATCCTCATCAGAATTGTGTTTGGCGCAAAATTGCCAGTTCCTTATCTAAAACAGGATAGAGCTTTCACCACTCAGCTTTCATCAAAGAATGAACAAACGATTAATTAAAGAAAAGCCTCGAATTAATTTTTGCCCTTATTGCCGGGAATTCATAATGG
>OX421448.1:22026032-22066032 GCA_949126865.1 Montipora capitata | reverse complement strand
GTTTTAGACTTCACGGTCCGCCATTACTCACGTTCAAAACTGACCCACTAGACCTCAGAGGGCTGGATCCAGGGAAAGCGAGTGAATGCAGCCTATTATAAATGCAAAACGCGAGTTTAAAAGTCTGAAAGCCCAAAACTCCCGTGCTGCATATTAATTCGGCGGCGTACACACGCATTACATTCTTAAACTTGTGAGCCTTTGACGTCATTTTCTCCTCGAACCAGCTCTCTGAAGAACTTAAAGTTAGTAATGGTATAAACAGGTGTCTTTTTGAAATCAAGGCTTAAAAATATGGTCGCTTAGTGTTTAGTTAACATAGTTTTTAGTTTTTTTTAAAAACAAGTTTTGGTCACAGGGGCACTTAAGAGAGTCCCTTTTAAATCCACCAAGAATATGGCCACGCCGATCCTAATATTAACCTCTCCTTGGATAAGCACTATAACACCATAAAACACACATTATAACATACCACATCTGAAAGGTTTTCTTTCAAAAAAGCGTATGAGCTAATGG
This sequence comes from Montipora capitata, assembly GCA_949126865.1. Classification (NCBI taxonomy): domain Eukaryota; kingdom Metazoa; phylum Cnidaria; class Anthozoa; order Scleractinia; family Acroporidae; genus Montipora; species Montipora capitata. Next base: position 22,065,516 of record OX421448.1, on the reverse strand, counting down.
TCCAACTGACAAAGAACGTTTTAAATGAAAACAATAGGTTTATTCTATAAGGCTGATTCATTCTGTTAGGCCTAGAAAATACTCAATCTGCACCAGAAGAAAAACATATTTTGCGAAGTCGATGAAACTGTAAAAAGAAATTGAAATTTCCCAAACTTTCTAACTTTGCAAAACTTTAAACTTTGCTCTGCAATAAACCGATTTAATACTTACAGACAACTCAAAGGGGAACTGAGAACTGTCCATAGAAGTTTCTGAGGAAAACAAGATGACTTACCGCGACAAAATACGCACAGCAGCGGAAGACATATCATAGGATTCTATCTACACCGGCAGAGGAAACGAACGAGGAAAGTTTGAGAGAATTTCAGTCTAGAATCGTCTTGAATGCTCCTTGAAGTCTCGAATATGGCGGCATCTGGCAGCGTTTTATACCGCTGATCGACAAGTACGTATGATCACTAGTTCCCAGATCGCTCTTAAGGTCACCTCATTAGAGTGTTTTCATCTCCGTTTGATTCAAATCCCCTTTTGCTACATAGGTTATGAAAAACTTACTGTCACATTTTTATATACACCAGCTTACTTCATGAGAGCTTATAACGATTAGTTTATCCCACTTGTTTCTGGCGGACGGCCATTTCAAACTACCACTCTGGAAGACCTGGGCCCGGTTGTTCGAAAGCCGATTAAGTTAATCCAGGATTAGCGTAAACTTTTGTTTCATGTTTTCAACTTTTTGGTGTAAGTTTCTTTTGTTTATGTAAAGATTTGCCGAATAGCAGCGTTGAACAGCATTTGGGAGCAGAGAAATAAACTCCTTGAATAATTTTTAATCTGGGATTAGCGTTAATCGGCTTTTGAACAACCGGGCCCTGGTGGCAAAATTCGAATGGCAGCACACAAACGTTTGTGGGCCAAAGACAGTCGTCTGCAGCAAATGCTCTTACAGTACAACGCACCTTACCGTAGCCACCCAACAAACTTTCACATTTGACAATTACGAGAAAATACGTCAACTCAACAACCCATGCAACGGTGTTCAACTTACAACTGTGTGAACTTTGCAAGGAGCCGTGACTGTCAATCAAATTCACACATCCAGATTCGTGGGCAATTTATATAAAACTTTGTTAGGTGGCCACGGCAAGGTGCGTCGCACTGTAATACTGTCTTTTATGTATCGAGTCATGAACCACTGATTTTTATAACTTTTTCACTCAGCGGAATACACAGTTTTGAAAGCACTAAGTTGGTCAATAACAGAATTAAACACAAAAGAAACTGAGTCACTTCACCTTACATTCAAGTCTATTTTTAGCAACAACGTACTAGTAGAATATAGTCAGTGTTGACCAAAACAAACGATTATCATTGTTTCGTCAATGAGACTCTCATTGCTCCTCACAAACCAATACAGTGGAGTCTACTTCCTACTGATGATCAGGAAAGACGATTAAATGATCGTTAAATAGCCCCGGCACCAAAAAACACTGATTACATAAAACTATGTACACATGAGAAAGTTCTAGGCTTCCTTAAGCTTAAACCAAAACTAATTCCGTTATCACAGTAAAAGACAAACCTTTCACTCTTGCACAGAATATCGAATACTGGAAGCTCATCTACCGTCTAAGGCTATAGCAATTTTCCATCTACTGCGAGAAAATCTCGACCAAAATCATTCCTCAGCGGCGAGCTAAACTCAAGAAGCAGCGTTCTGGTGTCTCGAAAAAGAGGGTTTGGGGTTACTTTTTTCGAGTTTTTGGCCTCTTAGGGTCTTAGTTTTCGAGACACCCGCAGGGTTCCCCAAACTAAATTTAACCAATTTTTTAGACATTAGTTAACCAAACGCACACCCTCAATATCGTACGACACAAACATACTGGGCAAAAAAAACAGTAATAATAAATTGACAATTAATACGAAAAAGATAATTCACTTTGCATAAATTACAGAAATATATGACCTCTCTGATCTTCAGTAACTGCAAATTTATTTTAAAAGAACCAGACAGTTCCTAGTACGTCCAAAAACATTTTCTCACAGAAAAGAGAAACACTCGAAAACACTATTCAGAGCAACAAAAGAAGGAGTGTTTTACAGAAGTACTTGACTAACATCACGAATATAAGTAATAAAAATTCCTTTTTTTTGAATGTGCTATGTGAAGACAATAAGTTAGACCCATTTTAGTAATAAACAAAAGTTGAGCGCACCTTTTTAAAGTTAGCCAAAGAGTAAGCTTCGAAAGCCAGCAACTTTAAAAAGCTTAGGATCGCTAGAGCTAATCTTCTTAAAATAACAATGATGTCATAAAAATGTAAAATAGCAGATCAAATAGCATAGAACAAATTCTGACTTCTTTAGGACACGTGATCCGGAACATCACAACCAACAATAGAACAAGAAATTTCACACTGGCGCCTGAAGTACCAGTCACGCTATCCCACTGCATAGAAAATTTTAATGAATATTTACTGAAATATATTATCAAATACCCCTTTTCTTTATTTAGCTAGCGTTTTGCCGAAGAATTTACACGGGTTTACCTTTAACTAGGCTTATATTTCAAACCGAAACCACAGAAATCTTCCGTCATCTTCCGTGCAGTATTTTCTCTCGTGATTGTTTCCAAAATTACACCAGGTAAATGGGAATATTGCCTTAACAACGAAGAGTGTTTTGTCAAACAAGTCATTTTCCCTAATATTTACTGCTTATAATGACTTTTGGTATATTTCAATATTTCATTTTATGTTTTTATGTCTAAACATGAGTTGAAAGAAAGGCAACTGTATCTACAGGTCTTCTGGTTAAGTGAACGCCTGCACACCTTGTAAAAAAATCCACCTGTTTCGTAGACTATTCGAAAAAGTGTCGTGCTAAAATGTGAAACGACGAATCAAGGTAATTGAGTAAAGAGACACGCTAAAATATTGACAGTGTGAGAGAAGAGACACCCATACTCAGCGTATAATAATCAAACGTCATGATGTAACAGATAATGAGCTTGCTTTGCTCTCTGCAGCTGCTATATTAATTCGCGTTATTTGAGGGGTTTATATCATTTGTACTTGTCTTGTCAACGGACAGTTCAACCCCGTATCAAACTTCTACAAGCTAGCCAGGGACTCGAAATGCTCGCTTCACGACTTTCCTTGATTTTGCTCATCTCCTGTCTTGGTAAGTTATTTTTTAAACTGAACTGGGCTAAGTTGATCAATTCATTGCTTGATCAGTTCTATGCCTGGGTCGATTGCCTTCCTTTTCATGACTTTCTAAATATATTTTTACCAAACAAAGGGCGACAGATTAATGGTAGCAAATGTTTTTAAGCTGATATCCTTCCTTAACACATGGTGATTCTCACCGATTTTAATTTTCATTGTTTTCCTGCCGAGTAATTACATGGGAGGTTTAGATGCATCCGTCGATCAGTGCCGCTTAGTCGGGGAATATTACGAGAGTTCGTACAGTCATTCCCAATTTGAATCCAGGCGCTTTAAAGTAAACTTTTACACACAGTTAGATGGCATTGTTGTCACGAGCTCTTCCCGCTCAAGTTTTACGAGTAACAAAGGGACAATTCCAAACCTGGGAAAAGGTTTCCATCACAAGACCACTATCACATCAATTTTCTGTATATATTTAGCTGCAACTGAGTTTGATATCAATGCGGTGAACCAATTTCCTTTCCCCTCGTTTCCATACCAAAGTTCATATTTCCGACGTTTAAACCTGTTTTTTAAGAAGCTGAGTGTTTTTGGCCCTAATATCCTTGCGTAAGATGATTCAACCTCAACACATAAAAGAACAGCTTCTAAAGCCAAGAGTCAGTAGACCGACATCTAGATCTTCTAAGGTGGATAGGTTGCGTCTTTTAGTTATATTACTTAATTCAAGGGGATATTGCTTATGTTCGTTTTGAACAACTTTGCACGCACCGAGAAAGTGTTTCTGGGGAGAGAGGGGTTAGCGAAAACCTATTCCTTCGCATTCAATACTTCAGAAGTCGGCTTTTCGGAGGCTCAAAACCCCACGGAAACGCTAGTTCAAGCTAAAAGCAACCGAGGATAAGAATTTTGGATTGCAACGCAATGATTGCATTTTGAGAAAAATGTGGAAACCTGACGTCTATTAAGTGAATCCCCAGTAGGTCGTAAAATCACAATCTAAAATATAGAGCAGGAATTCGCCTCCCTTCCGACTTTATGCAATACTTGACTTAACAGAGAAGTTGATATACAGTTCAACCCCATTAGCGGCTCAACTGAATCACAGCTATCAGTCATTGGAAATTTCTATCGAATTTCTATTAACCGTTGACAGTTTATAGTTCAAACTTAATTATTATTACTCGAGAAGAAAGTTCAATAGATAAGTTTTCCAATTAAGTTGAGTTACCATGTCTTTCAATCTGTCCTCTTGGCTTTTCATGACAAACAATGCCTTCCTCTGTGCATTTGAATAACAGTGAATTTCAATATTGGCTTAATAATATAGATTCGAAAGCACGCAACCATGATAAAATGACTGAGCGTATTCAGTGCGTGTGAACATCATGGTCTTCATTTTGAGCCCAGTCGATCGCGAAGATTAAATTATTTATCAACTTATTTGCCTGTGAATAAAGAACTCTTGCAATCACGCACTCAGGATTTAGAAGAAGCATAGACCCTTCCAGAAAGAATATAAGTGACCGCGAACCCAGGATTAGACTTCTTAAAGTTTCTTATTTTGTACTTCGCTCGGCTCGCATGTCTCAGTAAATAGTCGACTTTTGTGCACTTCTAATCCAGATTCTATGTAGTCGAGATCATGGTGTGACCACAGTGTTACAACAATATGACGCGGGGGGGGGGGGGGGGGGAAGCCTTTAGGACTTTCGACAAGTTGCTCGAGATTTCCCAAAAAGTTGCCCGGGATTTCTCAAAACGTTGCTCAAAAGTTGCTTTTTGAAAAGAAAGTTGCTCAGAAGTTGCTTAAGAAAACAAAAACTTTTTTTGGTTTCTCTTCTTTTATTTGGTCTGATGCAAAAATATGCAATCTGTACAATTCTAAGTATTTTTGAACAACTTTGCGTTTTAACCAGCGTCGCTAAATAAGTTTGTTCAAAAACAAATGTTGTTTGGAGTACTTAGTCTTGCCCCGGCTTCTGCGGCTACCATCTGAATGACCTTTGTCGCCTGAAACACTCGCATCAATGAAGTGTGAATCTTCGTCTGCCATTTTTTTATTTTCTTTAAAACACCGCTGACCTAACAGCCTGGCTGCATGCACGTTTTGCCCATTATCTTCCCCAGAGGGGAGAAACTGCTCCTTTTTCAAGGGAAATTGAAAAACTGTCTACTGAAACATTGTGAATTATGAAACCATGGCCAATTTAAGCACTAAAAGCTGTTCCGATATCTCAGAATTTGTGGAAAACTAGAAATTTTTCAGAATGCAAAAACTGGTTGCTCGAAACGAAAAAGGTTGCTCGGAATTCGAAAAGTTGCCGAGCAACTTGTGGAAAGCCCTGGCTGTCTTCACACGTCGATGCACCGTATTCTGACTGGAAATCATATTAAGGGGCTCCTGACTATGAACAGATCTTGATAATGAATGAAGACAAGACTGCAAAAGAGGAGTTATTGGGGACACTCAATTGGGCCGGCTTTGAAGTGCGAGCGCGACGCCACGAACGAGTGGCTAACTTCCCCTCTTCTCGCCTGCGGTCTTGTGTGTCGCTCTCATGCCTGAAAACCCTCATGAGTTACCATAAATGCCACATTATCAAACCTGAACTCTCCAGATATCAAACAAGCAAGGTGACACCCCCTGACGCCAATCCCACCGTCTGGCCAGTCTGATCAGTGTGTCACCTTGCTTTTAAGCCGTTAGTCTCAGATCAGCCGGCCTTTCAAGTTGCATTTTCTTGGGTGAGGTCTCAGTTTGCAATTTTAATGTATCCCCTCAACACAAATGGTTTGACGTTAAGGTGCATTGCAATCTCTTGTTGTAAAATGATATACATTGTTACCCTAATGTTCCAACTTTCATACAACTTTTACTTTAGGTGCTATTTTGATAACCTCTGTTATATGCGATGACGAAGTAGACATGAGCCAAAATACAGTCACAATGCGTGGGAGTGATACTTCTGTCAAGGTAGATGGAGACACCGGAAAAATTTCTACGGTGCATTTTGAACAAGACGACGATGATGATGACGATGATGATGATGAGGACGAAGTGGAAGATTTTGACGATGATGATGCCCTTTCATTTCAAGTTGAGTCACTAGGAGAAGTTGACGGAAATGGTAAGTTGTTTTCATTAACTGGTTGACTGGGGACGGTGACAGTGAACTACGCCAGCCCCAGCATACGTCCTAGATAGCCGAGCGGCTAAAAGGAAAAATAACATCATGTCAAGAGATTGCCTTTTTTTTACTAAGCGTCATTCAGGGCTACAACGTCCGTCGAGACAAATCAATGCTCTTAGAGGGGTAACTTCATTGGATTAAATACAACTCTGAAATGGGCATATATAATGACAATCCCAACAAAAGACCCAAGATGCATCGTCATTGCGTACAGGAGACTTCAACTAAGCCATAAAGCTTAATTAAACTAAAACTTAAGCCGATTTGTGGCCTCGATATTCACAATGATGGAAAATGAGGTGGTCGGTTTCTATCCCAGAGTGAGCAATAATTGAGCTCTGTTAGAAGGGCAGCAGTTTCTCTTCATTAGGCAACTTTCACGACGACGTCATTTGACTATAACTACCAGAATTCAGTTTGTTTTTCTTTTCTTATTTAAATTTTGTATTCCCAGCGGGGTAAAAATAACAATAGCTCTTATTAGCATGAGACAAGCAAAACCTAAAGGATCCTGGTACTCGTAGTCAAATGGCGTCATCATGCAAATGTCCTATCGAAGGCTGACACGCCTAACTTAGTTGATGGACTGGTTGGAAGATATTGATGAATCGTTTGTGTAGGTGCGATAATACCTTTGTGTGTCCGTTCTTTGTAGCTCATTAGCACTTTCGAGTTTTTCCTGATCATTGTTAATTAGCTCTTTCGTTTGCTTAGCCTTTGTGATAGGTTTTGTTCATTAGTTTTCCTTCGTATTCTTAATAACTCTATGGGTATCTTGTAATTTTTTGGACTATTGTTACTCCGTTTCGTTCCAAGTTTGTTCTAGTTAGGTTTTTATCGTAATTTTTGTTCGCTTGTTAGTCCGTCGTCACATTCGTCCTTTACCGCACTCGTTATTCAAATACGTTTCCAATTCATCTCCAAAGTGCGAACGAGTTGAGTTATTTGCGTCTGCGACGACAGTTTGATCCATTTTTTTGAAAAACTATTTCTAGATTTAATGATTGATTGACCGACTGACTGTCTGGATTTGATTGGTCCTTCCTTTATTCCCCAGGAATCTCACTCGGGGCCATCCGTCCATCTGAACCGTTTCAATTTTCGCCGCTGATGAACGCAACTAAGTATCAGAACCTCACCGCAAAAACTATAACCCTTACAACGACATTACCGAGCGTAAGGACAACTCTCAAGCTAATGGTGGTTTTGTTTCTGGAAAATGGAACCATCACCTTTGGAAATGAAACGTTCAAAGTACTAAGCGGGACCATGAAGTTTAACATCGAGGTAAGTTTGGATGTCTTCTCTTTCATATTCATCAACAATTACATGTTCCAGCACTCGTCAGAACCTCTTTTGATTTCTGGCTGTTTATGCTCAGGTGGCCTTATACACAATTCCTGTTCTTAATCTTGAATTTCGTCATGACATTGTCAAAGTAGCTGTGGATCCGCTCGGCTATCACCTCTTGGAGTCACAGCTACTTTGACAATATTATGACGAAATTCATTTTCCACAACAGGCCAGACGCATGAAAACCTGACATAAAGTTGTTTTTTACAATAACAAAAAGGCAGAGGGGTCAAAATTAAGTCAAAACACGAAAAGAACGCGAGACAAAAATGCGAGAAACTTCAATCTGACGCGAGCAATATCGAGTCATTATCGCATAAATTATAAATTTCTATGTCTGTCCACTTATTGACAATAAAAACTAGCCAAAGGGCTCGCGACAATTTTGCAGTCATTGTAAAAAAGCCTTCTGAAGAGTATCACGCCAAGTCGGCCACTTTTGTTGGACAGAATAACACAGACTACAACATCAGGGTCTCCGTATCCAACTCTTCGCGAATGGTGTACGGTTTCTATAACGTCCCACTATGTTTACGTAAAATCAACTGAAGGGTCGTGAGACACGGTCTACGGTCTATAGTCCTTAACTTGAAAATGAACTATCTGCAAATGAAATTAAAAAAGGCAGAACTTCCTTCCCACTTATATTTAAGACCCTGACTGTTGGTTCGGTCCCAAATGGGCTACGGGGAGTCTCTGTGTTATGCAATTCCCACGGCTTAAATGCAAGTTTGCGAGAATTCTCAATTTATCAATTGATGCTCAAATATTTCGGTCGCGCTGAAAACCTGATAATGTGGCCCTCTCATGACGTTTTGATCTCTGAGAACCATTTCATAGTCTGAAGAAAGTTGAAGTCATTCTTCCAATTCTCTGGCTCTTTCAAACGGTGTTTTTGTCGTGATTGGTTAAGATGGATGGGGGAGTGGAAGAGACTAGGCGAGACTAGGCGGTTAGGAAGACGATCATTTTGGAAATTTAAACCAGGAAAGAATGTTCCCAACTAGTCCCTTCCTTTATTTTCCTGAGGGGATGTGGGGGTGGGGGGGGGGGGGGGGGACGTTAACTGTTCATTCGCATGATGAGCTATAATGGGGTTAATTCATTAATTTTTACATGAATGTTTAATTTGAACGTTGAATTAGATCACTGGCTGGCAGAGCAACCAACCCGGAGCAGGCGGCGAGAACCTCGAACTCGTGCTCAGCGTCAAGAGCCAGGCAGAAGAACCGGAAGAAGTTGACGACGCAGAACGGGCCGAGTCGGACAAAGATCCCATTTGTGTCGATCCTGATGACCCCAATGAACAGGATGATGACTGCCCTATCATCTACAACATGGGTGCCAACTCTGAAATGGTGCTCAATAAAGGGGTAAGTGCTTTCTGGTTTGGATTTTGGGACGACAATTTTTTGGTAGTGCAATGTACACTGTACACTATGTCACCGGGTTGTAAGGGTGTAAGAGTGTAAGAGAGTAAGAGTGTAAGAGTGTTCGTGGTGCCAATAGGCCCGCAACGCGTGCGTACATCACGAAAAAAAAAGGTCTCTAGGAAGCTTGCTTGAGTTTCAGCAAAATGAGCCCCAAAATCGGCAAGAATTTGTGACACTGATGAATAATAAAGCAGCTGTTATTTCCCAAACGAAGCAATTAGCTGTTGATGAATAACCTGGTTTAGGAGAGTAAGTTTTTGATTTTGCGGCGCCCGCTGAATTCGATGTCACTTTCGATTTTGCGATTTACTTGTGCAGTCAAAAGTACAAACGAAGCTAAAATCTCCCAAAATGTTTTTCACTGATGGTAACTTTTTATATTCGTGGTTCAAATTTTATGTTGTTTAATGTCCCAAATTTTGTTGCTGATGGCAAAATATTTTATTCTCGATCGACAGTTCCTGAAAACGTCCTTCTGCTCTTCCTTAAATTTGCGTATCAATATTTATTTACTTTGCATCAATATTTGTTTGCATAAAGCAGGCCAACAAAATCTGTACCTTGCTTGGTTTGCATTTTGAAGTATTAAATATAATTTTTGGTCCTATATTTCCAGTACAAAGTAGTATATTTTGAGAGCTCCCATTCAGATACTAACCCCACCGGATAGGGATTAACTCCAGTGAACTTTTGTCTTAGAAAGCGGTCAGACGCTCAGAGTGCACCCTTAACCTTGTGGTGAAAAAGAAGTTGTAAGGGAACTTGAAAATGATCAACATGTCAGCCTCGAAGCCAATGTTTCTCGATTCCCTTTTATTTTCTTCCATCTTTCTGGCCTTAGTATTTTGCAAGTAACCACATGTCTTTACATGTAAAGACATGTACCATGGCACTATAATGATTTACGATACCAAAACAATATCGTGTACTATGAGGGCTACATATTACGCAAAGGCAACTTGAATCTCCTGGAAGACAAAACGCAGCTCAGTTGACAATATAGAGTAAAGCGCTGTGTCACTGCACTACCACACGTACGCAATGCGTGCCTATTTTTTCTTCATTTCAAGACCGTGCGCAGCACCTAACATTTTAAGAACCAAATTCCTCGGTCCCTCGGTGTTATTTATTATTAATAATATACATAAAAAAAATCTCCATTCTGATTGGCTAAAAGAAATGCAATTTTCAGGTAAAAACAGTGCGGAAAAGGGGTAATTCAATGCGAAAAGACGTAACAAACTGGGCAATCTAATTGGTCAATGACCAAACTGAAAGAAAGCCACAGATAGCCAATCAAATGCTAGCCCTGGATGGAGATGTTTTTGCTTGATTACATGATTCGCGTGCAGTGCTTCTACTTAATTACGTCAGGTCTTTTCGATAATTTTTCACGTCTATTATTAATAAGTAGTCACATGATTTTCTCGTGCAATTTGGAATAAACAAGCTCTCGTACATGGACCTTAATCACAGGTAAAGACTTGTTTCCATATCTCAAAGTGCCCTTGGACGAGAGGGGACTGGAACAACAAAACTGAAACAACCCAAACCCATACAAAAATGCTAACCTTAGGTCTAAACATTATCTAAAGCATATTGTTTAGGCCTAAGGTTAGCATTTTTGTAAAGGTTTGGGTTGTTTCAGCTATTCTACCCTTCATCCCCTACCACCACCCCAGGCCCCTTACGTCCAAGGGCACAACATGGAAACATGGAAACAAGTCTTTACTTTAATCACACGGCGGCCATGTTGAGTCCCGAGGGATTGAAAACTCTTGTTCTCGTTCCCAAACATTTCAACCCGAGGCTCCGGATTCGAAATCTATTGTCTATGGCCAATATGGCCGCAGCGCGAATAAGATTCATTACAACCGGTTCACGGCCTTTGATAGCTTAAGTTTGGCTGTTTGATGCTGAATTGAAAGCCACTCAAATTGAACAGAATAGAGGTAAACTAACCCGGGTTGCGCTAGTTACTGCTTCTGTTGTCCTCTTGCTCGGAGCCAGTACCATCACGAACACGTTTCTTATTGTCCTTTTTTTTTCAGGTTCTTGTCAACAACAGCAATTACGTCAAACTGCCGGCAGGGTTCCCAAAGTTTGAATCCACAGGAATGATGAGCAAAAGGTTAATTTACCGTCTGCTTAAGACCAGCGATTCGATTTTAATTGATCCAAGTGTGAACGTAGGTGTCTCTACACCCCAACAGCCGGGTAATGGCGGAACCATCATCACTGTGTCTTCACTTTATTTCTTCATCCTGTCCTCGCTGTTGAGCACTTTGGTAGCTCACTTTTGATAGACTGATGACATTTGTCTGCTTATTGCGCCTCAATATAATTGTTATTTCCTAACGGCCTTCTAAATTAAAACAGCAAAACCGTCAATGACGTCAAGAAAGAAGGCGAAAGAAGGAGAAGAAGAATTTTAACAGTTTTGTGATTTGTACTTCTAGCTAGCTGACAAAATTGTAATTGTATTGATAATGACTCAGCTTGTCAACCTGCGGCAAAAGTGGAAATACTCTTAAACCCTAGATTTCAAAGTTTCAGGGCAATTCAACTACAAGATTGCATTGAAAATGAGCTTCTCACTTGTCATCAAACTTCTTAGCCATCTTAAGACTACAAAAGACAATTTTTGGTTTGTTGTTAGCCTTTAGGGAATTCTCGTTACACAAATTTGTATACTGAATGAATGAATTCAACAATCCTCGCGATCGCTAATAGAATTCCCTAATAATCAATTTTGAAACGCTTGACTGAATAAACTCCGAAGGCCTTACAGGAGTCTGCTGGAAATGCAGAAGAGAGGGGAGGGCATGGTAAGTACACTATTCTCCTCAAGCAGCTACATATTGCGTCACATCACAGGGGTCTCGTGAGAAAAGCATTCCACGTCGGAGATTGCAGTCGGGAATATTAGACAAAGGTGGACAATTCTGGAGAAATTGGCGTTTTTACATTGTCAATTTGTGTCAATTTCATATGAGAAAGATGATTATATATGTTATAGGAATAATATTGCTGGTACAGTGATGAGAGGGAAATATCCCCAATAGTGACGCACTCGTGTGAATTTGATCAACTTTCATTCCATTTTATTTGCGGATTTGTAGTTTCCTTTATTAGTAAAGCACTTGCGCTCGGCTAAAGAGTGTTTTTACATGACACTGTCTCTGATCAAGAAAACGCGGGAGTCCCTAGTTGATCCTCTGCGAATTAAACTCGGTGCTCGTCTATCGTTTTAGTTGCAATTGTACCCTCTGATCACCTTAGTTGAAAACACTCTTTATGGGCTTGAGTGCTTGGCGTGCTCACAATTCCTACAAACCATGAGGTTATAATAGAGAAATGTAGAAAATCGTTTATCGTAGATATATTTAATCATGGTTAAACTCGCTGCTATTCAATAAACTGTGGACATGTGCTGTTACAGTATTGTTTCATTTGCTGCTATGGTTGCATCACACTGGAATCCTGATCTTATGTTAGATCTCGGGGCCGAGGTTTTGGGAGCAGAGTTCGCGCCATTTATGAATCAGAGTTCTGCAAGCTCTCTCGAACATCTCGCTCTACTTCTCCCTTCTGAAGAGCGATCACTCCCGAAAAAAACCTACTTGAGTTTCCGCGGAAATGATGAACACGAATTCTAAAATCTTAAAGCACAGTCTGCCTTCTATTGACCGATCAGCTTTATTTTTACATAATTCTTCTTTCCTTGATGGGGAAGGATTTCCTTATTTAATCGTGGAAAAAAAATTAAAAGCCAGCGTTTCTTCAAACATATGGAGTGTATGCTAACTGCCTAGCACCTTGTAGTGATTTCTACAATTTATTTTTCACATGACCAGCACATAACACGTGCTTTTTATATTGGTATCAACGTTATCTGCCCCGTAAGCTTGATAGCCAAGATTACCACAAGTGTTCGATTCTTCCGGATATCCTCCAGTTCCAAACCCGATTCTTGAGTCAGGGCTAAGGCAATCATTTTGTTCATTGCCAAGGATACCAATTCTCGCTCTACTGTGAGAAGCGCCACTATACGCGTTAAAGCCTTCCATTTTGCAAAAGACTGGCAAGGATGTTTGTGATCCAATGATCATCTTCCAAGGTGTGCCGACCCAGTGAGGTCGCTCGGTATTGCCCATCAGCGATCAGCGAGTAAAGAGACACTGCTTGCTTCGCTATGTCAATGAAATTCAGTGCTTGGCCAATCTTCATTCCGAGGCAGATCCGAGGCAGATGGTGTGTTCCAGTAGGTCGGTAATTTTGTCTCGCTAGAATCAAAACCAGTCTCCCCTCCGGCAACGTTGATGTCAACCTTATTAATCCAGTATGCGGAATCGTAGTGGAATGTACTCTTTGAAAAGTGGGAAAAGTAAAACTGGCTATTAGTGACTTAAAGGAGATAACTTATTGAAGAATATTAGGAGTTATGCGTTACTGAAGAGACTGCGGTTGATTCACTCATTACACCCGAGAGAAGAGAGATTAATTGTGCTCTGCAGTCAATACCATTTGTTGACTTTAATTTAAGTAAGGCGAAGAGGTAAAACTGTTCTTTTTGTTAGAGAAAAGAGATGACTTGTCGAAGAATAACCATTCGCAGATATCGTTGCAAAGGCGGCACTTCCTCCTCAGTTATTGAAACACGGTATCGGTCAGGCCCAGTCTCGTTCCCAGGCCTAAGTGCTTAATCACAAAAAGTGAAGAAGCGCGAGACTTCTGGCCAAGCGCCATAGCGCAAGGTTTCCTCGGGGTATCTTTGGGATCCGCTCGACCGGTGACGTCACGTTTGACTTTACGTAAGGGCTAGTGGGAACGAGGCTGGGTCTGGCCGATACTAAGGCGGATGGCCGGCCGATGGCCGGCCGAAGGGTCGGTGGCTCCAGTTTTCTGGCATCCAAACGACCAAACCTATTTAAGATTTTACATAGGGTTATTGACCAAGCGTGAAGTCAAGAAGGCTGGATATTGGCCAAGTTCTTTCTTTGCCTGTTTATGTACTGAGACGAAGTCGAGGTCCATAAACACGCAAAAAAGAAAATAAAAAAACGAGGCCAATATCCAGCCATCTTGACCGAACAAGCTTGGTCAATAACGAATTTATTACATGGGATAAAACACCAAAAAAATGATCTTTGATCTTTTGGGACCAAGCGAGTAATCCCGGGCGGGCAGTATAGCTCTATCTTGCCCTCTCGGGTAGCCAATCACAGAGCGGGATTTGGTTCATCTTGCCCGCCCACTGAGTTAGTCATATAATAAAGACAGTTATTCAATGTTGTCTGGTCGACTCGGTGCAACTCGCGCTCCGCAAGTAATTTACCGTGTCCTATCCGTTCCGCTTTCTGACATCCAAATACAAATAATTATTCCATGCTATGTATGAGACCCTGGGCAACTTGCGCTTCGCGGGGTATTTACGATCTCATATCCCACATACGCTCATCTAATAACTGTTAAATAATTGTATGCAAACTCATCTAGAACGTTATACCAGAAACAGAAATGATAGCATATTAACTAAATGAACTAATAAGTTATGTCATTCACTATATTTAGAAAAAGCGTTGCTCGCATAAAGGTGCTACTTACTTTTGGACCTCGTACAAGTCCTTCCATGATCTCACAACTGAAAACACAAAAAATTAGTTAAATTAATGTCTAAGAAGTTTCTCGCCAATAGTAACCGGTAAAAATAAAAAGCTTGATTGTTTTAGATTACAAGAGCCTAATTCAAAGGGAAGTTGTTAAAAGAGAAATGAAGCTGGCTAAGACTGCAATGCTGGCAATGGCAGCCTGCTCGCAGGCGGATAATTAGACGCTATATTCTGTATATTGGAAGCGCGCTGGGTACACGAGGAGCCAGGAGCTCATCAAAAGAAGCAAAGAGCCATCTCCCATACTCGGCTCAGGAGCCAACCTTTTCCCGAATACATTTATTTAAAGAACGCATTCCTTGGAAGATTCAGCACACCCACTGTTGTAAAAGCCAATTAAATCAGAGGTATTTCAGTGTCAAGGAAAAATATGATACTCTCCGCGTGAAAAACCTGTTCCTAAATTAAGTTACTTGGGAAAGGGTTCATTCAAGGAATTATTGAAGATAGAGGCTCCCGCTTGACGAGCTCCTGGAGGAGGGGATTTTTTCCCTTCCCGTCTCTCCTGTTCCCCACCATCTCGTTTTGTCACCCGGCCAAGATTCATGTTCAGCGTCTAATTAATTATACATGTTTCGCGATAGAAACACCATCTACCGCCAGCGATCAGACTACTTCAATGATAACACGCCTCTATTGATTTGTCTGAATACTCTACCTTTTAATAAATTACCTTTTCCGCTGAATCCGCCGATGAATCCTGGTTTACAAGTGCACGTAAAAGTGCTATACTTATTTCTTGGCACGCAGGTTCCCCCGTGATGGCACGGCAAAGACAAACATGGATTCTGTAATGAAACTGATCATTACTGAGCTTGCCTAGATCATTCAAAAGAAACACTGAGCTGCGTAGATGGGTGCTGTTACTTTGTGCAATTTTTCGCGCAACTTAATTCGGAACATCCAAAAAAAAAACGTCAACTTGCACAGGGAATTGCCCAATGTAATAGAGTCATTTCCGTTATTTTTCCGTTACTCTTAGCATTTGAATTCAAATTCATTGTAACTGCCATGCTTTATCACATTTTTTCCAGTATTACGCCAACATCCATTTAATATATATATGTACATAGAAGCAATCCAATGTAAACTCTCATTGTACCTGAAGAAGGCTGGTTTGGCCGGCCGAAATATAGTACACCACTAAAATCAAATCTACGTTGTATCGGCTCTTGCTTAAAATATTTCGATTCTGAACTTGTAATTACGCCGATCAGATCAAGCCACTGATCCAACGTACACCGACAGGAAGATTGTCCACGGTTGCTTGCTTCAAAACTCCCCAATGTAAGACATTTGTAACGACCAAAAACGTTGCGAGACAAGTCCTGAATTCTGCAACGCTTTTCGCAACGAATTTCTCTGTAGATCGTTGGGTATCACGTGTCCTGCAACTTGAAAAGAAAAAAATTGTGGCCAATGAAAATGTTTCTTTGATTCACTTGATCATCGAAAATAAAACAAGCAGCACGAAACGTTTCTCATTATAACACTTGTCTAGCAACTTGCTTTAGCGTGAGAACATTCGTCGGAACGAAATTGCAACGCGATGTAGTTGCAAGAAAAATTACCGAACTTAATTAACAACGCCTAAGTTAATGGTCGAGAACGAAATGTGACACGTGACAAGTCCTATGATTTTGATTGACGTGACGGCATTTTTCAAAGAGTCTGATTCCGATTCGATGTACTTCTTTTTGCAACTTGTTGGTAGTTTTCTTTTCCCACATCGAAGAAAAACAGATAAACACAACAAAACACAACGTTTGCGATCTGGTGAATAGCGACCAAAAGTTTGCATACGAGTGTCGTCATGCAGTTCCGACGAAGTGCTTTAGGCTTGGAGATCGCGTTTGTTTTAAGCAATCTTCGATCATCGCGCTTATAAACAATACTTGAGCCGTACAGTCCGCTAATTAAATAAATGTCTTTCGTCTATGAAGGATCTTCAGTTTGCTTTAAGTCCGCGAACACGTAACTCGAAGTCTTGCGTGTATGACTTGTATTCCGATCTAAAGATCGGACTCACAGGAAAGAGTGGAAAACCATGGCATGATGGTGGTGTTAAAATGGGTTGAGAGATGTTTTGGATGTTGTTAATTAAAAACGCATTACTAAGTTCTCCTGGGGCGATTTGAAGGCAGGCAATGATGACAAAATTCAGAACTTGTATTTGGACACGAATTTTCGGAGCAGTTGCCGCCATCCCTACTTGCTAATCCCTGAACCGAGCTTCACTGAATTGAGTTTTCTACAGGTCACGGTACCTTAATGAATATGTGATGCCAGCTATTGTTTGTCTTGGAATCTTCAGGGTTGTTGTATTTGTCCGAGGTCAACATATCGCACCGGAACGTTCCGTCAACGGCTTTAGTTGCGGCAAGGTTTGAGGAAAGACAATTAAGTAGGATTCCTTACACACAGGAAGGTACAATCCAAGGCATCGTGTACGTGGCATGTTCCAATTCTTCTTGCACTCATGTAATGGAACTCGTCCGTTCTGAAGTCGGCTTCATGAAAATCTGGTTCAACTTGGCATAAAGTAAAAATTCAGATCCCTGCATAAACATGCTAGTAAACGTCGGTCCATTCGTATCTTTTCTTACATGGCCCGGCAAGCCTCAAGCCAAGCAATCACTGTGTTCTACAAAATTTTGGTTCTTGAATTTTTACTTTTAAATAGTTTGGAAGACGCGGATTCCAACGAGGATGTTAATGACTTTGCGCTGGGGAGAATTCCTTTGTGATCTCAATACAATAGACCATATTCGTAATTCAGCATTGGACTGGAACTATAATTGTAGCTTGCAATGGAGGCTTATGCGGGGAAATATTTTCAAATGCAAATACTTTTTAATATATTCCCACGCATTAGCCTCCATTGCAAGCTAGTTCCAGTCCAATACTGAGAATACGAATATGGTCTCTTTGATTCAGCTTCAATCTCTGACGCAGCAGGCAACAAACAATTATGTATGTAATCCGGTAAACATGTCGAATTTTATGAAATGTTTACAAGTTTAGAGCATCAACTCTTGAACGATTTCCTAAAACAAAGACCAAAAAACCAATGTAAATCTCCGGTCGGAGCTGTTTTTTGTGTATGTGTCCCAGTTTCGAAATCCACACTATATTAGTCGTCAATCTCTCCTGGGGCCCGTTTCTCGAAAGTCCCGAAACTTTACGGGCCATTTTCGGGTGTCACAATTTCCTTTGTATCTCAAGAACGGAGAGGATTTAAGTCGTCAAAATTCACAGTTATTTTTCTTTTTGTTACCTTGAAAACACTTTAAAAGATCGGCTCTACAAAATAAGCGGTTAGGAGTTTCACAAATGACTTTTTGGGCCCGAAAAGTTTTCGGGACTTTCGAGAAACGGGCCAGGAGCCCGAGTTCCCAGGTTGGCTGGTTTTTTAACTATGCCTCGATAGTACTTCCTTTTTCTGGTAGTTACAGTAGAGGGACTGAATTAATTTGTGTTGATTTTTTCTGAATCGCTTAATCTCTCTGCGCAGCCCTTGTTCCATGTTGCTTTCGCTGCAATGTGTCTCAACTCAAGTCAACACAGTAACGTAGCCACCTTGAACACTGGGAAGTTCAGCTAGGAGGGCATCTGAAGGAAATATTTTAAACGCGGTTTAAAAAGACCTTTTTCAACTGAAAAAAAGATTTTCGAAACTCAAGCTGGAGTTTTCTTTTTCGAAATGTCGCTCAGTTAAGCTTTTATATGACAGAGGACGAAAAAACAACAGAAAAGAAACGGTTAATAACTCTGTCGAATATCGGTGCAACCAAGAGAAAATGAGGGGACAGAGAGGGAGGCGCAGGGCATTGGCCGGGATATGTCATGTCCACGAAAGTTATTTTTAGACGAGCGAAAGTCTTTGTTCTAGCGGAAGTCTGTCTTCCGAGACGTCCGTATGCAGTCTTGCCGCGCTCTCAGGTTTTTAGTGAAAAGAGAAAATGGCGGCGCACGTGGAAGGCTGATGAATACTTATTTTCTTTCAAACATCAGATCGAGGTTGGCCTGCATGCGGACGTCTCGGAAGACAGACTTCCTCTAGAACAAAGACTTCCGCTCGTCTAAAAATAACTTTCGTGGACATGACATATCTCAAGGGCTGGACCGGCAGCGTTCCTCTCTGTCCCCTCATTTTCTCTTGGTGCAACAAAATTACTAAACTATCAAACAATACAGGAATCTTTAACAAAGAACTGACCTTGATGTTGAGCTTCAAAAACAGGAGAGAAGGCAAACAGAAAGAAACTCATAAAAGAAGAAAACACGGCCGCCGCTGTTTTATAAAAGCGATCTGTACATACTTTGGGAAAATGTTACTTTGATAACTTTATCCCAGTGTTTAGCATTAACCCTACCAATACTGTAAATTAGAAGTCCTTAATGGTGCGTTCAATTACACTTTAGAATATTTCAATAAATATTGCATCATTGTTTTCTTTCTGTGTTTTTGACAACCATTGAGTTTCCCTTGTTCAAACTTGGCGACAAATCTTGGATCACTGATTTCATTCTTTATCATTTTATAGACTTCGCCACAAGCAAAAATTACGAGAAACTTACACGAAACTGTTGCGCAGAAAAGAGAATACTCCGGGATTATTAGAAGTTACTTATTACATTATATAAACTAAGACTCTATAAAACATTAATTTTAAAATAACGGTGCATGGCGAGGAGATATCCAGGCACCTCTAGGCTTGCATGAGGGGAGGCCTCATCTTGAAATAACGCATATGCTGATGCATGCAATAACAACCAAAAGATCGGGGCTTAATTATTAAATTGTTTAAGAGAAATTAAGAAATTAAACCTTCTTTTGAAGCAAGGCAGACTGATTCCAATCGCGTTATGTCAATTGAAGAGAAAACTTTCCAGGAAAAAAGGTCTGCTTCCCCAGAGATTCCTTCACGTTAAAAATCCAGTCAGCTTTCAATTGGAGATGCAATTGTGAATTCCCTGGAGAAACAGAAAGCCAAAGCTTATAAGAGATTCAACTGTTGACATGCCGTTGAACTTACACTGCACTTACACTGCTGAGCAGTCTCTTGAACTCAATTTTTTGGTCTTTGGAATTCTATTTTCTTGGAGTTCTATTTATAATCTCGTTCTAGTTTGCTTCATTTAAGAAAATACGGATTCGTATGGCCAAAATAGTCAATCAAACAAATTGCGGTGTGGGATTTGCATGAACTAAATGTCAACAAGTTTTTCATGAGTAGTTTTCTACGTTTTGCACTGATTTGTAAAGGACTTGGCGGAGAACAAAGATAAATACTTGAAATAATAAGATATGAAGGCAGAAACAGAGATGTTTCTGGTGTTTTAAGAACTTTCGCCGAGTTGAAGCCTCATATGAAAGTGTGATTTCATTTTCAACAAGACAAAGCTAGAGCAGAAAAAATAAAGAAGTTATTCACCGGCTTAGGTCGGTCCTTATAGGGAAAAACTGTGCCCTCGACATTGAGTTCGGCCTGCGGCCTCAGGGCCGTGCTCAAGACCTCGGGCACAGTTTTTTCCTATACGGACCTCCCAGCCGGTGAATAACATATATATGTTTCCTAAGATAGCACGATCTTTTCTAAAAATAACAAGTTGTTTTTTCCCGCCAAAAAACATGATTCACATGTTTTGCTAAAATTAATGGTTAAACTTATTGTTAAAAATGCTCTTTTCTAGTTCATAAACCCATCTTGACAGACGAAGATGTTAGCTCTTGTAGTTATTCTGAAATTCGAGATGAAATATACGTTTATGCACATATGTATGTTACATTTAGCAGGGCGCGTGCGTACACTTTGTAATCTGCGACTCCAGTGCTTACCATATGAGAAGTAAAATGACTTTACCCGTGAATATTAATGCTGTGAGTCGGAGTGGAATTTGTCTCGTATGGTTTAGGGGCCGACATATCTCTCCCTCAATGCCGTACCGGGAGGAAGGTCGGTATCTGAAAGAAGCGAAGGGCCAACTGCGTCCAAAAGCGATCGCACGGGCCGAAATCCCGGGATGACTCGTTTGGTACGACGCTCCAGCCTCATGTCTGGAGGTACTGCGTTTTTCTCTCTTGTTCAAACATTCCGTCTGTTCCGTCAGCCCATGCGTAAATGTTCTGGCTCTCGGTTCATTCTCGTCACTACCATCTTATGTCTGTGCATGACCCAAGGGCAAAGAGAAGAGCTCTGGGGTCGATATTGTCTCTCTGATACGTACCATACCAATAAAAGATGTTCATTTAATTTTCACAAGGAATAAACATTTCAGTTGATTCTACAGGCAACTGTGGATTCTTGGACATGCAAATAGCAGATTGGTTATCCTCGAATACCAAGGTTGCTGCAGTCTGCTTGATTGCTAGGTCTGATAGAAGTTGTCTCGTCCAAATTGCTTCTTGCGCTGCGCTTGCCAATGCCATGTATTCAGCTTCAGCAGTTGACAGAGCGGCAATAGGCCATTTTACAGTTGTTTGCTAAGCGACCTAGCCTATGAATGGCTGCGAGGCTGCCGGTGACCTTGTATTGACATTCTTAGGCCAGGTAACTTAGCTACAACTGTAAAATGGTCTATTGACTGTTTCTTACTTCTCCAACTGACTGCTGCTCCTCCTGTCTGAAAAAACGTAACCAGATCAATCCAGTCTGCATCGGAGTAACCCACACGCAGTCTTTCATCTCTCCTCTGCTGTAGAGTAGACCCAATTCTTGTGTTCCGTTCAAGTTTCGAGAAGATGGCGTGGCAATGTGGCCGGCATCATCTTGTTTGAGCAAGCGCGTGAACGGCCTCTGAAAGTTAACCGCTGATCAGCTAGGTCTACACTTCTTTTGAGTCAGTTCAGATGCACCCAGTTCATACTTCAGTTACAGAAATCCTGCTCTCAAACACGAAAGCAAATCCTCACAATGCTTTTGAATTCTAAAATTTAGCATTTAAAATCTTTGGAGTGCTGAAATGTAGATCAAAGTTATGCAAAATGCTAAATAATGCTAGGAATTCTTTTTACAGAGAAAGTGCGAAAAAATGCTTGTTTAACCAAATAATGCCAAAAAATGCTAGCATAATCGGGAAGGGCCTATTTGGAAGTATTTATACGGAACCGTTTCCGCCAGAAAATCCAAGTCGTTATGGTACATGCGAGCGCTGCACTACTTGCTAAATTCACTATCTTGAATTGAAAAATGCAAATTTCGCCCCAAAAGAGTAACCGTATTCAAATCGATGCGGTTTCGCTGTTTACACGACAGATGAAACTGCATCGTTTTGAAAACGCTCCACTTTTGGTAGCGGTTTCAAATCAGGCTAGGTAGGCCTGTTCCTTTACCTTAACTAGACAATTACCTAGATTTCTGCGGAGGCAGACCCGGCATTTGGAACTCCGAAGGACTAACTCTACAACGCCTCAACTTGACATACTTCGGGGATTATATATATTCCTCGGGAAGAATGCAAGGGTTTATCATGCAAGTGATCCTTCAAGTTGTTTCATTTTCTTTGAAAACTGACGGGTGTCGACGGCCAGTTCTGACAACAGGAAAGCGCCCTATTAGTGACGAGCTGCCTAAAACTGGGTATCCTGTGTATTTTCCGGAGAGTCCTTGTGCTGTGTTTGACACCGCTGATTCTTCACTTGGTTTCACGTGGTTCAGCAGTTTGATCAACAACCAGATTCGTCTGAGCTTTGATGGTGGACAATAATAGCATTCAGCTGTTTTGTATAGTGCAATGGCTAAAGAGGTGCCTCAATCCGTCAAGTTTTCGTTGAAGGCCGTTCTGTTATCGTGTGAGAAAAGCAGGGGAATCAAGCAGACCGCTGTCGAGAAGGACTTCTTTAAATTGAACAACTACAACCTTGATTTCGGAAAGTACGGATTCCGTGACTTGTATGAATTTTTGTTGGCTGTTCCAGATGTTGCAAGACTGCAGTATTCTCCCAAGGATGGAGAAAATAGAGTGTTCGGTGTTGGAGGCCAAGGGGTTTATATGTCAGCCCATGCAAAGAAAGCCGAGGGAATTCCAAATGGTCTAAATCCGCTTCCTCCATCAGAATGGCCTCGAAATAAGGCAAAGGTCGGCGCCAGTGTTAAACGAACTGTTGCAGAGACTCAATCTTCTTTGAAAGTGACTGTACCTTCTGACTCAAGAAAGAAGATTCTGCCCAACGCACAAGGTCTCTTTGGACTTCATATAAAGAATGTACCCTCAGATTGTTTAGAGGTGAGGATGTTTCTGTTTGACAGGGAAGATATCGGTGACTTCATCTATTGTCATTAATTTGCCAACCAGAGCCTCATTGGCTTTCGAAACAAAGGGTCTTCTTTTCCTGTGGTTGGCACATTTGAATAACAAAGGCTGTTTGTAAACAGGTATCTTCCCTATACGTTAAAATTAAAACATTAATTAAACAAGGCTGACCTGTAAGGTGAAGGTTAATTCTAATTCTGCAAGTTATTGGTCAGGAGCGAAGGAGTCACATGAAATTCTTTGATTGCACTCATGTGATAAGATGGCCATGTTGGTGCCAAAACAATAGAAAAATGTAACTTAAGGTTTGCATAATAATAGTCAAATTCCTAAAAGACTTTTTCTCTATTGTTCTTTCCATCAACATGGCTGCCGTGACGTCAGGTGCAGTCAAAGAATAGTGCACAAAAATCAAGCAGTCAGTTTTAAACAAGCAAGTGACTGGTCATTCGCATCTGGAATAATAATTATTGTAGCATATGTGGGGCTGTACATGTATGAGGATGTGTAAAGCACATCAAAGGGTGGGCATGTGACTTCTTAGCTCCTGACTGATAACTTGCAGATTATTATTAAACTTCACCTTACAGGTATTAGCCTCGTTTCGTTTTCTAATTCTACTATGTCATTGGTCACTACGAAGTCACATAAGAATTTAACGCAAATGGCCATGAGCATAAAATTAATGGAGTGCAAATAAAATTGGACTTCAGTCCAAGAAAATACTTTTATTGAGTACCAAGAGCCTTTAGGAGGCAAGAACCATAACTATAGTCTGCAATAACAGGTTTGTCATAAAACGTTGCAAAGGTTTGGGCACTTGCCCATCCAGTTGTGTTCAGGATAGTGCTCACCAATATGTTCATCTTCTTTGCGGCTGAAACCAAGGCAGACCTGGTCTTGTGTCAATACCAGATTTCTCAAGAACTGCCTAAAGCCATCTGCCGATGGTGTCTGTAGAAACAAGATTGTGGGCTTTGTTATAACTCATCAATAATTGGGCCTTACTTACAGGCCCTGAACAACGAAGTAACATAATTATTCACGAAGGAGTTTAACTGCTTATCTCGGCTGTGCAGTAAGCTTGAAGCTCTAAGCACCCATCTAGATGTTTTAAGTAGTTCATGGGTGTACAGTACTGTGCAAAAGTAATGCAAGTGATTTCAGACAAAATTCCTGGCTTTTCGCAGCTTTTTGAGGAAATTTCGTTCGAAACGATATTTCGCTGATTTTTTGCCGCAATTTTGCAATGCCTATTGTTTCAATCGGTGTGATTTTTCGAACGATAATTCACTCTCCCTGAAATGCGCGGCAAATTTTCGAGCGATAGTTCTCTCTTCCTGAAAATGCGCTGCGAATTTTCGAGCGATAGTCCGTTCTTCCCGAAAATTCGTTGCAAATTTGTAAGTAAACAGTCGCTCTGTTTATGCCTTGGGACTTCATTAGGAAAGTTCGAGTGATTACATGAATATTCTTTCTGTAGAGGCAGCATTACAGCTGCCGAGTTTTGCTTCATGAACTGGATCAGCAATTGGAATTAGATAAGGATTTGGCTTCGTGAAGTGTGAGGATCTTCCTGTTCTGATCGATGCTTCAAGATCACGGAATGCTTCAAAAAAAGAGCATTTGACAAGACCTTTTGTTAACAAATTCGACAATCAGTGTTGAAGGAGTTATCGGTACTTGCGTAAGGGATTTACATGTCACTGCACCAAGCTGGAGTGTTTTGGCTTTGTTCCTGGAACAAACTAAGTTCACCCTCGTGGCATATGGAATAATTATAACTTGTAGGGTAAGTTGCTTACGTTCTCAAAAATTTAGATCCCTAAGATTTAAGAAACGTTGTGTTAGTTGTGATTTTTATCCTTCAAATCAATGATAAGTAAATACAGCAAGCTCTGTCACGCAGTCACAATTAGTTATCAGAAAATATTTGTTGTTTACATGACCGCTCGATTGAAACCATTACATGTATGTGATGAACTTCGCTCGACGTGTTGTCGAATTCCAGCTCTGTTCAAAATGAAATTTCAAGTATTTGCAGGCAAAGTGTTTTGCTTGAGTGTTCTGTCTTTGTTGCCAAAACGAACTCAGAGCTCGATCATGTGTAGCATGTAAGTTGCTCTAAAGCTGAATTCAAGCATGCAAAATTAGCAAATTTTACATGCACAAGATGAAAGAAACCTTGTGTTTGTAGTGTGTTATAATTCCCTTCTAATCAGTGATGATACATGCAACTAAATACAGCAAGCTTCGACACGCAGTTCATACAACAGTTATCAAAATATATTTCAAGTAAATTACATGACGATCAATTGGATGAATTATGTGATTAACTTTGCTCGATACGCTGTCGAACTTCGGCTCTGTGCTTAGGGAAATTTCGCGTACTTAATGGTGAAAGAACGTTATTGATCGCGAATTTTTGGTGAGGTGTTGAAAACCCAACGAAATTTCCCCTATTGATAAAGCGAATTATTGCTCGAAACACATCGAATTTTCCCTCAAATTTTCGCGTGATTTGTTGATGAAAATTCGCAAAGACAAAGAGTGAAATTCGCGCATTTCACTGGCATTACTTTTGCACAGTACTGTAAAATACAGAAAGAGTCATAGTGGTACCCAGGGATGTCATTAAGCGCCAGCTGCTGGTGAAAATCGCCACTTAAGAAAGGGGTGATCATCAGCTGAAGTTTGGGCGTCGATCAAGAGTGACGGAGAAGATCAAAAATTATTCTCGACAAAGTTTGAAAGTCATTCTATGTTTTAGCAAAAAAAATTGAATATCTGTTAGTATACAGTACAGAATAAGTACTAGAATGTACATATGGATACTGGAAATGAAACAAAAGCGTTGTTTTAAATACTGTTGTGTGCGTGGCCAGAAACAATTTTTGTGTTTTTTCGATGCACGCAATGGCACATCCAGTTTTTGTGTGACTCAGTAACACAATTTTCACTGGGCTAATATTCTGCCAGGTATTGTTAAGAAAAAGTATTAAATACTTTAAATACCATCGTAGAAACTTACAAAGCATCCATTTACTGGTTTTGAATGGAATCAATGCCAATGTTGTTTTAAAATGCAGGTATCTTTTGAAGGCATACACACACTACAGTAACATCTTCTGGTGAATAACATTTAACAATAGATGAGGTTGAGCATGATAGCTATGATAATGCAATTGCAAACTGAGGTCTTGATAATTATTGCTATCATGCGAAAACCGAATGCAATAATTGTTTTATTATTCATGAGCTCCGCCATGACAAAACTGATCAAAGTGCTGATTAGTGTGTTAGGTGACGTCACTTCTGCATTCATAAAACTATTGTCTGTAGGTATGACGTCAATTCTACATATATAAAATTTATTGTCTGTAGATATGACGTAAGAGAAACAGAGTGAGCAAGAATTAGCTGCGTGCTTATAGCCAATCAAAATGGCGGTGGTATAATAATTAAAATTAAACATGTTTTTCTCTCCAGAATGATTTAAAATCCATTTTCAAGAAGTATGAAAGCTTAGCTGAAGTGAAAATCGAAAAGCTACATAGTAAGCGGTAAGTTCCTGTTGTCGCAATATTTTTGTTTTTTTACCCATTGACCCCTCAGGTGTCCTAGGACGCCCCCCAGTTGACAAGTAAAATTGTGTGGTGTCACTCTCAGGAGTCAATGTGTTAAAAAAAATGTCCAGAATGCTGCGGCCCGCATTATTACTCGTGCCAAGAAATATGACCACATTAAGCCTGTCCTAAAGCAGCTGCACTGGCTTCCAGCTAACCAGCGCATTAACTATAAGATACTACTTCTGACCTATAAAGCGCTTAATGGCCAGGCTCCTAGTTACATTACTGAACTATTAGAGCCCTATCTACCAACTAGGAATCTGAGATCTTCCTCTAAAAACTTACTAAAAATACCACCCGTCAAGCTTGTAAGTTATGGCCATAGGTGTTTCTTTTTTGCAGCACCCAGTTTGTGGAACTCTCTCCCCGACATTATCAGACAGAGTACCTCGTTGCCAAGTTTTAAGACCTATACGAAAACATACCTTTTTAAAAAATGTTATAACTTAGATTAGCATGTAATATAGTCTTTTTACCTGGAAATATAATTTTAATATCTTAAAATAGTTTTTAATGTAGTTTTTATCCGAAAATTGTAAAAATCCATCCTACTGCTACATGTAAATTTTCTTATTTTGGATTGTAATTATTGTAAAGCACTATTGGGCTAAAGGGAAATAGCGCTACATAAATAAAGCATTATTATTATTATTATTATTATTATTATTATAATGTGACATTAATAATTATGCTGTTTTGCATTCTTCTCATTACGCAATGACATTTGTTTTGCCACAACGGCAAGTATTAATCAGAGAACACGTATCCAACAGAAACGGTATGTGGTGAAAACATGTTTTGGTCATTGTATGTACAGCCTGACTATATGTACCACACCTACAGCTGTTCATGTAGCTCATGAACTTGCAATGCACATGTACATGTGTAACGGTGCTCAGGCTGTAATGGTGTGGACAATTTAATACATTGATTTGGAGAAAAGATCAGCCCTCTCTGTTGTTTATATGAGGGGCCATTAAGACATTAACATTAAACTGTCATACATCAGTGTTATAAATTATCCCAAGTGTGAACCAAGCTTCAAATACAAAGACTAGAATTCTATATTGCACCAAGATACTGTACATACAGGTAATAATTTACATTTATTTTAAGTTGTGCCCAGTCACCCTGAAATGCACTCTGAATTTTAAATCACTAATTTTTTAGAACTGTAGATAAAGTCAGTTAGATTGTGGTTTCAATAAACTTGTACCGACAGCTGACAAAAAGTATCATCTACATGTACGTGTACTTCAGTCGGGAAGTCGCCTACTTTCTGAAGTACCGGTACCTTATTATAGGAAATTAATGCTCCATGAAATTAATTTATTGGAAATTAACGTGACGTAAATTAACACTTAAATTTAATGTCAAATTACTTTCAAATAAACAAAATTAATAGGTAGGAGGAGGTAGAATTTCTCAATAAAGGAAACTAAATCCGATTAAGACAAGGTGGTTATCACTGGAACAAATTTATTCAACACTGGATGCAAAAAAAAAACAAAAACAATTAATGAACAAAACTGAGCCCTCTGGTCAACAAAACAGTCCTCAGAATTCTAATTAAGGTAGGGGTTCACGGAAAGAAAGAAAGCTTGTACCTTAGGCCCGGTTCAGACGCCGCTCCACTCATGTGCCGAGCCTAACTGAGGAATTAAGTATGGCAAAAGAGCCTCATCTCAATCAGTTTGGTACAGCAGTTTTAATTTGGTGGGGCAAAAATGTGAAGTTCAACAGGGTCTGTCGCATTATTTGACATTGGAGCGGCAGGTGATTCATATGGCGTTCTTCTCATGTGCTGAACCAAAATTCATACATTATGATAACTAATAAATGTTCCTATAAGTCCCTCCGAGAACTTGTTGCTCATGTATCAAGTTTTACGAGAAAGAGACAATGGCGGCAAAAGACCTAGAAGAGTGTAAACTGTGCAAAAGATTCACCATAATGAAATGTTGCTGATTTAAAAAAAAAACAAATTTAGCGATTTATTTAAAAAACTAAACTAGTGAGCTGCATTCTGCTGTCTCTGTAAAACTCGTTTATTCTCCGACATGTTTCATCTAGCTAGCAAAGACTTCTTCAGGGAGTTTTACAATAATACCTTACATGCCTGTATTTATCTGATGGCAAAAATGACGGCCACAAACATTAAGGTTTGACCAGATTTTCAAAAGGGAACATGCGCAGCTGTAATAAATATTAGGGCAAGGCACTTGTAAACCAATCGGGAGGGTCTAATTTAATTGTGGTTTTCCTGACGGAATGATTCCGCCTTTCGACCAATCATGAAATTGTTTACAGAAATCAAATCAACCACAGACAGAACAGTCCGCAAGTTAACCAATGAGAAGAGGTCATTCTGATCTACATGTATTTCAATGAACATGTACTCTGGCGTTTATTTTAAGCACAGCTTTTACCTCGTCGCGCACTTAAAATCGTACAATGAGGTTTTCATTTTGTTCAATTCCATGCATACCGTCCAATTTTCTTCGATTATAGTCGTTTATTTCAAACTGCAATTCATCTCCTTTGCTTGCGTTGTCTCATTGGTATGTTTGCTGTGATGGTCCGAAAGAGAACTTTATTCGATTTTGTTAAACACCCCCCATCGTGGACGAAGAACTTCAGAATATACACAGCCAACTCAGTTCCTGCCTCAACCGCAATATCCTCCACCTCAACCTGTAACACTTCAACAAACACCACAGCAATTGGACCTCACCGATCCCACCTTCGTCGCCAGCTTCTCAACCAACCCAGCACCGGCAATGACATTCCTCCCACTATCTCTCAAGGACAGTCTTCGCTATCAGCACATGTTCCTACCAAAGTTAAACAGGCAATATTAAAGGGTGAGTATGTTGAGTTTGACTCATTGCTGCCAGAAAACTTGTGCCTTTCCAAGAAAACCAATATTGATTCTATCGACAAATGGCTATTAGCCTTTGCTGTGTATTGTACTGTCCTTCTCACTTCTTTTCCCCAAAGGGCGGTAGAGATGTTTTGCTATCAAGAGATTATTCGATCAGCCCAAAGGAAGTTTGCTGGTTTCGCATGGCTTTCCTATGACATTGACCTTCATCAGAAAGCACCCACAAACCTTGCCGTTAACTGGGGAGAGCGGGACCCTCAACTTTTTCTAATGAAATTTACTGGGCAAGCTACGGTAAATCCTCCTGTACAATCTGTGGGAGTGGGGATCACACCACTCACGGCTGCTCCATCTCTTCCCTTAGACCCCCTTCACGAGGAGTCTGCTTCAGCTTCAACCGGGGAATCTAGTGCAGCAAAGACCCATGCCCCTTCATTCACCGCTGTAAGACCTGTAATGGAGAGCACCCCTCCTACCGCCATGAAGACTCCTCTTCAAATAGTTTCTTGCAGTCCTCAGAGGCCCAAACTCCTTTAATGTCCCTTTGTTACACGACCTTCTTAAACACCACCCCTATCAGAACTTTGTTTCTTACCTTTGTGCAGGCTTGACCAATGGTTCTCTCCTTTCACCCTTTGGACAGGCAATGTTCACTTTTCACTATTGGAACTCCGTGGAGATGGGGTCATTCTTTCTCCCTGTCAAGTGGGAGCAAAACCACTAAATGGGCTTTGCATGGGGCACTCCTTGTTTATCTCGGTCTTTTGGGTGGGGAATTGCTGCCTGTGGCACCCCATCAGCCCTGTGCTGAAGCCCCGTTGGGGATAGGGCATATTGAACATTACTTTGCTGGACTGGGTTAACTTGGTCCCAGGACATACAGGCATGAGGCATCCCCTCGGCTACAATGTAGTAGCCGAGGCCCCTTATCCGGTGGTCCATACCGGCGGTGGGTATTATCCGCACCTTGCCAGTACATTCCCTGCCCCTCGTTTACGCCCAAGTCGTGTCTATTGTCTTTTACTGCGCAACAAAGCATTAAATATTATTAAGTTTTTAGCTATTCCTTTGCTTGTATGTAGAGTAAATTTAATGCAATTTTTTTACTCGTGTGTACCTCAGTTCAGTGGCTCATAGCCACTTTGATTTGACCGATCTCCGATGTTCTTCTGGAGTATTTGGAAAAATATTACATTCACGCAATGACCCTTTTGTTTAACGAGGAAATTCCTTTAATGTAAAAGAGCAAGCATGCTTGTTTTTTGATTTTGTTTTGGAGAACGAAAGATATATTGCACGTATAAACAATTTGATGATTGGGTCCAAAAGCGGAATGATTCCGCCGAAGAGGAAACCACAAATAAAATACACAAAAATTACGAGTAAAACGTACACACAAGAGGAAGTTTAGAAAATTAATTTTGTAGACTAAACTTGAAATTTTAGATATTTGAGGTCTTTGACTTTTCCATACCTGGTGAGTGTATATTTACAATAATTATGAGATATGTAAATACTGTAGATGTCTAACTATTGGAATGTTTTGAAAAAGTGAGATATTTCCAAGAGAATAGCTGCGTTTGATGAAATCTCTGCATGTGTTTAGCGAAATCAAATAAAGTGCACCGCAAACATACCAATGAGAAAATATGCAAGCAAATGAGAAAGAAAGAAAATTTGACGGTATCCATGGAATATTGAACAAATTGAAAACCTGATTGTATGATTTTAAGTTTGTGACGAAGGCCCCGGCTGTATTCTCGTAGGTTATAGCTGTGCTTAAAATAAACACCAGAGGACGTGTTTATTGAAATAGATCAGAAAGACCTCTTTTCAATGGTTAACTTGCGGACTGTTCTGTCTTTGGTTGATACACATGTATGATCTCTGTAAACAATTAATTTTGATGATTGGTCGAAAGGTGGGATCATTCCATTGAAGAGGAAACTACAAATAACATAATATTATACAAAAATTACGAATAAAACACACACACAAGAGGAAGTTTAGGAAATTGTAGACTAAACTTGAAGTCTTAGACATTTGAGGTCTTCAACTTTTCCAAACCTGGTGAGCATAGACTTACACATCAAACTTGATATGTATACGAGATATGTAAATACTGTAGATGTCTTATCAGCTAACTATCAGAATGTTTCGAGTCAAAAGCGGATTATAATATCCCCAAGACAATCTCTGAATGTGTTTAACGAAATCGAATGAAGTTCTCTTTCGGACCATCACAGCAAACATACCAATGAGACGATGCAAGCAAAGGAGATGAATTGCGGTTTGAAATAAACGACTATAATCGAAGAAAATTTGATGGTATGCAGGGAATTGAACAAATTGAAAACCCGATTGTACAATTTTAAGTGTGTGACGAGGTAAAAGCTGTGCGAAAAATAAACGCCAGAGGATGTGTTAATTGAAATAGATCAGAAAGACCTTTTCTCATTGGTTAACTTGCAGACTGTTCCCGTCTGTGGTTGATATGATTTCTGTAAACAATTTCATGATTGGTCGAAAGGCGGAATCATTCCATCGGGAAAACCACAATTAAAATAGACCCTCCTGATTGGTTGACAAGTGGAATGTTTTGTGAAAAATCACATTTAAAAGTACACATTTAAATGGAGGTCTGTTAAGGGAATGATGAAAGCATCTGAGCAGTACTTAAATCAGAGATGGCTAATTTTGCCGATTTAGTGTCACGACACAACCATGTCTACCACAAACTGTCGTAGATAATCAACCACTGTGTTGAACAAATCAATCAAACAACAGACCATCATCAACATGAAACGTTCCTTTGGAGTACTTTGTCGACCGGTCTTTTGCCAAAATGCATGTATATTTTTCCTGCAAAGAAGTGTTAAGGATTTCATCAACAAACTTATCCGTGCAAGTGATGTTGATCCAGCCGTTTTCACACCACATATCTTCAGAGAATATCTAAGCGATTGTGATAGGTTTTTTTAGAGAAATGGATTGTTGCCAAATTGAATATAATGTATATTGAGCAGTTGCTTACTGTCGAAAACCAACGCCAGGTCCCCGACAAGTAGAACAACGCATTGAACGCCAGTTTGTTTGTTTGTTTGTTCATTTCAATTTTTGACGTCTTTTCAAAGCTACAATGTAAACTACTTTCAATTGAGAGAAGTATGAAAAATCGAGATTTGGCTCTTTTCTTTCGTGTATTTTCTGCGATTTTGTACAAATTTTGCTATTTTTCCTGAATTATGCGATTTGTTTCAATTTCAGGCTTATTGTGCGAAATTGCAACATTGCATAATGTCAAGCCCTGGGTAGACATGTACAGTACATTGTACATGTCATTCACACTTTGCACTGTACTGACATGTAATTTAGGATGTATGCACATCATCATGAACTTGCACTGTATCAATAATGTATCGGCATTATTATTATTATCAACATAAACTTGAGGGAATGGACTTTACAAATTCATATCCTTGTGTGCACTCTAGGGTTGCCTTTGTGAGGTTTTCTAAAGCTGAAGATGCTTTCAAAGCTCTTGATGAGATGGATGGCTTCAATTTCAAAGGCAACAGTTTGATAGTCAATCCTGCAGTTCAAGAATCAGCTAAAGGTGGGAAAAAACCAATGGAATTAGCCAAGAAGAAGAAGGAAAATAGAACAACTTTAAAGAAAGAAAATGTAGAACTTGCCTCTGGGAAAAATGAAACCACAGCTTTGACTTTAAATAAACAAACTTCGATTCCTGCTGAAAACTGGGAAAAAGAAGGTGGACTGAGTAAAGCTGCGGGTAGTCAAGACGAATTGGAGTCTTATGTAGTCGAGTCACTTGGTGGTTATCCCATTCATGTAAGCAATTTTCCAGCAGGAACAGGTCAGGTAAGAAGAAAACCAAGGTTATCCATTTACCTACTTGTACATGTACAGTAGATGATATCTTACATCACAAAATTAAATTATCTCCCCTAATATTCTAACTACATTGTAACAGTAGACAATAACAGTGAAATTCTCGGTCGTAAAGGGACACTTTATGACATCTATGCAAAGTACCAGGAATCTCATCATGTTGTTGTTTTGGGCAGGTATATACATGTATGCTGGTAACCATTGTGTTATTCTACATGTACATGTACATGTACATGTACATGTACACTGTATGCTATTATTTTTGTGACAAGTAAAGATAAAACATGTTTTTGGATGTGCACTTACATGTACACATGGGTTTCAATAACTTTTGAAGTAGATCCTGCCTGGGCTATTCTGTGTAAGCGGCAGTCACTCTCCTGTTTTACAAGGGTTTGTGTGAAAATCAAAGCAGAGTAGCCGGTGGTGAGAGGCAAATTTCTGCCAAACAGGTGGCGGTATACTGCCAGTGACTGGCTTCTAATTCAAACCCTTGCTTTCATGTACTCTAGCAATCAAACTGGTTCACTAGTGGTACTGTCTCCACGTTAATAACAAATTGAATGTAACTGGGATCTTTAGGTTAAAAAGTTACCACAAATTGACAACTATAATAATAAATTACACAACATTGCAGCTGTAGATCTGGGCCCAGGTTTTCAAAAGGTGGATAATGCTATCCACCAGATAAATCACTGTGACTTATCCACTGGATAGTGCTATCAGTACTTGAACAAGTGAGGCCTGCTGTAGAGTTTAATAACTTAAAGGGACTTTTTGAGGACAACTCTGACAGCCAGTGACAGTGGTGAGAAAGGGCTTTGAAGCTATTCCAAACACATGCAAATTCAATGCCCTAATCACTGGACCATGCTACCAGATTGTAGCTTAACATGCTAAGAGCCCTGATAATGGAAAGTACAGTACTGCCTGAAAGTATTGACCCCTTGGGACAAGGCAATACCTCTTCTTTGCCACGGGTAGTGGTCGCGTGCCACCAAGGTATGCAAAATTTTTTCCTTCGGTAAAACCGAGGTGCAATTTGCCGCAGGAAATTTGCCACGAGAGAAAAGACGAGGCTTGCCGCAGGAAAGAACAATTATCTGTTGCACTTTTGAAATAAGCAGAAGACTGTCAAATTTTAGATCTCATGGTGTGAAGAATTGATTCTTTAAGCAAGAACTTGTAATCAAATGAGAAAGTGTGCGATTTCCGTAAGGAATCAAATTTTATTATCTTTACATAATGTAAAACCAAAGACGTCTTTACTGTAAAGATACAAAGATACTGTTATTAACTACAGTGTAAGAGACAGCTGTGTTATCCAACCAACGAAACACTTGTTGTTATCCATGCTGTAATACTGTACATGTATGTGTGCGTGAAAAATTTGTTTGGTTTCAAAAAGATTCGATTGTGTCTGTTTTCGTCCAAGGCTGACCTTGTTTTATTTGGAGACTTGAAATTCAAACTTGTGCGATTGTCTTTGTTTTATCATCGCCATTTCGGTAAAAAGCAAGTATTCCTTCCACATATTATAATTGTTAAACTTGTCAAATTTCAATTTTAATTGATACATTCTTGCAAGGCGTCGGAGCCTCTGTCGGAATGGTTTCTTTTTTCATCGATTTCATCAGCAATAAATTGTCATGTGTAATCATAGCAATTGCAGCATGTTGACTGCGCATGGAAAACAAATTTAGGAATAGACTGTGATTAGTGGAGAAATGAAGTCTCTTAATTATCTGAATGCTCATCGTTTGCACACGAATTATAAAGACGCAAAACCAGCAAGCGCCTAAAGAATGACATAATTGACATTGTCTGATGTTCGAGCCATCTTTGCTCCCGTGCTTATGTTGCCCTTTCACAAGTAACTCTTTTGGCAGCCGGCCATCACTCGTGATGAATTTGCATAAGCCACGCCAATGTGCACCAATGAGCAAATGTTAACCAAAGCACGAAAACAATCTTTTCAGTTGAGATCAAATAATTTTCTACTAGTTCAGGGGTTTGATATCCTGGGTTGTTTCCTTGGAGTGTTTTTCTTTTTGTAATTTGTTACTGTAAACAACTTGGAAAGTAATACTGCAGTAGCAAACCGCAAGAATAATATTTACATATTATAAAGTCTTACTTTGAACAACAAACGGTTGGTCACACAAGGTTTTCGAGGATATGTTGAATGTGTTTTGTAAATTCTCCGTGACCAGCAACCCGACATTGCAGTCAATTTAAGTGAATCTGCAATAGTAACGTTTTGGACAGTGATTAGCAACACTATCTAGCTTGAGTAGTTTTATACCTTTCAACCAGGCATTACAAGAGCTGGTCACCCAGACCCTGGACATGTAAGGTTACAGTACTGTTATGTATATATTGTCAAAACCCTCTCCGGCTGCAGTATATCGAGATAAGAAATGTATTTTCTGCGCGCTGAGATGCAAAAAACAAGCGGGCATATTCTCCCATAAACTGAAATGAATAAAACTTTAAAATGTGATAACGGCGAAGTCCATGCAAGCGCGACTCACGTCCACCAAATCGACTCGTTGATCCTTCGAATGAACAGTCCACAAGAAGTCGTCGAAATGATCACTGCAATCAAAATATGTCGCAAGGCTATGGATATTCTCTTCGCATGTAAAAGGACAATAAAGGCAACCAAGGTCCATGACTAGCATCTTACTCCATCTACAAACTGTAAGCCCTTTAACTGTACACTTTTTGAAGTGTCAAACTTTTGTTATTTGTTTTCAGTCAACTCTGAAACAATTATTCAGTGGATGTGGAGAAATCATTCAAGTTCATGCCAATGAAAAGTGAGCTAAGTGTACAAAATTAATGTACATGTACTTAAAGCCTTATAATAATGGCAAACAGCCATAAACCTTTACTGTCAAGGCATTAACCCCTTCACTTGTAAGTGGACGCCCATTGACGAATAAAATCATCTGGTGTTAGGTATGTGGAGTAAAAAAATGATCATATTGTCTCTTTACCAAGGGACAAGGGTTGAAGGAGACATTGTTCTTGACCTTTCACGCTTGAATGGGTCTCCGTTGACAAGAAAATTAATTTTGTCTGGCCTTAAGCAGAGGTATAGAGAATATTACATGGCCGCGTGGAGATATGAAATTTCTCTTTAAGTGTTGAAGAATACGAGTGAAATACTTTTCAACACTCGAAGAGAAATTTTGTATCTCCAAGCGGCCATGTAATATTCTGTTTATTATATAAACAATACTAAATCATTTCACAAAATGCATCAAAAGGCGCGATTTTTATATGTAACCATAGCAACAGTGATCTTTTCACGTGAAGATAACATGTTATTTTCACATGTGAAGATACATGTATCACGTTTTTGCGCGAAAGCTCACTTGGTATTTCATTGGCCGGTGTTTATATAATAAACAATTCTACCCGGCACTATTGAGAGTGAAGAAGAGTTAAACAGGGCCTATTTAGTTCTTAACCCCTAAGAGGTCCCTCATTGTCTCGTAAGATAGTCTGGTGTTTTAGGCAGAGTGAAGTTTGTTTCGGCCATTGTAATTTTGCAGGGAAGGTATTAAGTGAAGTGAAGTGAAGTGAAGTGAAGTTAGGCTATTAGTCTAAGTCACAATACTTTGTGGGGGACTTTAGCCAGACTGCTTGTTAAGCAGTTTACAATTAGTTTTATGAAAGTGAAAGACGCCCCCGTCCAGATAAGGTTAGACCACAACACCAGGGACTACGTCCCCTACTCTTATCGAACAGTGAGTGGGTTCTTTAGCGTCCCATACTATTTAATTTCCAACAAGGGTTATGAGTCGGGACCTCCGGTTTACAGTCCTTATCCGAGACGACTTGAAAGTCTAACCATTTGCAGATGTAATTACAAAGGCAGCACATTCTCCTCAGTTATTCTAACACCCTGAGAGTTGGTCCGGCTGGAGTCGAACTCACGACCTCCCGCATGACAGCCCGATGCTCAACCAACTGAGCCACCGGTGTGCAGTGTATTAGGTCACCGGTGCGCGGTGTATTAGGTTTGGGAATTGAATCAGGCTTGGAAAATTTTCATTTACTCCTGAACCGTCCCCATTGACAAGTATTAAAAATTGTCTGGTGTTAGACAGGGTAAAATCTATTAGGTATTTGGAGAGAGGAAGTTTTAGAAACTACAATCATGTATGCTGTGAGTTTGCAGAGGAGATAATTATAATTCTTTGTCAGTATGGTCGAAGCATACTTGGCAATCACACTGACTGTAAACAGTGTACGGCACCATACACTGCGACCGGAGTGGCATTTCAAGTTTACTCCGTAGACCTTACTGGATACCTGTAATCAGTAACACTGCAGTAGCAGACGTTTCTGGAAACAAATGTCCTCTGTATAATTGTATGTTAATTTCAGATTTACGAAAACTGTTTCTGTGAACGAAAAAGTATACCGTGATGACTCGCTTGAGACCCCGAGTTTCATTGCCCAACCTTGTTTGTTTATTCCCTTACAAGAAAAATCAACAGTCACTACGATCAGGTTAATTAGGGAAATATTATTAACCAAAACATGTTGCCCTCATACGAACTCCCAACTCGAGGTATCAAAAGTTGGATGGAACAGCTTTTGCCACATGTACATGTACTTTGTCCTGCGATGATGCCATTTTCGGTTCGCTCGCAACGCTTGTTGTTTTCGAAGAATCAAACCTGATACCGGTGAACAAGTATAGCACCGAGATTCCACCATCAATATAACTTTCCTTCAGATCATTGCATTTAAGAAGAGATGTAAAAATACATGAATCGTTAGTTACTTGGCTAGGCGCGGTATGGAAATATCTCTCAATGTTTATACATTAGGAATTTACATCGATTCACGATAAAATCCATCCCGAGGTAAAGCTCACTGTCTTGCTTTTATATTATTTTTAATCCACAACATAAGATTGAAGTTTTGAAGAGAGGACACACAGGAACGATAGCCGCTATCTTGTTTTCCTATCAAACAGTTCCAGTACTGTTGTTATTTAATCGAAAAGTAACGCTTTCGCCAAAGTTGAATAGAGTATGAATAATTGACAATGTTTTGCGTCAGTGATTTTGTGAGAATTGAGTGTCGAGGATCAAGTTTGATTTTGATTGAATCGAGTCTCGATCCTCGACTCGATTCTCGATCCTCGATTCTCGCGAGGGTCGAGTCGCGACTGTCAACTTACTTTTGCACGGTACTGTAAGTGCAATTTTGCTGGTTGGTCAGTACACCCCAGGTCTTTTATCCTCGTTTCATCTCATTAATCCTCTTGTTACTAACCTTGTTGCCTCACCTCCCTTGGGGGTTTTAGGTTTGCTTTCATTTACTTTTCGAAAAGAGAAGAAGCTATCACTGCTTTACGGTCGATGCAAAAGCGGATTCAAATGAGGGGGCAATATCTGACAGTGACTCCTAAATATTCCAAAGGCCGTTGCAAGCAACACAGTGATTTAACAGGTAAGAAAAATGTGTTTGTTTTGCCTTCAAGCTTTGGAGGCATTGCTTAGTGTGATAATATTATATCACTTCATAAAACTACTGACTGGTTGGCTCAGTTGGTTGAGCATCAGGGGATCAATAATTTTTTTTTTTACTTTACTTTTATTTTAAATGAGGTCAGAGTTCAAGTCCCTTTGTGGCACATGCTTGTTGGAAAAAGTAATTTTAACCTGATTTGATTGAGGATCTGTACACTGTACTTCATTTAATTTAATTTAATTTTAATTTAATCAAGTTTCAGATTTACAATTAAAAAAATT
The DNA here is from genome assembly GCA_949126865.1 of Montipora capitata. NCBI lineage: Eukaryota > Metazoa > Cnidaria > Anthozoa > Scleractinia > Acroporidae > Montipora > Montipora capitata. The sequence goes on along the minus strand of OX421448.1, from coordinate 22,026,227 downwards.
TGACAATCAAATCAATCAACTGCTCAATCTGAGGTAGGCTTAAAACAGAGTACCAGACTCCTTAAAAATTAGCTACCTATTATATATAGAGTTAATCAAGTTATAAAATTATCTTAAAAGTTACCATAAATGGACCAATGATTGGGTAAAATACAACGTAAAGTTTAAAAAAATCTACATAATTTAAACTTATCA
>OX421448.1:22001032-22016032 GCA_949126865.1 Montipora capitata | reverse complement strand
CTTAAGGTTGATGATCTTGGGATTGTCTGAGGAATTGTGGGCCGTTTTTGTGGGCCCAAGTGCTTGACAGAGTGTCTTCCATTTGCCACAGACAATGAAAGCTGAATTCCTTTGGCCGTATCTGTTGTCGTGCAGCTTGACTGTGATGTCAATTCTGTGAAAATAAATTAATGTAGCTGACTTATTCAAATGTTAAGAAAATATCCATATAATCAAGGATACAGAGATGAGGGAAGGAGCATCCTTTTTATAGAAAAAAAAACTAATATTTTCTTCAATTCTGCAGTAACTGTATAATTATGTGATTTTACAGGTCTTAAGAATGCAGCGAATCTGGCATTGGATTTTCAAACTGAAGGATCCAAATACCTCCGTGATTTAATTTGCAATAAAGTTTGTTGGGCAAGGAAGGTTAAATCATCAGACCCCAATAAGGTATGGTCACAACAAGAATTTATTATTACTGAATGGGAGACATGATCTTCTCACTTATCTGGACAATTTAAGCAAATTATTGTTTCTTATAGACACCAGAGAAATTCAGATGGCTTCAAGGGGAATTGAACGCATGACTTCTTTGATGCCAGTGCAATTCTCTACCAACTGAACTACATGTACAGTATGAAGCCACTTAGTTGGGAGCAACTCAATTCATTGAGCTCATGTGTGAGTCTGCTTTCCAAATATACACATTTCTTTCATTCGTCGACTTCTGCACATGGAATACATGAGCCAGCCCAACAAATTGACCTGCTCCCAACTGAGTGGCTTCATAGCTCAGTTGGTAGATTACATGTATTTGCACCTGCATTGCACTGGCATCGCAGAGGTCATGGGTTTGAATTTGTTGAAGCCACCTGAATTTTTCAGGTGTCTGTAAGAGACACTGGTAAGTGAGACACTGGTAAGTTAGACACTGGTAAGTTAGACACTGGTAAGTTACACAACTGTACAAAAAATGTAACCCGCACAGAACACTACAAGTACACTGTACGTACGTTTGTGTCATTCAAATGATTCTTGTAAGCGTGAAAACAGGAAAAGAGTTTTGGTTACTAACTGAAGGTGATCAGGAACACTTGGGTACGGTTTGAGTGTAGTAGCTAAGGAAAGAAAATTCCCCTCCCTTCCCTTCCCTCCTCGCAAGCATTAGTACTGAGATGGCCTCCCCTCTCCTCCTCCATCAGTTGTCAAATTTATTGTTCAGCCTCAAGTTGTTCAAAGGCCAGATGACTTTATCAGGTTGATAAAAATTTAATCCCTGGAACTGTTTCAATTTGTGCGAAGATTTTAGTATTTACTCACATGACCATGAAGATGCACACTCGATGCACGTCCACGTAAGGGCAGAAGCACATGACCTTGGAGAGTGTAACTTGCAACTCTTTTCCTTGGAACAAAGCTGGGGATTTGAGGACACCAATTTTATACCCAAATATGGACAGAAATAAATAAGATCAAAGCTGCACGCACGGTAAAATGCACGAGCTACGTTACATCCAAATAAGGAAAATTTTAAACTCAAAAAACCCCAGCTCTGAACCAGAGTTAGACGCTTCAAAGTCATGAGCTTCTGGTAAAGGCATGTATGAAAAGCTGTGGCCAAGATGGGGTATTTCTATTTTGGAGAATACAGTTGAAGGTAATTGAGAAGCTCTTTTAATACTGATAAGGATACAGCAACAAGTTCCTCGTATAAGCCTTCAATTACCATTTTCTTACTCTCTTGTTCTTTCTTGCTGTTGTGAATGTTTCTGCTGTTGTTGTTGTTTTTGTTTTTATGTGTCTTTTGTGTCTTATTCCTGTTTTTTTTTACCATCCCTTGTTATTGTTGACAGTTGTTGTTGTTGTTTTTGTTTTTCTCTTTCTCGTTTAAGTGTATGTCTGTTTAATGTCAGTTTCAGTTTATAGTACTAGTATTGTACGACATAGGAACTACAGAAGGTGTGCATGTAGTAAATATACTACCCGTAATTGTTTTAGTCAATTAATTAATACGTTTTAGATACTTATAAAATGTACTTGTAAATATTTGTAATAGTATTATTGTATGTTCAATAAACTCTTGCACACACACACACACACAACAATAATTATTCTGGAGAGTGATATATCCACTGTATACAAAGTTATCAGGCCTTTCAACTAAAGGGCCAGGATCTAAGGGGGGAAAATCTGAGAAATCACAACAGCAGGAAATGAGAAGGGTTTCTATACAATCCATAAGTTAGACGTTCATCACGTGTTTTCCTTGGTTTTAATTCCAATCTGATCAGGAAGGTATGAACACTTCTAATTGAGTTCTTATATGCACTCTCAGTGGTTTCAGTAAGGGCCGATTTACACGATACGATTTTGTCGCGTGCGACAAGCTCACGACAGGCCTACGACATGACTTACGATTGTCGCAGCGTTTTAAAACATGTTTTAAAGTGCTACGACATTTTTTCTGACGTACACAACAATCGTAAATCATGTCGTGGGCCTGTCGTAAGCCGTTGTCGCATGCGACAAAGTCGTACCGTGTAAATCGGCCCTAAGACTGGCAGCCGTCTATTAAAAAGTGTTGGCTGTTTCACTAAGAGGAGTCGTCTACTTTTTTCCCTAAATTGAAAAAAATCAAAGACATTCTTTTCAAACCTAAGATTAAAAATAATTCATTCTGGCAATGACAACGTGAAGTCATCTAAAAGTGATCATCAATTTGGCTCATTTTGAAGTGTTGTGATTGACAGTGTCCTTTTTAAAGGGCATGCTCCAAGACACCCCTACAGAAAGGGGTTGTCAGGTCCGTAAAAACTGTGCCCGAGGTCTTGAGTTCGGCCCAAGTCCACATGTTCACGTGTTGTGGGAGGCGCGGTGGCCTCATGGTTAGTGTGCTTGGCTCCGGATCGAGTGGTCCAGGTTCGGGTCCTGGCCAGGGACATTGTGTTGTGTTCTTGGGCAAGACACTTTACTCTCACGGTGCCTCTCTCCACCCAGGTGTATAAATGGGTACCGGTGAAATGCTGGGGGTAACCCTGCGATGGACTAGCATCCCATCCAGGGGGGAGTAGAAATACTCCTAGTCGCTTCATGCTACGGAAACCGGAGATAAGCGCCTGTCTGATGGGCCTTCTGGCTCGTAAGCAGTGACTTTACCCTTTTTTACCACATGTTCATGTAGCAGTAGGTCTTGTTATTACCTAACTTTGTATCCTCTTTCTTAGCCACACATTATTGAAGTTGAATTGGTTCTTGATGATTCAAGCATTAATCAACAAATGGCCAAGACAAGATATGTTCATCAGACAACAACAGGCACTCAAGAGACAATCCAAAGTCCAGCTGTCCAAACATCCATTCAACCACAGTCACTGCGCTCCAAGTCAGCGGAAAGACATATTCCACCGCATCCATTTATGAAAACTCAGACTGCTCATGAAGCCCATTCAACTAAGCCCTATATGGAACAGCCAACCAACAGTCCTTTAGATGTCACTCGCAACTTATTGGATGGTACCCAGCCACAGTCTACCCAAAGCCCTTTTCAGGGTGAGAAAACTAAATTGGATCAACAGACTCCACAGAATGCCAAATTTGATCCAGGTAGAGAATTACCAAAGGAAGTTTTTCAACACCAACAGACACTGCCGAACCAGTTATTTGAGAAAAAGGAGGTCACAGATGTCATTTTGTCAAATGTAAGTCATTGGTTGACACAGTCATCAGTAATCTTGAGTAGTTATTGTACCTCGATAGAATTTGATTGTCTACGTGAAAGTAGTCCTGTTGACAGTCCTTCTCAAGACAACTTTCACTCAGACGATCAAATGTCATCAAGGTACATGTATGTACATGTAACTCCTGGGTTCAAACCATTTACTACAATAGTTATTGTGTTAGAGGGAAGAGAAGAGAGTGGTTGCGGCTGTCTTTGAATGATTTTCAAACGCCTTCTTGAAGATTACTGTCCTCTGAAATCATTGCTAAGGTACATGCATCTAAGGATCCCCAGCTTCGTTTCAAAAGATCTTTGGTTGAAGTGTTCAAGGATCTTAAAGGATTCTTAGGCTTATGTTCATGAAGGACGTTGCTGGTTACCAGCAAAGTAATGAGGCTATTGTGGTACATGTAATTTATAAGCTAGAGGACTGTAAAATCTTTGTTTTCAAGATTTTCCACCGCAAGACATTGTTTCGTAAGACAAGGGTACAAAAAAAAAGGAAGAACACTTTAATGTTTCAAAAATTAATTTGGGATCGCGTGTAAGCGAGTACAGATAAGACAGTAAAAGGCAGATGTGTCAGGAAAACATATATATTTCTTCTTATTACTCTTCTTCTTCTTCTTCTTCTTCTTCTTCAAGGTTGTCTCACCTGATAATCTATCGTTTTTCTTGGCTCGGGGCAAAGCAAGACAACTCCTTGCCACAATTAAAAGCATTTTGGGAGATGCGGTAGACGCAAAAGCTGAAGGAGGAAAGGTGAGGTCGTGATGCAGTGCTCCAAAATAGCATGTGGTTGAGATTGGTTGGGTTTAATCTCCTTGGACTCTTCCTGAGGGCTTTTAAAGGTTTATTTCACTAACTTTCTAAGTTTTCACAGAATTCGCGGTGAGGGCAAAACCGGTAACATTAAATTAATTAACATGAGGGCACATTGCGATTGCAGGTTTATCGCATATGGGGCAAAATTATCGGGGTAAGTGCCACGAGATATGGTGCTATCCAAGAAACTGTTTTAAACCGTTTGTAATGTAGCTAAACCAAGAAATTGCTTTTCTTTTTTCGTTATAAACAGTGGGTTTCATATTTTCTGTAACCAGATATACCCAAGAAAAGGAGATGTGGTAGTAAAGGCGCATAACACAAAGAAATTTCGCGTTGAAATCATTGATATCCCAGGAAATGCTGGACATGGAATAGACCAGGTACAGTATTCCCTTCGTGTTTGTCTTTCTGTCTGAAGCACTGGAAGACTATTTCTTTATTCCAGAATTAAAATGAAACTGCACAGATGAAACTCTGCAGCAAGCGCTTCCAAAATTAAGGAAGGGAATTGATATTTTCCGGCAATGACGGAAGAGTGCAAGTGCAAAAAATAGTGGCTCTTGCCCTTTGCAAGTGTTTTTACTTTTAGTGCGGGACTGTTGTCATTCACTGGACAGTTGCATTGAATTTTAGAACATGTCAAGGGACATCATTGTTTTTTATTGCAGGGAAATGCATTTTAGACTTAAACTTTCACTTTAAAGATCACTCCATAAGACCGAGTACCTCTTGTTTTCCTTGACATTGTGTCTACACCGGTCTTCTTAATTTTCAAAATACGAGCAACATTTTCTTGTTTGAAGACCGAACACAATGACGGGGGACAGAGGGATTTAGCACACCGCAAATATTTGCGGCAAACGACTAACTACAGCTTGCCATAAAGGCATGAAAATTTACGTATTCTATTAAACTTGTCTCTCAGCACGCAGTACCTAGTTAGCTAAACTGCCTAGCTTCCCAGGAGTTCTAGTGGCTCAGTGGGTAGAGCAACCCACCAGTGTTGTGGCGAAGATCGTAGTTTCGTATCTTGCCCAGGACTCTGATTTTTTACTTGTCCTTTCGCTACTCGCCGAGCAACTAGATTCCCTCGTGACTCCTTTTTTTTAGAAGTTGCTCGATCTGAGATCGAGCTTATTTCAGAGAAAAAACAAACAGTTTCTTTGATGTGACTTTTGCAGTTTCCTTCTGAAGCGTCATGCTTAATCTCTCTGTTGAACCACCATGCAACCCTTGCGTCGAGAATCCAGTGCGCTTTTCACTACCAGACCGTCTTTCCTTTCCCACTAAATGCTAATGCTCTTAGTCAATCAATGCACGAGTTCTCCGTTTACGTCACATGTTCATAAAGTAGAGAGCTTTTGATGTACACATGGTGCGCAAAGGCCTTGAAAAGTCCTTGAAAATATTAATAATTTATCCTTGAAAAGTCCTTGAAAATTGACAAAAAGGGGAAATCTTGGAAAGTCCTTTAATTTTCGACGATGGTCCTTGAAAGTTTGTGAAAGCTCCTCGAATGAAATAGTCTTCAGTGTCAAAGCATTGTTTTGGTTGTATGAAAGTTTGAGAGCCCAGCAATAAATAAGCATGTTTTCTGTATGATTCATTTGTCAATGAGTTTGTTTGCCATTGAGCATTCGTTTAAATTCCTGTTTCCAGGATAGTTCATTGGCCCTTATTTGATTGACGTACCCTAGGAAGCGTACCTTCTTTAAGGGTTAGATATTGCATTACCCTAACCCCCTCCAGTTGTTTCGAAAGTATTGTGAAACACGTGAATAAGAGTGGCACGAAAGTGCGCTTGAATCTCACATGAAATTTCAATCAAAAGCTACATTATCGTCTTGGTATGGTTCAAGTGCTGTTTCTTCGACCTTCTTCCGTGCAGAAGAATTGTGATTATTTTTATTTCGTGTCATTTTCTCTTGATATGTTGGAAAACAAATGCAAGTCCTTGAATAAATGGACTTTGGTGCTTGAAAAGTCGTTGATTTTCTTCTCCAAAATTTTGCATGAACCATGTGTACATGAATCGAAAAGTAGCCAAGCAAGGGAAAACGATCATTAAAAGTTAGGTCAGTACCGGTTTGTCGCTCTCAGTGAAGTACTCTTGACAATACGCAGCCTGCAGCTCTCGTATCAAACCTCAAATACACGTAACTCAGTCAGGGTTCACTGTGCGACGAGGCCCGGGTTGCTTGAAGCATGGTTAGCCCTAACCAGCGTTAAATACCGTGGAAACCTATAGGTTTTGATACCTCTTCACCAACGGTAGGTGCTAACCAGGCTTCAAGCAACAGGCCCCAGGTTGATTAATCAGGACATAGTTTGATGCTACTCTTGTTTGGAGAAATTTGCTCAGTCTCCTGTCTCATTCAAAGCTATCGCAACAGTTCTTACCAGTTGGCGTCCTTTCCTTTTCCTTTTTTTATTTTCTACGTGTAACTTTTCAGCAGAAATATTTTGAAAGATAGTGGATGGAGGCAGACCTTATGGTGACGATGATGATGAACTTTATTTAAGTGTCAAGTCTTTTAGCGCTGGAGCACTAATGGGCCATTTCCGAGTTGCTGTTTGTCTCGGTTCCGAAACGAGTCTTGGTGCTCAACTATTGTAAGGGAAATGAGTTTGATTTGCATAAGAATACGCAACTCGTTTCCATTTGAATGGTTGTGCACCAGGACTCGCTTTGAAGCTGAGGCATGTAGCAACTCGGAAATGGGCTATTGGGGATACTGTACATACAAATTAACGGTTTATGGTTTAGGATTTATATACCGCACACACCACAAAGTCTCATGGCGGTTTACAATTCTTTGTCTGGGGTGAGATCGGACTTCAGCTTGTAAAGGCGCCTCTGGTAGCCGCTGTCAGTCCATATTTGATCTCATCCACCCTCCCAACCCATGCATGTAAGTGGAAGAAGGACAGACCACACCACCGGGGGGACCTCGTCTTACTCCTCACGAACAGTGTGTGGGTTCTTTAACGACCCACAGTTAATGCACATATCATTCTAACTCAACTCAGATCAGTCAAACATCGTTTTTTATGAAGGGAAGAAAATACCCGCGGAGAAAAACCTCTCGGAGCAGAACTCAACCCACATATGACGCCGAGTCTGGGAATCGCACCCAGGCCACATTGATGGGAGGGTAGTGCTCTCACCACTGCGCCATCGCTGCCATCCCTTATCTCTTCATTTTTACCCGGAGACAAATTTATGCCCAAACTAATCAATTTTTTTCTCACGCTCTTGTCAGGTGAAAGTTAAGGATATTGACTATGGGAATGTTGAAATGGCTCCATTAAAGACTCTGTATGAACTTCCTGCATCTATTAAGAACATTCCTCCTCAAGCAAACCATGCCAAGCTTGCAGGAATACGAAAAAAGCAAGGAATGAACATTTATTCAGAAGGAGCAACGCAGTTATTAGACGATGCAAGAAGGAGGAGACAGGTAACTAAAGAAGGTACCCGGCGTCGTCTGAACCTCAGTACTTGGTCTACGAAAACGCGGAGACAAAACTTAATAATGATTACTAAACTATGCTCAGAGAAGCAGTGTAGGAAACCCAAAAGAAATGACACTATAGCTATTGAATTGGTCAGTATTGCACCTTTCTCGATATTTAATAAGCTCAATAATGGACGTATTGTGATTGCTTCTCAGCTATGAGAGTTGCCGTGCGTCTGTTCAGTAGTACATCACAAAAGACGTCAAAATGTGGTAAGAACATCAGTGACACACCCGGCTATCGCCTCGTGTGCCACATTTTTGTTCTTACCCATTTTGACGTCATCTGTGATCTATTACTGAACAGACGCACGGCAACATGGAATCTATTTTTTAAAGAGATTGACTGAAGCATCGCGTTTACGACAAAGGTCAGATTGAAATAAAATTCGTGTTTTGCCAAAAATGGAAGAAACTCGTTTGATATGAGCTCATTTCTTGCGTGTTAGCAGAAGGTATCAAGTAACTTTTCAAAAGAGAGAGACGAGTTAGAATAACATCATTTTCACACTTTTATGACATCAAGCAGCAACCCACCGTTTCGCGTTTGCCATTTCACATAAACGCGATGCTTAATAGAGAGATATAGCATCTCGTTTGCGTGACTCTAGCTTCGCGTGACTTACGGCAACTCGAGTATTTAGTTACTAAAAAGCAAAAACAAAAACTCGGAGTCTTTTTAAACATTGTTTGTAGAAAAAGACGCTATATGAAATGAAAATCCTTACCCGTCAAATTTTGAGAGTTTCGAAGAAGCCGTTTTGTCGGTCAATATAGAGTCAGCGCGAGTTCTGATTGGGAAGACAACTTGATAGAGATAAAGGACAGGAACGATTTGTCACCAGCAGGGTCTCATTCAGAATTGAGTGGGCGACAATCAAGAGAACAACTGTACGTCCCCGCACCCCCTGACAGCAATTTTGAATTGTCTCCATCTCGCTTCAACAATACCGAACTTTCTGCACCAGCTGGAGCAAAAAGCAGGTTGTACCAGGATGCAAGCCTGTCATCTCGATCTTCCAACAGTGAACCTTGCGAATTTGAGCTTCCTTGCTCGGCGAATTTAGCCAGTGACACGAACCGTGATGTGTATCCGATCGCACCAGCAGAAGGAGAGTACAGTGTACTGAGGAATCTAGCTCGCCCTCCATCTCCGTCTGCCACGAGTTCAGACACCAGTGGAATTTATTCAGATGCGAGTTCATTGCAGCAAGGAGTCAGCTATGAACTATATATAAGCATGAAACCTAATTTTCCCTCCTTTGCCATACCGGAAAATGGTTAGGGAGCACTTTTCTTCCGCAAACAACTTCTTATGTTGAAGAAAACGTGAAGAAAATTCCACGTATACGGCAAACGCGAAAATGCCTACTTTCACAAACGGCAAAAACGCAGCCGGCAAACGTAGAAAATGGCGGGGAAATCATGGTCACGTGGTCACTTTTGCCTTTCGCGTTTCACGTAAACGTGATGCTAAATGTCTCTAATCTCTCTATTCTTGGATTTCACTCACGTGATCAACAGCCATGTTTTTCAACGAAAACAAAAGAAGACGTTAGCATAATAATAGCTTTCAATTCCCGGAGGATTGGATCGGGACACCAACATGGCCGCCATTTCATTGTTTGGGGACACCAACATGGCGGCCGTGACGTCATGTGAAATCCAAGAATTAAACAGACGCACTGCAACATGAAATCTATTTGTTAAATTGATTATGTGATCCATGAAACATACTTCATCAAATAATGATGAGAGTGACAACAACAATGATATGACGATAATGGCGATAGCCACTTATGTAACCAAGGCTGGCTATCGAGTGCTTTAACCGTTGCGTTAAGTCCTCCCTTCAGATAATCAGCATCTCGTTTACGGCGCACGGCACACGTCACGGTGAAATTAAGTTTTGTCAAAATCAAAGAAACTAGTTTGATTTTAGCAGATCTCTTCCCTATTCTCCAAAGATATTAAGTAACTTTTCAGAAGAGAGAGATGTTAGAATAAATATATGTCATTTGCCGGCTGGGAGGTCCGTTTTGCGAAAACCTGTGACCGGTGCCTCGGGCAGCTTTTGTAAGACCGAGGTCACATTTTTTCGCTATACGGACCCGCGACCCTTAGCTGGTAAATAACTTATTTATTTTTTCCCCTCTCTCTCTCTCTCCCTCTCTGAAATCACTTTCGTAATTGTTGACTCGCATCGTGTTTGATAGCAAATGCTGTAAACGACTTACAAACTGAACATTTAAGGGAGAAATATTTTTATTTTAATTCTGTTTCCAAGCCTCTTGTCAAATAAAAAACTGTTTTGAAACTAATTTTATTTTGTATATAAACGGATTCGGTGTCAAAAAATGCCGGAAATTTAAGGTCAAGGATAAAAACTGCAGAGCGTTCCAGTTCCTGTTGGCAGAGATAGGAAAATCTGGACCGCGAGAAGAACCAATCAGATTTCAGGATTCGATACCATGCCCTTTTGAAGAAAAGAAGTGAATGTTTGTACTTTTAGTATGAAAAGCAGCAGCCTGCTAGTTGCTTTGTCACGTAAACGCGTTGCTTGTACTATGTAATATTCCCTTCCGTTCGGTTGCCTGCAGGAGCTCGACAAGTTGGCAAGATGCTGCGCAGCTATGAGTTCCTCAAGGGAGGATTTTAAGGGCATTGAGATGTGGAAGTGAATACTGAAAACTGTTTAGAGACCTTGTCTTTTTTTTTTCAGGCAATGAAAGCATCAGTTGTAAAACGAGAGCCAAATGGTCCTCTCCATGTAGAGCTGTTTGAATCTTCGCTCTCCTGTCCAAGTTTGAATGTTCAGCTGGTGAAAATGGGCTTTGCTGAAATAGACCCATTGCAGTGTAATCTGTCTCGGTCAGACTTTTCATGTCTTTGTCCAGTTGATGGTAAATCACTAAATCCCCAGAGGTTAAACAACAATCAATTTTCTTCAGGTAGAGTGTGGGAATGAACTCAAATTTATATCCACCAGTAATTCTTGTTCAAGCGCCAGTTTTGTAAAGTTGCAGCACAGGCGTCGATCGACCATCGGTCGTATAGCATTCTTGTGACCCGTCACGCGAGGAGGAAAGGTTGCATGACGAGTCACAAGACTGTCTGCGTCGGAAGCTATCGGTCGTATACGGTATAGTACTTGATAAAAGTCACCTGAGTTGTTACCACTAAACATAATTACTTGTAACACTGCGAATGTTGGTAGATAATTAGGCCGCTTTCACCAAATACTAGACTCAAATAAAAGGGCTAAAAACTCGGAATAGAACAAAAACTTTACAAAGTTCACTTTTGCCGGAGGGACGAGCGTGTGACCTTGATCGTTATAGTCTCCTTGATCGTACTTGTTTTCTTTTAAACTTGTATTTTCGTCTTGTACTCAAGGCCCTAGCTGTTTCCCCGCGTAGTCGTGATCACAGCCCTCACACTTAAACCTTGCGCTAGAAGACTTGACACTTAAATGAGGTTTGTTATTGTTTAATATTTTGCAGCAGGACAGCAGCCATCACTTATAAAGAGGAAACTGGAGTCGCATCAGTGGGAAACGCTTTCAGTTCATTCTGATTGGGAAGACAACTTGATAGAGATAAAGGACAGGAACGATTTGTCACCAGCAGGATCTCATTCAGAATTGAGTGGGCGACAATCAAGAGAACAACTGTACGTCCCCCCACCCCCTGACAGCAATTTTGAATTGTTTTCTCCATCTCGTTCCAACAATACCGAACTTTCTGCACCAACTGGAGCAATAAGCAGGTTGTACCAGGATGCAAGCCTGTCATCTCGATCTTCCATCAGTGAACCTTGCGAATTTGAGCTTCCTCGCTCGGCGAATTTAGCCAGTGACACGAACCGTGATGCGTATCCGATCGCACCAGCAGAAGGAGAGTACAGTGTACTGAGGAATCTAGCTCGCCCTCCGTCTCCGTCTGCCACGAGTTCAGACACCAGTGGAATTTATTCAGATGCGAGTGTCAACAGCTTGTCAAGTACTGAGAGCGTTATGAACATAGAGTCTTTACCGCAGCAGAACGTTTTGGCTCCACAACAGTATGTCGATGATATTTCAACTCGACAGGATTGGAGGAAACAGCGAGAGGAGCTAGTTCAAAGAGACGAAGAACTGCAAAGGATCTTGGAGATGCCTCGTAAGGAAATGAAAAAAATGTTATCTTTACGACAGGAAAAGGAAAAGTTGGAAAGAAAAATCAGGTGAAGCAGCTTGTTGTTATATTGATATTGTTGAGAGTGAAAATGCGGTTTTCAATTGAGTATTGTAAATTCTGGGATTGCTATGTTGTACCAGCTGATGCTAAAAGCAATACACCGTCCTTAGATTGCATACCATAGACGGATTTTCCTTAACATGCACTAAATGACGTAAATATCTTGGTGCAAGGGCATTTATGACTGTTCGGTTATTAATAGGCACTTCTGATGATGTATGTTGAAGCATACGAAACATGGAGTAAAACCATAGTTAATATAATATGGAGATAGTTATGAAACTCGGCAAGTTTCTTTTTTTTATTTGGTTTTTGTTTTTGTTCACTGTTTTTGACCCTGACCATGCACAAACCACACCTTTTTTCTAAAAGACAGCCAAATCAAAAGTTTCGATAAATTTATTCAAAACTCATTTGGACGGTGGACAAAAGATTGTGCGTGGTCACCGTCAATTTAAAGTGAAGCGCGATGTCGCTGTTCTCACTTTTGAAGTTTCTTGAGAGTTTCATAAGCAGTCCATCTGTATGAACTATGCTAAAATGTAATTTCAGAGGATTCCCTTTGTATCTCATGTTTGTCACCGCTGATTGTGTTGTTCGTTCTAAAGCTGAGATGGCTAAAGAAAAAGAGTATAAAAGATCATCGCAGTGACAGAAGCAACTTAAGCGGTTGCTAAGAAGCCAAATACACAACATGATCTCTTCTCTAAATTAACGATTATCGTTAATTCGTAACTTGCTTTGAATTTACTATAATCGTTAATTTAGGACACTGTGTCCCGGGACTTGTGGTAGCAGAGAAAATAAGGAAGTACAAAATATTACATCCGTGGATTGGATTTGAACCATGAGTTTGTACTCTATAGGAACCGCTTCACCACTGAAGATCAAGACACAGCATACTCAAAATACTAACCCTGATCGCTACTGAAGAGTAATTAGGCCTGAGCTAGATTAGTAATTTAGGCCTAAGCTTCGAATTTAAAAGGTTGAGCTTTGTCTTTTGTTGAGTTTGGAAAGCGACCTTTTGCAGTGTTTTTTGTAAAAATTGCGTTCATAACTGCGAAGATCATAGCTTCACTTGATTTCATATCCGCAGTTCATATATGATTCATTTCATATATTACCATTTCATCATTAATATTGTTTGTTGCCGAGTGATAATACAGCATTATGAAATCGTGTTTAATGACGGTGTCTACTATTGTTATTGCGCATACGTTCTGCGCATCTCAAGATACTCGGGTTTCCTATCGGTAAACCTTTCTAACACAGGGATATTTTTGCGCCGTTTAAAAGTATCCGGAGAAAGTAGATCTTAGGAAGTACTCTTGGTATCCAAAAAGAAACTTGGGGGTTACCATGCATTTTTGAGAGGTATGTAAGCTTCAATTTGAGAAGAAAGCCTTCATCAAGTATTATTCATAAATCTTTGAAAAATGCGTGATTACCCCTAGTTTTCTTGTTGGATTTCGATAACGCTTGTTAAGATCTACATTTCCTGCATAATCATAAACTGGCGCGGGGCAAAAATATCTTTGAATTAGCTACTGGTGTGGTGGTCAAGTGGTTAGGTGACGAGTTAATCAACATTCCCAGGTTCGAGTCCTACGTCCATACACTTGGGTTGTCTCTTAAAAAATAGATTACCATTTCCCCATAATCCATATCAAGCTTTCATATTAACGATAACAGTAAATGATATAGTCAATTCACAAATTACGAATTAACGATAACCATTAGAGCGGTTTTCAATTGAGTGTCGAAAGTAATTTGCGAATTGCTTTGGTTTTGGATTACTTCACTCAGATTGGTTCAAAGTTCTCGCGCCGCTTTTTCAACCAATCAGAACTGAAACCAAAACCAATCGTGACTCGCGCGTGCACATTTTCCCGCGCTTTGTGTCGGCTACGTGTAATTACTTCGAGTTTTGATTGGTTTACTGGATTGTCTCCGTGCTTTTTGATTGGCCAAAGTAATTACTTTGGTTTTGGTTTTACCACACTCGATTGAAACTGGCTCTAATTCATGGTAGAGAATGGGCTGCAAATACACTTCCGCCCTGAAAATGCCTCAAGCTCTACTTTGCGATTGCGCTATGCACAGCACAACTGGATCTCTCAGTCCAACCAATGTGGCAAGGGATTGACCAACCTCGTTCCCAGGGTTTTCTCTTCTCTGCCTAAACGACAAAGTAGGCAGAGAAGAGAGATCCTGGGAACGATGTTTGGGATTGACTGTGGAATTCGTCATCAGTTTCTGGGTTTCATCTCTAGCTTGTTGTTGATTCTCGTGCTTTTTCCGGCAAATAATTGTTCCTCACATAAGTATTCGGATGTGAGTGTATGTTTGGGAAAAATGTCTTGCCTGGGAGAAATAGTTTCAACTGTTTAAAATTGTTTGAAATGTTTTGGCAGAAACTGCATGTCATTGCATGTAATCACAACTCTTTTTGCGATTTATTCATTAATTCTAAGTTCGTTTTCTTTGCCTACAGGATAAAAGGCCTTGAAAATCATATCTTGAAGCTCCAGAAAGAACTTAAACAGCTGGAAACGGAAAAGAAGGATTTGGAAAGTAAATGCAAACTATGATGTCCTTTTGGAGCAGCGTACATGGAGTTTTAATCGTGCACCAGTCCAGTCTGGCCATACCATCGACGCAAACTGGAATCTTCCCGCGGAGAGCTTTATTTTCCTGTCTGTTGGTACCT
>OX421448.1:21946032-21986032 GCA_949126865.1 Montipora capitata | reverse complement strand
TACTCAAACTCCGGATAACCATTGCTCAGGGGCACCCAACGTCAATTTTCGGAAAATATCTGTTCGGAACACGATTTGAGATCTAGAATTTTCGGAACATTTGTTGTAAAATGTCTTGTTTGCCTGCCTCTCCTAGGATTTTCGAACATCTGAAAAATGGTATAATTTCCCATTTTTAACGGATTTTTACCCTACAAAGGTCACCTAGATTTTTCGGGAGCCTTTTTTCTGGCTAAAAGTTTCGAAAAGGTAAGTTTTAATCCCTACAATTTTCGGATCACTAGCCTTTCAGCTAGGAAATCCGAACAGATGAAAACTTTTTAGGGGATAAAAATATGCCTATATCTACCGTTTAAATACTAAAATACGTTTAACAATGCTATATTTAAGTGGTTTTGAACTATATTCTCGTTGGGTGCCCCTGATTGCTATTCACCTCCGAGCAATTCACGCGGAATTTGCGCCCGAAATTGTTGTGATCTTTGCAGAAATAAATGAATTAAAATTATCTTTTTGTGGTATAACAAAGAGTGTTGTGTTAACAAAGAGTAAGATTAATTGTCTGGGTTATAAATCTTTAAAGTATTTTCGCGAAAAACGGACAGTCAAATCTCGTACTTGTTCTCGTCCTCGTCCAAAGAATCAAAAGGTCCCTAGTATTGGCAAGAAAAGGCATAAAAATGTGTTTCGATGTGCTGTCCAGGTGTCAATTTTCATATATGCTTCAAAAATCCTGTCTTCCATTTTCAGGCAAAAGAAAAGCAAGAGGACTTGGCAATGGACATGAAAATATTGGAAAAACTTTTGGAAGATACAAGGAATGAAGCGAAAGAGGAAACGCAGAGGAAGGTGTGTGCACGGAATTGTCGCGACTAAGTTAGTGATCTTAGAGTATGTTGGTTGCCACCTGTCACCGACAGATAACTTCGTTGTTTGTCTTTTCTCCGAAGTGGGTTCAAAGCTTACCAAAGCATTTTTATCATTCCGTCTATACTTGTAACTTTTGGGTTCATTAGGGAGATTACAAGACAGCAACGTCGACGACATTTAGAGTTCCGTATTCAGCAATAGCTCTGCACCCTCTGCGTTTAGCATGATTTTGGTACATTTCTGTGCCGTTTTTTGTGATTTACACCCCTACCCTTTTCATATGGTAACCCCTCGCCCCCTCCCCCCCCCCCCCCCCTCCCGTGCACGATGCATCAGCCGACAGTTGTAGCGTTAAATATGACAAGAATGGAGTAACAGTTGAGTGCAAAGGAATTGACTAAAGGTTGTATAGACTGGTAAGCACGGGTATAGGTTAGGTACGAATCGCCTGAATTTGGGTACGAATCCACTGGATTCCCCTATTTGCTCTTCTAGCCCGTTCATACCAGTTCGTTTTCGTAGTAGTTACTAGATATTTCAAATGCGAAACGACATAGAATGGTGGTCGTGATACTTGTTTCGTTCAACATTTTCATTTTTCACTTGAATTCATTAATTACGATACCGTACTAACTAAGAGGTTACAATACAGTCTACATTTCTGTATCATTTCAATCAACAGCGTGAAATGCGGGAGGAAAATTTGCGGTTTATGAAGTACTGTGAAATGAACCGAAAAGAGGAAGAAGACCGCGAAAAGGACCTGGAACGAATAGTCAATGAGGAAGTGGAAAAGAAATGGGCGCACACAATGGAACAGTACAAATTGGAGAGGGAAGCTCGCAAACAACTCTTGGCAAATGTAATGAAAACTAGACAAGAACAGATTGAGGAGAGAAGTAAGTTGACAGTGTATTGTCCAGCAAGCAACTCTAGCAGTCTTATAGTTATAGCGTGGCATATTCGCAACTGTTTCTATGGCTAAAAGGATTGCTTTTGTACAACGCTTCTTTTGATATCGTTCCCAGGAACTGTGTCAAGTCAGTAATGGGGAATGTGTGAAATGTAATGTTATAACTCGAGCCAATCATGTTGGGCGTAGAAGATCAAATGGATAAATGGGAGCACAAAGAGCGCGAAAACGCGTGCGACTAAGTCACAGTAGGCTCGAACTTCGGTGTAAGTTGGTTAGGAAGGTAGCGTGAAGTTTCTGACCAATCGTAAAGCATAATATATGGCCAATCGCAACAAGTACTATAAACCAACCAGAATTTTTGTTTGTTGTTTAATCGCCACTGGTTTAGGAGGCGGGATGTCTTATCGCGTCATCATTTGAACGTGCGCGCGTAAAGGTTGCCCCTTTGTGTTTTGGCTGCGAGTGGCACGGTGACAAGCAATTTGAGATCCCGCGTAACGGAGCACCCATCTATTAAACTCGCTCGTGTTTAGATAATCCCGCGTTAAAATCTCCCACCAGCAACGTTGGCTGTGGTCAGTCCAAGTCAGCAGATGATTCTTTCTGGCATACCGTTCAAAACGTTTTGAGAACCTGTTCAAAAATTCAATTCGTTTTGTTCACAGAGCTTTATGAGCCAGAGCAGTCTCCTGTAGTCGCTTCAAAAGACACTGTCACGAAGGAGAATATGATAGAAGGAACTCTATTGCATTGTTTGATTGATGATTGGAAATGGAAAGATCCTTTCCCTGCCATATCAGCGAATATTCAATTAAACTCTTTTTTTGAAAATTTTTTATTTAGACAGGCGAGCTGAACAAGAGCAGGAAGGTGAGCGAACAGAAAGAAAAGCCTTGTTGTTGGCAATCGAAGAACACAAACGTCTTGAAGCGGAGAACGACGAAAGAATAAAGAACAGAAATCTGTCGTATCAGCGTGACCTCGACATGCAAATCGATTATCAACGAAGTGTCAAAACCAAAGAACTGGAAGAAGAGGAAAGAGAATTTAGAATGGGACAGGTCAGTACGATAAAAATAACTGCGGCTTGCAGTCCGTGATAAGCCAGGCAGGAGTTGAAAGATGAGATGGATCTCACCGTCGGCACAGATCTGTACAGCGCCGTATTGTATGTAGCGTAGGTGGGCTCTTCTTTGGTGGTTTCTACTTTCCTGACGTGGACCAATAACCATTCTTTTTGCAACTCTTCGACTCCACGTCATCCAAGCTCTCGATAAATTGAAATCCACTCTCGCCCTTCATCCGCACCAAGCAAGTTGTTTAACGCCCCAGACGTCACCTTATTTTACGTTTGTTGTCGTACTGCAGAGCCGTTAAACGCTAAACCCCGGCAGATTATAAAATGAACCAAGGAGTTATTTCTCTATTCTCAAATGTTGGCCAATGCTGATATTCGGCAAAATTGTACATCAGAGGAAGTCAATTTTTAAAAAAACAAAAATAAGCAAAAGAAACTTTCAGCTAAAAATTGAAAAAATTAAACCAAAGCTAAAGTTAAGTTAATCGTCTTTCGAACAACTGGCCCCAGAATATTGTTTAGGTTTCATTATTGTGTACAAAATTTTCACTCCCTGACTTTTCTCATCTGTAATTTACCCTTGTCTTGTATTCTTAAGAATTCTTTGTTGTCATTGGATTGCAAGCAAACAATTTAGCCTCAAGAATTATATAAAGGCGGAATTTCTAAGAAATTGAACTTTTGAAAATACCCGCAGAACTGTCGAAAAGTCGCAATATTTATCGCTCGTCTGTATAAGTTGAAGAAAAAACAACCAGAGCATAATATTTCGAAACTGATACCAATATTTTTATATTTTTTTGTCGAATCGCTCTGTAATATTCGCTCGTCATGCACTTTCTAGCCCATGCATAAACCAAGCATACTTGCTGAAACGAAAGGGGTACGCGGCTTGCCGCAAGCAACAGAAAAACGGAAGAAATACTGTAGGCCAAAAGTATAAACTTGTCGGCGGCTCCTTAAAAACCACACATGTCCGAGTTGCATATTGCCAGGACTGAGTCGTTTTTATTCTGCGCATTGTACTTTTTCTTCCACCGAAACCAATTCAGTTCCTCTTTCTATACTTTCTATACTTGTTGAAGAGCGTTCGACAGTCTCTCTTGAAGCAAAGGAGAAGTCATTTCACTTTGTCGACACCATATCAAATCAAGATAAAGTGTTAATACTGTCATGTGATCATGCTGTCGACGTGCCCACGTTATGACTGTTGATATACGTGAGTTGTTTGGTCTGTGACAGGAAATTATATGTTGCCTCCACTACTCAACCGGACACTCGAGCTAGATGATATTCCCGGAAGGGGGGGGGGGGGGGGGGGTTTAGAGTTATGTGATCAATATTTACCGCAGGGAACCTTCCAGTGATTTACACGTGTCGACACGTACGATTATTTAAGATAAGTGCACGAGATTAAAAGAGTTTTTCTTGGGATGTTTAACATTACTGCATTCGTCCCCCTTTAGTCTCTGAGAAAAAAGATTGACAATTCACACGAGTTTAAGGACGATGCCTACTATTGTTATTGCGCATACGTTCTGCGCATCTCGCGCATCTCGAGATACTCACGTTCACGAGAAACAATGCGGAGGAAGCAGAACTCGGCAAGTGCTCTTGGTATCAAAAAATAAATTTAGGGTAACCATGCATATTTCAGAGATAATTAAGCTTCAATTTGGAAAATAACGTCATATATTGCTTTGTACTCTACAGCCTTTTAGGAATATTGTTGATTGAGTTTCTTTCAAAAGTACGTGATTACCCCCAATTTTCCTTTTGGATTTTAATAGCACTTGTTAAGATCTGCTTTTCTGTGGCTTTTCTCGCATGTTCATAAACCGGGAAAAAATACCATTGAATTAGTAGCACCGTCATTAAGATATTCTATTTTCTCTTCCCAACAGGAAGCCGAAGCTGAATACCAGCGGAAGTTAAAAGAGGCGCTCGAACGACCGACCATCGATAAAGTACACCCCATGAGAATTGTAGGAACGGCGCTCAGAAGTAGCTCGCACTGATGTTTAGTTTGAGTTATTAAACGCGTATTAAAGCCAATTTGGATTAATGTTTCGGCATCCATAGCGTTCTCGACTTGTCAGTCTTGTAAATAATATTTGTGACAGTTTTTTTTTTTAAATCTTGTGTCGCAATTCTCTCAAATATACAGTAATTTCTGGTAATATCGACCGGTGTTATTTTTGTGTGTCACAAAACTAACTTAAGCTACCTTGTTTAAATCATCGTGTAACGCATGAGATAATCAACATCCTTCTGTAATTAAACTGTAAATTATGGATATGTGATCTTTGCAGCCGAATACTGCTCCGTACATTCAGTACAATAATACAATACAATGCTTACAGTACTTTTTTCACCACTCCCCATAGGGGCTTTTCAGGGCCAATGAAACACAATCAACGAAATGACAGAACAGAACAACAACAATGAAAAAACTTGCCGGAGGCAAACCAGTTGGCTATTTACAAGTACGGCCGAGAGGTTGAACCAGGGGCTTACCAGGAACAAATTCAACGAGTGGTCAGAACGGGTCTTGATCCCGGGAACCCCAGATCTTAAGGCAAGCGACCTAACCAGTGGGCCGCACTGTCTCCTCTATGTCGCCATTTATCTCTATCATTTAGTCAGTTTAAAGGCTACGGATGCGCTCTCCAATTTTTTTTTTATAATCGTCAACCCGGCAATCTTCAATTGTCCGTTGCCCAAGCACTTGAAACACGAAAACATGTGTCCGATATTCGTTGGTTTTTACTCCCTGGGGGCTGGGTGGGAGCAGGGCTGACGCAGTTTTCCCACCGAAAACCCTTAAATAACAACGACCACAAGCAGGTTTATTGAGCCCGCGAGACTGAGCACCCCCAGCAAACCATTGTGTTAACGAAAACCGCTGGTCAGCAACCTAGTTCTGGTCATTGCTGTCTAAGGTCTTCCATTCCCACCAGTGTGGCCAGACTTGACGTCATATGTCAATTTCAATGCATTGCAATATCATCACAGTCGTAGGCGACCCGCAATAGACCTTATTCACGATAGCCGCCATGTTGGATTTGTTATTATCATGCAAATTAGCTACACACTTCTGAGGGGGCAAACAACACAAGTTCGAGAGGTTATAACGAACATCTTCGCCACACAGATGATTTGTTTCATGTTCATTGAATGTTTATCACCTAAGTAGTAAAACAGAATGCTTGTACAGGTTACTTCGATTTTTTTTACTGAAAAATTAGCAGATAACGAAGTAGAAAGTCAAAATGTCGGAGGCAATCAAAAGATATAAAATTATTATAAAAGGTACTTAATTCTAAATTCTAAAATGTACTTTTAGCAATATTTCAACGTGCCGATTTTCCGCAATTTGCTTTTATTCCAATGTTTGCCCCCCAGCATAACACATGGCTAATTTGCGTGACAATTTGAAAACCAAGATGGCCGCTATCGTGAATAAGGGCTATTAGCGAAGCTCATGATGCTAGGCGGGCAACCTTTCTAAAACAAGTCCTGTCTCTGTTGTTGAACACATATTAAATAAAATCCTGTTAAAATCACGAAGTACATACAAAATAAGAAATCAGTTTTTTATTTAATTAATTACACAGTTATCAAGATACACAGTTGAAACATGACTAATTGCAATTAAATTTTAAAATGATTAGATTTGAATTTAAAGTTAGATTTATCGAAAAGTTACTTTAACTTTAATAGCGGACGAAAGATATTTGCAAATTTCCGTGCAGCGTAAGTCAACATTCATCTCCTCAATTACCATTATGTGCGTTGAGCTTGTTGGTTCTGCTTTGCTCCAAGAGATTTTTCTCAGGTATACCGGTTTTCTCCTCTCCTCAAAAACCCATTGTTTGATTTAGTTCTATGTACCGTGGCCCCAATTTAACGCGAGCAAATAAGCGGGAACAACATACACAAAATCAAAAGCGCTTTGATTATTATTGCATGTCTTTTCTTCTGTGTTTGTTACCTTTTTCTCATGCTTTTGGCGTTTAGTGAAAACTACTTAGCCTTACGAGTTGCGAAAACCTGGTAATTATTATTGATCATTAAACATCCTGCCCGTGCCTTTTCCCGAGTCACACTTCACCTCCTTTGGGACTGAAAATCGGAGAATATTTTTTTCCTATGGTTGGAAACACGTAATTCGGAAAAATCTTGAAAGCTTAAGAGCAAAACCCATCGACAGTTATCTGTCTTCCGGGCTCTCAAAAAAGGGAAAAAATCCCGCAGAGTGAACAAGCTACCTTAAAAGGTGATGCGACAGAGGATACCTAAACTTCGAGCCAGGATTCGAGCTAGGATCCGAGCCAGGATCCGAGCTAGGATCCGAGTCAGGATCCGAGCTAGGATCCGAGCCAGGATCCGAGCTAGGATCCTAGCCAGGATTCTAGCCAGGATTCGAGCTACAATGATCTTTTTCCGCTATTTTGAACATGATATGTCACATAACCAGGTTTCCTTGTTTGTGTTTCTGCTTCTGTAAGGTAAGGTAAGGTAAGGTAAGGTAAAGTAAATTTATTTCGCCAGGGTGGCCCATTCAGCAACGAGGCTGGTATTGAGAGGGGCCCTGGACTAAAAATATAATTCACGTCACAAGTCATGTGGAGTAACTCGTAGGAAGCGAACTCTTGATTTTTTTTGATAGCACCCAAGTTTATGTATTTATTCAAGTCGACACTTGCCTTTTATGCCCGTTGTGCGTCCCAAGATCGGGATAGAGGTATGTGCATTTATGTTCTGAACCTCTAAACACTCTTTGTTTATGCTTATCGTTTTTAGTACGAAGTAGAATATTGGGCAAGATACTTCGAGCGAGTAAAATGCAAGTTCCTGATGGAATATTTTCGTTAACTTCCTGTAGGGATAGCTGGGGCGTATATGAACTCCCTTGCAGGGTAGGTGAGGTAAGTGGCCCCTTTGCAAATACTAAGAAATTGCTTCCTGCTCACTCCCCATCGATTTCTTTGGTCCTTCGCATATTCTAGGGAGTAGGGGAGAGGATTTTTTAATAGCAACATCGAAAATAAAGATGCGTCTTGTATCGTGGTTTTCTTTTTCTTCTGAGGTTATTGCTACTACCTGCTGTGAGCCAGCTCTGAAAGGAGATTCGAATTCACTTTCGTCTGAAACATAGAAAAGCATTTAATTGCCTTTCTGCTGCAAAACTGCAACACTAAACAGCAAACAAAAGGGCCATTCAACTTAAACAACAGCGATTTGCAAAGGCTCACCTCTACTTGCCTCCATCTTGATATAAAGAAGAACCAAATCACGTGATCAAAATGGCGGGAAAAACTAAAGGCGCAAACAGTCTGGGCGCACAAAGGGAGGATCGTAGCTCGGATCCTGGCTCGGATCCTGGCTCGGATCCTGGCTCGGATCCTGGCTCGGATCCTAGCTCGGATCCTAGCTCGGATCCTGGCTTTATACTTAGTTTATCTCGATGCGACAGCAATCATACCCAGTAAGTGTTCAAACAACAGCATTGTCGTGAGACACAAGGCGCTGCAGCGAAAACCAGGTCAGGATTTGAGGAACCCAAAACGTCCATACCAAGGTAGGAGTCGGTAAGACTACTTTTAAAGCGTTTCTTGCGAATGCTTTCCTTTTCTCAATGTTGCCGGATACCTTAATCGCCGTTTTTCGCCTGGTATAAAGCAATCTGTCTCAGCCGGTGAAAAAGAAAGAGTGTAGTCACTAGTTCGCAATTAGAGCTTGAAATTGGGGGGAGAGGAGAAGAAAGCTTATTTTAAAAACTTACGGCTATATTCGCTGTCACCCATGTATAATTTATCTCTTTCCTTATGTCTTAAGTAGTTATCATGAGGAGCTTAAGCCGACTCAGGAATTGTCAGCTGGACGTCTCCTAACGGTGTAGATATCCGTCAACAAAGGCTAAAAACATAACACAAAAGGTGTTTTGTATTCAGAAAAGTGTTAAAGCATTATTCAGGATCGATCAGATTGTACTGTGAACTTACGTTAAGCGAAAAAAGTATTATTTTTTATTGAATGACCATATTTAGGGGCGAGATGAATTTTGTGGGGAACACAAATCTATTTCAGTTCGTTTGCGCGCATCGACAGTGGCGGTTAGTGCTGGGACACGGAACCATTTTTCGTTCTATAGGATTCATGGATTAACTCTCTCACCCGGGGAAAAATGGTACAGCCTGGCTTTCAAATAAACTGGTTGGTCGAAATTTTAGCCAATGTGTCGAAGGAAGGTTTTTTCAGCTCTTTTGAAGCGAGATTTCACGCCTTCAAGTCGGTAATTTTTTGCGGGAAAATGGTGATCACGTACCGAAATTCTGCGGTCTAATCTGCAGATCGCGGGTCGCAGGTCACAGGTTGCAGGTCATTGTTTCACCAATACAGAAAGTATCCTAAACATTCTTAAAAGCTAACCTTAGGCCTAAAAACATTTGTTTAGGCCTAATTAGGCCTAAGGTTAGCTTTTAAGAATTTTTGGGATACTTTCTGTATTGGTGAAACAATTACCTGCGACCTGCAGATTAGACCCGCCGTCCGAAATTCTGGTAAAAACGTGGACGAAGCTTACGGAATAACTTTGGTTGGCCTCTGTGGGGGGATTAATTGAGCAGTCGTCGTCTGAATGTCATGGATTTCTGTATTCAGACGTTTTCAAGCGAGTTATGGAGGCAGTAAACAATGTTGATGTCGGGGAATTCGGTGCTGGAAGCCTTCCCGGTATACAGGCTCACGCTCAAACGTTGAGGTAAAATAATTGCTGTTAGGTTCAATTTCATGATATCAGGATATCATGATAGCAGGAAAACGATAAGTATGTGATTAATATTGTATGTGCCAGCTGTGACATGCTGGGAAATCGATTAGCCCGGAATGAAATCTTACACAGCTACAATTGGGCATTCTAAATTTCCCAGTTCCTCAGTTATCGAGTTCCATAAGTATAAAACTTAAAAATGGTTTGCTTTAAAATCAGAAAAGAACTAATTCACCGTTGCTGTTGAGAAAAGTGTATGCCAGGCAAAACAAGTTGCATCTCGGTAGCCTGAAAGTTAAGAAATAATTTGCCTGTGTTTAAATTAACAAATACACCAATACATCCCTAACGTTTCATGTTAAACCGGAGAATTAGGGAAGCAGATGTTCGAAGGAGTAATAGCTGTTGAGTTTTATACCTGAGTTATCGAGTTCCATAAGTATAAAACTTAAAAATGGTTTGCTTTAAAATCAGAAAAGAACCAATTTACCGTTGCTGTTGAGAAAAGTGTATGCCAGGCAAAACAAGTTGCATCTCGGCAGCCCGAAAGTTAACTGAGAAATAATTTGCCTGTGTTTAAATTAACATTTACACCAATACATCACTAATGTTTCATGTTTAACTGGAGAATTAGGGAGGCAGATGTTCGAAGGTGTAATAGATGTTGAGTTTTATTCCTCAGTTATCGAGTTCCATAAGTATAAACTGACTTAAAAATGCAAGGAAAGGTTACGTTTATACAAACGTTGGCCGTGTAGCACTTATATTTTAAACAGAGTTAACTGAATAGAGTGTAATGTGAAGTGCTAGATTTCTATCCCATATGAACCATGTGAGCGTTAGCCCTACTGATGGAAATGGGCCCACACAAGGACAGAGAAAAACTCTGACCAGGGTGGGGCTAACAGTAGGGCTAACGCTCACATGGTTCATATGGGATAGAAATCTAGCACTTCACATTACACTCTATTCAGTTAACTCTGACTTAAAAATGGTTTGCTTTAAAATCAGAAAAGAACTAATTCACCGTTGCTGTTGAGAAAAGTGTATGCCAGGCAAAACAAGTTGCATCTCGGTAGCCTGAAAGTTAACTGAGAAATAATTTGCCTGTGTTTAAATTAACAAATACACCAATACATCACTAACGTTTTATGTTTAACCGGAGAATTAGGGAAGCAGATGTTCGAAAGAGTAATAGCTGTTGAGTTTATTCCTCAGTTATCGAGTTCCATAAATATAAAACTTAAAAATGGATTGCCTTAAAATCAGAAAAGAACCAATTCATCGTTGCTGTTGAGAAAAATGTATGCCAGGCAAAACAAGTTGCATCTCGGTAGCCTGAAAGTTAAAAAATAATTTGCCTGTGTTTAAATTAACAAATACACCAATACATCCCTAACGTTTCATGTTAAACCGGAGAATTAGGGAAGCAGATGTTCGAAGCAGTAATAGCTGTTGAGTTTTATTTCTCAGTTATCGAGTTTCATAAGTGTAAAACTTAAAAATGGTTTGCTTAAAATCAGAAAAGAACTAATTCAGCGTTGCTGTTTGAGAAAAGTGTATGCCAGGCAAAAAAAGTTGCATCTCGGTAGCTTGAAAGTTAGGATATAATTTGCCTGTGTTTAAATTAACAAATACACCAATACATCACTAACGTTTCATGTTTAACCTGAGAATTAGAGAAGCAGATGTTCGAAGGAGTAATAGTTGTTGAGTTTTATTCCTCAGTTATCGAGTTCCGTAAGTATAAAACTTAAAAATGGATTGCTTTAAAATCAGAAGAAAACCAATTCACCGTTGCTGTTGAGAAAAGTGTATGCCGGGCAAAACCGTGACAAGTTGCATCTCGGTAGCCTGAAAGTGAAGATATAATTTGCCTGTGTTTAAATTAATTTGAAATAAAGAGAATAAAGAAAAAAAATTCCATTTTTTAATTGCATGATGCTGGCCGTTGTAAACCGTGTTTTAGAAAATATTTCAAATTGATTTATTGTGCCTCTGGACCGTATTTTGACTCGTCACTCAAAATTATTTTAAAGTAATTTGAGATATTTGTCGTCATTAAAAACTTTATGACGAAGTCGGCCCAACAAATGTGTCGAGATTAACACCTCTCTCTCCTTTGTCTCTCGCTCTGCCTTAAAGTGTGAGTCTTGTTACAACTCCCACTGACATTTAGGTAATTTTTTTTTTACCTAAACAGCTGGGACCCACATTTCTGACCCAAGTTAAGCTCCTCATTAAAAAAATTCACCACAAGGAATAAACAGGAGATGAATATTCAAAAGAGCAGAACGCTAGCTGAAAGCTGTTCGGTGTCGCTATTGTTGGTCTCACGTCGCCGTTGGACTTTTCAAGTTCTGTTCAAGAGTTAACAACTTTCTTGAAAGTCTGACTATGTATTCAAATTGATTAAGTGAACATTGCATAAAGTCTGAATGGAACAAGAAACATGGCCTTTTGCATGGGGACTTTATCAACTCTTGCCACTTCTTTACATGTGCGGCACGGTTCAGCTCGTGTGTGCGCCTAATTAAATGTTCCAAGATAGCTTGCGCGGATTTTTTTATGGATCGGGCATTATATTTGACTCATAAAGTGTTTTCTGATCCTATGGATTTCGAACGCTAAAATTTGAGAGAATTCGTCGAACAAGTTGCATTCAATCAGAATTCTAAAAAGTGAGAAAGTAACAATGCAGATAATTATATAATCATTTTTATGTTAAAAACATGAAGTAACCAGTTCATACTTAGTATAAATGGTTGTAGGGAGTGAGACGAATCTGCGAAAGACGCAAACGGAAGTGACGTCATGAAATAGAAGGTACGAACAACCGCTGACTATCTGTAGTAGCTGTGCAGTATCAACAAAAGCCACATTTCTAAGCCATTTGGTCTATTGATTTTTTTTTTCGCCTTTATTACATTTGCTCTGAAACACACAACACTTACACAATGGCACAAGAACCAAAACGACCTAGGATCAATTTAAATCGCTTTAGAAAAGTTCGCTAATCTGGGAATTCACAACGTGCATGAGTGCCCAGCCGGAGTGGACTTCTGGGAGTCACAGGGTGTTGAATGACTTGGCCGGGGTAAAATTAGCCTCAAAGAAAAAATATAAGTCACTTGTATTATACTGGCTGTTGTTAACTGACCTCATTAAGCAGGGTTTTCGTATTTAGCAAAGGAAGATTGGCGATATTCTGTCATTGATGTTGATTTTTATCTGAGAGCTACGCGAGTCTTTTTGGAGAGACAGCATGCGGGCGGAATTCCTGTCGGTATTTCATTTGCAAAACTGAGGCTCATTTATAGGTTCTGTCTATTATACCGCTCAGCGTTATAACGAAAAATTGAGTATGGTCCGAGTTGATGAAATATTGAAGTGTACTCATTGTAATTCCGAGTGGGTTCTTCCTGTTGTGTTATTATTTTGTTCAATATGGCTTACATGTTTTTGCATGTGACTAAAAACTAAATTCTGTCGTGTGATTAGTGAAATGATGCTATTGAAAGAAGTTTCTGCCTGTGGTTCACTTTATCAGTACTCCCTATAGCTACTTACTGTCACTCTCAGTGAAACCCATTGGCAAGCCGGGCATCATTGTACAAGGCAACTCTAACTCGTAAGGCGTCTTAGGGCCTGGCCAAACGAGAAATATAAATGGCGTTTAAACAACATCAACATTGTTTGGTGACCAAACATGCTGACTCAAGTAAATTAAGGCATGGGCCCCAACCTGGCGAACTAGCAAACACCGAAACAATAACGAAGTTGACACCATCCTTCTAAATGAAAATCAGGTCAAGTTCATTATGTTATGCAAGACAAAAGAATAACAAAATGTCATCCAAAGAGAAATACTTGGGAGGGAAAAATTACACACCTTCAAAAAAGAAAAATACCCATTGTTTGATTTAGTTCTATGTACCGTGGCCCCAATTTAACGCGAGCAAATAAGCGGGAACAACATACACAAAATCGAAAGCGCTTTGATTATTATTGGATGTCCTTTCTTCTGTGTTTGTTACCATTTTCTCATGCTTTTGGCGTTTAGTGAAAACTACTTAGCCTTACGAGTTGCGAAAACCTGGTAATTATTATTGATCATTAAACATCCTGCCCGTGCCTTTTCCCGAGTCACACTTCACCTCCTTTGGGACTGAAAATAGGAGAATATTTTTTTCCTATGGTTGGAAACACGTAATTCGGAAAAATCTTGAAAGCTTAAGAGCAAAACCCATCGACAGTTATCTGTCTTCCGGCTCTCAAAAAAGGGAAAAAATCCCGCAGAGTGAACAAGCTACCTTAAAAGGTGATGCGACAGCAATCATACCCAGTAAGTGTTCAAACAACAGCATTGTCGCGAGACACAAGGCGCTGCAGCGAAAACCAGGTCAGGATTTGAGGAACCCAAAACGTCCATACCAAGGTAGGAGTCGGTAAGACTACTTTTAAAGCGTTTCTTGCGAATGCTTTCCTTTTCTCAATGTTGCCGGATACCTTAATCGCCGTTTTTCGCCTGGTATAAATCACTCTGTCTCAGCCGGTGACAAAGAAAGAGTGTAGTCACTAGTTCGCAATTAGAGCTTGAAATTGGGGGGAGAGGAGAAGAAAGCTTATTTTAAAAACTTACGGCTATATTCGTTGTCACCCATGTATAATTTATCTCTTTCCTTATGTCTTAAATATTTCTTGATAAAAAAATTCACCACAAGGAATAAACAGGAGATGAATATTCAAAAGAGCAGAACGCTAGCTGGAAGCTGTTCGGTGTCGCTATTGTTGGTCTCACGTCGCCGTTGGACTTTTCAAGTTCTGTTCAAGTAGTTAAAAACTTTCTTGAAAGTCTGACTATGTGTTCAAATTGATTTAGTGAACATTGCATAAAGTCTGAATGGAACAAGAAACATGGCCTTTTGCACGGGGACTTTATCAACGCCTGCCACTTCTTTACATGTGCGGCACGGTTCAGCTCGTGCGTGCGCCTAATTGAATGTTCCAAGATAGCTCGCGCGTTAAGCTCGCGCGGCTTTTCATGGATCGGGCATGACATTTGACTCATCAAGTGCGTTGTGTTTTCTGATCCTATGGATTTCGAACGCTAAAATTTGAGTGAATTCGTCGAAAGAGTCGCATTAAATCAGAATTCTAAAAAGTGAGAAAGTAATGCAGATAATTATATAATAATTTTTATGTTAAAAACATGAGGTAACCTGTTCATACTTAGCATATATGGTTGTGGGGAGTGGGACGAATCTGCGAAAGACGCAAACGGAAGTGACGTCATGAAATAGAAGGTACGAACAACCGCTGACTATCTGTAGTAGCTGTGCAGTATCAACAAAAGCCACATTTCTAAGCCATTTGGTCTATTGATTTTTTTTTCGCCTTTATTACATTTGCTCTGAAACACACAACACTTACACAATGGCACAAGAACCAAAACGACCTACGATCAATTTAAATCGCTTTAGAAAAGTTCGCCAATCTGGGAATTCACAACGTGCATGAGTGCCCAGCCGGAGTGGACTTCTGGGAGTCACAGGGTGTTGAATGACTTGGCCGGGGTAAAATTAGCCTCAAAGAAAAAAAAATAAGTCACTTGTATTATACTGGCTGTTGTTAACTGACCTCATTAAGCAGGGTTTTCGTATTTAGCAAAGGAAGATTGGCGATATTCTTTATTCACTGCTGTACATGTCAGTGATGTTGATTTTTATCTGAGAGCTACGCGAGTCTTTTTGGAGAGACAGCATGCGGGCGGAATTCCTGTCGGTATTTCATTTGCAAAACTGAGGCTCATTTATAGTTTCTGTCTATTATACCGTTCAGCGTTATAACGAAAAATTGAGTATGGTCCGAGTTGATGAAATATTGAAGTGTACTCATTGTAATTCCGAGTGGGTTCTTCCTGTTGTGTTATTATTTTGTTCAATATGGCTTACATGTTTTTGCATGTGACTAAAAACTAAATTCTGTCGTGTGATTAGTGAAATGATGCTATTGAAAGAAGTTTCTGCCTGTGGTTCACTTTATCAGTACTCCCTATAGCTACTTACTGTCACTCTCAGTGAAACCCAAGCCGGGCATCATTGTACAAGGCAACTCTAACTCGTAAGGCGTCTTAATTAGGGCCTGGCCAAACGGGAAATATAAATGGTGTTTAAACAACATCAACATTGTTTGGTGACCAAACATGCTGACTCAAGAAAATTAAGGCATAAGCCCCAACCTGTCGAAGTAGCAAATACCAAAACAATAACGAGGTTGACGCTATCCTTCTATGGAATACCATGAAAATGAAAATCAGGTCAAGTTCATCATGTTATGCAAGACAAAAGAAAAACAAAATGTCATCCAAAGAGAAATATTTGGGAGAAAAAAATTACACACCTTCAAAAAAGATTAGATGGGGTTAATGTGACCGCAATGGAAAAACGGCAAATCAAAGAAGAAATAAGTGTCATAAATCTACAGAGAGATGAAATTTCCGAATAGAAAACAAAAGGCGCGATTATACGTTCTAGAGGACGATGGTACAAAGACAGCGAAAAAAATACAAAATACTTCCTCAATCTAGAAAGCGGCACAGAAAATCATAAAAAGACTGCACCTGTCAGACAATGAAGTTGTCAATACAGAAGAAGAAATTCTAAAAAAGGCCAAATCATTTTACCAAAAGCTATACTCTTCAACAGTGTCACGTGATAACCAATATGACGAAATTTTCTTTCCCCACGGAAACGTTGCAACACTGACTGAACGAGAGCAAAACGAATGTGGATGCCTCTTGACGGAGGCTGAATGTGGAAAGTCTTAAATCTATGCAGTCAAATGAAAGCCCAGGAACGGATGGTTTATCACCGGAGTTTTATAAAGTGTTCTGGAAGGATATATCTTTCTATCTTCTAAATGCCTTGAACCATGCAATACACTATGGGTTGTCTATCTATCACTCAGAGGAGAGGAATAATTACCTTCATACCTAAAAAGCATAAACCAATAAATATATTAAAAAACGGGCGTCCCATCACTCTTCTTAATTATGACTACAAAATTGCCTCCAAATGCATTGCAAATCAAATTCAAAAAGTCTTGCCCGGCAAAGCTTATGAATAACGAAACTGGTTTCTAATTAAAACTAGATTCATCGAAGAAAACACACGACTTCATCGGTATAATACACTACCCCAGCACGAAACAAATTCCTTGCTCGGTTACTATTCATTGATTCAGTTCGAGAAAGCCTTTGATAGCATTGAATGGGCCTTTATTGAAAATACTTCTGGATGTTCTTTAGAGGCATGGTTTAGGCTCTTCTACAACAACATCAGTAGCTGTCAGGGTCGGCCAGGGTTTTTAGGTATACGGTATACAGGGGCTTTTTAAATCGGGTATACGGTATATATATTGCAGCTTAAATACAGGTATTCGGTATATCACTTTCTTTGGATTTCAGGTATACAGTATACAATGCTTCCATTAATTTTGGGTATTTTTGGGTATTTTGGCGAATTTTTTATCCGGGTATATTGGTATACCACTACCTCCCCCCCCCCCTCCCCCCTGGCCGAACCTGAGTCTGATTTTTTTCCCTCTGTTGCGTCGGGGAGTAAGACGCATGTCCACTGTCTTCATATCTCTTTCTCGTCTGTGCAGAAATTTTGGTAAGTGCGGTTAGAAACGATAATGAAATCAGAGGATTCAAAGTTCTAGAGAAAGGAAGCAAAATCTCTCAATATGCCGACGATACAACCTTAATTCTTGATGGATCAGAATCATCCTTTTCCAGGTACTACAAAAAGACTGCTTTGGATTGGTTCGTATAAAAACTCGGAAACTACTATTCCATCTTCTAAGCCAATTCTATGAGCAAAAGATAAAGTATATGTTTTAGGAGTTTGTCAAAATCTATCGACGCATATTTAAACACGAACTTCACGGAAAAAATAAACAAACTTCAAAGTATCCTTAACAACTGTTCGGCAAAAAGATTCACCGTCCTACTAGGAAAGATCACCGTCCTAAAATCATTGGCGATATCACAAATGGTCTATTTGCTCTCATCTCTACCGACCTCTCAAAAAACATGGCAAGATGTCAGTACAAAATTATATGACTTCCTTCGGGACGGGAAAGGTGATAAAATGAAAAGAACGGAAATTATTGACAACTATATTACGGGAGGATTAAAAATGATTGATACCCGAAATTTCAATACATCTCTCAAAGTGAAACGGCCGCAAGGCTACTTAGATTCAGATAATAAAGGCAAATGGAAGGTTTTAATTGATTATATTGAAAGGTCCGGCGGTAGGCTGTTGATCCTACAACAACGCGATGCAAAACAGCTTGTAATACAAGATCCGTTGGTGAAGAAGGTTATAGAGTACTAGTGGACCATTATAAATTATCGTGAGAAAAATTTAGACTTGGAATCGGCATACATATGGCATAATTTGCTGATTATCATGGAGAAAAAGCCCTTCTTTTACAAATCATGGTTTAATGCAGGCCTTGCTGAAAACACAACAGTCCATTGGGAAATAATCTATTTGCTAGCCTTTAAATGCACTAAAGAAACAAAACTTAGAGAATTTCAATTCAGACTTCTTCATCGAAGAATTGCGACTAACGATTTTGTCAACAAAATAGGATTACAACTGTCTGATCATCTTTGTACGTACTTTCTGCGGAGAAGAAACTAAAAATCTAAGTCATTTATTCCTGAGGTGTAAATACTCCCAAATCCTTTTGGGAAAAATGTTCTCAATGGTTTGCAAAAACCATCTCCAATATGGAAGGATTCGTCCCCTCAGAGGCCATACTTCTCGGTATAGTTACTGAATCAAAAAAAAAAAAAAAATTATTACACCAGCTGATACTTGTCGCCAGATATTATATTTACTCTCAAAAAAGAAACCGTACAGTTTTCAATTTACAATACATGTTTCGACATACTAATGTCATCTTCAGTTGCAAATGAGCTTTGTTAACGGTTGTACACTTAAAAAAAGCTCATTTGCAACTGAAGATGACATGAGTATGTCGAAACATTTATTGTAAATTGAAAACTGTCGTTTCTTTTTTGAGAGTTATTGTTACTCTGCTATCTTTACGTCCGTTTGGAAATATTATATTTACATTTTTAAACTGAAGGAAACAGGACCTAGTCTCGAAATATACAATCAGCTTATTTACAATACTTTATAAATCGAAAAAGAAAATTGCAATAGTTAATAACTCCATGCATTTTTTCAAAACGAAATGGCCCTGTTTCAAAAACATAGAACATTTTCAATCAATCAATCAAGTGAGTGATGCGAGGCGTGGAAGAACCCCTGTTACTGTATTTGTGTTTGTATTTGTCTTCTAAGTTTTTTTTTTTTAGAGTAATGTTGTATAGTTGAGCCATAAACTAGTATTGTTGCATTGTAAACCTGTGTGTATTGTTATTATTAGAGGTTCTGTAGAGTTTAAGTCTTACTGTAAGTGTGTAAATTGAAAAAAATAAAAAAAACAAAGAAAGAAATATAAAACAAGAAGAAAATTGTAGCGTGCTTTTTTACGTCAGACAGGTGATTAATTACTTCTTATTAACCGAGCTGGAGGCCCGTTGGCGATTTTCATTCATAAGCAACTTTTCAATTTAAGGAGAACTACAAGGAAAGGTTACGTTTTTACAAACGTTGGCGGTTGTTGGCCGTGTAGCACTATAAATTTCAACTTAACTGGTTCATATGGGGTACAAACATAGCACTTCACATTACTCTCTAATCAGTTAAGTCTGTTCAGTTTATGGCCCTAGTGCAATGCTGTGTAAATGAAGTAGAAAAAAAAAAAGACAAATTAGCGGGGTTTCTACTTCAATTTGCTGTCGGACATCTTTCCGTCAAAATTCTGCTCCTACATTAAGTCCATTGAAATGTAATGCATTATAACTCATAATGATTGGCATGTTAATATAAAGGTACTGAATAGCAATAAGCTTTAATTTAGGATATACGTAGTACTTCTGTTTGAGGATTTTAATAAAAACCACGATGTAGGAAAAAAAATAACAGTGAACACCTTTGCAGGATAATTGACACGAGATCGCTCGACAACTTAAATCAGGTGAACTTGCAATGTTGCTAGTGAAATTTTGTGCATCTTGTCTTTTTTTTAAATTCCTGTCTGTGCGGCAATTTTTTTTTGTCTTGTTGGAATGGTTCCAAATAATGATGATATTCGGTGAAAAACGTCTTTAATCATGATAGCTTTTGGAAACGACTCCCTCCTACGACTCAGGCAGTCTCACACCAGTTCGAGTTTGGTAATACATGTTTCCGCGTCGGTCCGAGTCATTAATTCGTGTTGGTCAGCAACCGGAATGAGTGAAAGCGGCATGAACGGAATGTTCAGACCGACTTTATGTAAACAGAAACGAGTATTTGTATGGAGACCAATCTGAAATCGCTCCCCGTCTTCGTTTCGTACCGGTCTCATGTAATCAGGGCCTTACAATTGCCAAGAAGTCTGTGACTGACCGCCGCAGTGCACATCACATACAGCAATTAAAACATTCGTAACTGATTATGATCTATCATGCCATGTTTGATACCAACTGGTTACGTGATGTCTTCATGTGGATCAAGCCTTGAAGCTTTTAAGCCGCTTCTACGTGTTAAGAAAATGAGAGGTGTTTTTATTTTACATATTTTGGTTTTATAATCTTAAAGTTTTCTTAGGCTGTTAGGTCGTGCAACGTAGCGTTTTGTCGAATGAGAGGACTGAGTGATCCTCGCACCTAAGCAATTAATTTTCTCTTATAAAGACACCTGAAAAATTCAGGTGGTTCCAACAGGAGCCATAGCGATGCCAGTGCGCATGCAATGCTCTACAAACTGAGCTATGAAGCCACACAGTCACGAGAGGAGCAGGTCAATTTGTTGAGCTCATTTGTTTCCGTCAAGGACTCGATGAATGAAATGAAATGTGTATGTAATTGAAGTGCGGGTTATAGACGAAAGAGAGAAGTGATCGTCTCAATGAGCTACACAACGTAAGCAATTGTCTCCTATTTAGACACCCAAGACCAGGCAATCATGGAACTCGCGACTTTTTCGGGGTTTCGATAACCAGGCAATTTAGTGATAGAAGAAGTTGTGATCTTGACGGGTAGGGCTCACCTGATGCTACCTCGCTGTAAGCTAAATTTGTTGCGCCGGGCATACTCTTTCGACAGAGATCTCTTTCAGTGTAAGGGAGTGGGTGTCGTAAATACGCTGTGATCAGTGGAAGAAGTTGTTTTTTGTGTGGAAACCATCTGTTTTGGTTTTTAAATTTGCTTGGTTTTTTCGAAGTGGTTTGCCCTAACTCGTCGCCTTGGTGTGCTTGAAGAAGCTCAAGGACTTAATATTATTTAATAATTAAGCTTTCCCCACCCTCAGCCGAAATGAAAGAACCTTCAAAAACGTCATGAAGTTCCTTCTGAAACTAATTTCTTAAAAAATGTTTTGATAATTGTACCAGAAGAAATTTCTAACCAACTTCCAATAAAGTCTGCATTCATCATTGGGACAACCCAAGATGGCCGCTTCCTCGCTCCAAGGTGAAAGGCTCAACTTGTACGCGCCAGCCATCCAAAAATGATTGGCGCAGATTTGATGGCTTACCAAAGGGCATGATACAAGTGACCCAAAATGAATAGCATCCGCGTAGTTTCATGATCATATGGGCGTCGAACACTGATATTTATGTGAATCAGACTTAAAGACCACTAAAATCAGAAACATAGGAAAAATTTAAGGTAGATATAAAAAAACTCCTTGATTTGTAGATGGAAAAATGTGATAAAAATCTGCGATAAATCAGTACTATCTTTTGATCGACCGATCCGTGGTCATCCTCAAGCTCGAGTGTAGGATTGAAAAAATTCAACTTCTGTACAGTCTTGAAAAACTAGGATATGGCATCATATTTGCATTCGCACAAAGTAAAAAACAAATAGTAGATAGATAAGCTGGGCTGATGAAAGTTGGTACGGTTTTAATCAACGCTTTGTCAGAGAACAGAGGAACAAGCTGTTTCTTAATAGCCTATAAAATGACATTATACACTGAAAGCTTTTGATCCCCTTTATTCTGTAACATACGTTCCTTCTGCAATTTAATTTCGGACGTATGACCTTACTATTTAGCCCGCTTCTAAAATTCTGGTGAATGAGATTTTGTGGATAAATTAAAGGAGTGTCTTTTGCACAGCTATGGGCGTGAGGACAAAAAAGTGGATTTATTATACAAGAAAAAACTTCTGCTGACCAACTTGTTTTTTATTTTTGAAATGGGTGGAGTGAGGGGGAGTGAGATCGTGTTTGCATGTGTATCTAAGTGATAGATTTCTAAACGGGTAGGCTTTTTTGTCACGGGCGGAAAAGCATTAATTTTTAACTTAAAGTAGATATCACAAATGGATAATGGTAGTAAACGTTATGCATTTGAAATGCATTTGCTATGGATAAAAGACCGTAAAACCCGGTTTTAATGAAAACAACGTCGGCCTCGAAAACAGAAGCGTACGTGAACACGAGTGAAATCAGCAAAGATGCGGGATTACTGAAAATATTAAATTTAATCATGCAAAGATTTGGAAAATTAAAATCTTTCACGTAGTTTCAAAGATATCCGTTCCCTATAGGCGGCAATAATCTTTTAATGGGTCTGTTTAAATGGTCATGGTTTACCGTGAACGTCTGTGGGGAAAGATTTACCGGTGAAAAACACATAGTATATATCGCACACAAAATAACATCATGTTGTGACAACATCCTCAAAATATGTCGAAGAGTTGTGAAATGTGGGAAATTTTGAAGTTTAAAACAGTTACTATTTCTTTCGCAAACATCTGCAATAGTACGCTGAGCCTTGACTTTCAGG
Organism: Montipora capitata; assembly: GCA_949126865.1. Lineage (NCBI taxonomy): Eukaryota > Metazoa > Cnidaria > Anthozoa > Scleractinia > Acroporidae > Montipora > Montipora capitata. The sequence continues at coordinate 21,963,467 of OX421448.1, read as the reverse complement.
TTTTTTCTTTCTCGAAATGACTCTATAGCTAGCCGGGAATCCATAAAAATGGCTCATTTGATATTTCATTATCTGCAGCTGTGATGGTTTCGTCTTTCCTGAAAACGGAATAGTCATACAGCCAGGCGGATGAAATATGGCATTGTTTAATAATATCGTTCGATAAAACGGCATCTCCTATTTTCGAAACAGTACAGGCCATTTCAAGTGTGATGCTAACAAAGCGTTTTTATGATATTACGGCTAATTATCATTCACCAATAAATAGGCCTACAATTTAGGACTGCTATTAGTTATTCTTCTTTTTTCGCTCAAGGGAAAAATGCGAACTAGCAAGTTGAAATAATTGTTTTTTGGGAGGGCGGTTAAGAAGGGCAGGGTTGCCCGATTATTCTTGGAAATTAACGTCTGATTCAATAAAGGATTTTTAAAGCAAACGTGGTTCTCAAGACAAATGTAACAATTTCTTCGCAAGTTATCGGCATAACGCAAATTTTAGTATTTGGACGGTCAATGGGATTAAAGTTACTTTTTCTGGCAAAATACAGATAATAAAAGGGATATATCTTATGTGTTGGTTTGTTGTATCGAAGTAATAAGCTCAAGGCAATTGCAACTGAAAAATCCATTATTCTTGATAAAAAGAGGTAATGGTATTTTTAATATCCTGAAACCTATTATTTCCCTTTGGAAATTGGAGAGATCAATTATCGTTTGTTCTGAAAGTGTTAATCGCATTTCACCGAATTTCATTCTTGATTCTATCAAAAAAAAGAGCCCCGTTTTTTCTCGCATTATGCATTGGTTAGGTGCATAAAGGTTTAGATAACAATCGCGTTTTCTTAAAAGATTGCGCCTCGCTGTATGGTTCAAATGGTTTAACGAGTTTTAAGATGTATTATTAGCTCGAGTCCCGGAAAAATTACACAAGGTGCTAATTAAAAGTGATCTTTGCGCTGCTAAATGTTTACACTGATTGATTTATTGTATCAGCTTCAAGATGATTCGGATTCGAAGCTCGAGAGAAAAATACACAATTTAAACATTTGTTCTACGTGTCTAGATTAGCTTCGGATGTGCTTTCATTGAAGACGACAAATACTTCATTAAAACACCCACAATTAGATGGATGATTATAAAGATGAGCGACAAGTTAGATCGACGCATCCTTCAACCAACAGTAAAACAGTAAACGAGTTCGTTGCTGGTCAACTAGAATACATTTATTCATTGTACACACGTCGAGCAGGCCTCGCTGTCTCCACCAACAAAAAGGCAAGCTCTCTTTTTTTTCATTTCTCTTTCTTGCTTGATCTCTCTTTTTGGTGCGCAAGGTTCGTCGTTTGAGGAAATTTAGACAAAGCTGTTGGGTTGGGTTTAGGGTTAGTTATTCCTAGACCCTCACTAGTGTTCTTTGTTGCTTTGAGTCTTTCGCCTCCATGGAGGCGCATTTCATTCAGACATTTCATATAGAACAGATTCCATCAGTTGTGAATGAGCAGAAAGGCCCTCACGCTGTTTGTGATAACAAAGACACCGAGTTCAATCCACGAGTGCACCTGACAAAATTTCCCTTCTTCCATAGTCACCTGTTAGTACAGTTGCATGTGTTTGAAAGTATGAAAATGGCACCTTCTTTATTTTTATTTTTTGCACCAAGCAAAAAGTACAGTGAAAATATTGTTTTCGCTTGTTTAAATGATACTTTTCATCAGCCTCTCTCTATATGTACAACTCTGGAAGACTATCGGTAAAAAAAAAAAAAATCTCAAAGTATATCCGACTCCATCAAGTTATTCTTAGTTATTGGTTTTGCTTGGATTATTTTATTTCAATCTTAACTTAAGCCAAATACGTGAGATGCCATAAACTCGTCTATGCTCAGCTTTTTAATTTTTACTCTTTGTAACGCAGAATAATTACTTGCTCAGCTATAGGCTTGCAGTGACATGTTTAATTTTTCTAATTGAATCTCTTCCTTCAGTGAAATCTTTTCAAAGAGTACCGCGCACAGTCCGGATTCTTTACTTCATAACTTATTTTCCTATTATTAGCTCTCCTCTTCCCCTGGAGAAAATAGCTCAGAACCAAAATGAAGATCGAGTTACAGACCCACAAGATCTAAAATTTAAAATGCTTAATTGGTTGCATAAGGTTCCGAATTAAAAGCCCACACCCATATCAATTCAAACGCTTCGTTTCTATAGAATTGGCCGTAAAGGAAGTTCAATTTTACAGTTCTTTCAGCCGAAAAAGGGAATTAAGCCATTCATCAAAAGATTAAATTGCCTCGTTGACTGTGTTATTCAACAAAACAAATTTGAGAAGACTGTACAGCTTATCTTATATTAACTGTCTCTTTGCTTCCCGCTTTGGTAAATATATGAAGATTAATCGATTAATTTAACGAATTCATTTCAGTTCTCTTCTTCGCATAAAGCATAAAAAGGCCTTGAAGAAATTAAATTCTATCTAGTCTGGCTCCTCCCTTCGGGAAAAAATATCCTTAATCCCATCGTATTCAGAGAAAAGAAAGGAAAAAAAATGACCACAGCAAATGTGAGAGATGATTTCTACGAAGGATTACTCAATTAATGAAATCCTAAACGAATCTAGTTCGTTGGGGAAAAAAAATATGATAAGTCCAAGCTAATTATATTGTACCATGAAAGGCAGCGGCCAATTTTTGAGGCGCAAAATTCTTGTTTGATGGATCGAAAGAAGACTTCATTTTTTCAGTTTACAAAAAGCCTTTTGCTTTAATTTTCGCTTTTCGCAAACCAAATTAAAAAGGCAAACTAAAAAAAGAAGCAAAAAAGTAATAATAATAAAAGAGGGAGAAAAGCATCTGGTTCTCTGACAGATTATCCATGACGCCCAGGTATTTGTTATTTGTACGGTTTTATAGTCATGTTGTCGTTTCGTCAGCGTTCTTTGTAAATATTCAATAAACTGCGGAAATCAGTTAAGCATGGACCATAAGCAACAGAGGAAGGCAATGCGACAGATAGGAATAATTATTTTGCTGTGCCGCGGAAAAGCAAAGATATTCGGAAAATTGAACGAATTTGAACAAAGTCGTACAAAAAATATCGGTCACAATTTTAACACTCAAAGCTCTTGATGCTTATCAGTATATTTTCTTGACACAAGTATAGGTTTTCAATTCTTTTAAGTTTGAAAAATAAGATGCTTTCTTATTTTGGGTGAAAAAAAAAATTCATTGGCATCACAATGAATTTAAAAAGAAGTGATTTCTTTTTCTCTTTGAAGCGTATTGATAAAATGGCCGGCTCTAGAGTCGCACGTGCCTTAACCAATCAGCTTTCCTTTGAAACCCGAGCAGGCTGATTACTTCAGGGATTAGTTTCCTTTTTTTGCGTCGTTCCTTATGTAGCTATTAAGATTCTGAGTTGTATTTCCTGCCTCGAATTATTCGATTGATGCTCTGAATTCGTGGCGTGCACACTTCATATAACGAAACGAAGAAGGAGATTCGCATGTTACTTTAGAGGCTTTTCGATCTCTAGACTCTTTAAAACATTTTTTGAATAAGCTACTTCCGTCACTTTAAAACTCAACTTGATAAGAAACCTTAGAGGACACAAACAATCTTGTTAATTTGTTATTTTGGGGCCCCATCAGCCTCACCATCAGAAAGAATCTTAATTTATATGTCGAACGACGCCTATTAAGAGAAACGCAAAAGTTCTATGGTCATTGTTACTGGGGTACAATGACAAGCCACGTTCGCGGGCATACATGCTGGGACTGTATCACCAAACTGCGAACTTCAGAAAATCTGCGATACCGGCGCAATGCGCATGCTCTGCCAACTGAGCTTTAAAGATATTGAATTAGCTATGAAGCCACACATGTAGTTGCAAACAGGTAAATTTGTTCTCGTGAACAAATGAACCCAACAAATTGATCTGCTCCCAACTGTATGGCTTCATAGCTAATTCAGTATCTTTAACGCAAAAGTTGCTTATTGAAAAATACAGCAACTCTGGTATTAAATGTCATTACATTATAACAAAAGTTGTCTTCTGTACTGTAGTGGCGTATCGCAAGAGCCGTGGTATTTCAGAGGATACTAGTAAGCTTTGGGCTCCCAGAAGCCTCTTTCACAAGAATGTACAGGGCTTTCAAAAGCTCTCACGGTTTTTTGGAGCAATATAGTTGACATAAAATAAGGTGAAAATCAAGGATGTGGAAAATAATTATCATTATTTGAAACGAAAATCCGAGAATTCAAATGCATGGAAAGAATTTTTCCCCAGGCTGCTTTTATCGCAGCATTCCTTGGATCAGAACGACAGTACTTCATCTGGTCTGGCGGAAATTGGTTAGACAATTTTACCATGTACATCACCTATTCTTCGTCAAACTCCCACGAACGTCGATCTGTCATATTTCGTGGCCTTTAGAAAAACTGACATATTTTATAATCTATTTCCTTATAGGAATGTTGAGCCAACTAGTGCTTGTAACCCTAGTACTGGGTATATATGGACTATTTTTACCCGCCGTCAAGGGTGCCGATTTGACAGAAATCAAAGACGATGCAGACCACAAAGATCGATGTCCCCCGGGGTATTGGTGCAGAAAGAAGCGTGAATTTGATGGTACAGAATGTCCCAGGGGATTTGTTTGCAATTCGAAGCGATCGAAAATGAGCAGCAGTCACTGTCCACCCGGATACTGGTGCCGCAGAGGTGACCTTGTCATTGAAGATGAAACCGACCCAGAGAAATGCCAAGAAGAGTAAGTTCCATAAAGCTCAATCAATCAATAATCAATAATCTTTTATTAGCTCAAGAAGAAAATGCAATGAAAGAGATTACAACAATAGGAAGAAAAATAAAAAATAAAAATGGAACACTAAAGCAAGGCTAAAAGAAAGTTCGAGCTTGGGAGCTAAACCTTAATTAAGCTCGATCCTTTCCACGGTTCATTATTTCCATACAAGAACGAATGGATTGGACTCCTTTCGCATTGATCGGTCTGCCCGTTGACAATCATGATATTTACCCAGAAAGCTCTACTCAACGAATGTGGTTTTCAGGGAGGTCCTGAAAACGATCAAATTGGAATTGGTTGGTTTTTGAGGACAGGGAAAAACCGAAGAACCCGAGGAACAACCTCTCTAAACTAAAAAGCTTTAATTTCTCTTCGAATGATTACATGTAACTTTTGAAGATCTATTTATACTGTGACGTTTGTTTTTCAGAGAATGGTGTAAAGTGCCAGAGTCAACCGCCAACGATGGTCTGCGTTCTATTGATCGATGCCCACCTGGTTACTGGTGCCGAAAGAAGAGACTGATCGAAATCCTGTCGAAACGAAAATGTCTGAGGCAGCTTAATTGTTTGAACGACGACTGGGAAGAGAATGAAAACTGTCCCCCAGGGTACTGGTGTAAGAAGAAGAGAGACGCGATTCAGCAGTCGGCAAAGAAGAACAACTGCCGACGTGGATTTTTATGCAAGAAGGCGACGTTATCTTAACATGAATGATAAAAGAGGAATCGTTCTGGGACGATACAAATTTGGAAATTGTTTCAATGAATTATTAAAAAGCCTCCATTATTTTAGATTAAGCAATTGCATGAGTACTGTAAATAAAATCGTCCTCATTTGCGAGATCACTTGATTTGAACTGACTGGCGTGTAATATGCCCTAGGTAAGTAGTTGATTTAAATAAAAATGGTATCTATGAGTAATGTTTCATTTTTATTTTATTAAGATGAATTAAAATATTTGAATTAATTAGTCATTGCAGACTTGCCTGTCTTCTGCTTTTTTGGAGCCATGTCTCCCAGAGACACTGCCTATTCTGAATAGACCAATTTCGATACATTAAATTTCAGTCCAAAACAAAAGGCATCATCTCTCCCAACTCATACAAATCATTATCTTTATTCTCCAGAGCTTCGAGATGATGTTTTTTGTTTAGGACTGAATTTTAATATATCGAAATTGGTCTATTTTCCCATTAAATTTATCTCCCCAGCAGTGGCCTTTGTGTATTCCAGTGGCTCTCTCTCCTAAGCCCCCCCCCCCCCCCCCCCCAATAGAAGGGAAATGGGGCTCCCTTTTAAGAAGCTAAATATTTTCAGCAAGAGCCGATACAACGTAGATTTGATTTTAGTGGTGTACTATATTGCGGCTGGCCAAACCAGCCTTCTTCAGGTACAATGGGAGTTTACATTGGATTGCTTCTAAGTACATATATATATATATAGTAAATGGATGTTGACGTAATACTGGAAAAAATGTGATACACCATGGTAGATACAACAAATTTGAATTCACATACTAAGGGTAACAGGAAAATAACGGAAGTGACTGTAAATAGTAAACTGAAATCTAATACGTTTCTTCTCGGATCAGGATTAAAACCGTTGGGATCAATTGTCCTGCCTTTTGAAATTAAAAAAAAGCTTCCCTGGCCTTACGGGTCGAGTCTCTGTTGGAAAATATTTTTTTGATGGGAATTAATTGCATGTCCTTAGGAATGTTGTGGGGAGAGGAGAGGAGGAAATGTTCTGCGACCGTAGTAGGTTTGGATTTGGTGTTAGCGTTGTATACAGTGCGGCGGTGTTCGTCAAAACGGTCCTTTAAACGTCGTTCACTAGTTAGTGAGACGTTAACGTCAAGGAAGGAACATTGGTGGGAGAGTGTGAGCTGGCAAATAGTGCTAGTAGGAAGGGTGTTGTGAGGATCGTCAAAACTCCCTTTTAAGCCACTTCGGATAAGGCTAAACTCCTTCCCACTCCAGGCGGGGATCAGTAAAGCAGACTTGGGTTTCTTTTCCTTGTTCTTTGGGGAGAGTTCAGTGCTCGGACAGAAATAAACTGCCTCTTGTTTTTCACTTTGTATTTTCCTGGAACATATATAGTATCTGATAAAGGCATTTGATTTCTTTCGTTCAACTCACATTTTTTTTCTGTGATTATTGGAATGTAAATCAAGCCATCCCAATTCACTTCAACAGCTATAACCTGCCTGCTGATCTTTCATCAGTATGCCTTCGAACGGATTTTGAATGTTCACTTGCTTGTCAGGCCGCTGTAGGATTTAACTGTTGTCGTTGCCTTTGCTGTATCTTCCAACATGTCCCCCATGACACACATTACCCCTTTGATTCCCAAGATCGAAACGTTCATTCTCCTAACTAGTGCCATAGATTTCTTTGTAGTGCCTTCATGCGAATTTGGTGTTATATCAAGATCACACCTCTTAAGCTGGTAATAATCTTCATTCTCAATACCTGTCGGACCGACAATTTATTGAAATTGTGGAGAGAATTAACATATCGACCACAACTGAGAGTCAAAAGGTAACTTCTGAGGAAAAGTAGAAAGCGCGAACGACTCCTGTCCGGCTCGAACTAAAACAGAGTTAACTGAATAGAGTGTAATTAAAACATGCGAGTTTTGCATATGCTTAAGAAAATATCTGAAATTATCCTAGGGGATTAAAGTGAAGAATTCAACAAAAAAAGAGGAATTAAGAAAAAAGGTTAGTAAGACCCAAGTGACCTCGTATGTCCAATCTATGAGCATTTTACAAAACCAACAACAAGTATATTTATCTTTGCGAGGGAAACAACTTGGAAAAAAACCTGATATTGTCAACACTCCTAAAGTTTGGCCGGTGCCTGATGAAATACAAAGTTCATTTCAAGGCGATCCAGATGTAGCTCATCGTATGCACTCTGAAAGAACTTAACAGATTTTCGTTTTGCCTAAAGGACTGGTGTTTGCTTATCTGGAGAGTAATGGTCAATACGTCGTAATAATAGCGTTCCAAAAAAATTCAGCTAAAGCAAGCCAAGATGTCTCTATATTTCCCCCGCACGCACCACGATGACAAAGAATCAAAAAAAGACATGTCAGACAAAGTGAAGCTACCTCCACTCTTATGTAGGACAGTAAACAAGACGGATCCTTCAAAATCCGAATACCGTGTAAGCTTTACTCCAAAAGTAACTCTTGTACAGCCAAACATCAAACTTGCCTCCAGCTTTATGTATCGGCGTCCGCCTGATTATGTCCGCGGTCAGCCCCGAGAAGGCTTACAGCCCGGATTCGTTCCAGCCGTCAGATACGGCGGTCTTGGAGCCTACGTCTTCTTGCATAGCAACGCCTTTTACTATGGCACCAAAGAGCGGCGAACGTATTTCACTGTCAGACCAGACTGGGTATCCGAGCAAGAAGTAAGAAAAAACAATCCTTTTTCTTAACTTGACCGCAATTCATCTACTTACTTAATTTACTGAGGTCGTTTGACCGCTTCTCTGGTCTCAAATCATCGAACTGGATCAATGATCTGCGCTTTTTGGTACTCTAGTTGACCAGCGCAAAGTTTTAGGTAAGAGCTCTTTCTTTTTCGGAGGGTCGCTTGTGTATTTATCATTTGCTGAACATGTTCGTAAGTAATCCATTTTTGTTCTGTAAATAGGTTCACGCTAGGTCCGTGTACACTTGAAATTATATTGACGTTATTCAAAATTGTCAAATGTACATACCCTTACTAATAGAGAATCATTTGACCTGCCACCACACTATGCGGATTTCTCTTGTGATCGGAAAAGGAAGCGAATTAGGTAAGCAACGAAGACCGATACGGTACAAATCAATAAAGCAAAGTTCTATTTTGAGGTGAAGTTTTCGTCGACCTCGAGCTCGTAGATCTTATTAGTATAAGGTGCCTGTAGTCTATCACCAGACTTTATATAAGGCAGCAAATTTGGGAGCCAAAGCCAGCTTTAATAAATTCATTTTTTGACAGGAAAACCGTGGCCAATGGATATTGCTTATTTGCCTAAATCCCTTTCAATGCTGAATGAATTGCATAACAATAAAGTTCTCCAAATAAAATAATCAAACTGTTAGCTATATGCAAACGATACGGGTTGCCATGGACTACCGGTAACGCAACAAAACTCAGGCCGCGTTGGTACTTTTGACCTTCTGAAAACCAGGGGAAAATTGAAATCGATTTTTATAAGAAGCAGTCGAGAGATTGAGATAAAGTTTTGGCCTTTCAAAGGAAACGAGAAGGAGGGAATCTATCACTTTGTAACATCATTGGCCGCCGGCCGCCGCATGAGGAAGCATTGGGCCTTCTCTCTCGGAGATATTTGACACATTCTCAGACAGGTTTAGGAACTAGTGAACTTTTATGATGCCAGCACCGTATGGAAATTCATCAGGGATGCTGCAAGAAACTATCAGTAAGATTACCTACAAGAGCGAATACAAATCAAGCTTCACCGGTGAGAGTGTCCCAATCAAGAATTTCCGAATTCCAACAGCAGTGAAGATGAAGACATGTACAGCACGGGATGCGGTAAAAGAACATAAGAACAATCGATGTCCAGTTCAGTGAAGCACAGTCCCAAGGGTAAATAATATGCAACCTGTTTATTTAAATGAGTCCAAAAATAAAAACCCTTCTTCGTAATTGCGTTGGTGCACCCTGGTGAGAATAGAGAGGGACCTACACCATGTTTGATCAGACGCATTTATTTTAAACTTTGTTGAAGCCCTGTTGCATTGTTTAAGGAAACGTGAACCTTAAAGACAGGCTTCACTTTTCAGGTTTGTACCGAAGCAGAGATTACGTGAAACAAAAGACAGAAAATAAAACAACTCCAAATAAACACTTATTCTAAGTGGCTTTTGTGGGTGCAGGTCCATATTTCTTCTTGTCGCATGATCCTAAAAAGCACCATTCCTTGTTAAGTAGTGCCTAAGATATTTCAGTACAAGAAAACAAAATGCATTGCGGGTTATATGAAAGTCGCTCATTATTATGATTTCTCTATCGCCCGCTAAACGCTTCCTCGAGGAAGGCTCAAAGCCCATTCATTACGAAAAATGTGACAGAGTTCTAGCCCAAGACAAGTAATAGTGTAGTGTCGTACTGCCAGTAATCGACTGAAGTAGATGCACAGCTGGCATTTGCGAATCATTCATAGTCAATTAACCAAACGCAAGATCACATAATCATGGGCAGTCCTTGCCAGATGAAATTAAAAGGTCTGCCTTAAACCCAAACCAACCAAAAGAGGGAAACAAAGTTGTTTAAAAGCCGGAAAAGCTTAACTTGGGCCATGCTTAAATATACATGCGCTTACTCAGGCTGATATTGGGCTTATTTCTGAATTTTTTTTCCGGGGGTAGAGGGGCGGGATTTGTTTCCCAAACAATTTCTGTCTGCAACCTTTAGTAATTGTCCGAACTCTTTGTTTAAATGCAAATGAACGAAATAATGCGTTCTCAGTAAATTCATGCATAAAACTTTGCCTCCATGATTTTAAAAATCAATGTTAGTAATTCAACATTTGTACCATTACAATTTATCTACTAAAGGTAAAGGTAAAGTCTGCTACGAGCCTAGAAGACCCACCAGGCCGGCGCTATCCACTAAAAGTAAAGTTATTCACTAATCCAAGGAAATTGGCTGCGTGAGCCATAAGCAATAAGCACATTAATGCAAATGCTGTAGAAAGATCTCGATTAAAGAGAGCTTAATTAGTCTCTTTAGAACAAATGCAATTAGGGCGTTCATTTTTTTTTAAGGGCTCGCTCATCATCATCACAGCAGTGAACATTTAGATCTCAGCAGGACATCTAGGGTACGCAGCGGATGTTTTTGTCAACAATACATAGGTAAGTTGTTCAAGGAAAACTTCCTATTCCTCAAAAAGTTTTCACGATTAAATGTCTATTAAACCGTGGTGTGTTTCATTAAAACGCATGAAGATAAATCGTAGATAATCACATGCATCGAAAATGAGCATGAGATCTGCTCAAGAAAGAAGAAATACCAAGCACTGAAAAGCATTTGATGCTGAACTAGTATCATAATGATTTGGTTTTTTTTTTTATAAATTAATGCATGTTTGGCCCTCAGTGCGGGTAACAGAACCATATTACCCACCGTGTTCATTGTCTCGCCTTAGACACTTATTAAAAATTTAACACATTAAATTACGGTACCAGCTTAACTATACCCGGTTCTATGGCAACTTGTGAATCTTAAAGCGTAAACATGAAGAAAGAATCGTTGAGTGAGCCTGTCATGGATTCGGGGAGCTAAGCCCCTTTAGAGCTTGCAAAACGTGGACAGAAGAGATCCAAAGTCCGCTACGTATCATTGCCAAGGTGAATCGATACTAAAACCTGTTACATTTGTAAACACCGCGTTTAAGCGTCAGAAGAAGTGACCTTAACGTTCACTGACTAGGGAGGCAAACATGGAGTTATTGTATCCAGGATATAAGGCATACTACGATAGGTTTCGCACCGATCCATTTCGTACAGAGTACACAACGAGGTATTGTAAGACTGAGAAACCTGTGCTGTACACTCAAGTCCCACAATACTCCTGGAACGACCCTCGCCGTCCTATATCAGGCTTCAGATATGAATCAGATCAAGGCACAAAACTCACGCATTTAAGACCGCCTTTTGCCGCAAGAATGACAAGTTACATCATCGATCAGAAAAAAGAAAGACAAGATGGCCTATCGAAAAGGCTTTCTTCAAAAAATGAATTATTGAAACACGAACAAAGTTCTTATGATCAACAGAGGTTTTTAGAAAAGGAAGCAACTATCCAAAAACTGCCACAAGTTTCAGAGAAGGGTTACACGCCAAGGACAAGAGCAACTTGCTCTCAACAGGGAAATTTGGCAGCAATTGCTTTACAAATGGCGAGAGTTTCATTAAGACAACCCCTTCGCAAGCATTTCACTACTTTATCACAGCAAGAACAGTTCATAGATCACTCGTCGAGTCAACCTTCGCGGTCACCTTTACAACTGGACAATTCTGCTCTTTCAGGTAAGACAGTTACAAAAGAAATGAAAACCTCAAGTTTGAAAGAACCTGGATCTCTGCAGCGCCATAACCTGAAAGTGGAGCAGAAACTGGGAATAGTAGCCCCCAGGCCTGCCACATTGTTGTCAAGCACCCAAACTGTACGCGTTATGTTCGGGATACATGTTTTTTCCACCCGACCCGAGAGAGAAAAAAACAGTATTATATAGTTAACCCAAATTGGTTTTCAGAGCAACGAACAGAAATCCCTAAAAACAACGTTTTTTCATAAGAAGTGAAACTTTGGATAATCTGCAAACCTATATTCTCAAATTATCGAAGTAACATGATTCCAGGTGACCATATATATGTTCCAACCATTATACCATTACACCATTGGTATGCGTTTAGTTTTTAAAAGTCAGAAGTCTCCTAAGAGAAAAATTAGAATCAGTAGATAACTTTACTACGTAGAAATCACTAAATCCTTTTTGGAAAGGAAAGGAAAAAACAATGTCGAGTTCACCACAACACTAAAGATCCCTTCCACAAGCGAAAAGCTAAAAAGACCAAGGGCTGATATAACGGTAAAGGAATATCTTATATAAAGCCAATCTTTCGAAAGGCATTGGCTTTCTTCATCAGGGTTTTAAAAGTAATGACTACGGTTCCCTAGAGAGGTTTCAATATGAATATTGACATTGAGTGTAACATGATACAGCACTTAAGATGACAAATTTATCGCGGTACAACAATAATAACTATCAAAACAATTAGTAATATTTACAATTTTAAACTATATATCGAAATTATTTACAAATTTTAAAAACTAAATTATATGTTCACCATAGAAAACTATTTACGATATGTGAATAATTTAAAAATGGGAAAAGGACAATTAAGCATTAATAAAGAAAAAGCTAATAAAAAATCTAAGCCTAAAATTATGAGTACAGATGTAGACCAGCTACAGCGAGAGCGAAGTTTTCTGAGACCTCACGTGATTTGAAAGGATATCTAGAGCCCCTGACGGATCTGTGTACAGTTAATAATAATAATAATAATAATAATAATAATAATAATAATAATAATAATAATAATAATAATAATAATAATAATAATAATAATAATAATAACTAGTAGTAATGTCGGATTATTGAAGTGCGTTCGACAGTCGCTTAGCATGTGTTTCCGCAGGGTTCCGAGCTAGAGTTCTAAGCATGTGACAAAAAGAGACGATCAATACGCGTACGAGAATAAACAAGAAAATAATAGAAGAGAATAGAGAATTAAATGAAAATCTTGACGTGAAAAAAACTAGTGTGAGTACTAGGCAAATATGACTAAAGCTGCTTATCAGAACACCAGAAAGCTGCAGTGTAAAGTGATGTGTTTTGTAGGAAACAGACACACTTTCCCCCAATATTTCTGGGCAATCAGTACAATGAAAAACATTCTTTTACTAAACATCGAACGCACGTTCTAATCCATGATTACTACTAGTTAGAAATAAAAAAAAAATGTCTTTGAAGTAATCAACAACTTAACTGATAAGAATGACTTCTGGCTCGTTTCTAACAATGATGGTCAAATGTGGCAGAGTATATCCCGACTGCGCTCACTTAAATAGGTGATAGGGGATTAATTGCGTAACTGTTATTGCCTCACACTCGCCAGGCAGGATATTACGTTGGTCACGTTTCATCACCTCACAGTACCAGCATTAATGAGGGAGGAGTTAGGGTGGACATTCAATGACCTGATGAAATTCAAAGGTCTTTGCATAGTATGTCGAGTTGACCTCTGACTCCATAAATGGACAAATGGAATCTCGGATCCAAGGGCAAATAAATCTACAGATCTCTTCAACCCTCCTTTTGTTTTAATCAATTGAGGAGTGTTAGCTATCTGGTGATAACGATTAGGGAGTCGTTGAATCGCTGAAACGTGGGCTGGGAATTTCGAAACGCCGGAAGTCAATTCCCGTGATACATGTCATGATTGAAGTAAGCTTTTCGACATTGTAAAGAATCATCAACGGACAATGGAAAATATTTAGGTAACACTATCCTATGGGGGGGGGGGGGGGGGGAGGGAGGGAGGTTGTGTGGAGGGCTTAATCTTTCGAATATCGTGAAAGTTAAAATTTTATCCAGAAATCATCCATCCACATACATTAAGCAAACGCGGCCTTTATGTGTCAAGTGGTCGGTGGTGTTTTGGCGTAGAAAGTGCCTCCTGTTAATAGGAGGGTCCCATCATTCTTACTGTTTCAATGGCGTCGGTTACAGAACATACTCCGTATCCACGGAAGCTTGTGAAAAAAATCAAATATATACTATCGTCTGTTGAATTCGTTTTGCCAAATTTATTGCAAGGTTACGTACATCACCCTTTAGTCCCTCGCCAATATCAAGAGACACACCCTCTTATGTGTGACTCGGATGTGCCAGGATTGAATAAAGGTGACTGACCACAGTTTTTAAGCACTTTTACTTCTATTCCTGCCATAGTTATGCAGTTTTTGCCTAGACGCTCAAACTTCGTCACTGATAAGTGCTACCACCAAGGTTTATATTTTTTACAGTCAATATGCTTTGCAGGCTGTTACCATGGGAATACATCTACAATCCTGGTCAAACCTGTTGGGACAATTTCCGCTTTCCTCCCTCCCCCAATTACAAAGTTGATTTTATTCGGTCTCCGAAATCAAGATCGGTTCATCGATCGCTCGCATGTTTCAACATTGTCTGGGGGGGGGGGGGGGGAAAGGGTTGCTAAAAAGGCAGCGAAAGAAGAGTTGCTCATATAACGATGGAAGAATGTACAGTAAATTCTCTACTTTTCGCCTAAAATTTGACAAGTGTCCCGAAGTCTTTTGACCCGGATTGTAGATTTCAAATGAAGCTATGATCCTCGCAGTTATGAACGCAATTTTAGCAATAGCGTAGAGAAGCCTGAAAAATTCAGGACTTCAACGGGCTCCCTGAGTTGAAGTCCTTAAGTCCCCGTTGAAGCGCTGAATTTGTCAGGCTTCTCAACGCTACTACTAAAATTGCGTTCAGTTGCACAACTGCGAGGATCATCGTTTCGAAGCTCTTCTATCGAACAGGAACGCTTGCAACGCAGGCTAATGGTAATCCAAAGACTCTCCCGTTGACACGATTACCCAGAATTCGTTTTGGGCACGAGCGAGGCAACTTAACAAGCACGAGACTGGCCGTCAAAAAAAGAAAGAGTGAGAAGAAAATTTCTAGCCGGATACTCAACCTCTCTACCTTGAATTACCTACTATCGTCAATTCTTAATTTTCGCTGAATTCACTATTATCGTTAATCATCATATATCTTTAAAGGATAACCCAAGTGTATGGACATAGGACTCGAACCTGGAGTTAACCCGTCACCTAACCACACTGCTAGCAGCTCAGGGACAATATTTTAAAAACTAGTTGATAATGCTGTATTATCACTTAGTAACAAGCAATACTAAACACTGCAAAAGGTTGGTTACCAAACTTCTCGGCAAAGCTAAACATTTTGAAATGAAAGCTTAGGCTTAAATTATTTATCGAGCTTAGGCCTAATTACTCTTCAGCAGCGATATTCTTTGGGAGAGTTAAATTCTTTTTTTGAAAAAGCGGCATCTTAATCTTCAGTGGTGAAGCGGAAAGAAGCTGTTCCTGCGGGTTCACATCCAATCCACGGATACTCCCTTTTTTTTCCTTATTTTCTCTGCTACTGCAAGTCCTGGGACAGAGTGTCCTAACTTCACGCCGGATCAAAGCAAATTACGAATTTACGATAATCGTTCATTAAGAGGAGAGATCATGACTCCACACTATTACAGTGCAACGCGCCTTACCGTGGCCACCCAGCAAACTTTCACATTTGTAAGTACGTCAACTCAACAACCCATGCAACGGTGTTCAACTTTAAAATACAACTGTGCGAACTTTGCAAGGAGGCGTAACTGTCAATCAAATTCGCACTCCCTGATTGGCGGATAATTTGTAAAAAACTTTGTTAGGTGGCCACGGTAAGGCGCGTCGCACTGTAAGTACTGTTTACAGTAACGGTTGTGTGAAGGGGCTACGGTTTACGGTCCTTACCCGAGAGGCGAGAGGCGTTTTGTGAGGTTTGATATAAGACCTGAGGGGAGTGGGGAAAGAGTAATTATCAGGACATTTCATACCGAGTAGTTTTCACGGACATATCATTTATTATCAGGCAAAGGCAAGTAAGGTCATTAATAATTTAAAGCGCTTAGAACGCATGCGGATAAGCGCTATATAAGTGTTATTATTATTAATTATTATTAATAACATCTCCAAATTCATATATCCTTTGATTGCACCTGACGTCACAGCCGTCCTTACTGCTTGAGAAACTCTTATGATTCACTTTTCCGTATTTCAGTCAGAAGTTCGACCGGTTTTTTTAGTCCCCATGGACTTAGAAAAAAACCTCTACGAAAAAAGAACTTCTGTTAGCGTTTTCACATGGGGTTACGGCGGCCATGTTGGTGTTCCAAAACAAAGAACCGGGAAATGAACTCTACTTTTATGAAGTACTTTCTTTTGTTGGTAAAGACTTGTCTCCATATGATCTCAAAGTGCCCTTGGACGTGCGGTGCCTGGAACAACAAAACTGAAACAACCCAAACCCATACAAAAATGCTAACCTTAGGCCTACACATTATCAAAAGCATTGTAGCGCCACCCCACGTCCAAGGGCACATTGAGATATGGAACAAGTCTTTACCTCTATTGTTTCAGTAATATAATCCAATATGGCTGCTGGGCACGTGAGTGAGCTTTTCTTGAAACAATTGGAACGAATGCATAATGAAGAAGGGGCCTGTGCGGAAATCTTGCCTTTGATTTGTGTTAAGAATTAGATTATCACATTTTAAAATAACAATTAACATTTTTTATACCAGTTTTTAAATAGGTTAAATTTAAGCTTATGTTATTTTTGCATTTTACTTTTGGTACATCTAGTCTTTGTCATGTTTAATTGTACACAGAGACTTATAATATCAGATTCTATAGTTTTTGGTGGGTTATAATTTTTTTTTTCTGTAAAATATCCTAACAAGGATGGACAGAAATTTACAAGATTAGCAGCACAAAAAGCTGAATAATTTACAATTATTGTTTCTTATGTTGAAAATTAACCCATGGACTCCTGGGAGTGAGACAGATTGTACTCTAATGCCAGATGATTTTACTTGTCATATATGGGCATCTTGAGGCACCCAAGGAGTGAATGGATTAACAGCTGGTGGGAGTTTAATACGAGCAAGGATGTGAGACAGCGATATCTTTGATAACTGGCCACCCAAACAGTGATAAATACTACTTATACTGGTGGCTTTTGCAGCTCTTTCTCGCACCTATGAACCGTAAAAAGCTTATAACTAGGGGTGGTGAATGGTAAATGCGAGACTTAGCGAGACGGCGAGACCAGCGTTTTTCTTTGCGAGCCCGAGACATTTTGACTTTTTAGATTGCGAGACCGAGACTTCAAAGTGTTTGACACCTTCATATAAAAAACGAGACTGCGAGACACACATAACCGCTCAAAAAACGAGACT
>OX421448.1:21926032-21941032 GCA_949126865.1 Montipora capitata | reverse complement strand
CTTTAAACTTTTAAAAACACAATGCAAAAACATAGGTTTTCAATCATTCTTGAGCATTTTGCCTAAACTATCATTTTTATTATTATAACACTTTTTTTGTTTCCCTAAATTTATTCAGGAACTTGATAAATTATTGAACTTTTTTTTTTCATTTTGCATTTTAATGGGCACCAATAACAGTGCACTTAAAAACCTACTTAAAAATTGAAACAAACCCATAACAACACTTATTATAAATAAAAAAGGTTTGTTTTCAGCAAATTAAGAATGCTATTATGTGACTTTATCTTTTTTGGTTTCACGGCTTCTTCACAGCCAGATGAATATTCACACGCAAATCTAATATCGGGTGTCGGTCCAACCAGTAGCTTATAAGACTCATCCACTCACACAGTGCTGCACACTTCAGCCCTTCTTCCCTGTCAGAGTTCAACTCTGCATAAGTTGTGTACAACCTAAATATTTTATTTTCTTTGTACTCTTCCTGTTCAGTGCTGTCTTGTGAAGGAAAAACCAAATCTTCAATGAAAGTCTTTGTCTGGATATGAGCATTGTCCACGAAAAGAAACAGGGTGCCAGGTGAGGCTCGCTTGAGAATATCTGACAAATAATTGAAAGCGCCTGGAAGATTTTGAACAGCAGACACAAACTTGACCATCAAAAACAGCTTTGCCTAATGGTAGAATAAAAAAGATATAGCATAATGTCAAAAAATTTAAATGCAATTTTCTTTTACTTACAGGCACTGATTATTCAATTTGCTACATTTTTACAAATTAAGACAATAATGTAAAAATGAAAATTATCATAAGTCCTCTAGTCATTTTGACAAATGGAGGATGTCGGCAATGAAACCTCACAGACTTAAGGGAACAATAAACTGTGATTCTGCATTCAAGAAATTTTCTGTTGTGTTTATGATCATAGTGGAAAGTATTACAGGCTACTGAGATGAACCAGTGTTTTATTGGCAACCTTGTTTGCTGAAACAAAAATGCTGCACTTACCCTCTTAAAAGCGAAGTTTGGAGTGAGCTCTGTGTCTCGTTTTCTACTTTGACTTCGGCCCCTGCAAATGTCAACGGCACCATAGCGAAATGGTACACCACATATATCATGTAGGAGGACCTGTGCAGTGTGATTCCATTGTTCACAGTTATCCAATAGCATCCACTCAGTGTTGGAGGGAAGCAGCTGATGGAGCCCCAGAATCTCACTACCTGGTCCAGCACCAAGGCAACAGACATATAACCTACAGACCATACCACAAAACATCGTCATAATGATTATTATCATATCGTAATTACAGGCCCAAGAGCAGTTTTCTTGAGGCCCACATTCCAGTCAAGTCACAGACTTATACATATATATGTAATGATTGAGCAGTGTAGGCAAAAGCAAGTGTAATGATGTGCTTCCTTGCCAATGAATCAAATCACTGCATTGTCAATGCACCAACCTTTCTTTGCTGTTTCTTCTTTTTATAAACTCTGTCAGAGGTTCAAATTGACCTGAAGTAACAGTTGCCTGAACAAGGGTGGCGTGAGCTGCCGTGTAAGTACCAAGGTATGCCCAGCAAGACTCTGCATCATTGAAATGAATCTGGTCTGTTGCTTGACTCGAAAACAACTGTGAAACTCGCAACAGTTTGTCTCGCAGTGCAACCTGCCAGAATTTGGGATCAGACTGTAGGAGCTGAAGTTCTAGTTTTGTTTTCTCTTCCAGCTGAACTAATGAAATCTTCAGAGCACCTAGCACTTTTGAACAAAATGACTCTACAAAGACAAGAAGGTAAAGATTAGAATAAATGTAAGCTAGCTAGTGTCCTTGTGGGCTGTGCCTCAAGGAGCTTATCATGCTATTCTCAAGCTCAACAAACGTAATTTGTTCATTGCAACTCAACAGATTTCGTATGCTAAGGAATCAGTTGTAGTATGCTAGAACACAGTGTCAAAAGTAAGAACAACAAAAATGTAAGGATCGTATAAACAGCCTGGGTAAACAGCCTGGAGTCAACTCTTGACTTAAGCTGGTTACCAGTATACAGCGTAAACATCGCAAAAGTTGCCATTTATATGGAGGGAGGCAAATTCTAATAGTCAAAAGATATGCATGAAGAAGTGCTGGTTAGGGTTTGGAATAACTGCCGAAATTCAGTATCTATGTTTTCGACATCTTGACAACTTCCATGTTTTTCTCTTTGTCCCTTTTACTAAGATCTCATTAACTAAAATGACCTTTGAGAAAATTGTCTAAAGTTCATTTAATCTTATATTATCAGCTGATCCTAATAAGCTTCTTTTCTTGGTTGAGCGGATCACCTGAGTACACTTGATCAATTAAATATGCAACAGACAGTATAAACTGCCAATTCTGCAATTTTCTCAAATACCTGTCTTCTTTTTAAAAATATTGATCGCATATACCTACAAACTTCAAATATTTTTGTCACTAGATAAACACAGTCTCTGAAAATTGCTATATCACAAAGATGCTAATTTTTATCTTGTACCCGCCAACCTAATTATTAAATTAAGGCATGTTTGCTCGCACCGGTAAACGAATTGAAAGATTTTATCGAAAGAATTGAAGACAATATAGATGTAAATATATTACGCAAGCGAAGATCTATAAAGCCTACAAACACTGACGTATTGTGCTTACCGTCCAAACCTGTACTAAAACATTTTCCTTTGTAAAGTCCAATCATGGCATTCGGTATGTTTAACTGCGCTATCGTCTCAAGGGCTGGAGTTTTTACCCGGTCATTCTCACACGAAGACGAGGATGATTTGCCATCGATTTGTCCTTTGGTGACAACTGACGCGTAAGTTGTACCCTTGTCCGACAAAACTTCAGTCCGTGCACCTGTTTCCGTCGTCAGTGGCTTGTCATCACCCAAGACAGGTTCTTGTTGAAGTTTCCTTTCATACCGATCTCGAACTTTTCTTTTATACTGAACAATGTCTTGACGAAGCTGACATTCAAAGCAATCCTTCAGTGTCTCGTAAGGCTTGTGCTTGCTCCAGGCAATGAAAGATGGTAAATATTTAAAATGTCGACAAACCAAGCACTGGCGAATGATGACACTAGAATGATAGCCGGTCTGAAAAAGTTCCTGCGCTTCAAACATTGCAGCGCAGTCGATGCAGTTCCGATTTTTCTTGTCGGTAAACCACTCCGCTAGTTTAAACATACACAGAGGTGCCTTTTTCGAGCAACTGTGGCACTCCTGAAGACGATCATAAACGCAATCGCAGCAAACAAGGAAAGTGCTTTCCTTGAGTGATTCGTTTGGACCGGTTTCGACGTCGGTTTTCGATTTGCCGGTGAATGAAGGATGAATGTTTGTTATATTGAAGAAATCCTCCTGCCTCCTTCCCGTGTGGTCACAGTTAAAGCAACGTAAGACTTCCATTGCACTATTCAGGAGATCCGAGGAGAATAATTCTAGCGAGAAAACTGTCGGAAGAGGAATCACTGCCACCGGTATCCACAGGGAATCGAAAACAGTTGGGAAAAGTAATACATAGACCATAACGCTTAGCGAGCCTTGTTTTCAATCCAGTCTCCCTCAAGTTGCTCGGCTTGGAAAAAAAAATTTGCATTTTGTTTATTGTTGTTGTTGTTGTTGTTGTTGTTGTTTTTTTTTTTTGTGTGTTTAACAGAAACGGCCCAAAAATAAACGCTGGCAAGTTTTGAAAATCGGAAGAATCGAACCCATGCCAATATTTTTATATTCCTATCCGAAAATCAAGAAATACATTATTTTTTTATGTACGAATTTTTTTTATCATCACTCAATGATCTCCGGAAGTTGTTGTTACAAAATGGTTATCCAGTAGGTATCGCGAACTATAATATGTATGTTTTAAGAGGACAACAGCAAAATGCTGCACGCCCCACAACGGTACCTAAAAAGATGATTTACATAGTCCTAACCTATCTGGGTTTAAAAATTAATGTCATCGCCAGGCAGCTTAAATGTTGTATTAGTAAATTTCCCGTAACATCAAGTCTTCTTCAGTGTCTTCTTTCTCGTATTAGGACAGATTAGCTCGCTCTCTTATGTCCAAGGTAAAAGTTGCAGGGATTGTAATGAATATTACATCGGTAAAACAAAGCGTAGGCTACATGACCGGAAATGTGGTCACTTCAAAGGGTAAGTAGGCCACTGACTGGTCCGACGGACATTGTTCCATAAAAGGAAACTCTTTTTATTCGAGATCTTCAGCCATCCTTAAATGAATACGTTAGCAGCGAAAAGCTGTATCTTTATTAAAAAGTTTTACCTGTGTATCAGGTATATGCATTTACAGTGTATATATTTTCTCTTTTGTTTTCATTGTTTCTCGTATATCTTTGTACAGTATTGTATCACCTCCTTTTGTTACTATCAATGTTACCTCACAACCTTCCCAAATTACTGTTATATACTTAAAAAAATTTAGCTAACGGTTACTTTTGAAGATTTATATTACGTTAAGTCACTAAAGTCATTTCAGTATTCGCTTGTTTAACCTCATGTTTTTCACTGCAGTTTGCGTTCTCTTTCTAATCAAGCTTTGTTGGCCAAATACAAAACCTCCAGGCTGAGAGTAACTGAAACTTTGAGAACATCCTTAAAACATACCCATATGGTGCACCAAATGTATTTTTATCATTTAGAGTGGTTGTTTATATATGTGGCAGTGCGCTCGACTCCGAAGCGAGAGGTCCGGGTTCGTCCCCTGGCCAGGGACGTTGTGTTGTGTTCTTGGACAAGACACTTTACTCTCACGGGTGCCAGCTGTATAAATGGGTACCGCGAAGTTAGTGCTGGGGGTAACCCTGCGATGGACTGACATCCAATCGTGGCCCATATGGGGGGAGTACAAATACTCCTAGTCGCTTCATGCTACTGAAACCGGGATAAGCTTCGGCCTGATGGGCCAATTGGCTCGTATGCAGACTTTACCTTTATTTTTAACTTATTTGTATATAACCAAAACCGAGTATGGTTATATGTAAATAACCACATTGCAGTTTGGTTATTTATAAATACCGTAATCAATTGGTTATTTAACAAATAACCAAAAAACGAATCTTAACCAAAACTGAAAATTGGTTATTTATAATTATTAAATTTTCATCCTCGGGTAATGCACTTCTCATGCTCTGATTGGCTCACTCAATCTCGGTTATCATCTCATATACCTTAGTTTGACCTTATATGGTAAATGATTGTGCTAAACGTTGCTAAGCTAAAAGTTTTTTCGCCCGAAAGCGAAATTTCTCTCTGAATAAAGCACACACACACACAAAAAAAACAGTTTTTGTGGAAAGTCTGGATCAATTCCGACGTTGAGAATGTTTTGGTGATGAGCCCACGTCTGTCTGACCACAAGGTCTTACACAACATCGCTCCAGTCCTCATTAAGTTTTTGCGCTTTCGCTAGGATTTGCTCGCTTTTTTCGCTCGTATTTCGTACTTTATAAACTTTTGGAGTTTAAGGCATTTAATCAAACAATTATTCCATTCGCGCTGGTTGGATATGAGACTGGCTATATATAGCCAACTCGGCGCTACGCGCCTCGTTGGCTATCTACCATCTTATATCAAACGCGCGCTTATGGAACAATTGTTAAATAACAGAAAGTGAAAATTAATAACCAAAATTGAAAATTGGTTATATATATTGAAAAAAATGGTTATGGCTATTCCGGATTCCCTTTATTTTTCTCCCGATAGCAGAATGAACGGAATGACCGGAATATGGTTCACTCCGAATAGGCAGAATATGCGTTCTTTTGGAAAAGTTTTGGCGGGAAATGATACGCGGCCGGCTGGTCACCCGCCGGCGACTTCAAATTTGTAAAAATCTGAATGGAATAGCGATGCAAAACCTCTGCCGTGTGTTGGCGTCTCTTCTGTTTCTTTACTGGTGCTAGAACAGGAAGAGCTGTCAGTTTGTGCTAATTAAAAAAAAGTGCCCTTGCCTGGTCAAAAGAAATGACGATGCCGTTAATTGGTTTGTGCAAAAACCACGAACCTTTTTTTCAATAAAGTCGACGTAAAAAAGAAGAGCATATGGGAACACATTTGCACTACGCAAAGCACTCACAAGTACAAAAAATTCTTCGTCATCCTTCCCCTTAAAGTTCTTAGCAAACGAAGCAAACCGAGAAATCGAGAAAAACCGCCAAAAAACTGGTACTTATGGCCATATTTCAACATTTCGTGTTCGGGAAACCTTTCTCATTCTCCAAGCCAACGCAATTGGCGCATGCGCAGGTACAATAGTTCCCAGGTCACCTTCGCTAATAGTATTCCGTTTTCAGAATATGTGTTGGAATTCCGTGTATTCTGTTATTCCTAATCCGGAATGAGAATATCCAGGATATTCCCAAAAGAATTCACCCTTGGTATGGACACCTAACCATGTGGCCCGTTTTCCCGCTCATTTCCTACAGTGCATTGCATGCTTCGATTTTTCTCCATGCAACATGGCTTCCAACGATGACATGGTACCAAGAATTTCTGCTGCAGTGTGCAATGCACTTAAATTCTCAGCAACAGGTACGTGTCAGATAGCTGACGGTGTGTTGTTTCCCGAAATGTTGAGATGTCTTGTCAGGGATTGATGCCTTCTAGGCGTACGAACGAACTCGATGTTTGTCGGACTGTATTCGTTAGGCAAATATTTTCATGACTGTTAGGTGTGGATATATTTCCCTAGCCTTGAACATTAATCATTATTTGGGAGATTGTGGTATTTTTTGTATTATTTTTGGCACACCCTGGACTGATGCAGGAAAAGAAAAAAATTTTGTTATTGTGTGGTGGTCTTTTGAGACTTTTGTAAATAGGAATTTTGAACTTCTTTCTATTTTTGAAATAGGAGGAGGGGGGGGGGGGGGGGGTTTCCTAATCCCATTTCCCCGCAAATTGTTTTTTTCAAATTCCAGCTCAAGTCCCCACAATCCCAGCCTGTGTTGCTCAAATTGAAATCCCATTCCCATTTTTCTATTGTTTTTGTTTCATGAATCCCAGTCCCAGTGCACAAAATCCCATTTTCCAGCCTCTAAAAAAGGCAAATCCCAGCACCCATTTTACCCCTTCACGACCCTCTGCCTTGACACACCTTGCTGAGAATTTCGAAGTGCATTGCACACTGCAGCAGAAATAGTTGCCACCATGTCATCGTTGGAAGCCATATTGGGTACCCACGAACGTGTAGACAACTATGTGATGTTTATATACAGTACATAGCTTAGTATTACGGTGTATACACCATGGGAGAATGCCATGGAGGCACCCCATGTTACGAGATGGTAAATAGCCAACGAGGCGCGTAGCTAAATTTGCTAAATTTTATTAAAGTTTAAGAAACGAGCGGAAAGCGATGTGATCTCCGGGCGCCAAATATTTTATGCAGAGCGACATTTACCGCATTCATTTCCATATAAGGTCAAACGAAGGTATAATGGCTGATAACCGAGATCCAGTAAACCAATGAGAAAGCTAGACGGTATTAAATAATTGTAATAAATACAAATAACCATTCTAAATAATAACAATACATTTGGTGCCCCATATACCCAGGCTGAAGAGTCAGTTAAGAGCGTCCTTATTTTGCTAATTTCTGTTTGTTTGTTTTAGTGAGTATCGAGTGAGTAGTATAAATAATTGTAAAAGAAATGTTAAACTGTAGTCTAACAGGAAAAGTAACTAATGACTTATCATTAACAATGTGGTTTTCTTATTGGATGATACGCTAAAGAACAACTGAGTTTGTAGTCGAACTTATAACACACAACTTTAAGAACATGTACGATGGCCCAGGAGGGTTACAGTCCAGTTTTAATTTTTCACAGTCCAGTTTTAATTTTGTGAGTCGTCACCAGTTCTCTCAAAGAACACAGGTTATTTTTTTACCAATACAGAAAGTATCCTAAATATTAATAAAAGCTAACCTTAGGCCTAAAAGCTTTTGTTTAGGCGTAATTAGGCCTAAGGTTAGCTTTTAGGAATGTTTAGGTTACTTTCTGTATTGGTAAAACAATGACCTGTGACCTGTCACTTGTGAGAGAACTGGTGATGACTCACGAAATTAAAACTGGACTGTGAATAAAATTAAAACTGGACTGTGAAAAATTAACTGGACTGACTCTGGACTATGACCCTCTTGGGCCATAATAAACATGTAATCGCAAAAAAAAAAAAAACAAGAACGTTCAGCCCCAATCCCAAACGTAGACTTTCTTATAAAAAAACAAAAACAAAAAAAAACAAACAAACGAGTGGTCGTTCTCAGGGGGCAAACAATTACGTCAGGAATGATCATATGATAGTGAAAAGACCCTTTTTTCGCCGCCTCCCACAACAAAAGAGAAACATCCATTGCTTACCCAAACGAAGGGTTCTTTGGGTAAGGAGGGCCAGAATTTTCCGCGCCAAGATCAATTTTTAAAATATAGTTTTTGTTTGTTTGGAAACCCCACAATGCTAGGTCAACGTTTCAAGTCGGTATTGCGAGTAAACATCGATGGTAAGAAGGACAATGTTATCCAAGTCTCAACTGCACGCAAAAGGAATGTTTGGAAAAGCTCCTTTCGATGCACACCTCACTTCACAAGCATACTGTTAATTTTGTTCTTAGTTTACACCGCGCCGTGACACTGGCTGAACAAAATAGAAATGTTGGCTGGGCTATTCCATGGTTTGCATGGAATCTGCGTGGCATGTAGTAAAACATAATTAATATGGGGAGTATACTAGTGAGGAAAACTGTATATAGAGTGTTTTCACTCACGTGATCAGTAGCCTTGTTATTCCACCGAAACAAAGGAAAACGTTTGCATGACAATAGAGCTGAATTCCCAGAGGATTAGTTGGGCATACCAACATGGCCGCCGTTCTATTGTTTAGGTACACCAACATGGACGCCGTGACGTCACGTGATAACACTCTGTAGAAGGACTTTTAACCTGCGTAGCTGGTGGCTGTTGCAGGAACTGAGAACCCTGCCCCGGTATTCGCACTTTCCGCCCAGCCTTCTCGCGGCTTTGTCCGCAACAACAGAACGAACCAGACGAGTTTTAGTCATTCCAATCGCGATTATTTATTCCACCCTAACTGCTATCAGAGATCTTTTGTAGGGCAATATATGAAATACAATCATTCTTAAAACAATTTTTGGGATGTGCAATATCTTAAGAACATTCTGCCAGGTTTTGTGAGTTGGTTTATAATATCAAGATAATAAAATTAAGACAGTGAGTTTAACGTTGTTTTTCTCATTGGATGGTTTATTTTCTCTATTCCTCGGTTTGTTGCTCCATTTTGATTTAAGTTTAGAAACTGGTGTTGTTCTTTAACTTTCAAGTAAATAAATAAACAAATAAATGAATAAATAAATAAATAAATAAATAAATAAATAAATAAATAAATAAGACATTAAATTGTGGCATTTATGAAAAACGTGTCAGTCATGTGTTGTGGGTAACGCATCGAAGTCAATAAGAGGACTAGAAGGCTACCACAGTGAGTTATGAATTTGTAACTTTGACTTTCAGTATATCACTATGGTGACCGAAGGTGGGTAGCCTGCGAGCAAACTCCACTCGCACCGCCCGCGAAAGAACTTGCTCGCCCGTTAGAATTAGAAGGTGGGCAGCTTATTCTCAAAAACCGCATTCGGAGTCGTCTTAGCTATTTCCATGCACCCATCCAGCCGCCAATGGGTATTTGATTGCCTTTGTGAATAAAAAGAATAGAGATTTTTCGGTCAAATTTTGAAAATTATCTCTGTCATAGTTTTCTCTTTGTCCGACGTATGCAGTATTAGTTGACAGGAAAAGCTCCTTGTCATGCTTTGTTTTTTGTTGGTATGAGGTTGCTCTATTTTTCAGCTACTCAAATTTTTCATTAAACACTTGGTTTGTTTTCGAAGATGTTCTAATTCAGAGGATTTTTTTTTCATTCTAATAATCAGGCTATTATTGGTAATTTGCAATTGTTGACCGTAAATGCAGCCAGAGTATTTTTAAAGGCATATTGCAAATATATTAACAGTATGAAAGGTGATCCTGTTGTACGACTCTTTCGTCACCACCTTCCGAACAACTGCTAGTGTTGCTTTAGATTAGTAATCGTCCCTGAGTTTCCGCTGAAAAATCAAACTTCGCTACGTACGTCTATCAGTGATAACCAGCACTAGTGTACGTAAAGAGTAAATTAAGGTTCAAACTTGGGTCACACAGTATTGACTGAGTACCGAATTAACTCTCTAAAGTAGCGAAACGATTCATCTCTCAAAAAGACTGTTAGAGGTTACCCGTCAAAACAGCTGATGGACGCGGTCATTATATCTTCTATATGAATTTTATACTTATTTATTACTTTTACTTATTTATTTCTTTTTCAACATCCCATTGATGGGTCACCTCTTCCTTCTAGATTTAAATACTCCCTAACGTTATTACCTAAATAGCATAAAATAGATTTACAATTAGTGTTATTGTTGTTTGTTTTCCACCTAAGGTTTGAAGTAAACTGGTTCATAAATATTTCTTTTCACAAGCACGGCATCTGCAAGCTGTGACAACGTTAATGCTTTTAACCAGTTGTCCGGGCGGTGACCTGAAAGGGCAGTTTAACACAACAGGTTTCGTCGTAAAGGCAACTGGAGTACAATAAGAGCATGACTGAAATGTCGTCTTGCGATAAGGAATGTAAAACGAACGGCATTGACCATAACAAAGTCGTTTTACGACTGTCATTTCTTCACATCCTCGTCGGCGGATAGTGTGATTAAACGATTGCATCTTGCACCAGGGCTGTCCAATGTCTGTTAATGGCAGGAATGTAGCTCCTTTTGAGGTCAGAAGTGACTGGAGTGATTTGCGCTCGGTCACGCCTTTCTCTCCCTGGGACTTCAAGTACATCGAGATGAAGATAATGGCAACTATGACGAATTCTGTTGTTCGCATGCTGCCGGCAAGTAGTAATCTAAAAGAAAAAATAAGGCATCAAAATGATTTATAATGTATCTCCTTAGTAATTCACCTTGTCACATTAGTGAGAGCACTTGCCTCCCAACAATGTGGCATAGGTTCGATTCCCAGACTCGGCGTCATATGTGGGTTGAATTTGTTGGTTCTCTACTCTGCATCGAGAGGTTTTTTGGTTTTTTTCTTCGGGTACTCGAGTTTTTCCCTCTCCTCAAAAATCAACGCTTGATTCGATTTGCGTTAATTTGTTGATTTCAGTTTACAGTGTCCCCAGTTAGTTCTCCAGCGCTAGAAGACGAGACATTTGTAAAGTTCCTTTCCTTTTCTTACCTATTTCTTTTTTGGTCCCCAAGGAAATAGCTTTAAGACTACAGAAGTTCATTCTTAGCTTTGGAAGCTGATAGTTATATCGGAAATCTTATCTCAGTCTTAAAAAATTCCGTAATCGAAGCTTTCAACTCTATCACATAGTCTTCATCAACAAAATGAGCTCTGTGTTGCCACGTGACTTTTCATGTTTATTCAGTCACATGACAACAAATAGTCAAAAATGGCGGGCATTTTATAACTCTCATCTGTTTTGAAAACTGGGCAATGGTGCTTGGTCTGGATGGCCAACAGTGAGATCTTCTGGAAGGGAGTCAAAGCCCTTGACCTGAAGACCGAGGACATCAAAAGAAAACAATTTACCCATGAACTATTGCTTGTCGCCAGATGCAGCTTGGTCAAAGCCGCGCATAAAGCCTCTTAACCACCAATGATGACAACGGGCGCTATACATAAAAAGCAGCCATTATTACCACACAGTCGTTTCACAAATCCAATCTATATTCCCATTCGAAAACATGTGTCGTTATTTGAACCATGAATGGCGTCTACCTCTTCTCCAGTTGGAATAGGCCATCCCCCTTTTTTTTCGTTTAGCGTCGAATGCGTTTCGGTCGGATTGAAAAAGCAAACTAAAAATATAAAAGAAATCACAAGTGGTCTCGGAATCGGAGGCCTTGTACCCCAGCATCATTGCTGTGGAGCCAGGAAAACAACAAGCCGGTGAACCCAAAGTCAATATGGTGGAAATGTTGGTTCATGTTGTTGTAAAATTAAGACAACGTGGGAAAAAGGATCAACCACCGAAACTCCTATGCGACATAAAAATGGTTTAACTACGTCGTTACTTTTTTTTTTTTTCGAAAATGCCAAAAAATTTGGGTCGGTCGGCACTAAATAGAGAAAATAAAGGGGATGGCCTAACCGCATCTTAAAATCAATAGGGAGTTAAATCAATGGCGACGGCTGCGGGTAACGGTAACCCCTTAAAACAATAATATCATCGGTCAAACAAAGAAAAATTATCGTTTTTCATGTGCAGCACGCATTTTAGGAAGTATTTCTGCCGTACTCTGCATGAAACCGACGTGAAAATCACCACATTTGCGGTTTTGTCGACAACGTGGCCATACAAA
Source organism: Montipora capitata (assembly GCA_949126865.1). Classification (NCBI taxonomy): domain Eukaryota; kingdom Metazoa; phylum Cnidaria; class Anthozoa; order Scleractinia; family Acroporidae; genus Montipora; species Montipora capitata. The sequence continues at coordinate 21,928,575 of OX421448.1, read as the reverse complement.
TGTGAATCTTTCATTTTGTATTTAATTTTTACCCTGAATCCGCTCGTGACGTTTTCGTCGACGTCGCCGTAGTAGATCTTGAAGTCTTTAAAAGCAAAGCTGAGGGAATGCCTCAAAATGCAAAGATTTATGGCCATTGGCTCTGCGCGCTCCGCAATGGCATTGTCAATTTCAGTACATTTCATTGCCGTCCTTTGCAACGCAATAAATGTTTAAGTCCAAAATCTTTGGCTTGTTGAAAACTTTGGCACGTGGCAAATAAACTCTTCTTCAGTTCTCTCTCCAAAATCAAGCGCTCTTCCGAGTGATTTTCTTTTTAGAGAACTTGGTCGCATTTTACATGTTGAAAAGATGTGGAATCATTGTAAAATGATTACTATAGAGCTAACTTGTATTGTAAAGTGACGTTCTTGATGCAGTCCTTTGCAAAAACGAAACACGAGGGGCATCGAAATGTCACCACAGACAACTCAAACGACTCTGATTCCTTGCTTTCTTCATTGTCGTTTACCGAGTTAAAAGAATATTTCGCGCTTTTTAGGCTGATCGAATTATTGATCTCACTTTTCTTCAACCAGATAGTGTGTATTTTTTATCACATTTCTGTTCCGATTCCGAAGCTGAGGCGGATAAAGTATCCAGAGTTTAGTTCTATAGCAATGATTCTCAATAGTATCACTAAAACTGTACAATGACATGGATATCTATTGGCGCTGTGAATGATTTTTGTGGCCAAGATTTATTTCTCAGTTAAGATTTCTTTAAAAGAGTGAAATCCAAAAATAATACTGCAGTTTTCCTTAAACTCACGACTCTGTAACATAACTAAGGCTATTTCCTATCTTCTGTTCTAGTGGGCTCCTATGCTTATTATCTCGATAAAACGGCCACAAATGTTACTTGTTTCCGAAATGGAAGGCTCTATCTCTAGAACTGCACTTTCCCTAGGATTACAGGAGAATTTTATGGTCGGGTGAAGTCAACACAATTCATCAAAAAAGGGGTAAGCTCTCATGGCATTATACCTTCAAAGCCTCAAGCATGAACAAAATGCCTTGTTAACGTACCTCTGATTACGAAGGAACTTGCCCAGTTAGGAACAATCAATTACGCACGGGCTCTCCGGCAATTTTTACGTACATTTATCTTTACCAGTGAAAAAAATCCGATAGGATATCTATATATACCGTAAAGAGTAATTAGTATTCACTCTTTTATGTGTGCCGCTAATTGCCTTGTCATGCTTTAATTAAGTACCAGTCTCCCACAACGGCGTCAAAAAGTTGCCTTGCGCAAGTTTGGATATCACGCAGTAACACGTACGCCAACGTCGAGAATGCCATTAAATGGATGTTGAACGTCTGAGGTCATCCCTTCTACACAACAAGTCTGCTTTTTGAGGCGGTTTTCGGCTTGTTCCCCACTCGTCGCGAATGGATCGATGTTCCTGAATTTACAGTTGTTGAGATACGGTGTTTCCTCTTGGGGAGGATTGTTTGTCAGTTTTATGTTTTTCACAGGATGTAGTTAAATTAGGATTTGATCTAATTTTGCTGTGCGACGTTGCCTACGCCTACGCAAGCCAAAAACAACACAAAATGGCGAAGAGTTAGTTTAGTGACGGAAGTCAATAATGCATCGACCCAAAGATATTTCGGTTGTGTTCAGCTACAAATCTAAGGTTATTATTTCGAAAGACGTCAACGAGAACGCGTTTTTTTTTTCTTCTAAAAAGATGTTGATATTTACTGAACGGAGATTTTCGTCGTTTGTTTAAAGGTAGGATGTAGATTTCTAAAAGGCATGCAGCGTTGCTGAAGTTTTCTTTACGAGAACAATTTCGTATGTTGTTCACAATCTGCGTCATAAGAGGCATTTACACGTGGAACAGTCGGATGTAAAAACAGAAACTTAGCTTATTTATTAAAAACCTTTCTTTTTAAAGAAAAAATTATATCAGTACTGACGCATATTTGATTTATACACGGACGCGTCTCTTGAAGAGATGACAAAAAGCAAATAAAGTTCAACGACCGGTATTGTTTTCGGCCCAAATTATTGAAATACTTACGTATGTTATATGCGAGCATTTGATTTATCCAAATTATGGGCAAGAATACTTGGTTCAGTAAGAGCTTATGTAATTTATTGTCAGACAAATCAGGGCTCTTAACAGGTAAATTGTTTTTGTCAAATAGATTAAAAAGATTGAACATTAAATTGCTAGATTCTAAGTATTTTTGTTTTGTTTTCGTGATTTAGTCGTTAAACTTTACAGAAGGTTTAGTCGCATGAGAAACCGTAGGTTAACGTGAAAGAGAAACGAGCGTTAGTTAATCTTTTATTGAGCAGTTATTTTCGATCGAGTGATGAATTTTTTTCATTGGAGGAACCAGTTTCCTTTAAACTGCCTCAACAGACTAGTGTGGGAAGTGGCAAATTAAATTTAGATCATACTGTCCAAATACCATGTAACCAATTTCGCAGATAGCCGCCGGCGGATGTGTCAGCAAGCCCACATTGAGAAATTTTTTGCATCATCA
>OX421448.1:21918532-21923532 GCA_949126865.1 Montipora capitata | reverse complement strand
GTTCAACATCTCGGCTGCACTCATAAAGAGCCAATTGGTTTGCTTCATGCCAAGTTGGAATTCTTAACAGTAGCTGACACGATACTGTTCTGTTCTGTTCAGTTCTGTTGTCTCTCATTTGCTCGGAGATGTTAGCCACTAGGCTACTCTGAAATCCAAGCCGCTAAAAAAAAGTTTGCCGTATTTATGTATGTACGTATGTATGATTTTATTAGCTGGTCTAAACTTGTCGACATAGCAGAATTTTCATAACATGCTTACTGAAAGTCATAGGACTCTAATGACACAAGACACCATTTAATTTCGATCCAGTCTGGCCAATGAGAGCCTCTGAAATGTATGAGTTTGCCCAGAGAGAGTGAACTAATTATTTCTTGTATGCCTTATCGTTCAAAAGATTCTCTCTTTGTTGGTTTTTTCCCCTTTTTGTTTAGTTTGTTTTTTTCCAATTTGAACATCTGTGTTACCAGAAATTGCTGAGACTCGGTGTTGTTTGGGTTCGTGGAAACAAAAGACCTTGTCTTAGCCAATAACATCAGCCTTATTCATCATTTAATTTGATCGAAGCCTTTTACTTCGATCCACATAACAATACCATAAGATGATGGTGGTTTAAAAAGTTTGCACTGAACGGTGATTCTTGGAATACTACGTGCTCATAATGTCAAAAGGAAACGATATTTGTGACGATTTTTCGTAAGTACCAAAAAGCCCTCTCTCATGGTGTTACAAGGAGAACTTCCGTAGCCAGTTATGTGAGACGACAGTTTTTTGTGCAACAAAAGAGCGGCAATTTAATGCCAAGCAAATTTAATGAGAGGCGTTCTGGTACACTCTGACTATCTTTGAGTCGGTGGTTATCATAGTCGGCGCGTTTACTAGTTACTTTCGAGCGAGAGAGCAGCGGCATAATCAGTATTCAATTAAAGGCGCCCGCAAACGAGCAAACAATGTCGCTGAAGCAAACGTTTCCCAGTTTGCGACCCCAGGAAACAATTCTGGTGGAAGCAAAAATGTTTCTGAATTTTGCTTCCTCAGCAAATGTTCCTCGTTCGCGCGCCGAGGAAACATTTCCGGAAACAATGTTTCCGCAACAATGTTTCCTCGTTTGAGGGCGCCTTAAGATAAAAAATCTCGATATTTTTGGCTTTGCTGGCGTTTTGCTCAGATGCATCGCACCTTCGACCATAATGCATTGCGCAGCGAGCAGAAATGCCTACATTGCAGTGGTCACAAATACAATGAAGAACGATTATCAGCCTCAGTATCGATCGCAAATATTTAGAAGCTTTCGCCCTGTCTTGTATTCACGCTTCTGCTTTCGGTTTGGATCCAACCCTGGCGCGGCCTACTGTGCCTATCAAAACTCAGTTACACGTTCGTCGTGAGTTCAGGTAACTCTCGCGCATCCTTATAGACGTGGTCTTGCAGAAGATATGCGGGAGCTTCAGCAAGGCCGAGAACGCGATCAAAAAATAGGTATAACAAGCAAAAACAAAAGCTCTGGACGCCCTGCACGTGCAGTTTACATTTGTAAGCATTTCTATTTCGTTCTCGCCCTGACAACGACGTGAATTGACCAAATTTGAGATTATGGAGAACGCGAGCACCTGACGATAAATTTTCGATTTTCTCTCTAAATATCCACACCGTTCTCACCTGTTTTATCCCAGGAATGTTGATACACACTTACCATGCTGGGCGAATTGGAGTAAACACAAAAGTATTATAATAAAGGGAAATAATATTCTTAGGCAACGTTCTCGTCGCCCTCATCGTCATCCTTGCTTAAGCTACCTGTTTAACCTTACGCCACGAAATTACCCCTTGCCTCAAATTGCTTTATTTTTACCCCGCAATGAAGGAATATTCGTTAGATTACCCTCACAAGTATCCACAGCTAGTTAATATCTATGGGCTATAACGAAAAGGTTAACTTGATGCCTTTGTTTATATAAAGGCGATTTAACAAATCGAAAGTGGTTAAGCGTTGGCTGTACTCTTATCGACAACGATATTCGTCATCACAGTGGTGAAAATGTTGTGGACTCACAAGGCGCAGCCGATTTGTTTTTTACCGCAATATTCAACGCCAATGCAAAGAAAGTTATTTCAGAGCGTGACCAAAATCATGACACAAAGAAAGAGCAAGCGTTGTCTATAACTTTCTCGCCATATGATTGGTTTTTTTTCCCAAAATGGGCGTTCCTGATTGGTTATTATATTGCGTGACAAACTGACGCAAGCATGACGCGTACAGCCTTGTCTAGACTCTTATCGACAACGGCAAATTAGCCAATCAGATTGCTAGATCACAAGGAATTGTGGTAAAAATATCAGTATAGGCGCTGGCTTTGTTAGTTTGTTGGAAAACTTGGCAGGCATTAAATCATTTGGTCGTTTTTTGAGCTTTCACATGATTGCCAAGTCAATGAACGTCATCATCTTCATAATTAGTGTCCTCTTTGCAACCCCTTTTAGTCGTATTCCTGGAGCCATAGACTTCCCAGTCAGCAAAGGTAACACTTCCCTCAAGAGGAGCATTCTTTTGCCTGGACAACAAACCATTTCACATCAACAAGAAGCTACGACAGACCACAAGGAGAGGGAGCTCTCATCCTTCAGGGAGGTTTCGTCAACTTTCGCAGCCTCCACATCTTCGCATGGCGTTGGCAACATCGCCGCAGCTTCTAGCTTACCAAGGCGGGTGGTGTGGTTTGTGATTACGGTCGGATTGTATGTGATGTTGATCTGGATGTGCGTTTCGTTGGTGATGAGGTACCTAGAAAAACCTGTTGTGTCCAGAATGGAGATGAGCTTTGAAGAGGTCAGCAATGTAAAAATATTTAGTAACTTAAGCTGTTGCAAAGAAACCTTGATAACCTTGAACGGTACTCGAAAAAGTGTTATTGATTTGTCGCAGTAAATGGGGAGCTTAAGCAACGACAACGGCGACGGCAACGAGAACGTCATCTCAAAATATAAATTCACGTTATTGTAATCATTTCGTGACTATTTCAACCATTTAACGTGTCAAGGGTGTGGTATTTTCTCAAAAATGACACTGGTCGGAACGGCGCTTAATTTAGGGGGAAAAAATGAAAATTTATCCTTAAGTGCTGACGTTATTCATAAAACCTCAAATTTGGCTATTTCACGTTGTTAACTTGCAGACGACAGCAAAGAAATGGACAAAAGTGAAAAAATGCACTTGCAGGGCTTGCAAAGCTGTTGTTTCTGCCCCCTAAATATGCAAATTTGGGACGTTTTCGTTGCCGCTGTCGTTGCCTAAGCTCCCTAATAAAGACCTTTAGCACCGAAGTTTCCGGGATATACCGCAAACCGCAGTAATCGTTTGCCGTTAGAGGTTTGCTTGATTTTGAACTTTAGCAAGCCGTTCCTTTTATGATCATTATAGCAACTCGGCGCCATCTTGGATATTTCATTGCTACAACTGCTCTCAAATCAAACAGCTCAACTTCTCCCAAAACTTGTATTTGTTCTTCAAAATTGTCCCCAATAGATAGCAAACAAAATGAATGCCGTAAATCGCGCACTGGTGGCTCAGTTGGTTGAGCACCGGGCTGCCATGCGGGAGGTCGTGAGTTCGCTTCTGGCTGGACCAACACTCAGGGTCTCTAAATAACTGAGGAGAAAGTAGTGCCTTTGTAAGTACATCCGCAAATGGTTAGACTTTCAAGTCTTCTTGGATAAGGACGATAATCCGGAGGTCCCATCTCACAAATAACTTCCATGTTCATTGGTTCCCTGTGGGAAGTTAAAGAACCCACACACTATTCAAGAAGAGTAGGGGATGAAGTTCCCGGTGTTGTGGCTGTCGTCAGTGTGTATATGGGTGGGTGGGTATAGCATAAAGGTCTCTAATAATTCATCACTAACGGGATCATAGTCCTAGATCAGGGGCTTGATAGCACAGATGGCGAAGAGAAGTCTTTATAGCAGGTTTTCCCTTGACGCCATCGCCGCCATCTCGGTGGACGAAAACAAAAGATCTCTCATTAGCTTCATTTGTTCGTCCACCAGAAGTCGTACATTTCTCTATTGTTACTGGTGTCTCCAGAAGTTGGATGAAAACGTCCTATAACAACTTTTTTTCCTTTTTAGTTTGCTCTTCCATGGTCTTTCTTCTCTGCTCCGGAGGTTTTTCTTTTACTGACGCATTCCAAACGAAAATTCGATTTTATTTCTTGTTACTTTTCGCATGGAAGTAATTTCGCCTGATATTCCAGTGCTTGTATTTTTGAACAGGAAGAAAACATTAAATTTTGATCACAGTAGCGCAACATCGAGGAAGGAAGAAATTGTGCTGGTTTGAACCTAAGATTAACCCCTAAAACTACAAAGATGCTAAGAGTTTTCGTAACTGAACATACCAGCGATCTTATAGTTTCGAAAAAATAGTACACTCTCAAAATCAGTCGTGGTCCTTACTGACTTTAAATGAGTAATTGTCTTTGATAGGCCTTTGAATGACTGACTGATTGTCCTTGCATGATTCTTTTACTCTTTAAAGTTTTAAGATTTAAAACTATTATGTTATAAAATGTTAGCAGTAAACATTTTGTAATTTTGCAATTTTCGGAGTACCTGGGGAAAAACCTCTTGTACAGCAGAGTAGAAAACCAACCCACATATGACGTTGAGTCCGGGAATCGAACTTGGCACCGGGGTACTGGACAGCGGGTGCTTCTTGTTGTGCTTTTGTTTCGAGTAACTCATGAGCAGTCAGTGGGCACGGGAGACGAATAAACACCAGGCCCGAATAGTTTACCCTTAATTTCTTCATCCCGTCACGTTCATTTACTGCCCATGTCAGTAACCTCTGTCGTAAAAGTGATTTCATTATCTTGCAGTCTCTAGAGTTTCCTGCTGTTACGATCTGCAATCTGAACATGCTGCGAAGAAGTCAGTTAAAGAGAAAGGAGATGATTGAACGGATAATCCAACAAGTCAACAGAAGACGACAAACGGAAGAAAAC
>OX421448.1:21911032-21916032 GCA_949126865.1 Montipora capitata | reverse complement strand
ATCTTAGGAGTCTTAAGTATCTTTGGCGACATTTCTGGCATTGGAAATACGGTAACTGTTATGTCTTCAACTCTGGCTTGACGGAAAATGGCACAAAAGTTCCTATCATGACAGCAGACAGGGCGGGACCGTACTACGGTAAGTTGAGGTCAGGAGGTGGTTTGGCTTAGTCGTGAGGTTGCGGGGCTCAATAATAAAAACTGGCAGTGCTAATACCCTTTTCTTGCAGTCTTTGGATAGGGCGCAGCTCATGAGATCGGGCTGAAAGCATTCGAAGGCGCCTCTGGTAGCCGCTGTACAGTCCATGTTTGATGTCAGAGCACATCACCACAGCCAGATGGTAATTAGCTGTGAGTCGATTTTGATGAGGGAGGAAAACAGGATTGCCCGGAGAAAAACCCTCGAGTCAAGTTGAGATCGACTGAAACTCAGCCCACATGCAGGCCGGGGCCAGAGTTGAACCCCGGCTCGCAGTGGTGGGAGGATCGATAGAAATGTCTCTGGCAATGCCATCTTGAATAACTGTGACGTGTTACCGTTGGCCCTATTGTTGTGACTAGCAGTGTTGATGTCGCCGTTTTGATTTGAAAATATTTGTAACACGCATGCGTATTTGCCTCATATTGTAAGCTGATAGCTTTGCACGCGTGCACACTTGGAAGAAATGTTCACTCGAGCACAAAATTATTCCTTCGCCGATTGCCCGCGTGAACATTAATTAGCTCTCAAAACGCCACCGCACACTGGGGAAACTTACTTACGCCACAGTCACGGATGAAACTTTACTATGCTGATAGCTCTAGTGTACGGCGGGGTTTGAGCACGCATTTACTGACAGTTATTTTATTTTGCATTGTTATTTACTCTTGTAGGCCTGGAGATGGATATCTTTGTAAATCAAAGAGATTACACAAGCCTGACTGACGAAGCCGGGATCCGCGTTGTTCTTTCAGACCAAGCTCGCATGCCTTTTCCGTTTGATGAAGGTTTCAGTGTTCCAACAGGATTTGCAACGTCAGTGGGAATCAAGAAAGTAAAACCTAAAACAGAGTCATAAGTCTATTTGAAAGGAACCTCCACTTGAACAAAAAAAAGTAACTTTAAATCACAGGAAATAACCTTTACAGTCAAATCAAATCTAATTTTTTTCTCAAAGAAAGCGTGTGTATCCGAAATAAATAAATAAATTTTAGAATCGCCTATTTTTGTTTTCTAATGATATACCTAACAAAATTAGTCGATTCTGATTGTTTGAGAGCAGTGCAGTTTTTTTTTTAACAAAGTGCAAAAAAAGTTTAAATCAAGTGCAATTTACTCACAGAATTCGCGGTTTTGACTGGCTAATAAACAATAGGGTTTGGTAAGAACCAATCAAATCTTTTGCTTTGGTGGCGTTGAACTTGAACTTGAACTTGAACTTGTGGTGCATCACTTGCGAACTATCCTGCGAACGCAGACGTATTTCTGGCGGTCGTTTCTCTTCCCCGAACGACCTCCGGAAATACGTCTGCTTTCGCAGGCTACATCGGAACCGGAATTTTGTTATGTATATTATTAACAAGTAATCATACGACTTTTCTCGTTCAAGTTGGAAATAATTTGCACTCGTGTGTTTTTCAAAAAGCTCAAATTGCGTTCGCCCTACGGGTTCATGCAATTTTGATACTTTTTGAAAAACCCGCTTGTGCAAATTATTTCCAAATTGAACCCGAATTAGTACGATTTCGCGAGCGCCGCCATCTTGAATAATTGTGACGAGTTACGGTTGCCCTATTGTTATTAGGCCCTGGTTAAACGCACAAACAAAAAGATAGAAACATGTTGCCCTTTCATCTCCTCGTCTATTTTCAAATTTGCGAGTTTCTTCTTGTCTCACGCCAGTAATCACTGCTGGAGACGTCCCAAAGACAAAGCTTCTCTTCATACAAGGTAATGAGTGCCTTCACTTCCTCGTCCTTCCAATTCCTTTCGTATTTTTTTCTTCTTTTACAATTAGTGGTGTTTTCTTGACTGACACTAGGAAGTTCTCTGTCGGACGCCATTTCGAATTTTATGCAGGCTTTGCAGCGAACAACCGTTGCTAGGTAACGGTGTTGCCTGAAGAGGCTAAACGAGGACACATCGTTGCGCCAGCTCAATTTGTTGCCGCAACATTATTGCCTCGTTTAGCCAGGGCTTTAGACGTCAGAGCAACATGGCAACCGTAACGCGTCAAAATTATTCAAAATGGCGGCGCCTGCGAAATTTGATAGTGAAAAATAAGCAATTTTAAAATTCATTTTGCTTTATATAACACTTTTTTAAAACAAATTTCGAACCAATTTGTTTGGAAACATAATTTCCTTCGTCTTAAATTTATTCTGTAGTATGAGAGGAGGTTTCTTTTAATAGTCTTTAATAATACTGCAGTGAAAACGATCTCTAACTCTCTCTCTTTTTTTTGTCGACTATGATTCTACAATGAAAACGGAAGATACAGGCCGAGTGATGTTTATTTTACACAGCTTTTTCCTGAAATTTAGTTTTCAGTTAGGAGTGTGACAGACTGCTTAGAGCAAATTTCAATCGAGTGTCGTGAAACCAAAACCAAAGTAATTACTTTAGCCAATCAAAAAGTACGGAGACAATCCAGTAAACCAATATCAAAACTTGAAGTAATTCCACGTAGCCGACACAAAGCGCAGGAAAATGTGCACGCGCGAGCCACGATTGGTTCCGGTTTCACTTCTGATTGGTTGAAAAAGTGGCGCGAGAACTTTAAATCAATCACTGAGTGAAGTAATGCAAAACCAAAGCAATTCACTAATTACTTTCGACACTCAATAGCCACGTCCTTGTGATCGAGGGTTAAAGTCCCCAACTCCTGATCACAAGCTGGAGATAGTGTGGCTAATCCCTTGTTTATCTCCTCGTCTGCGCTTGGAAATTGCCAGCTATTATCATTGAATTTTTTTCTTCGATTCCTTGTTTATTGGGGCTTCTTTGTTGTTGTTACTTATAATCAGCTGGTACGACCACGTGACTTGTACATGAAATACCCATTTTCGGGTAAACAGCATATGGAGCGTTTTTACTCACGTTACCAGCTGCTATACTGGATTATTAAAACAAAAGAAACATTTGCATAAAGATAGAGTTCAACTTCAACTTCAACTTCACTTTATCTTTGCACTTACAGTCTTGAAATTACAATATTAACATAAAATACCAGGAGGACCAGGCTATCATGGCCGCCATTCCTTTGTTTTGGAAAACCAAAATGGCCGTCGTGAGGGCATGCCACGCTCTATGCGCTAATATGAAACGAATACTAATCGAAAGATCATCGTCACAGAAATTGTTATTCCATCGACTTAGCAGCCTGGAAGCTGTATAGCAAGCTGTATAGCAAGCTGTTGTTGTATTTCTTTTATCGTAACCTATTTGCCAAGCTAACGCAAGACTCCATTGCGTTGATAGAGACACATCAAACGTGTGGACCCATACATGAATGATAGCTGCTTGGATGAAACTAGGCAAGGACACAAGGCTTATGGTAATATCTATAGCGAAAAATATCACGTCAATTACTCTTGTCAGGTAAGCCTAAAATCAAACTTAGCCTAAATAAAGTTAAAGGCCGTGTTTGCACACGATGATTTTTTAACTCCACTTTCAATAAAGAATAAATTTAAACCAGACAAAATAATGTTTTCAATCAAGAAACATGTTTTGCAATCCGAAAAATAGTACATTTTTAAATCGTTATTTTTCCTTTCGAATATACCTCGCACCGCCATCTTCAAATCTTGTGACGTGTTACTGTTTCTTTGTTGTTCTAACACATTCAAAGAGCTCTCGTATAATTCCAATGGGGAAACCATCACACTTCACATTATTCAAATTACGGCGCTCCGGAAATTTGAATGCAGAAACGATTCTGAAGTTTATTTATTTGGGACACAAACGCTTTCGTTAAAAAAAAAAAGAATAAAAAGAAAATTGGCCTTGCGTCGGCTTATCTCAGGCTCCCACGCAAAAGGGAGATCCACTAACGTACGTGATTGTAATCAAGTCTAGTTCCCTAGCTTATATCATATTAGCATCAATTTCTAATGTATATCTTCTTTTTTCTTAATATTAATTTCTTTCAGGCCTGTAGAATGTCCTGTTTAGCTCTAAAGCAAGTACAAATGTGTAACTGCTCCGAACCGAAGTTCCCTATTAACTGCTCAGCTTGCTTCAGTTTGGAGCAACGTAGGTTGACTAACTTCCTTGGTAATGAAGTAATCCGAATCGAACTTGATGAGGAAAAAAATTAAAAGGGCTATGGTTTCTCTCAAAGTGACTTTTTCAGCCGGAGCTGGGGTTGTAGATTCAATTGCCAATGTGGTTTGAGCCCCTGCAATTGGGAAAATGTTCCCACTAGTGCAGATCCCGTTTCCTGGCCATAACGGTTCCGAAATAGGATACATCTCATTTCATATTTCACCCCTTTGGCCTCCCCATTTAAATTAAGATTTGAGATTCAATATTTTACTGAAATTCAGTTAAATATGGGCCCGCAGATAACACAGCTAACTAAAGGCTGGTCGAGTAAGAGAGCAGAGCACTTGAAATGATGCAACTGCTAAAATACGGAAGAAGGAGATGGCGAAAACGAATTTGTGAGGGCCGGATTAAAATCGAACAAATTGAACTACAATCCTGGTCAAAGACTTTGGGACACTTGTCAAATTTGGCCAAAAAGTAGAGAATTTACTGTACACGCTTCCATCGTTATATGCCGGAGCAACGCGTTTTCTTCTTTCGCTTCCTTTTTCGCGTCCCCCTTCCCCCTAGACAATGTTGAAACATTCGAGCGATCGATGAAATGTTCTTGATTTCGGAGATCGTGAAAAATCAACATTGTAATTGGGGGAATTGTCCCAAGGATTGTAGATCTCAAGAACTAGAAAAAAGACCTGCCAGTGGAATATAACAAATAACTTATAGGAATTAACAGAGTTTAAATTCAAAGT
>OX421448.1:21883532-21903532 GCA_949126865.1 Montipora capitata | reverse complement strand
AATTTCTCTCTAGAGCCATCGGAAGTGTTGTTGCGAGCCTTCAGCCAATTTCGAATGTAGTCCTTTTTAAGCTGTTAGTGAGTGAGTGAGTGAGTGAGTGAGTGAGTGAGTGAGTGAGTGAGCGAGTGAGTGAGTGAGTGAGTGAGTGAGTGAGTGAGTGAGTGAGTGAGTGAGCGAGTGAGTGAGTGAGTGAGTGAGTGAGTGAGTGAGCGAGCGAGCGAGTAAGTGAATGAGGGAGTGCGTCAGCGAGTCAGTCAGTGAGTGAGTCAGTCAGTGAGTCAGTGAGTGACAACTAAACCACTGAACTGAGTTTTTTACTGTATATAGTCGAGATCTTCTTTTATTCAACACCTGACGCTCTACTATATCTTAATTTATTACTCTTAAAGAATGTACAATTCTTTCACTTGGTGTTCGTGTGTTCATTGACGATTCGACGTAGAAATGGTTCCTGTGTACACATAAGTACAGTATCGATTTTCCCGTCATAGAAAGGAGGGAACTTGGAACCGTGACCTTATTTCATAGGCATATGCCCCCTTCTAATTTACATTCAAATCTTAGGCAGTTCAATAGTTTTGCCTTTGCAAAATTGAAAAAATTCCAAAATAAACTCTAATTTATGAATGAAAGAAATGAATATTTTGAAATGCAAGTTATGGACGAAATGGAGTAGTGATCCTCGCACTTGTCTCTTACAGACACCTGAAAAATTCAGATGGTTTCAACGGGATTGGAACCCATGACCTTTGCGATACCGGCTCAGTGCTCTATTAACTGAGCTATGAAGCCACTTAGTTGGGACTTGAGCAGGTCAATATGTGAAGCGACATCGCCTTATAATTTGAGTTAACCTTAACAAGCAAAATAAATGATGAGTAAATGCGTTTTCGTTCCTGAATCAGAAAGACCGTACTCGAAAGGTTTGGACGGACCCGATTAAGCAACGATGGGTGACCCAAGCGCCTTTAATTAATAAATCCCACGACACAAGAAACTTAAGACTGTATGAGATTTTGTTGTTATCTCGAAGAAGTTCTTCTGGCTGTCCTCCCACCCGTCTTATCTGTGTTTAGCCAGTCTGTTAGCCTTCTGATCAAAACATGAAAGAACGGAAAAGAGAGGTTAAAACAGAAACGACGTGGGATGAAACCCATTTTTCCAACATATCTGCAATCTGAATGTGAAAAACACAGAAACTGTGAATTAAAGTGACGCATTTGTTTCTACCTCACTGGACGTCCCTTGAAATTTTTATATCAATTTATTAACGCGAATCTTAGCTTGTATATTTTAGTTAATTACGTCATACGTATTTCTTTTACTCTTTCGTTATCATTAATGTGAGCTTTTCTACAAAGTACATTTAGGACGTCCAGGAGAAGTTTTAACATCTCTGCAATGGTGATCACTGACACTCCGATCCAAAGACCCAACTGGCCTCCTATGTCACTCATCAAATTCTCCATCTGCGATGAAAAACACAAGAAAAGGAAACTAGCTTTTAGTGTAATAAAGCTGTTTTCAACTGAGTCTTGCTAAGCCCCATCTTAGAGAGCCAAAGGCAATCAGCTAGTGCACAGGACGGAGAGAATGATGGCGCGTAAAAACCGAAACGAAAGTAATATTCCTGGTCAATCGCAAACAGAAAACCATTCAGTATTAGAAGGCAAAGTTCTGCTGGTATTGTTTCAAAACCCGGGAAAATGCGCGCATTCGAATTGGGAATAATTTCGGTTATGCTTCTCATTTGTTACAAAAAATTGCTCAAGATCGATTTTGAGTCAATCACAAAGGGTAGCAATCGGTTAGCGTAATTATCTTACATCATAGGTTTAATTTAATATACTGAAACGTGTGGCAGGCGTGCCAAGTGGGATCGAGAGGAAAAACTTGTTTTAAGGTAGTGTTGTGCGTTTGTGTTTCTCATGCACTGTTTCCTGAACTGAATGGGTCGTAACGACACTATAAAACACTAAAATAGCACTACTGCCTGTCGATAGAATATTGGATCAGTGTGCGTGCTGTTATATCCCACAATGGCAATTACTCCATGGGACATGGCAACAACCAAGGAGTTTCTGTAGTTCAAATTGTCGAATCCCAGGGGTGAACAAGAGCAGACACCAGCCTCTTTACGTTATCAAAAGCTATGCCATCCCAAAAAGGCCCTTCGTTGGAACACTCCATCTCCTAAATCTCTTAAATCACGAGGCAGCTCCAAGGTTGTTAAAGCAACAACTCCTTAATTAAAATACTTACCAAGTAATATTCTGAATATGTAATTTTCTCCGTGTTAAGTTCATCGAAGTAGATTTTTATTCTTAAGAAGTTCCGCCTAAAAAAGCCGTAAATGTAGCGTGAGTACAACACCGTTAGTGGAGAGGAGCGTTACGTGACGACCATAATAACGGCTACGAAGGAGACTATTGCCTATCTACAATGTTCTGTTCTTTTTTTCTTTTTT
Organism: Montipora capitata; assembly: GCA_949126865.1. Taxonomy (NCBI): domain Eukaryota; kingdom Metazoa; phylum Cnidaria; class Anthozoa; order Scleractinia; family Acroporidae; genus Montipora; species Montipora capitata. The sequence goes on along the minus strand of OX421448.1, from coordinate 21,901,065 downwards.
TTTTTGAAAAATACGTTAATGTCTATACAACGGCCAAGGGAAAGAAGGACTCAGGTAAAGAGCCTGACTTCCCAATATTGTTTGTGGCATCAGTTTAATGTAATTTTAACGGTTTCAGAAATTGTAGCTCTTTGGTATAGAAATTTTACTTCTTAGACTGAGAGAAGCCAAGGAAAAAACACCCACAAGATTAAAAAAACTATCAGGAAGCGCAAAGATCAAAAATCTCGTTTTAAACAATGCTCTCCCTAATCTAAATAGATCTTGCGATCACGATGCTTACTAATTCAAAGGTATTTTTGCCCGGTTATGAATATGCGGGAAAAGCAAATCTTAACAAGTGTTATTGAAATCCAAATTAAAAGAAAATTGAGGGTGACTACGCAAAGACAATTAATCAACAATACTTGTAAAAAGATCTAAAATAGAAAGCAATGTATGGCATTTTTTCCAAATTGAATTATCTCTCAAAATGCGTGGTTACCCTCAAGGGCACTTGCTAAGTTCTGCTTTCTCCGCATAGTTTTAAACCGGGCAAACTTAGTATGCACCATCCATAGGAATCATGGTATCTCGAGATGCGCAGAACGTATGCGCAATAACAAAAGTAGGCACCGTCCTTTAATTAATGGGGACATTCTTAGAACCACCTATCTGTAAGTGTATTGCGCATGGATTAAAGTTTCATTCAATAGTTTTACAGGGGAGATCGTTTTGGTTTTTTGTTTAAAGTATTGTAAGCATAATACTTGAGTTTAGTTGCCACGACTTCATTTAATTTGTTTCAGTATTCACGAAAGTATTCATACGGGTAATTATAATACTTAACATACCTTAATAAGTCCCTACTCTTTCCCATTGAGACAAAGTTTGCATCTGGGTCGCGAAGCATCAAGGCCTGTATTTGTTGCTACAAGATACAAAGGAATACATAAGTCAGCCGGTCGGCTAATTTTTTCAGTGTTTTAAAAGAGGACACTCGCGGCTATTATTTCAATGAGATTGACGACTGTCTTTCGTTACTCTTCAAAATATCGGCTCACTTAGGAATACTCTCTAGCTTTAGTGTTCGTAAATAACATTCTAAAAACACGTGAAGCCCTTTGGGCGGTCTCAATCATGATGGAGGACGCCATTAGAACTTAACAAGAAACCGAAAACAGTGAGGCTAGGTTCTCTGCTTTTCCGTTTCTAATCGGCAGGAGCAGGGAAAAAAACCGTTCAATTGTAACGAAACATTAATGTCCTAGTGCTCTCAGGCTCGCCAACATTGTTTTCCCTCCATACAGTAAGCTCTTGTATTAGAAATCCGAAAGGAAAAAGCTGTTTCCGGCGCGCTTTAGAGTGAGATGCAATCGAGTGTCGTAAAACCAAAACCAAAGTAATTACTTTGGCCAATCAAAAAGGACGGAGACAATCCAGTAAACCAATCAAAACTCGAAGTAATTACACGTAGCCGACACAATGCGCGGGAAAATGGGCAGGCGCGAGCCACGATTGGTTTGGTTTCACTTCGTGATTGAATCACTAATTGAATCTACCTGGCCCCAGTTGTTCAACCGATGGATAGCGCTATCCACCGGATAAATGACTATCCAGCGGATAAACACTAGCAAAACCAATTGAGTTATCCAGTGGATAGTGATTTATCCGGCGGTTAGCGCTATCCACCCTTCGAACAACTGGGGCCAGAAGATTATTTTCTCCTCTGGAAAGTTGAGATAACATTGAAATATTTCTATCAAATATCGTTATTTTAATGATCATGATGAGTTGGTAATTATTTCGATCACGTCTTATCGGATGTTTTTTCTGAACGAAAATCGAAAAAAGATTACCTCGTAATTTGTAGACCACGAAGAACTGGAGATGGACGTCCTAAAGCTCATATGCCTGTCAGACGAGAAAATAAACTTGGTTTAGTTAATGACTAAATGTCAAACTCACCATTTAAAGGCCCACCTTCAACCGACAGGCTTTTCGACCGTTTGTTTTTGTTATGGAAATTCGTATTTCTTATCGCAGCGATCTAATTGAATGAATCTCGGATTCAGGTGGAATTTTCATACATGAAAATTGTTCCGAGGCACGCAATGCCTGTCGATTGAAGGTGGGCCGTTAAGAACATTTCATTCGGCCGGTGCTCATCTCATTCTTTCCATTTCCGGTTTCATCTCACCACAACCCTTGCTCTCTAGCGTTCATTCAAGCATCGAAATATAGGGATTGTTTCCTGCAGTTTTGTATCATTATATGTCAATAGTCCTTCAACACGTTCCCGAAAATTCCCGTCAAACCCATTTAATAGGGACCTCTTGATTGAATTGAGATTTTTTCGCTCTGAGCGCGCGAACTCAAACTTCAGAGCTAAAAACTCGTTCTTGTGGTCGTACTCCAATCTAAAAGTTGGTAACAGTTTATTGCCCTCACCTATATACATGTAAGTTGGGTTGACTTGAGAGAAGACTTAAAATTCTAACCATTTGCAGATATAACTGCAAACTTGAAGGCAGCACTTTTCTCCCAGTTATTTTAAGACACTGGATGTTGGGTTTCGAGCCCACGACCAACCATTTGCACGCAGCATTTTATCCTTAATTTTTTTTAAGACCCAGAGTATTGGTCCAGCCGGGTTTCGAACCAGCCACCCTTCCGCACGGTAGCCTGTCCGATGTTCAGTGCTCAACCAGTTGTGCAAACCGGTTGGTGTTTTGAGCTCAGCGCCGGGTTCAGTTCTAGATGTGGTTGGTTCATTTCATATGCCGATTTTTTATTGTAAATACTCATGCTGTCCGAGATCCGGGGGCGGCAGCGATATTTTAGTTGCCATTTAATTACTTTTCATCTGTCTATTGCTTCCTATACATGGGGCACAAACCCTTATCAATTTTGCCTCTCCGATTCACTCGTTTCTTTCAATCATGCTATCATTTTTCTCAAACAAATCCATTCATTTGCCGATGCTGGTTCGACTTGGTGGAGTGGTCACGTGCAGCACAAACGCGTGGTCACAGGTAGCCGAGTCGTTTTTAAGCTTTGATATTTTGATTCCTTCAGTGACACTGCCAAAGCGTTCCTGCATTTCTGTCACGATGATTCTTACGTTCATTAATCATTAAAAAAATTAATACGTACTTGCAAGGTTGTGGGCATTTTTCACTACATCCAAGCTCGTCTCCTTCGTATTTCCGGGTCACTTCATGGACGCACTTCACTTTTAAACGACAAAAGATAAAACTTTATTATATTTATTTCGAGTTAGGACCGTAACGGTTTTAAACGTCGCATTTTATCTGTGCCGAATTTAATGCAAATGAGCAAATTCTATTGTTTTCGCCCATTTGCATTAGATTCGGCACATGTAAAATGCGACGTTTAAAACGGGCCTTATACGCATGGTTCAGAAAATTAATGAAAAAGGAGAAATTGTTATTTTCGAAGTACTGACGCTTTATTACCTTGTGAAATCTCGGAGCAGATTCTTTTTTCAAGCCGGAATTTGCCTTCACTGCAGTTGCAGGTCAATAACTGTGCTTGAGCTAGACAGGAGTACATACAGCCCTGAAAAGAGGGCAAAAGTTGGTACATACAATCTTCATTTTATATTCTCGTACATAGGTGTCAAGTCTTATCGTGTTCTTAAAAGGTCAATCGGTCAAATACGTTTTTCGATTGGAGGAGAACGTGTCACGTGTCATGGGTCAAAACTCGCGAACTCCCTAGGGAAAGTGATCAGGTCGTGCACCTTTGAAACAGCGGCAAAAATCCGTGTGTTGTTCTATTTTGAGTTGGGAGGTATAACAAAACACAGTCATGAAGTGCTTATGAACACATTACAATGACCTAGCCCCGGGGGGGTGGGGGGGGGGTACTGCCATATATGGACTATATAGGTATGTGCCGCTGTGAAGGGTATGGTTTTCAAGCAGTTTACTCTAGCAAAGGGTATATAAATCAGAGCGTTTGGGTCTAGAATAGGGTATCATTTTTCGCGAAACTGACCAGTTGGCTGAAGATTTTATCTGGACTAAGGAAAACAGGAATTGCTACTCAAAAATATAAAAAAATGAAATCGACAGGTTTAAATTTTCACGACTCAGCCTCAACAGCGTTGATAGATGACTATCATAAAACTCTACTGGATATTAATCAGGATTCAGACGGAAATCGGTGGTATCAATACTGGTTAAAATTAAACAGTTTATTGTCTTGATAATGCGTACGTACGTACTTGGCATTGCTGGACAAGTATAAATAAATCCTTTTTTAATAAAGAAGTGATTGTCACAGTGGTATAAGGTTTTTGTTTTCGCTTTGTTTTAGACTGTGCTAGTGACCTCAGTTTCTGGAAAACAGCTACTCTAGGATAAGAGTGATTCGGGGGAGTTTACTCTAGTATAGGGTAGCAAAATCCAGCTGAAACTAGCTCTGGTATAGGCTAAAGGTTCCAGGGTCTCAGCGGCACATCCCCACCCAGAAATTCCTAAAGTACCCCCCCCCCCATCCCCCCCGGGGATCTAGCATCTTAGTTATTCCATGAAAACATAGCCCAGTCGTCGGCGACACATCGAGGATTTCTCTTAACATGGCCCACAGCGCGAATACCAGACAAAGGCACTGAAATACAACGAAAATGGTGGTAAATTGTGAGTATGGTATACTTTTTTACTCGCCCATTTCGAAAAAACCAAACCATTTTTGTGAATAGGTGTACCTTAGGTTTTTTTACAAAGAGCTATCTAGGAATCATCATTAAGACCCTTTTAACATCATTTGGTCTTGGAAAACCAGTATTAAATCGGCTTCTAACATTTATCATCATGATGAAAATTGGTGACAATAGAACCCACTGCAAACTCGAAAAAATCCAAGCCCCAGATGGGATTCGAACCCACGACCCTCCGTGATCTAGTCGGATGCTCTAACCACTGAGCTACTGGAGACTCTATGGCGAGCAAGGTCGAAATGTAGGTTTTTGACTCGAGCTGCACCACGCAGCTACAGAGTCAAATAACGGCAGCATAGCTCATAACTGCATCACGCAGTCACATTTAAGCATTAAAGTGAGCAAATGTGAGAATGATATACACAGTAAATGAAATGGTGAAAATAGAACCCACTGGAAACTCGGAAAAATCCGAGCCCCGTGATCAGTGTTAGAGCATCCGACTAGATCACGGAGTGTCGTGGGTTCGAAGAAAAAAGACCGTGAACGCGTTTGAAGATTTTAAACACTTTGTCACCTAAACAGTCTTCTACCTCCACTGGGATCAACCGACTTTTTAAAAAGCCCGCGTAAACGACAGCGGTCGCTGCCCATGATTCTTCAACCGATTTGATGCCAGTTGAAAAAGTTGATCAACCAATCCAACCGAAAACGGTTTCCCAATACAAAACACACACACACTCACACACAAAACGCAACCAAACTAAGTGGTTGATCCCCAATAGAACACGACCTAGCTAACATAATATGCTAATTCCGTCAATTCTCTTAGCAAAGCTAAGTACTACAGACACTTGCATAACCCTTGATGAAATAGAAATGTTTAATGGGGCGCACAATCCCTCCCTCCCCCCCCCCCCTCAAAGTGTACGGACATAAAACTTCAAGGCTTCCTACGAAAGCTAATATGACCAAATGAGAACAAACCTGAACTGAATATTTGGAACCTTTGTGTCTTTTATTATAAATGGAGCCATTTTCTAAACCGTCCTTTTCGAAACAGCTTCCATTCTTGAATGGATCCACTCGCTTAATTTGGAGCTGCATAGAAAGTAACAAAATCAAGCTTTATGGAAGGAACAAGCATGGAGAAGTTTCATGGAATCTCATGGATCTCACCGCTTGGTTTCAACGGATAACATGGCACTCAAGAGTTCCGAAACTTTTACCCTTTGTCCTCTCGTTTTTTTTCTTTTTCGCCTGTTTCGGAGGAAAGCTGCTTCAAACAGTGCTGCCCTCTTTGGTTTTGATGAAGATTTCTCTTATTTTCTCTCAACATGAAACCCACGAGAAATATTCAATTAGAATTACAGAAATTAAAGACTGAATAATCTTCGAAACGAGTAAATGATAAAACAGGAGACTAGCTAGTGTTTTTCTTTGTGATAAAAGCACGATTCAAGGCAACTTCACCACAAAAGAATAAAGCAAACCTTTCGCAACCCAATAGATGTTGCAAATCCTGGAGATACTGTGAGTCCTTCATTCACAGGAAAGGGAATTGTTCGTTGAGGAGTAAGCAAGACACGAACACCAGCCTCTTGAGTCAGACTAGGTATGTATTCCATTTGGTTTATAAATAAGTCCAGTGTCAGACCTGTGCGAATGTGAAATAATCAAAACATGTAAAAATAGTCTAGGTTTCTTTTGTAACCACAAACTGGATTACGGGTTACGTCGTTTACATAGATTCGAGCGAACCTGAAGTGTCTGTTTTAGGCTTTTACAACAAGTGGGCGTGGAGTGATAGACCTGATCAGTGTCATAACTGGAAGCGTATATTCCACCACCGAGTTTGCACACCAAAAGGTCAAGAGTAAAGGAGGCCATTTTCGAAACGACATTTCGTGGACTGAAAAACGTAGGCTTGTGTTGCAGAGACGTGCAGACCATGAACCATAATTGTACTTTCTTAATCTTTTGTGACACCAAGGTATCCATTATAAATTTGAAAAAGGTCCATCTACTCCTGTGTTGGTTACCCGGACAACAACATAAAGACGCTTCGGTGGAGGAAAGACCTGTCAACAACGAACGTAATGTACTCTGCCGTGACTTTACAAACGAGACCAGAATTGCGAATAGGGAACGTAGGCACCCAAGGCCACGGGACGTGACCCGCTCCCAATTAGGGCTCAATGAGAACTTCCAGTTTCAATGTCTGTGTAACACTTACAAAAAAAATAATAAATAATAATAATAATAATAAAAATAAAATAAAAAAACAGAATAATAATAATAATAATAATAATAATAATAATAATAATAATAATAATATTGATTTATAATTTTTCTTTCCTTTATTTTATCAAATCTATAATACTAAGAGTTGTTTAAATTTTTTTTATATATATTTTTATTTTAATACACATGTTTATAGGAAACGAGAATTTAAAAAAAAAAAACTATTATTGCTATAATTAGAATTAGTACTAGTATTTGTATCTCTATAAGCCTAATACTTGTTTTAGAGTTCTTTATTTGGTTTTTTCAGTGTGTATAATAATAATAATAATAATAATAATAATAATAATAATAATAATAATAATAATAATAATAATAATAAAATGCAGTTCAAGAAGCTACGATTGCAAGTAATCTAGAATGCATGTTTCAAGATATTGGCCTTCAATGGGGAATAAATAAGTGTCCTACTGTTCATCTGAAGAGAGGAAAGATTGTTCCAAGTGGAGGACTGCCCTTAATATGTCTAGTAGTGGTCACCAGATTCCTGTGTTAGGGGAAGATGATTATTACAAGTTTCTAGGTAAATATGAGAACGCTACTCAGTTAGAGAAGGTGGTACAACGTGAAGCAAGTAAGGAAAACACCAAGGAGGATATCGGTTATATAATCATCACCGTTATCAGTTACCAAAAAGGTAAAGGCAACAAACATCTTTGGCATTACCTTTCCTATTATACCACAGGTGGACCACTAATTGGCAAATTGAGCACTTACGAGGACCAGACCGGAAAACCAAGTAATTAATGAAAACGATGCCAAGCACAAGAACGAGTCAAACCCTACTGCTATATCTACCTGTAAACAGAAGGAGTAAAGGTATGCAAGTACTAGAGACCCTATACAAGACAACAAAGATTAAGATAGCCCACTACCTTACGGTTAGTGCTGACCTACACGTACAGCTCGTGGATACATTCCAAAGCTTCATTAGTCAAGGATGCCAAGACCTTTGCAAGCCAAGTAGACCTGGACACAGAGTCCAGCAGAATAGGAAGCAAGACCCCCATCATATCACACCGTTCAACCATCGAAGTGTACAAGTGTCAACCAATACTCACTCAATACTCAGAAAGGAAATTGAAAAGAAATTAGAAGAAGAAGTGAAAAAACAACCATGGATAGACAAATACACAGTACAGCAATGGCAAGATGAAGATCTGCATCATGAATGTCACAATATCAATAAAGTCTGGATGAATATTCCTAGAGTAGTTTATAGTCTACAAACAAGCATTGTTCAACAACTAGTCACGACAAAGATATACAACGTGAAGAAACTCCAAAAGGGAGGAGAATATCTGATGTGCAGTTTCTGCCGTGCCAAGGAGGAAACCGTACTACAAATAACGCGCAGCTGTTCTGCCATTGCTCAGTCAATGTTCAAGGCACTTCATGATCGCATACTCCGTGCAGTTTACCATTCGATCCTTCAAACAGTTGGACTTTGCAATCAGGGAGACCAAACAACACCATGGTACAAAGAACAACAACCTAAAGGCTGTGCCGAAAACCAGGATGTAAAAGTACTATGGGACATCCCCATATATCAAGATGTCCCTCCTAGGAACGCTGCAATAAACGTTAACCTGATATTACAGGCTGTATCAACAAGGTACGCCAATGGCTGCTAAATGAAGGGACTATATGTAACATCGGACGGATTCAAGAGAGAGACAAACTGAAAACAGAGAAATATGCTGATGCGAGAGCAAGTTTAAAGAGACTGTATCCCGGTTACAGTGTTAACCAGGTTAATGCAGTTTTTTTATTTCCTGTCGTGGTTTCCTAAAGATAAATTGAATATCGTAGGAGTCGCCGAAATTGCCAAAAGTGGATAAACCCTCCAGGAAATTGCCCAGATAAACGTATCTGCAATTTTGCTACGTAGCAAGCTTGTAGTACAAGTCAATGAAATTTAGATAAACAGAATAATCATCATCATCATCATCATCATCATCATCATCAAAATAATAATAATAATAATAATAATAATAATAATAATAATAGTAATAGCAATAATAATAATATTAAAACAACAACAGCAATATACATTGGTACCACAATATTTATCTTGGGAGCTAGGAAGCTTATGAATTTTTTCCAAGGTGATACATTAGGGCCGTTTATACGAGAGAAAATAACCCGCGGCTAACTCTGGCCGCGGCTTACGTAAGCCGTGAACATCCCGTATAAATGGTACAAAATTTACGTTCACGGCTTTCTCAAGCCGCGGCTTATCCTGGCCGGGGAGTTTATACTCGTAAAAATAGTTCCTTTCGCGGCTTACGTAAGCCGCGGCTTATTTTCTCTCGTATAAACGGCCCTATTGTGTTTTCTTTACCGTATTTGGGGCCTGGTTTTGTGCTTGTCAGAGCAGGTGCCTTCTTCCCGTCATTTGTGACCCCAGAATTAAACGAAAAGCAGTTCCCGTACCTCCAGTTCCACGTACGTTTCCAATATTTGAGGAAATCACTGTGAAGTACACAAACGTATCCATGTTATTAACAATATGCATCGACGGTACTATATATGCGCCTAATTACCTCGATCCTTGTTACAGCAAATGCGCAACTGGGCGAGAGTCACACGAAATGCACCAATTTATTTATCGATACCAAACTCGCAAGCTTTCGTTGCTCAGCTTGTAAATAAACGATTTCATCACTCGGTACGCAACTGTTTAATTGGTCCATTGGCCACTTGAAACTTGCCAAATTGCATTGTGGGACTGTTTTGGGGGACGGGTTTTCATCAATGCGTGGTCGGAGCAAGAACTCAAGTTGCAAGAAAGCGATATACCCGGAGGTGAGCTTCCCAAACCATCAGAATATTGTGTACAATGGCAATTTTAAACTATGGCTCGCTTGCCCAGGTGCAGAATTGTCCTGAAAATGAATACATTTGATCAAAAGGTCAGTGAGATCGTTGTACATACGACGTTTACTTACTACCAACGTAAGTTATAAAGATTTAACCAGAAATTAATTGTTATCGTACAAGAATATACGAATGTCTTTTTTCTTTGCAGAGTAAACAATTACAGAAACAGTACCTCGTCCCCGAAACAGTCCCACATTGCAATTCAATAACACTCTCGACCCTGTCTCCCACGCAACCTCAAAGTGGCGAATGTTCTTGTGCTAAAGAGAATAAGAAGTTATCCGTAGATAACAGTAATCGCTGAGCCGACCTTGCCGCGGCATACGTCAATTGGCTAGCCTTGCCGTCTAACCAAGACTCGGATCTACAGGCAATATTCATCTTACTGACCCTTCTTTGCAGTTGAAGTCTCTCCAGTTGCAGCGATACACGAACTCTTTGAAATGATGCCCCCCTTTCATCAAGTCTTCGTCATTATGTCCAGCCAGCAGTCCTAAGATCAGATCCTCTGCATAAGCTTGAGAGTCGACTGAAACGTTATCCAAGGACAAGTTTTCTTCAGCGCCCGAAGAGTCCATTTTCAAGGCATACTTCATGGCTTCCTTTCGTTTATCAGGTGGAGCAAACGAGTCGGCAGCGCCTCCAGAATCTGAAGAATTGAGACCTGGTGGCGGAGGTCTACCTCCAGGGGTTTTCCCGCCGCCACCATATTCTCCTTGCGGTTTTTTGCCCTCCATAAAGTCATCAAACGAGGCCATGATTATCTTAGCTTCAGGAAAATGACCAATTAAAGATCGTTTTACGATGTTTAGGTTGCATATCGTTACTGTCGGGAACGTGACTGTCTGTGTGTATGATTAGAGAAAAGACGAGTTAATTCGGAGGATACTGAAAAGCAAGACAGGATGAGCTTACAGAGCGTATCTCCCCATACATGGCCTCTTCCAATGATAGCATAGAGAGGCACCTGATTGGTCAGTTGTAATGACGTAATGAAATTTTAAATATGCGCGGCCTTGAAACTAAAATTAGATTTTAAAAAAACTATGATGGTGCATCATCTCTCGTGAACAGGGAAAACATATCCCCTTTTAATTTTCGGATTTTCACAGTATGAAAAAAATAGATATTTGTTAGTTTGCCTACTGGCTTTGGTAAATCTCAGTTATTTTTCAAGCAGCTCTTCCTCTGGTCTTTAATTCCTACACCGACGAGTCCGGCCACATCATTGTGATTGTTGTTTCAAGTCATGTGTATCTCTCATTCTGGTTTTGTTGTGTTTTTGGCGGCAAATATAAAGAGAAATATGATTGCCGCAGCTGCTAACAATTACGTGCACTTCATTGGTTCTTAGTAACAAAGGGAAAGGAATGCAGAGCTCGAGTGAGCAGCCGTTAGAGGGGAGGAGCGCTGCGTGACGACCCTAATAACGACTGCGAAGGAAAATACCTTTGCTTTGGTAATTTAACGTTTTTTTTCCACAGGTCCTCCAAAGAAACGAACAGAAATTTATAACCCGCGTGTTGCTAATTTAATGTTTAGTATTGTAGTGTTGCCATTGTGCTCTTAAGTCCCGGGCAGACGGCTCCAACATTTGTTTCAACACATTCGTTCGATTTTGTTGAACAGCGATTTTGACACCGTTTGCTTCCCCACTCCCCTTTTAACCTTGTTGAAACATATCGAATCAAAGTTGAATGAGTTTAAAAACGTTTAAACTTTGCTTCAACAACCATTCAACACTTTTTTGTTTTCGCGGATGTTGAATTAAATTGAAGCCGTTTTGCCCCCCTCTTTCAACATTGTTGATATGCGCATGCGCACTAATCAGTCTCTCAGTTCTGTGTCCATGTCGCGAATCGAAAGTAACAGGGTCCATATCCATAGTAAAAACCGCGGCTACAGCCTGGAATTGAATACCACACCTGTCGTAAAGCTTTGTTGAATCAAATGTTGTTAATGCGTTGAAACCTTTTGCCCACCCAAGCAGTCAACATCTTTCACCAAATTAAATCGAACAAATGTTGAAGCAAATTTTGAGGCCGTCTACCCAGGGCTTAAGATACTATAGCTCTTGGGTTTGACTGATTGACAGAGGAAAAAAAAAGATAACGCGTTACGCTCCCAAATCTGCTATTTTGCCATTGAAGGGGGTTGTGTGAATAAATAGACGAACAAACAAAAAAAACTCGTAAATTGATCTTTTCCCTGAGTCCCTTCAAGGGTCTTTTGGAGCTTCGTGAAACTCGTCGGAACGGAACGTAAGAATCCACACCTTCGGTAACCTGCGATCAGGCCCTAGTTTACTTTCGCTCGGTACATACTGTGTGGCTGGCGAGCGAGACATAAAGCCTGGTTTTCACTAGTGAAGCAAGCTCGAGCGCAAGCATAAGTAGCCTAAGCTAGTGAAACCGAACGTCGACATAAGCATCAAAATCAACCACGGCATCCGCCATTTTGTTCAAATCCTCAGACGCGGGGAATCTGGGACGAATACTTTAATTGGCCCCGACGTAGCAAATCTCTTTGTTCTATGCTGGGTTTCGTATTCACACGGCGCAAGCGAACGCAAGCATAAGCACAGAGAAAAGGAAAAATTTTGATCCTTCTGCTCGTGCTTGCATTCGACCCCGTTTTCACGGTGAAATAAGCGCTCTTATGCTTGCGCTTTTGGTTGCGTCGTTAGTGGAAACCACAATTAAAGAGAACATGTGATCCCTGCTAAAAATGGGCTTCATCGCAGGTTACACCGTTGGCTGATGGAACAGTTCCAGATCATTGGTAAGAGTTCAGCGTAACTCAAACCCCGATCGACCAAGTTGCTTTACTCAACTTACCGCATTTTAATTACCAGCTACGTTACACTGAGACCATAACTTGTGCATGACTCACCCTTGAGTATGTGACATCGATATCCGACTTCACTGGCTTATTCAAATACGTCTCTAACAGCACTATTCCCTGATATAGAACCATAGCTGTACCTCCCATGACTCCGAGCGCCCAGAGAATGCGCCAAAGGACGGACTCCGCTGACTCTATTTTGCCAATACCGTGAGCCGTGGTGTCCTTTGCGAACTCGTGAAGTAGAACTCGAAAGGATCGCTTGTTCTTTGCCATTGTAGACGGTTCAGGACTTGTATTGTGGGATCTGATTTGGGCGTCTACTTTCCAGGTGTCAAGTGAAGATTTCCTGGAGGCTAAATCAGTACTGGAAAACAGAAAAGAAATGCCGAATGTTAGAATCATATTAAGTGCAATAAGCAACTTGTGCAGACGTAAGCACGCCTAATTATAAGAAAACGGAGGCAAAAAATCATAACATTAGGTGTACAGTTATTTTCCTACTCGCCAATTCAACTTATCAACTAACAAATCTCTGCTTCATTAGATCAATTTTGCCATACTCCTTCCAAATTTATAATTGTCTAGTGCACGTTTGGAGTAAATACACAAGGAAAATTATTCAGCGCCAAACAAAACTGTACGAGCTCGAATACTAACTATAGAAATTCTTTCCTCCTCAGTAGGAACATTTGTTTAGAACACGAATTAATCTATGAGCAAAAGGGAAGTAAAGGTGGACGAAAGGGCGAAGTTTCAATCCCTCTATACCTCAAAGGTTGTTTAAGTTTCCTTAGGATGATAGAGCGAGGATTGCTATGGAACACGAGATCCAGCCAGCGTGGAGGTAAGTTACAAGAATTGACCATCGAATTACAAATTTATAAATTTTGTGCTTGATTGTGGTTTAAAATTGGAATGTATATCGATTAAGAGAAATTGACCTACTGTTAAAACTACGTTGTGTAAAGAACTTAAAGTAGTTCGGTGAATACCTGGAAGGCTGGCAAATCAGACTGTTGTTTCATTTAGTGGGACAAAACGAATTTCTGCAGTTTAAATTAGAGGAACCCGTTTAAATGACTTGCCGAAAATCTAACAAATTTGCGGGAAATGCAAACAATGTTAACTGGGATTTAAATTAGGGCGGAGGTTATGTTCAGTGTATTAAGTGCATGATTAAAGAAGCATAGTGCCTTTCTTCCGGCCTTGGACGAAAGTGAGAAGGCTTTGCCCAATCCTTTGTAGTCTTGGAGAACATGATCATAAACATTTTGGCTTATAGCTTTTTATTCATCGTAAAGTGTTTTGAATGCTTCGTTTTATTACTGAACGAGAGGATTAAGGTTGCCTTTTGTCTTGTCAGATTTGTCAGGCTTTTTTTCATTTGAACCTAACACGAAATCGCATAAACAACGGCCTCGTTTTAAGCTTTAGGAAACAGGCAGGTGAGAATAGTTCTTGGCTAATTGAAAGTGACAATTTCGAGCGGCTGTATTTACTGTTTTTGCTGTATATTAAATCGTTGAAAGCTAAAAATTAAAGAAGTTCTAATGTGAAGGAAAAGAGAAACGGTCATTTTTAAATACATAATATCTCGGCCCAAGGTTTTTTTGGGAGTATTATTTTACACTATGGGTTATTGACCAGGTGTGAGGTCAAGATGGCCAAGAGATGGCCAAGAGGCCAAGACGAAGTCGAAGTCCATAAACACACAAATAAAGAACGAGGCCTGTATCCATCCATCTTGACCGAACAAGCTTGGTCAATATAGGATTTATTCTATGGGATAAAACACAATTTTGTTTTCTGCGCAAAATTCATCAAGCATCTTTGAGCAAAGCTAGGGCACGAGCATAATTTCGAGCATAGACAAGACAAGGCATTCCTTATCGTTTCGACCAAAAAATATATTTTTTGGTTATGTCACTCGAATATTCGACTCGTGTGTCAAGCTCTAGTAAAACAATTATTCCCCTGAGTGTTGGTGAGAGTTGTGAATAATTAACAATTTATTAAATATTCTGCCGCTATTCACCTGCGAGATTGAAACACACGAAGTGATCTCAACAACACTCGATTTCAACATTTGCAGAAGAAAACCTTCAAAATGTCGATTTCGCTGACACCTCAATTATTCGTGCATGGAAAACGTGCAAGAGGTACAGTGCATGCGCGAAAGTGTTTACAGAAGCTGTAAACATGGCAAATCTAAATAGCCTCCGTAAAAATCCTGGTCACAAACTAGCAAAATGGTCAACACCGTTTAAATCAGCGATCTATATCGAAAATAAGCTTGTTAAAACATTTTCACTCTCAATGGCGGCTCTAACTTAGGTGAGCGTTGCTTTGTTAGTCTTTTGTTGTAATATGGCCCGTCTTGTTTTCTTGCAGCCATATAGAATTTCTTAAACCTTTTTTAAACTCCTCTTTTTTCCATTTCCTCGATTTCAGTAACAAATTCGTTTGCTGGGAAAATCAGTGTACAAAATATAATTATTCCTAATAAAAGAAATTGTTGGCGTGAAGATTGTCTAATTATTAACAATAATTATCTGGAAAAAACGAAGTCAAATACTGGTTGGCGAAAATATGAAGTCTTCTCTTACCTTTGAAAAACTTTCAGGGCAAATTTGTGGCCCTCTTTGTATTCTCTGGTGTAGTATCATTTTGTATTCTCAATATTCCGATGCAGAAATGCCAGCGAAACGAGAGTTTACGCCGGTCATTTTCTTTCGTTTGGATTACGCATTACTGACTCCTTAGGGAGTGAATTATGCTCAATTACTCCGAGATAGCGGCGAACCAATCAGATTGCTTGAAACACCAAAATCATAAAGTGAGTATGTACTAATTAATTATATTAATCACAGATATCTAGGCGACTACTTGTTAGATTTTGTAATGCAACTGAAAAGATAAAATAAAGGCTAAATACGGAGTCAGAAGGAATGAAATTATGTCTTCACGCACTTAACAAGTTATGCGAGGTATGGTTCTTTGTATGTCAGGTTTATATTCCGAGATGGTGCTCTGAATATTAAGCCTAGTAATCACTGATTGGTTGATGCAGTTACCGATCAATGAGTGGATACTTCCCTTTTATTTGGTAATCCGTTCGTAACCAAATCAGTCTTAACTCAAACTCCTTAATATCATTTCTTACTAATCCTAATGAACATGGGAGATAACACGTAAGATTGAAAACAATGAAACATATTTAAAAAGATCTTGACTATTTCTTTTAATGGTTACTCCGAGATAATGAAAAAAAAAAAAAGTTGCTCCTTACATCGACTTTACAGCACCCCAAAATACCTGACCTTTTGATTTCTAGTCCGCATGCTGTAGCACGTGACTTTACAAGATTCATGGGAACTAGGCCATATAAAGCAGAACGTCGTTATTTCTGTTGTTTCCTTGTACTCCCACAGAGTGATTTGATCAAGTTCGGACGTAAACTGGGATTAGGAACGAGATTTGCGATGTGCGCAGGTGATCTCTGTCATCTTTAAATGGGCTATTGTACGCACAATGATATAATTTCATGACACCCAAAATGCCCAAAAAGTAGAATGAAACATTGCAACAACCCCTAGAACTGATGAACAACAAAATAAATACAGCAAAAGGAAAGAGAAGCATGGATGGACATAAATGGACAAGATTGAAACGGATTGCATTTGGGTAATCTTGAAAAAGTCGGCCCGACGTTTTTCAAGTTTATGGAAAAATCGCCTGGATAAAGGTCGTTTTTTTCTCAGAATCATTTTGTTTGTGATGTAAAAATAATGATATCAGCAAATTAATCACACAATACCATTTTCGAGTTTTAAACTCGCCATTAACCAAAAATTTCCCTTAGACATACACCCTAAAATAACGAGACATAGCCCCTTTAACAGTGAGATAATATTCACGGAGTTATCGGGGATTTGAAACCACGGTTTAGGTTAGTACCCGGTGAAATCAGCGTTTTACCAAAAACTCAATGAACGTGGTCTAACTGGCTTAACGATAGAGGGGTAAATTTTATGGTTTTTGTATGTTTTCTTCCCAGATTATTGTTTACGAAGAGAAACATAACAGTGGATCAAATTATAGACATAGATCCTGTACGTGAAGAAAAACAGTTTGAGAACAAGCCAGGCAAATAAACCAACAGCTGAACTCACGAACAAGATCAAATTAGCGAAACGAAATTTGCGTTAGTTATCGTTTACTGAGGGCATCATAACAATAGCTCCGAAAAAATAGAGAAGAAAGGCACTTTGGCAATGATGCATGCCAATTTTGCAGCTAGGCACACGATGGCGCTGTAAAACAATGGACGCTTTGTCCTAACACCGAAGAAAAACGACCAAAATTTGTGGGGACGTGAGAGCCCGACGATAAATTTTCAATTTTCCTTTCATTGCTCGATAGTGGGTGCACTCTTTCCTTGGAATAATTGCGAAACGATTAGAATAAAGGGAAGTTCTTTTTATAGATGACGTCATGCTTCCTATTATTCAGCCCGGTTTAGTGTATCTGACAAGTTTTCAAGTTGGCAAGTTCGCTCAGCTGTAAACCGCTGTATGTCAATCAAATGTTGAAGGATCACCTGCCATCTGTAGCAGCAAAATACAACGATTTTTTGGGTAGGAAAAAAACAAGACCCAAACAGAGGCCCGCTCAAACATCAAATTTCTTGAAAAAGGCCGTTGCCAGGTTTCAATCCAAAATCTCCATTTTTTATTAGTGCAGCTGCCGTCATTTTTTTAAAAAAGATACATCGTTTCGTTTATTGAATGGAATCCAATGCCACAACAATATCGGCGCTACATTAAAGAAATT
>OX421448.1:21846032-21876032 GCA_949126865.1 Montipora capitata | reverse complement strand
GGAGAATGGATGGGAGATAAATACAGATAAGTGTAAAAAATATAATCTAGAATATTAATTAAATCTTTATATATTCTGCAAGAGGTTTCCAATTCTCTGTGTTTCCACTTTTTATTTCTATTTCATATCGTAATTTTAGTTTGCATATGAAATGCGTAAGATTTGGATAACCTTCTTTTGTTTAAGCGAGCCCTATGTGATATCGTGCTAAGAGAAAGCAATAATTGATAAGAAGCGCAAATTGAGAGGTATCTGGCCTCAACCCCAAAGCAGTAATGTTTGTCAAAGCATAATCTCTAGGAAGTAAATTTAAGTTCAAGTTTCAGCCATTCAGTAAGTTTATTCCAGAAGTGAGATGCTTGGCGGCATGTCCAAAAGAGGTGAATTATTGACTCAGAGGAGGTGTGACAAAAACTGCAATTTTCATCGCCCTTTAGACCTATTCTAAATAAGAAGTTGTTGGTTGATGCACGTCTACGTAGGAATTTAAACTGAAACTCTATCAGCTTAGTGCTCTTCGTGCATTTTTTAGCTAAAAGATAGGCAGCACTCCAATTTATGTTGTCATTTATTGGTAGTTCGCAATCCTCTAGCCACTTCTTTTGACTTGACTCTGGGGTTAAACTCTTGTTACTAATCAGTTTTTTATATTAGTGTAGTTGCTTTTTTGACTTGTAAGATTCTTGTTGTAGGTGGCTCCTTTTCGTGGTTGGTGTTCTGTAAATCTTGAAAATTAGATTCGGTCCGAAGAGACCTTACAGCCTATATTAATCTGTAGAAGCTGAGAGGGCGAAAATCTATTCCATACTTACAGCGAAAATCATTTAACGGGAGAAAGTTGTTGTTGGGTCCTAAAAGCTGTTTCACCCGAGTTATTCCTTTAGTGAACCAATTTTGAAAAAAAAAACTGTCTTGTTGGCTATCTTTATCAAGGAGTTATGCCAAAGTTGTTGGTCCAGAAAGTGATCTTTCCATACTATTTCAGATTAATTTCTGCCCAAATTCCTAATAGTTCTTTTAAAAAGGCATCCGAAGTTGTTATTATCGATAAGGTGTCTCTAACGTTAAGAT
The DNA here is from genome assembly GCA_949126865.1 of Montipora capitata. Classification (NCBI taxonomy): domain Eukaryota; kingdom Metazoa; phylum Cnidaria; class Anthozoa; order Scleractinia; family Acroporidae; genus Montipora; species Montipora capitata. The sequence goes on along the minus strand of OX421448.1, from coordinate 21,874,961 downwards.
TATGGGAAAAAAAGTTTTGACAGCCATATTTTTTTAGGGTTCAAAAAAATTTTCCATTTTCCCTTGTTGTTGTTATCTAAATATTTTTCAATCCATGTAGTTTTGAGGGATTTATTGAAGGAACTATTATTATTGAAGGAATTTTTAGGCCACCAACGCCAAAATCGTTGATCATTACCTTCCGTTTTATCTTGTCGCCTTTCCAATTCCATAGAAAGTGTAGAGTAAATCATTTATTTCGTTTAAAACCCTGTAGTTTGAGCGAACAGGCGAGAGTAAATAAACTAATTGGGAGACCGCTAGTGATTTGATAACATTGATTTTCCCTAACATCGTGAGTCGGCGGTATTTTTAACTTTTTGAAGTTTCTCGTTGTAGTTTAAGGAGGCAGATAGTTCGGGATCTATTGAAATCCATAGACCTAGGGATTTAACTTCGTCTTTTGGCCATTTAAGTTCTTTTTCTGATAGCAGAATTTCAACATTTCCAATACTCGCGCCGATCCATAGAACTTCCGTTTTCTTATCATTAAGTCTGAGGCCAGAGACTTTGCTGAAATCGCCAAGCATTGCAAGGGATGAAAGAAGAGATTCGCGTGACCGTTGTTGTAACGCTGTCACTCGACCCTTACCGTATATAACTCCTGGTTGATAAGTTAAAGTGAAGGAATTCTTGCTCTAACAAAATAGTGTTTCAGAGAGTTGTCCTTCCGATAAGCAACCATTTGGGGATTTTGTAATATTTGCGAGCATGGCGATGATGTCGTTGTCATCAAAGTTGGCCACACCCTGCGAGCAGAGCCTCCTTTTGTCTTTTTTTTTTACTGAGGAGGAGAAAAGTAGGCTCTGCCCGAATCGCGTCAACTCTTTGAAGCCGCCGCAGCCCGAGCTTCTGGACTAGTCAATCTTGTTTTCTCTCGTCAAACCGGTTTTTCCAGTGCGAGCGTCCGTTTAGTGACAAAACCGATGGTTATAATTGAGCCCGCTGTACCATGAAAAACCAAGATGGCGGCGAGATCTGGCATATTAGGCTTGCGTTCGAGACTGTATCCTGGCAACATGCAGCGCATATTCAATAAAGATCTTACTCGATTCATGCAGAGCCTTTCTCGAGAACGCCAAAATCGAGCAAGCAAAAGAAAGGCTCTGCTAGCAGGGTGAGTTGGCCATTGAGTTCTCATAAGAACTGCTTTGTTATAGCAAGACCGGTTTCGGAAACTTATGTGGCTTCCTTCATCAATTACTTTTACTAGTGCTCGAGTTGTTGCGAGCGGGAGTTTGACCAAAAGTGACTTCAGTGCTCTTTATATCAGTTTGAAATTACGCGCAACCAAAAATCAACCAATGGGAAGTCGGAGATTTCGAGTCCGTTCTTTTGAGAGTCGGTTATTTGCAAGACAATAGGTGCCAACAGAACACGTGTAATTATCATATTGTGTTGTTAGTCAGTTTTCGCTTGCAAAATAATGCGTGCCGACCGGTCACGGATTTCGAATAAAGACTTCGCTTAGGTTTGAGAATTTATCCCCGGTTGAGATTTCTTGTTAACATGTCAAGTAAGGTTTATCTGGAGCGGAGTAAAGTTCATACGGTGGCAGTGTATTTTTCTAAAACGAAGTTGTTGTAACGCTGTCACACGACCCTTACCGTATATAACTCCTGGTTGATAAGTTAAAGAGAAGGAATTCTTGCTCTAACAAAATAGTGTTTCAGAGAGTTGTCCTTCCGATAAGCAACCATTTGGGGATTTTGTAATATTTGCGAGCATGGCGATGATCTCGTTGTCATCAAAGTTGGCCATTGAGTTCTCATAAGAACTGCTTTGTTATAGCAAGACCGGTTTCGGAAACTTAAGTGGCTTCCTTCATCAGTTGCTTTTACTAGTGCTCGAGTTATTGCGAGCGGGAGTTTGACCAAAAGTGAGTTCAGTGCTCTTTATATCGGTTTTAAATTACGCGCAACCAAAAATCAACCAATGGGAAGTCAGAGATTTCGATTCCGTTCTTTTCAGAGTCGGTTATTTGCAAGACGATAGGTCCCAACATTATTCTATGGGAAAAAAACACAATTTTGTTTTCTGCGCAAAATTCATCAAGCATCTTTGAGCAAAGCTAGGGCACGAGCATAATTTCGAGCATAGACAAGACAAGGCATTCCTTATCGTTTCGACAAAAAAATATATTTTTTGGTTATGTCACTCGAATATTCGACTCGTGTGACAAGCTCTAGTAAAACAATTATTCACCTGAGTGTTGGTGAGAGTTGTGAATAATTAACAATTTATTAAATATTCTGCCGCTATTCACCTGCGAGATTGAAACACACGAAGTGATCTCAACAACACTCGATCTCAACATTTGCAGAAGAAAACCTTCAAAATGTCGATTTCGTTGACATCTCAATTATTCGTGCATGGAAAACGTGCAAGAGGTACAGTGCATGCGCGAAAGTGTTTACAGAAGCTTCAAACATGGCAAATCTAAATAGCCTTCGTAAAAATCCTGGTCACAAACTAGCAAAATGGTCAACACCGTTTAAATCAGCGATCTATATCGAAAATAAGCTTGTTAAAACATTTTCACTCTCAATGGCGGCTCTAACTTAGGTGAGCGTTGCTTTGTTAGTCTTTTGTTGTAATATGGCCCGTCTTGTTTTCTTGCAGCCATATAGAATTTCTTAAACCTTTTTCAAACTCCTCTTTTTTCCATTTCCTCGATTTCAGTAACAAATTCGTTTGCTGGGAAAATCAGTGTACAAAATATAATTATTCCTAATAAAAGAAATTGTTGGCGTGAAGATTGTCTAATTATTAACAATAATTATCTGGAAAAAACGAAGTCAAATACTGGTTGGCGAAAATATGAAGTCTTCTCTTACCTTCGAAAAACTTTCAGGGCAAATTTGTGGCCCTCTTTGTATTCTCTGGTGTAGTATCATTTTGTATTCTCAATATTCCGATGCAGAAATGCCAGCGAAACGAGAGTTTACGCCGGTCATTTTCTTTCGTTTGGATTACGCATTACTGACTCCTTAGGGAGTGAATTATGCTCAATTACTCCGAGATAGCGGCGAACCAATCAGATTGCTTGAAACACCAAGATCATAAAGTGAGTATATACTAATTTATTATATTAATCACAGATATCGAGGCGACTACTTGTTAGATTTTGTAATGCAACTGAAAAGATAAAATAAAGGCTAAATACGGAGTCAGAAGGAATGAAATTATGTCTTCACGCACTTAACAAGTTATGCGAGGTATGGTTCTTTGTATGTCAGGTTTATATTCCGAGATGGTGCTCTGAATATTAAGCCTAGTAATCACTGATTGGTTGATGCAGTTACCGACCAATGAGTGGATACTTCCCTTTTATTTGGTAATCCCTTCGTAACCAAATCAGTCTTAACTCAAACTCCTTAATATCATTTCTTACTAATCCTAATGAACATGGGAGATAACACGTAAGATTGAAAACAATGAAACATATTTAAAAAGATCTTGACTATTTCTTTTAATGGTTACTCAGAGATAATGAAAAAAAAAGTTGCTCCTTACATCGACTTTACAGCACCCCAAAATACCTGACCTTTTGATTTCTAGTCCGCATGCTGTAGCACGTGACTTTACAAGATTCATGGGAACTAGGCCATATAAAGCAGAACGTCGTTATTTCTGTTGTTTCCTTGTACTCCCACAGAGTGATTTGATCAAGTTCGGACGTAAACTGGGATTAGGAACGAGATTTGCGATGTGCGCAGGTGATCTCTGTCATCATTAAATGGGCTATTGTACGCACAATGATATAATTTCATGACATCCAAAATGCCCAAAAAGTAGAATGAAACATTGCAACAACCCCTAGAACTGATGAACAACAAAATAAATACAGCAAAAGGAAAGAGAAGCATGGATGGACATAAATGGACAAGATTGAAACGGATTGCATTTGGGTAATCTTGAAAAAGTCGGCCCGACGTTTTTCAAGTTTATGGAAAAATCGCCTGGATAAAGGTCGTTTTTTTCTCAGAATCATTTTGTTTGTGATGTAAAAATAATGATATCAGCAAATTAATCACACAATACCATTTTCGAGTTTTAAACTCGCCATTAACCAAAAATTTCCCTTAGACATACATCCTAAAATAACGAGACATAGCCCCTTTAACAGTGAGATAATATTCACGGAGTTATCGGGGATTTGAAACCACGGCTTAGAATAGTACCCGGTGAAATCAGCGTTTTACCAAAAACTCAATGAACGTGGTCTAACTGGCTTAACGATAGAGGGGTAAATTTTATGGTTTTTGTATGTTTTCTTCCCAGATTATTGTTTACGAAGAGAAACATAACAGTGGATCAAATTATAGACATAGATCCTGTACGTGAAGAAAAACAGTTTGAGAACAAGCCCGGCAAATAAACCAACAGCTGAACTCACGAACAAGATCAAATTAGCGAAACGAAATTTGCGTTAGTTATCGTTTACTGAGGGCATCATAACAATAGCTCCGAAAAAATAGAGAAGAAAGGCACTTTGGCAATGATGCATGCCAATTTTGCAGCTAGGCACACGATGGCGCTGTAAAACAATGGACGCTTTGTCCTAACACCGAAGAAAAACGACCAAAATTTGTGGGGACGTGAGAGCCCGACGATAAATTTTCAATTTTCCTTTCATTGTTCGATAGTGGGTGCACTCTTTCCTTGGAATAATTGCGAAACGATTACAATAAAGGGAAGTTATTTTTATAGATGACGTCATGCTTCCTATTATTCAGCCCGGTTTAGTGTTCGCTCAGCTGTAAACCGCTGTATGTCAATCAAATGTTGAAGGATCACCTGCCATCTGTAGCAGCAAAATACAACGATTTTTTGGATAGGAAAAAAACAAGACCCAAACAGAGGCGCGCTCAAACATCAAATTTCTTGAAAAAGGCCGTTGCCAGGTTTCAATCCAAAATCTCCATTTTTTATTAGTGCAGCTGCGTCATTTTTTTAAAAAAGATACATCGTTTCGTTTATTGAATGGAATCCAATGCCACAACAATATCGGCGCTACATTAAAGAAATTTCTATTTTAAGAGGGGAGCCAGCTGGTCATAGTCAACCGCACTTTCAATGTCAGGGTGCCTAGGGTCCCTCGCCTTGCGAAGGGCCATTTCCAATGCTTTTAAGAATTGCTTTATTATTAATTTCGTGTTTCGTTGTTTTACAAAGCCCCATTAATATACATTTTTTGGCGGTTGGCAGACTAACATATTCATGTTCGACTTAGAAATCGATCAGGCCGGTAATTGATAGCGTCGATCGAGGAGCGAGAAAACTTGCTACAAAGAAAAGGTTAGAGATGGAAGTATAAACAAATAGAGAAGGCTTTCTTAAAGTTAGTTTTGAGTGAATCGAAATATTTCATGGACTGTTGTGTCTTGAAGAAACATTATATTACTTTCCATGTCTAAATACGAGTGCGTTTAGTTTGCATAAAAATGGCTAGATGGAGTTTTTGAAAAGAAAACTTAGCTCGTAGTAAGTTAAGTGTATGAATGTTCCGTTCAAAAACTTTATTGTTGTTCATATTTTGACTGCTAAAGAACCCGATACTGGTACTTTTTTTCGTGGCTTTTTAAAAGAAACTTAAAAAATTTATAAAACCCGTGACAGCCGAGGTGAAGAAAAAAGTAACGTTAATTTTTTCCAGCGGCGGGAAATGCTAAAAATGTGGCGTTGGCTTGACTCACGACTGATAAACAGCAAAACACTGGAGTAGTCATTATAACTAGCCCACAATTACGAGCGAATTTTCGAAGAAGGTTTCTTAAATCCTAACTATCTTATATGCGAACAACAGCGACTTGGATTAGACATACACAATAATTAAACTAACTACGCGCTAATTTAAAGCAGATACTCACGTTGTGTTATTACCGATTCCGTGATTGTGCATCTGGTCCCCTAGATCAGTGTTGGCGCCTTGCTAATTATACGTCTTTTAGTTTCGTGTGCAGAGTCTGAAATCATATGAGTATTGGTCAATATTAGTATGGCATTTTGATTTTAAAAGCAAGCAGGATATACGTCACTGGCATTGACTCAGTCACGTTCTCTTCTGTTCGATTCCTGGATAATCTTAAAGTGGCATTCCCAAAGAAAACCGAACAACGCCCTCAGTAGCGTTCAGTTTTCTACCTCATCAAAACACGAACAATGCGAGGAATGGCCTTTAAGTAAATATTCAGGGTAACGATATATCTTCTGTTCATGAAATGCCATGGAAGAGAGTGGTAACTCTATGACATAAAATAATTGTGAAACACTGCACGGTCTAGTATTTCCTTTCGCTGACACTTAAATTTTACCGTCAATCAAAGTCATGAGAACTAATTACTTTGACTTGTTAAGTGGTGATCTTCGACTTAAATCGTTGACTATGACTGTACATTTGCATGATGTCCACAGGTTGATTTGAGCCTAAACGTATCTTCTCTTCTGCAAGCTCCATAAACAAAAAAAAGCCAACTGTAAAATTAATGGTAACCAGTCCTCGAGAAGTTTCCAGCATTAGCATAAGTCACAATTTTCGCGTGCTAATTCAGAATATTGCACCGACAATCTGATTTTGATGCCATTTATTTCATTCAACTCACGCATCAAGCCACTACACCTTCATGGCCAAATTGTAGATGGATACGTCTCGCTCTTACAGCTCAATCGTAAATACAATTGTTCTTTATATAATAAGGCAACAAGCTTTCCTATAGCCCTTTAGTTCCGCCGCTTTCTCAGAGCAAAATCTATTAACTTACCCATAAAAACTTCCTTCAAGAAATACTTCAACGAATCGAACTGAATATGGGGGCAGAGGCTGTCTTGAATTTTTATTGCTCCCCACTGGGCAGTCCCCAACAGATGCAATTATTACAACATTGATGTTATTGCCAATATATTGAGACGTAACATGTTTGTAAAGCCAGTTGTGCAAGAGCAATTTGTTTTCGTTTACAACTTTTCTTTAATCTTGTGAAAGAGGAAAGTTGACATATCTTTTTTGTAGCCTCAACCTTATGAACACTTTCAAGTCAGCTTGTAACCGCCCTTCTATGACGTTTCATATTTAGTTTACAGTATTAGTTGTATTTGTTCAAATTATTTCGGTGTGCCATTTTAATATTAAAAAGAAACCGTTGTGGAGCAAGAAATAACTCACTCTCCGCCATTCTGAATTTGAATTTGGATATCTGAAAAATCGTTTTTTTTTTTCTGTATAGCTTCCGGAAATAAATAACATTGAATTACAGTCTCCAGTGACTATTTCCGAAAAGAGGTTGATCATGTCTTGACCAAGATATAATCCGTGAGCTCTCTTGTCAATTTTTCATTTTTGCATTTTGGACCGTCACGACGGTCATAAATGATCGACCTGTCACCTGCCGGGGCTTGCTTCATGCCACGGTTTTTCAGTGGAAAGAAGAAAAGTGATCGGTCAAAGGATTGATCTTTTTACATTTCAGCGAACTGAATCCCTACCAAAGCCAACGGAGCAAATGCGTAATTTGATATGAGATGTAGCTAGCTTTTGCTTTTACTTATCTCTCGGAGAATTAAGTCTTTAGCTTGTGTTTGATACGTAAACTTGGTTTTGTAAGTTCTCTTGATCTTCAATATTTTAAATGGAACCATGACCAACTTTGAGAGTCTATTGGTTACAACCACCAAAGAGAGAGAAAATTAAAACTGTTATTTGACACTGTAGAAATGACTTTTATATCAAAGAAGAAATGCCCTAAATTTTTTGCAGGTTTGCTTCAGTGTGATAAGAACGGAAGAGAACGATAGCAACACGACAGTGAGATGAAAAAAAAATACGATCCGCGAAATACGAAAGTCACTAATGACTAGGGAATAAGGGACTAACCCTCTTTGGAAAAGAATCAGTCCTATTCAACTAAGCAAACCCCCAAACGTATAATTTCGGTAAAATCGTACTAATGAATTTACAGGATGAATCTGTAGAAACTCGTTCCAAACTAAAATGTGGCATTCCAATTTGGGGAAATTCAGAACAGTAATGGTATTTGTAGCTGAAAAAGTTAGTGTTTTCGAAGGGTTTTGGTTAATTGGAAGGCGAAAAGTAAGCGTTCCGTTGAGACCACGAGGAACAATCCGCAATTTCTACGATTTCATGTAAAAGCACCTGCCGTGCTTGATTCAGAATTTCTGATCCCCCATCACGACACAGTACAAAAACCGCTATACCAAGAACTTTAATGAAAAGATTCTAATTTCAAAATCAAGCAAAAGAAAAAGCAATTAAGTAATAAACTTGCGGTTGTGTAAACGATCGTAAAATGACTTAAAATGACTTAAAACGACAACACAGGATTACCATTTAATTTGTAAAACAAAAATTAATTTTACTACAAGCCCCTCTGTGACAAAGAACTTACTTAATTTAACGGCTTACCAAGAAATCATGATTGAATTGAACGGGAAATTCAGAAGTAAATTATCAAGTTATCCTTTCCAAATGTCGTTACCTGTATGGCCAGATATACACTTCACGAGGAACATGGTCACTGAAATGGATCTTGAATTTTTATTGCAAAAAAGCCAAATCATGCTTAATCATATCCCTCATATATTGCTGGTGCTATGATGATTAGCTAATGCGAAAATCAATCAGATAAACGTACCAAGCAAATACATCAAGTTTGAGGTCTTGACCGACCTTGGCCGATGACTTATATATATTTTTTTTCGCGGAGGCTGCATTCTGCATGAAGTGATCGCACAATTACCTGTTGAAGGAGGCAGCAAGCAAAGTACACAAGGCAGGAACCATTCGGATTGCACGAATTTAGGAATTTCGACCGCTCGCGATGAGGAAAAACTAGAGAGATTCAGCGTAGCGTTTGTCTGAAACATTAGCCGGCAATGCTAAGGGAAAGCTTTTTTTAAAACTTTTATATATTTATTTACACTATTTAAATTACAATAAAAACACGACTTACAGTACACTACTAACAAAAACAGCGACGACAAGGGGCAAAGAAAAAAAAAAGAACAAGGAAAATAGATAATTACCATTACATCTTGAAATTACACTATAGAGACTTAAAAAACAGACCAAAGGCATGTGGTACATTATAGATAAAGTAAGATATGCACCTGACAGGAGAATGGATGGGAGATAAATACAGATAAGTGTAAAAAATATAATCTAGAATATTAATTAAATCTTTATATATCCTGCAAGAGGTTTCCAATTCTCTGTGTTTCCACTTTTTATTTCTATTTCATATCGTAATTTTAGTTTGCATATGAAATGCGTAAGATTTGGATAACCTTCTTTTGTTTAAGCGAGCCCTATGTGATATCGTGCTAAGAGAAAGCAATAATTGATAAGAAGCGCAAATTGAGAGGTATCTGGCCTCAACCCCAAAGCAGTAATGTTTGTCAAAGCATAATCTCTAGGAAGTAAATTTAAGTTCAAGTTTCAGCCATTCAGTAAGTTTATTCCAGAAGTGAGATGCTTGGCGGCATGTCCAAAAGAGGTGAATTATTGACTCAGAGGAGGTGTGACAAAAACTGCAATTTTCATCGCCCTTTAGACCTATTCTAAATAAGAAGTTGTTGGTTGATGCACGTCTACGTAGGAATTTAAACTGAAACTCTATCAGCTTAGTGCTCTTCGTGCATTTTTTAGCTAAAAGATAGGCAGAACTCCAATTTATGTTGTCATTTATTGGTAGTTCGCAATCCTCTAGCCACTTCTTTTGACTTGACTCTGGGGTTAAACTCTTGTTACTAATCAGTTTTTTATATTAGTGTAGTTGCTTTTTTGACTTGTAAGATTCTTGTTGTAGGTGGCTCCTTTTCGTGGTTGGTGTTCTGTAAATCTTGAAAATTAGATTCGGTCCGAAGAGACCTTACAGCCTATATTAATCTGTAGAAGCTGAGAGGGCGAAAATCTATTCCATACTTACAGCGAAAATCATTTAACGGGAGAAAGTTGTTGTTGGGTCCTAAAAGCTGTTTCACCCGAGTTATTCCTTTAGTGAACCAATTTTGAAAAAAAAACTGTCTTGTTGGCTGTCTTTATCAAGGAGTTATGCCAAAGTTGTTGGTCCAGAAAGTGATCTTTCCATACTATTTCAGATTAATTTCTGCCCAAATTCCTAATAGTTCTTTTAAAAAGGCATCCGAAGTTGTTATTATCGATAAGGTGTCTCTAACGTTAAGATTATGGGAAAAAAAGTTTTGACAGCCATATTTTTTTAGGGTTCAAAAAAATTTTCCATTTTCCCTTGTTGTTGTTATCTAAATATTTTTCAATCCATGTAGTTTTGAGGGATTTATTGAAGGAACTATTATTATTGAAGGAATTTTTAGGCCACCAACGCCAAAATCGTTGATCATTACCTTCCGTTTTATCTTGTCGCCTTTCCAATTCCATAGAAAGTGTAGAGTAAATCATTTATTTCGTTTAAAACCCTGTAGTTTGAGCGAACAGGCGAGAGTAAATAAACTAATTGGAAGACCGCTAGTGATTTGATAACATTGATTTTCCCTAACATCGTGAGTCGGCGGTATTTTTAACTTTTTGAAGTTTCTCGTTGTAGTTTAAGGAGGCAGATAGTTCGGGATCTATTGAAATCCATAGACCTAGGGATTTAACTTCGTCTTTTGGCCATTTAAGTTCTTTTTCTGATAGCAGAATTTCAACATTTCCAATACTCGCGCCGATCCATAGAACTTCCGTTTTCTTATCATTAAGTCTGAGGCCAGAGACTTTGCTGAAATCGCCAAGCATTGCAAGGGATGAAAGAAGAGATTCGCGTGACCCGTCTAATATAAGCGTTGTGTCATCGGCATACTGACTTAACTTAATTTCCACATTATTTACAGAGATTCCCTTGATATTAATTAGTATTTTTCCTAATTGCTGTGCCAAGCACTTCTGCCGATAGGATAAATAGATAAGGTGAGAACGGGCAGCCTTGCCCAACACCTCTTTGAATCTCAAAAAAGTAGTTGCCCATCATTATTCAGTATACAGCTTTCCGTATGTCTATACAAGGTTCTCACCCATTTAATTAACGACGCACCAAAACCGTAGGATCTTAATGTGTCATATCTAAAGGACCATTCGAGAGAATCAGTCAATAATTGTTTTAGTATAAATACACAGGTGATTGTTTCAAAAAAGAGAGAAAAAAAAAAACATTTCAACGCAGAATCATCTTCACTTACAGTGGCAAAACGATTACTGGCAGCCATTTTGTCCGTCGAGGTGATTATCGGCTGATAATCCGAGATAGCGAGCCAATGAGAGCGCGCGATTTTGTATAATCACCTGTGTATTTATACTAAAAGGTAATAGGCCCCGGATATTCTTTTCTGTGGCGTATTGGATAATACGGTAAATAAGTCTGATATTTTCGCCTAAAAATCTGCCCTTCAAAACACCTGTTTGATCATGGTTGATAAGATTTGGAAGTACTAATTCAATTCGGTTTGCGATAGATTTTGCTGCAATTTTGTAATCGGTGTTCAAAAGGGTGATAGGTCTCCAATTTTTGATAAAGTATAATTCCGCATCTTTTTTTGGAATCAGTTTTATAACCCCTTGTCTTTGTGTCACTGAGAGGCAGTTAGAGTCAAGTGCATAATTGAGTGCCGAGATTAGAAAAGACGAAATGTCTTTCCAAAAAACTTTGTAGAACAGACCTTTTTCGCTTGTACATCTTGTTTTCCCAATACAGATCATGTCATAATATTCAGGAGGTTTGGTCCTTTGTTTTGTTCATTAAAAGAGTGCATGCAAGCATGAATATGTCTGCATGCACTCTTTTTAACAGAAATGAAACTCGAATTTTTATTGACAACTGGAATTAAATAACAATTATCTGTACTATTTTGGACACTTTAAAATGCGAGCGAACAAGTGCTTTTTTAATCCGTTCGCCCAACTGGTTTTTAATGTGCCTCGACAGTGACAAGAAATTTTTGCCCGTAAGACTTAATTATAAACACGTAACCGAAATGAGTTCTCGTAAAATTAGGGGGAAAATTCGCTAGCTTGTGTTTTCAGAAGTTTGTTTAAAGCACCTAAAGGTAATTTAGTGTTCGTCCTTTCTTGGCTGAATTGCCGTATGTTGCCGATTCTTGTTCCAAGCCAAGCTGGCGTGTTTCAATGAAATAAATCAAAATGTGAATGATCTCGTTTTCAGAGATAAAGTGGAATAAAGTACATCAGTAAAACTCTTTATTCGACCTTAAACGTACAAAGTTTTTTTATGGTTTCTAATTTTAGCGTGATTCCTATTTGATGGGTATTGACAGTTAACTCAGTCGGAAATGGCTTTTTTACTTTCCATTCACTCACTGAGGGCGTTCTTGTTTTCTTTTAAAACTCGTGCGGTTCAACAAAAAATCATTGCCAAACTGGTGAATTCAAAAGTAAATTTCACTCAAAAAACCTATATCACACTCTTTGCTTTGTGATTCATGCGATATCGCTTTTTAGCGTAAAATGTACCATGGAATTCACTAGTTAGGCAATGAATATTTCTACGGAAGAAGGCAAAGAAAATGATTTAATTATTAAAGCAGCAACCGGAAACATCAAAGCCCGGACAATTAGAGACTTTTTATTTCCATTAACCCTACAGGCATGCGCAGTAAGATTAAATGACCAGGGAGCTCCGCTTTTAGGCTTGCTAAATTTATATATTAGCGCCTTTGGTCCGAGACTCAAAAATGTTTTCCAGTTCTTTCTTTAAAGTAAAAATTCTTTCTGCAACAATATGGTATGAGGGATTACTATTGTTTGAATTCTAAGAAAGAGATTTCGCGTTCCCATCGGGAGAAATGGTGCGACATTTACGCATATCAATGAGCCATTGCAGCGGACTATTCAAGCGTGAATGCGCGATAAAAGCGTCAAAATAGTAAAGAAAATGGATGTTTAGGGAGCGATAGACTGACTAAAATCGTCTTTTCTGGACGTAAAAATGCAATTTCTTTAACATGATAGAACGGATTCTTATACTTAAAGGGTTAATATATCATGGTGGCCTATTTTTAAGTGAAATAAACGAGATTAAGTTGTAGACTTTTTACTTTGAAAATCGGGCTTTTTGCGGTATCGGCAGTATGGAAAAAGACCCTTATTAGAGTTACACATCGATTTTCTGCCAAACTAAGGACAAATGTTCAGATGATAGAGCAGATTAGTTAATACACATGTATTACCTACACGTTAATAGCTTTTTCTCAAAATATGGAGCAGAATAAGTTGTAGACTTTTGCGTTTGAAAATATACGGTTTAAACTTGGCGCGATTTCGGAGTCAAGCCATTGTCTTTGAGAAAACAATGGTTGCCATGAAGGAAGAATACGCAGTAATACGTTATTGATGAAAACCAGTCATCTGTAGCAGCCTAATCGACAAACTTCTAACAAGGCAGAAAAACCAGTCGCGCGCGAAAGTTAAAGTCGCTTAGCAATCACAGCTTGCGGTCGGTAATAAACAACACTGTTTCAAAGCTGTCTGATGTAAGGGTAAATGACTTGGACCAGGAGCTCTTTTCAGAGCTCACAGAATCCCTGGTCCAACCTTTACTTGTGCATGTCGTTGCACCGTTTGTAAACGGAAACGATCCAAATTATTGTGTTCAAATTAACGGGAAAGTTTTATGGGAATGGAGGATCATGGATGGCAGCTTAAAGAAACTATTCGCTGTTCTTCAGAGCAACCTTCGTGCGAATGGCTGCTATCAACTTGAGGAGTCTGCGTTTGATCGGGTCTCTCTTTTACTGAATACTAAAATAAGAACTTTCGTGGCTAAAATTAAAGAAGAGAGAAATGGAAAGCGGAGGAATAAGAAGAAAGCCGAAACTTGGACAAAGCTGACCATCTATCCCGCCGAAATTTCGCATTCGCCTTACGGCCCTTGTGGTGAGAGATGGTAATGGTCAGAAGCATACAGTCAACATCAATGGCTCCCCGACAGGTAATCAAAATTGTTCTTTCTCAGTATTTTCATTAATTTATTTTTAGGTCTTATTTCCCACAAACAATAACAGACTCTTCTTTCATTCTCTGATCAGAAAACAACATAGACACAAGTGGAGTTAATCAATGTGAAAACGAGAATATGCTTAACAAAGGTAAGCAAGAATTCCAATAAGACTAACAGAAAGTTCATAGTATTTCTATGTAAAAAACAAACAAACAAAGGCTTTTTCTTTTTATTTCTTTAGAAAAGTCATCTCAGCACTACCACAACCTTCCACCTGAAGAACAGCAAAAAGTAATGGCCATCTTCCATATCATGGACAAGTTCTCCATTTCCCACGATGCATACCATGAATTACCCCAGCAAGAACCAAAACTACCAAGAAGTTACCAAATCAAAGCCTGCCAACAATCCTTAGATGGCCAGTGGAAAGTAAGAAAGACCCCAGGGCAGTGTCCAGGAGCTGAACTTCCCTTCAAACTTCTTCTAGAAAAGGAATTAAGAACACATGTAAGTATTATATAGCACTTTCCCTAAAGGATATATCATCACATTCACTATGAAAGACTTCCAAAACATGTGTTATAAAACCAGACTTGGCAAAAAGGAATTCAAGAAAAAAAAAATTAAAAGGTGAAAGATACACATTTATCAGTCAAAATTAAAGCACAACTCATAACTTGAATGATGACATTTTTTGTTCTGCATTTGATTGCAGTTAAAGAATTCAGCTGCTGATGAGCCTACCATGAAAATTAAAGTATCTGAGGATAATGAAGCTCCTTTCTTCGAGTTTCCTTGTTGTCACGTTTTTGTATGCAGCATAAGATATTGATTTTTCTCTCACCTTTAATTTGATCGTCTCCCAAAGTAGAGCTGGGTTCAACGAGGTGTCGTCTTTGTATTGGTTCACAGTGCTTTCAATTGCTGTTTTCATTTCTTGGACATACAGTTTTATTTTGGATAAAAGGGACGTGTTCAACTTTCAAAAACCTGCCTCTGCGGTTCGAGTGTAAAGCTACATTCAGAGTAACACATGAAAATAGAAATTATTGT
The DNA here is from genome assembly GCA_949126865.1 of Montipora capitata. NCBI lineage: Eukaryota > Metazoa > Cnidaria > Anthozoa > Scleractinia > Acroporidae > Montipora > Montipora capitata. The sequence continues at coordinate 21,859,884 of OX421448.1, read as the reverse complement.
TGAAAAGAATACCAACCCCTGCTTTGCTGCTGCTGCAGCAGCTGAAGAGCGCTTTGTACCCCCACTCACAATTCCATATATCGGTAGTGTCTTGAGAACAATGGACCTCCCCCCTGACATTTAGGGAAACTATTTTCAGATCTGTCACTGATCTGTTGTATTGTGAGTAATGAAAGAGGCTGAGTTGACTGTTTTGCATTTTCACAATAAAAGATACCTAAATGACCACATGCCTCTAAGCTATTGTTAATTAGATAGGTTTCTATGCTCTATGCCCTGGAGACAGTAAAACGAAACAAACACGAAATGAATAAAATTACTAAAGCACTTATGGTGAGGAAATTAGGCATCTTGGTTGCTTGCCAGTAGAACAAGAGAAAAAACCTGCTGCTCTACTAGACCGTTAAGCTACCGACCGCCTCTAGTTGGTGAAAAGCATCTTAACAATAATAAACTGCGAGAAGTTGGAAAAAAATTACAGGTCAATCTGAACAAAGTTTATTTAATGTTAATTAACTAGAAAATTTTGCCCGATCGGCCACAATTTACCTCTGATGTACAATTTATCCGGTTGAGATTGGCTGAAGGAGGCAGCAACTCCCATCTGTACTTTGCGGGCGGTAATGATTTCCCGGGGAAGGTCTCCGAACATTTGAAAGTTAGTGCCTTTAAGCCGGTGACCCAGTAAAAAGATCTGTTGACAGTCTTTATATCAAAGGAAACGGGACGCGGTTTTTCCGATACGACGCACTCCTTGCTTCCCTGTAACCGAGATCCCGTTCCAAAAAATTTGGAAGAACTTCTTTGGTGTCTTCACTAGAGCGGCGCCTATTTCTGTCGAATCTTCTATGTTCGTGAATTTAATATTCTCCCGGCGAGAGTAGGCTTCTAAGTAAAGATTTTTAGTGTCAATCTCATCTAACAAATCCTGATTTTTCTGCCATTTTGCCGTCAGCTCTGCTAATTGAGTTTCATAGCGTCGATGTGCCCTCTCCACAGCTTCTGTCTTATCCTTGAGTTGTCGTCCAGTGAAGTTGACCCCTTCTTTTAGATCGTCAAAATCTTTCTTCGCTGTTGTTTGGAAATCTTCTAGCCTTTGGGTCGTTTCTCCAGGTTCTCTAGATTGGCTTCAATTTTCTTCACGGCTGATTCTATTGAGTCAAACTTTTCCAGTTTTGCTAGGATTGCTTGCAGAGTTGGACCAACATCTTGTGTCATACTGAGAGCTGTCATTATTTCGTCTTCGTGATGCGTTGGCGAGGAGTCTGGCTTGGTTTTTTTGGTTTCCGGCGAAAGAGTTGATTCGTCGGAAAAGGCTGAAGATCTGGTTTTTCTTTTGCTCAAAAATTGACCAAAATAAACGGCCATTTGCCAAAAACAGAGCAATAAGATGAGCGGACGGCAGCAACGCACGTCTTTATGCCACCATGACTCGAGCACAAAAAATCCTCAAGCACAAAAATCCTCTTTTTGTCTCCCTTTTGAGAATTTGTCCCATATCTGTAGCTAGCAGGCAGAAGATTAAGCGAAAATCATATATTTCTTTTATCGCTTTTAAACTTTCATCCCCACGTTTGCCGTCTTCCGTAAACGAAAGGCTAAATTTCAATCTTCACTATTTTACTTGTGGATGCGCGAAAATTGAGCAAGTTTTATCGCTTTAGAGGGGTCCCAAGTCACTCACTCCTCCTGTGAAAGTCTTGTCTAGTGCTGCCTGGTACGCTTGTGCAGCTTTGTTAAATGCTTCTTCGTCAGACGAGATATTCGACAGCCTTTGGTTCTATGGGATTCTTTTGACAACATTCGGTGGATGGTTGCTCTTTGCGTGTACATAAGATAGCACGTTACCAGGTTTCACAAAGGGGTAGAGTTTACCGGTGTTAAGGTCCAGGGTCACGTCTTAGTAAGTTCCCACCTTCTTGTTCGTTTCGATGATTATTTTCAGGTCTTTGCCGGCGAAAAGCTTTCATGTTTGCCTCTTTATGTGTTCGGTGGTACGTGAGGGCCCCTGGGATACCACGAGCCCACCATTCCTGTAAAGTCATATTGTTTCATCGCAAATTCTTTTACTAGGTTAAGCATGTATACCACATGATGCACAATTGGGTTTTACAATACTCTTCCTTGATAAAATAATCTCCTTGCAAGCAGCACAAAAAATGTTCGTGTCTCTGACAATCAGATGCTGAGATGTAACGGAATTCCGACTTTCATCGAGTCAGGTGCTTATTGTACTTTCCCCTTGTCGTCTGTAGAGAACGGTTTCTAGCAATTGTGGCTGGTTCTGGCCCGTCATTCCTCTGAAAGGGCTGCACTTTCTATAGAATCGGCAGCCATTGCTGACGGTATGAGAGGTGCTAGGACTGACATTAAGGAGCGTTAGAAACGACGACGGCAACGGCAACGAGGACGTCGTCGTTAAACGCAATTCGCGTTATTTTAATCGCTTTGCAACTCAGTTCCAAGCATTTTAACGTGTCAAAGGTGTGGCAAGCCCTCAAGAACGAAACTAGTATGAACGGCGCTCAATTTAGGGAAGAAAATGAAAATTTATCCTCCAGCGCTAAGGTTCTCTCTAAAACCTCATATTTGGTCATTTTACGTCATTAGAGACCTTAAGATTCTAGGACGAGAGCGAGAACGAGTAAGAGTTTTGACTGCCTTTTTTAGCGAAACTAATTGGAAAATTTATAACCCGTACGATTAATCTTGCTCTTTTTTAGCAGTATAGGTTGCTCAGTTATTCTTATTGCTGGTAACTGAGCCTTTTTGCTGATCGAAAAATGCCAAAACTGCTTCCGAGTTGTTGAGTTGTTTCTATAACTCGATGGTGACACAGAACTAGCACGAGCTGTGGACGTAGTGATGGTGTGGGCAAAGAGAATTTACATTTTGCTTATTAAAGTTAACAAGTTGTTTTCCTTTTTCTCGTCGCGTTGTTTTCTAAAAGAAATAGAAAACATGTACTCCGTGTTTCTATCGAGTTATAGAAACACTCGTGAAAGTTTGGGAGAATTCGAAATAGCTGTGGAAACATTCGCCGCACAGCATTTCTCGTTCTCCCAAACTTTCACTAGTGTTTGTATAACTCGATAGAAACACGGTACATGTTTTCTTTTTCTTAATTCTCGTACTCGTAGTCGTTCTCGTCCTAGAAACCGAAGCTCTCCATTGTTTTGCTGACAACGGCAAAGAAATGGACAAAAATAAAAAATGCACAAGCAGGGCGTGCAAAGCTATTGCTTTTGCTCACTAAATATGCAAATTTGTGACGTTCTCGTTGCCGTCGTTGTTGTCGTTGCTAAAGCTTTCTATTATTTAAAACGGGACGTTTACCATCGACGTAATCTATGAAATGTACCTAAACACATTGTTGTTGTTGTTGTTGTTGTTGTCGCCTGGAGGGCCACTCGGTGGACCCAAATAAGACAAAAGTACTATCAACCGAAGTTAACACCTTCAAACGCAGGATAAAAGAAGCTATTCAAATTAAACTTACGAAACCGGCGTTAAACAGAGACAATGGTTACGAATTAGCAGCTATCTATGACACAATTCTAACTCCCAAGAGGCGTTAAAAAACCCTTTTTTAAAATTCATCTTTTTAACATTCATATCATTGACTGATGAAGTCCGGTTGAAAAACGGACGAAATATTTCATAAGTTTTAACTTTTAGCTCCGAGTTTGAAAAACTTTTTTAACTTTTGACATTGTTGTTGTTGTTAAGTGAATGTCTTTTTCTGTTTTAACCTAACACTTGTATTGTATTGTTTCTCATTTTGTTATACAAAGTAGACAAAAAATACTAAAATATAAAAAAACAAAAACAAAAACAAAAAACTCGGCTCGGATTGAACCGATTGACTCAGGCGCAGCAACAAAAAATCAATTTATAGCGGCGAAAGAAACTTCAAAGTACGCAATTTTAATCTTGGGTAGCCTGTGCATAGAGGGGACTAAACGCCAACATTAGCGCCATGTTGAATCACGTCATATGTGCATAAATACATCATACGCGCAAATTGCTTGTATGGAGTAAACACGCCGATTTTTGGTAAGGGACATTTCTCGGTAATGACCTTTCTGGCAATTTCAACAAAATTCAGAGTTTGAAAGCTAGCTATAGTTTTCAAGTTGTGACGCTCCTGTAACAATGTTAGCGGATTCATTTTATACTCTTCAATCGTCCCGGGTTTGGTATTTTACTAGTAACTATATGTCCTCTCAGGGGGCTGTTTACGTTTTACCCTTTCCTCAGAAACGATGCGTAGGTAAATCAAACAGATCGCAGTTACTTTATATGATTCAGAGTCTATCCAAGGGCAAAGTACTTCACCCTGTCACATAAGTCATAGTTATCGTCGCTCATTGAAACCGTCTCAAGAAGTACATCGTATTCCTCAAACTTCGGTCACATGAGATTATTTCTTTCACTACCCTTCTCCTTTGCTTTCAAAGGGATTGTCGAACGCACTTAAATATTCCCAGATTACCACTAGTATTAAGTATCCGTATCTGGGCTAGTTGGATCAAACGTGGCGTTCCGGCAGTGACTACAGTTTTAATTATCCGCATTTGTAAGTACGCAACAATTCCAAAAACAACACTCCCCGACGAATCCTTTTAGAGGTTTTCGACGACTACTTACCGCTTTGTGTATCCCTCTACAGAATGACTCGCCGGATATTCATCTGCTTGAGACAGAACATCGTTATTAATTATATTTCTTAATTAATCGTCAAGAGCTGATTTTTCTTCTCCTCATTAACTTGGCTTCTGTTATTTGCTTTCTTCAATACATGACAAATGATTTCTGTCGATCATGCAAATTACTGAAAATAATCAATGCTTGTCACAGTCTTTCCCTTTTCGCCCAATCACCTTACGGCCTACGTCAACTTTCAAGTTTTTAGCAGGAGCTAATGGCATATAGTTTCATCTTTTTTGGTGGGCTATTTTATTTCTCGGACTAACCAATTGTCGGGTTATGACTTCTCCGATCCCACCGTCGTGGCTTTTCCACGATTTTCCAAATATAATTGGAAACTTTCCTGGTGGCTTTTGATTATTAATCATAAGATAGGCCACCATAATAAATCACTTCCCTGCTGTTATTATGCATTTATCGAACTATAATGTTATCACTTTTGATGTGGTCTCACCTAATAAACAATATAATTTTTAGTACCAAGTACATTTTATACCCGAGTTCTGAAAACGATGGAATGGGATCTAGAACCGCTCGGTTCGACAAATAAATTGTTTGCTGAAAGTGGCTTCTGTTTACTTGAAAAGTTGTCAGTTTTGTTCATCGTTTAAAAGACCTTTGTTCTCAGTACGTGGGGTCAGCTTGCGTTCTCCGTTTGTTTTTCAACCAATATTTGTTTGATCGTGATACTTTGTAGTTGAAAGAAATTTAGACTGACAACCCAAACCGAAGAACTGCACGAGACTCGATCAAAATTTAACCGTGACGTGTTCTTAATCTTTGTTCGGCCTACCGTCCTCGGAAAAAAAGATCAACTGAAGTATTCTTGTTTGTCTGTGATCAGTAAAGAAGGTGCCTTGGTATATGTTGTAAAAAAGTGAAAGTCTCTCAGTGAATAATTGAACGCAGGTGCGCCTTTTTCGTGGAAAATTGATTTTCAAAATTACAGTTCAATGCCAGTGACATTATAACAGAAATTGCGTTGTTTGATCAGTGTCAAAATGGAACCAGCCGCTTTTATGATCTTGGCCGGTCGGTTTGTTGAAGTCGGTCTTGAAGGGAGAACCAGCAAAGCCAGTTGAAGCAATGGTCAACAGTTTGAAAAAGAGGAACAAGAAAAGTTACTTTCCAAGGAAATCGTTCAGGATTGACTTTGTACACGATGTCCATTTTAAACGGTGTCATAACATGTAAATTACTAAAACAGAAAATTGGGTTACTTACGGAATAAAATCACAAGGAATATTAGACGATAGCTGGAAAAAAATGTTCCTCTTATTTCCTTGACGTTTTGCAGTTAAAAACAAAGCTTTGTGATGCCAAAATGCCGTTAACTAGGAGATTTCTGATTCAAATCATGCCTAGGGTAACTAAATATACAAAGTACTTCGGCCCTCCTTTTTAAGGTTATTGGCAAATAATTTGCAAAGTAAATGACATGAGGAAACAAGCTGTTCACATAAATAAATGACGTTCTTATCACCTGTCTCAAGGATCTATAGAAAGTTGTCACCAGTTCGATAATAACAGCGATTATTATATGACAAGCATCTCTCAGGCTTAATGGAGGGCTCTGATTGATTAACATCAATAAGACGCGGAAAATAGTTCTACTTGGAACTGTCCATATTTTGAGGAAGGTCCTATCCATAAGAATCACTTGGTGAGGTGCTAAGGCCCAAGGTTAGGTCTCGGCCCTGATAGAACATAAGGTAGCAAGGGTAAGCAAAAACACAGATGACAATAATTTCCTGCTCCTTTTTTTTTCCTTATGAGTTTCTAATGAACGAACTGTCGAGGCCATGGGCGAATGCATACATTTATTCAAGCAAATAGAATGAATGAGTTGTCAGTAATCGGATCCCCGTTTATGCGCAGAGGGTTCTGGGATCGCCAGGGGGCAAACATTGCAAGTCGCAATAAGAAAATGTATGGCGGAAACTTATTTCGACGTCCAAAAAATGATTTTAGAGAGAGATCAACGCTTTTTTCGACACAGATTTATCCGAAATCGATACGTGGCAAATGTAAGTTTTTGTTTGAATAACCGTGAAATAAGAAGTAAAATTTACTCGGGTTAACCTTGCTCGCGGAAGGATCCGTAAGGTTTATTGCTGTTTATTGTGAAATTAACATCTCGTCATGGTCTCCAAATATTACAAAATTAGGTACAAATCTGGAGGAAATAACACAATAAATCCCTTTTAGTTGTGTTTACGTGTTTCTAGGCTGTTTTCTTATTAGTTACGTCTTGCGTAAACGAATTATGGCTTCTGGAAAAATATACCTCCTCGAAGGAGAGAAATCGTTGTCAGAGGAGATGGAAAATTCTTTTTACATTGCTCTTTGGAGGGATGAAATGAGCGATGAGAAACATGAGGAAACCCATAGGTTAAGTTCTTGTTTGATTGAGAAAAATCCAACGGTTTTCGAGCCGCTACAATTTTCTACAAACTCAGAGTCCAATCACTTTAATGTAGCACGATGAATGATTCTGTTCAAGCAAACCATTTCAATCTCCTTCTGCCTCGAAGCAGCTATTTTAATGCTCCTCTTCCACAGAATACAGCAATCTCTGTTTCAATGGATTTAGATAACACTGGGAATTCATATCTGATATGCTCCAGCTGTTACATGTATTCAAACCTTTTCTTCTGTCAAACTACCATCTATATGTAGTCTTTCTCTATTATAAGCTCAGGCCAAGACTATCACGAGGTTTTAGAGACTGCCTGCATTCCACCGATCATGGCTTATATCGAAGACAGCTGCAGCAATCTCTTTAGCAACATTATCGAAAACGACAATCACAGGCTTCGTGAACTGTTGTCTAGTGCCAACCATCCAAAGCAAAATCTAAGACGTAAGAGGCGTTTCGAAATCCTCCGGTGGAGGACAAACCGTTTTAAAAACACCTTCATGATGTCCTGCACCATTAAATATAACAACAATAGTTAATTAACGACCGTTTCCTAGAAACCTATGTAGATAATGTAAATATAGCTTTTAAATATAGACAGGTTTTAGCTCATAGATTTTTTAATTGTTTTATAATTTTGAATATTCTTATATAGGTTATATAATATATTTATTTAATTACATTATTGTAATATACGCAATTCAGCCGCAAGGCTGCTAGGTATATTTAAATAAACTATCTATCTTAAAAATATCTATCTCAAGTCACTGGATCTAAGCAAACTTGTCGAGCTCCACTATGACTTCGTCCAATACAAAAGCATCATCTTCATATAGTTCTCTGTAGATCTGATCTTTGAAGCAGGTCTTTGGGGTTTTAGTACTCTCACAATGATACTCTCTTATGTACAAAGTTGAAGTCCTCACGCTGGAGAACACGTAAGTTGAAGTCCTCACGCTGCATGGAGTTCTTCATTTTCAAAATTCCCAACAGGCTTTCAGATTCCAGCCGCAAGCAATGAACAGTTTGTTTTCCAACTGTCATGTCGGAAACGTGCAGGTTTTCATGGGCAACAATTCGGCTGGTTTTCACTGAACTTAATTATTTAGATCCTCTTATTGACGTTTTGACAAGCCTTTGTTTCATTACTCAATCAAATAATTTTAAAAAATTCTTACAAGCGCTCTGATTGGTCCAAATTAGCGCGCTTTGAAAATAAAGAAGAAGTTTTGAGAAGAAGTAGGGAGAAACACTCGCCTATCGGCTCGTGTTTCCCCTTACACTTCTTTCGTGCTTTAGCCGCTTCCTGCGTGCTTTACAACAGAACAGAGCACAGTCAAGGCTTCTTTATTTGTTAAGTATTCTGGAGTTTCCACGTTTAGATAAAATGATGTGAACCTTACAAAGAACTAGTGAAAAATTCCTTCAGATGATGTCTGTATGCCAAGAAGTGATTCTGTAAAACATCTGAGGCACCCATCTGTGGATTATAAAAAGATTAAAGGCAAAGGAGAGAAGTGATCCTCGGACGTAGCTGGACAGTTTAAGGAAATGTCTCTTGCAGACGGTGCAAGCTATGAAGCCACTTAGGAGCCGGTCTCTATTCGAAATTTTCAGGTGTCAATAAGAGACAATTGCTTAAATTGTCCAGATATTTAAGTGCGAGGATCACTTCTCTCCTTTGTGTATGACCTGCACTTCACGGAAATACAGCTCCATGAAATGGCCACATTTACATGAGCAATGAAGGGAAATGTTTCAACGTTCCGCGTTTAGCGGAGCTGGTACAATAAGAAGACAAGAATTAACGCGCGCTTCATTTAAAGCTCAGGTAAATTCGCTTTTCAAGCACTGGGTCCACTTGTTCAAAAGCAGCTTTCAAATATTATAATCTTCGGTTACGGCCCCTCAACAACTTTTTTTCATTTTCCGAAACTACATTTTGGGTGGACGTCAGTCAAACGTTTCCGATTACTGTCATGGAAACATATGATTGACGTCCACTAAGAAATGAAAAGTCATCGAGGGGCACGTGTGATTGATAATCGCTGTAAACAGCAGCCTAGCTTTGAATGTTGCCCGATGAAAAAGCCGTGACATCGTACTTTTATGCAGAAGGAAAGTAAAGACTATGTCAAAACTGAGGACCAAAAATCTAATGGAAACATTTTTTTCTTCACAAAATCAACTACAAGTCGAGTTTCCAGTAATCCAGCACTAGCTTAATCGGGCATTGAACATGTAAATCAACATACAGCTGTACGTTTACCATATGTTTTATTCTGGCCACATTTGTTCAAAGGCTGGATAACGTCATCCAGTGGATAGGTCACTACACTGTATCTTGAATGTAAAATATACTTCATGTTAAACATTGTCCAAGGTTTCCGTACCTACTCTTACTTAGATGTGCCTAGACATGAATATTCATGGGAAAACGGGACGAAATGCTGAAATCATTGCAGACTGAGACTGTTCGACTGTGACTTATCCACTGGATAAAGTTATCCAGCCATTTGAACAACTGGGCCTGGTGTCTATTTAAGGTGATTGGGGTTCGTTTTGCAATCCCCTTGGCATACTCTAGCTACACTTATACAATGTATTGATAGCTTTGCTGCCTGTGATCAAACCTCGATCACTGCAGCCAGTTTGGGGTTCGCAGAAGCAGAAGTGTCCCTTAGAATAAAAAACATTAATACCATTATTTTCTCCTTTTGTGTGGAAATTAACCGAATATTTCTTTACGTAATTTAAATCTATTGTACGTTCGAAAATTAATTTTCGTTCTTTACCCTAAAGCGTGCATGTATTTTCTAGACCTCCGAATTCCAAGCTTATTTTCTACATCCATACACTCTTTTAGTCGTTTAAACATGGATCACACACTTGTGTGTAACTGTTCTTGTCATCTACAGTATGAATACATACCCCACATGACAAGAAGAATGTTATAAGGTCTTGAACCAATTGGTTTTGCTGGATAACCAAGTGAAGTTGATAAGCATTGCTTCGCAGCAGTCGGTAAGCTTCCACCAAACATGAAGATTGATCTTCAGGATTATCCCTAACAAAAAAATAAATGCAGTACAATACACAACGAAAAGGCTATCAACCCAACAGGTAATACCATTTTAACTGTACACAAAGAAGTTTGTCAGATGACTGCACTATCGGCCAGGGCAGAGCCAAACAGTGCAATGTAACGTTACTGCACTCACCTGTTTACAAGAACCAGGAGAAAACAGTGCAGCATTCTAATGAAATCAGAACTTTCTCTAAGATCAAATATTTGGTCCTTGAAGTACGTTCTGCAGAACAGTGATCGTTAAAATTAAATTGACACACTGGACGTCTTAACTCAACATATTTCCAACCTTTATCAAAAATTCAAGGTGATGGCACACCCTTTTAAATATTGAGCACTTTATGACTGGCCCCAAGGGAAACAGTGAGTTTTGTTTCTACGAAACCCTCAATGTTCCCCGAGGCGAAGCCGAAGGGAAACAAAACTCACTGTTTCCCGTGGGGCCAGTCATTAAGTGTTTTGTTATACCTCCCAACTCAAAATAGAACAATATGTGTACGAATTTTTACACGGAATTTGCCGCTGTTTCAAACGTGCATCTCCTGATCACGTGCGAGTCGAAAGTTCAAGTCGTTGTTTCCCTAGGGAGTTAGTGAGTTTGACCCATGACATGTGACACGTTCCCCTCCAATAGGAAAACGTATTTGAGTTGGGAGGTATGACAGTATGATTTATCCCATTGATTTATAGGAGTGAGACTTAATAGATTTTACCCTGCCTAATGCCAGCTAGATGACTTTAATCGTCAATGGAAGCGATTCAAGAGTCAGTGGGTTATTAATTAACCCTTCGACTCCTAGGAGTTTGGTGTCGAACACCAAACGATTTAAATCGTCAATAAGGGATGTTCAGGGGTCAATGGTTTATCAGGCTTTAAAAATCACTGCAGAAAACATGATCAGATGAAATAAATCCTAGCCTGCATAATGGGCGGTTTGGTGAGTTTCAGAAGTTCTTTCCACCGGGGTTGACTTTCCACTGATCGTTTGAATGTAAATGGGCACGCGGAAAGCAAGCGAAGGGGGAGGGGGTGGGGAGAAAGAGCGAGAAACCGCCTGCAATCAACCCTGGCACAACATTTTCGAAACCTCCCATTTTTGATCATGTCTGACGAGCACAGGTTTGATGTAACTACCTGCAAATCAAAGCGCGCCTTGCGTAAACATTGGCGGAAAAACAATTAATTCGCTAGGGAAAATATTTACAAGATCGAACGGAAATTTCAACCTACCTTTGACGTTTCCCTGTCCATGTTTCTACTGTGCGACAATGACATATAGATTTTTTGTGAAAGTTATTAGAATGTCACTTTAGCACGTTGAGAGATGTCTTGTCCAGCGCATCTTCTGCCGATGCTGGAGCTTCCCAATGGACACATCTGGCAACCGGCAACGACGTTGCCGTAGCCCTAATCCAACAGCTTCTTTAATCTGGTCACCGATGCTTCTCAAAGTGTTGCTTACTGATGCAGGATACATTTCGCCGGCTAGAAAAAGCTGAAATATGCAGCTCTTGCCACATCCCTTGGGAAGGACCACCAACAATCACCTCCATTATTTTATTATAGTTGTTTTACGTCTTTCTTTTCTTACTTAGGAACACCAGAAAATCCAAGCTACCCCAAGGAAGTTTGCAAATATTTTTTAAAAACAGATTATCGGCTCTTTTTGCGCTGTTTTGTCTTTACAATTTTATGATAGGGAGCAGTAAATTTTGACTGACAGGTGAATTTTTTCTGACACTTTATACGGCAATCAGGAACGATATTTTCTCCGCCCGCGGGCGAACCGAGGTTTCGAAAATGTTGATGGGTTGATTGCAGGCGGTTTCTCACTCTTTTTCCTCGCCCCCTCCCCACTCGGCCTCGCGTTCTCATTGGACTTTGGTCCAGGTTAGCGCGGCCATATTCAAGTCAACCCCGGGTGAAAAAAAGCGCCTAAAATTCGCCAAACCACCTGCTATGCAGGCTAAAAAAATTCAAGTGCTCTAAACTGGGTGCTGCATGCCCACCTTATCGCATTGATAGTTTTATCACTGTAAGGGACATCAATTCTTTGCATTGTTGACTGCCCAGAAAGATTTGACGTTCTATTTGTGGCCCGTGACTGTAAATGAGAATTAGAAGCATCTTCGTTTCTTCTTGATGTCCCTTTTAACAATGTAATAATAACTTTAATAATCCATTTTTGACAGAGAAATACAACGGATTTACAATATAAGAAATAGTGTAAAAATTACAATAAAATAATTTCCAGACCTCGCGGTTTTACCTGGAAATAATGAATATAAATATAGATATATAGGTGTACTATACACTTAAGAATTTAGTGGCCTTGCGGCCCTTGCTTATAAAAGAGTTTGCATGTCTTTGGGTTCCAGACCTTGGTATGACTACTGGACCAGGTTTGGATCGTAAATTGTAACTATGACATTATACTTGGCTTTGAGAAGAATGCTCGATTGGGATGATTGATGTCTTCTATTGTTCTTTTCAATTTACGTTTTGTTGGCTCCATTCGTCTCTGCTCCAACGCTGGGAGAGATGTTCTTGATATGCCTTTTATATCCAGACACCTCTTTTGTATGGACTGTAAGTCGTCTTCCAGATACTGTGGTAGACCACCCCAGACTTGTGACGCATGTTCAAGGAGTGGACCGATTTCGGTACAATAAACTGCAGTGCCAATCCCCGTAGGCAACCTTGCTTTCCTACTGTAATCTCTCGCAGGCTTTGTTTGTTGTTTGTTCGACATGGTAGTTCCAACGTAGGTTATTTTGCTCCAAGTAGTTTAAACTGGGATACCTTCGCCAATTGTGTGTTATTTATCAGTAGACTGTCCGGCTAGATAGGATTTTTGCAGAAGGAAATCCACATATCTTTAGTTTTCTTGGGTTCAGTAGCATATTATTTGTAGCAGCCCAACTCTGGAAGCCATCAAGGACTTTCTGCATATTTGATGAGCAGTTATTTGGTACACTCTCATAAACTGTACAGTCGTCAGCGTCTTTGCACATCCGTAATCGTTCCATTTCAACAGGTATAAAGTCGTCGAAGTGATCGATGAATATGCTGAAATACAGAGAGGATAAGACAGACCCTTGTGGTACTCCTGCTGGACAAATTTGCGTTTATATATTTTTCATAGTTTTTCATAGTTATAGAGTTCATACTTCTCTTTTTTCTCTTTTAACCCCGCCGGACAGGGATTAACTTTTGTCTTGAAAAGCTGTCAGAAGCTCAGAGTACACGGTTAAACTTGTGGTGAAAAAGAAGTTGTAAGGAAACTTGAAAATGATCAACATGTCAGCCTCGAAGCCAATGTTTCTTGATTCCCTTTCATTTTCTTCAGTCTTTTTGGGTTAAGTAGTTTACTTCTTGTCTTCTCAGGGGGCTATTTACCCAAGATATCTGCCATGGCACTACAATGATACATGGTACTAAAACAATATTGTGTACTATAATTAGAGCTATTACACAAAGACAACTTGAATCTCCTGGAAAACACAACACGGCTCAGTTGATAGTTACGGAATGTAAATGAACAAGTAGTCATTACTTTAAGTAAGCTATGAAGATATATATAATTTTTAGGTAATGAATGCTGCAAGATAAAACATGTAAATAACAGCAAAAC
>OX421448.1:21838532-21841032 GCA_949126865.1 Montipora capitata | reverse complement strand
AATAAATCAATTGCTATCCAAAGATCATATTGCAAATACACCAAAAGGTAACGGTTGATTGACAAGTTCCTTGTGCAAAATGGTAGAGCATGTTTGAAGTCCATCAGGACCAAGATGAGAAGTTATGATAAAACCTCTAAACATATTTTTTACCAAAATTATTTTACTGCCATCAAACCCAATGAGACCTTTAATGCATGGCACACTGTTTCTAGCTGCAGCTCCAAATCACATAATATATTAATAAATTTTGGCATCTAAGAAAGGAACAAACACGTGGGGTGTAACCAAAAAAAGTCCAAGGAAATAAAGCTTCCTTTCAGCCTTTTCAGAAAAAACTATCCACTGCCAACCATACTTGACTCAAAACAGATTCCTTGATCCAACAACACATGACAGTCCCCTAAAACCAAAATTACATCATTAATGCTTCCAGAAAACAACAGTCTAAAAAAAAAAAGATTTGGAAAACAGTCACGAACCTGAATCTATAGAGATCTATATACATCTGTACCTACACTTCTGTTCTTCCAAACATTATTTTAACTAACATGGATTTTGATTTTGATTTTAAACTCAAATTAATTGCAAATCCATAACTTGGTAACTATTTGAACGGAAGGATCGTTGAGTTGTGACTGCTAAAAAGTACAATAACTCAGACATTCACCAGAAAAGGGAATATAAATGACCTTAAAAGCAGCGATTTAAAATCCGGGTTTAAAATATTTGATACTAGGGTTACGTTCCCAATGACACAATCACATTCAAAATCAAATTCACATCTGATCGAATCATTGATCATTCATGTAGAGGTGCCGATCGTAAATGAGTAACGCAGAAAAAAATAACCTTCACGTTGAACAATATTGCCATTTCCCTGCCACCTGGTACAAGCCAATTCACACATGAACGGAAACCTTAGGAATCCTCTTTTCTGCACATTAAAGTAACTTTTTGTAACCGGTGGCAACAAACTTTCCACATTAAAAATTGCGTAAAAAACTCACCTGTTTCGCAGCTCTTATCCCACGAAATAAAATTTTCCAGGAGCAAATTTTCCGAGGATGCTGGTTGGATTGGACTTGCAAACGTTTTACACAACATAGACGTGCTCTAACAATACATTCCACTTGAAACTGGCGTTAAAACTAGCCTTGATCGCTCTAAAAAAGACGGAAACCAACAAGCTACCGATTCTCAAACGGCAGCCATTTTTCTGTTCTTCTTGGAAGTGCTTTTTTCATGAGAGCCAATGATAGTCCCGGAAACGTATCACGTGCCATATTGCGCGACTCATGCGCAGACATTTTTCGCCAGTGAATGTTGTGGCCAAGTGGTTTTAGCATTCTAAACAACAGGTTCAGTGGCCCAGTTCAAGGCCTGGCTAGGTCACCTCTTGGGACAAGACAATTTAAATCTCAGATAGTCTGCCTTTCTGCACCCAGGAGTATCAACAGGTAACAGCCATCCATTGCTTGGAGACAACACTTGTGAAGGAGATGCACCCCACCCAGGGGGAAGTAGACATACATGACTGTACATTGTACTCCTAGTCGCTGAATGCTACGATGAATGCTTCGATGTAATAGCGCCCGTGTGGCTGCATATTTTACTACTCTGATCATTTTAGCTTTCTTTTTATTTGATATTTTACTCTAACGCCACCTAAACGAGGGGAGCAGTGTATTTCATCTTCGAAAATAGGTATATGGCGTTCTATTCGAGAAATCTGCTCTTGTCCCTTCATAATTCGTGGAAATCTGCAAATTCTGTGTGCAACCAGCCGCCATTGTCCAGTCTTGTATGGCAAACTTTAACGTCACTTGGAATACGCGCTACAGGAAGAGGGCAGCGAGGTGGTAACTACTTGAGGCAAAGAACCAGCTTAACGATTAGACCTATCGTAAACCTCAGAAGGACAGGAAGCAATATACCCAACAAGATGAAGACAAAAAGAGTCCACTATGGTAACTTATTAAATATTCAGAGCCACACCGCATGCGATAGAACAACACTACTAAGAGTCAACAATGCGAGACATGGTTTGCGAAACTTAGACAATCTAGTGATGGTGAAAACTACCAAACCTGGACCAACGCTACCTAAAATAACCCCTAATTGTATGGTTTTAAACGCCCGTTCGCTTGTCAAACCGGACGCGTCAAGTGGATTAAGCACCGATTTATCTAGTAACAAAATTGATATCTGCATCGTATCGGAGACCTGGTTAAACAGCAGAGTTTCATCCCATCTAGTATGTCCTGATGGCTATACTATTCTTAGAAAAGATCGGGGAAACCAGCGCACTGGTGGAGGAGTCGCTCTTATCTGTAGGAACGATTGGAAGATCAAACGCCTTGAATTTGAGAGTGACTTTGAGTGCCTTTGGAGTGAAGATTTTATTGCTTCACTCTACCATCCGCTCGATCCTGTTTATGCGGAATCTGACTTATTGGCTCACCTGACAGAGACTTGTGAGCTCATCCTTGCCGATGAA
>OX421448.1:21813532-21833532 GCA_949126865.1 Montipora capitata | reverse complement strand
CGGTAACATGAACATCATTTTCTACCAACTTTGACATATGATAGATATTTTTTGTAGTATTTTTTGAACAGAAATTTCTTCATTCAACACAGTTTTTCCTTAGATTTTTGCATTACAACCAGCAGGTACAAAACACAGGTCTCAGGTCACTGGTCGTGTTCACAGGTCTCTGTTTTACCAATTTACAGAAACAAACCTAAATATTCATTTAAGCTAACCTTAGGCAATAATTAGACCTACAAATAACTGTCATGTAAACAAGAGTTTGTAGGCCTAATGTTAGCTTTAATGAACGCTTAAGTTTGTTTCAGAGACCACTGTTTTGTACCTGCCCCATTACAACAGGAACGCGCGCGGGACGTTCGTAGCTTAGTAACCAGGCATTAGATCAAATGTGAAGATGGAAAACTGGACACCAGAAGCAGCCATTTTCAAATGTTCCCGCAGATACATTAAGTCGCAACCCTGATTTCTAACGACGATTTTTGGAAAAAAAGGTGCGGCTTATCCGTGGGTGGTTACAGATATCGAAAATGGAGGACACCAGGTAAGATATAATATGGAGGTGAGGAGACAGGGTCGTAAAACAAGATGGTATTTTTTTAAACAGGCAAGAATTGTGATGTTTCTTTCCAGCTCAGATATTGCCGAGTTAAATAATTACCAGCATGGGAACAAGGTTTAACATGGCATCTGACCGGATGCAGCGATGCGGATCCGCGTAATTCCCTAAAATCCGCATCCTCCGCATAATAACGATATTTTCCGTATAAAACTGAAGGAATGCCTGATATTAGTGATAAAGCAGCTGCTTACCACCCTCACAAACACAAAAGCCAAAGAGATTGAGGATTTTGAAACACGTACTTTCCTGAACATTGAAGAAAACACGCCATTTCGTTCGCAACATGAAAGTTCGTAAGCAGTTTCCACTCATTTTTTGGGAATGAGCCTGGACTCTAGTTAAACCGCTTTCATAACCCATTACCCTAGGCTTGAAATTTTTAAAAAAGATACAGTCAAGGTATGAAAATTTAGCCGCAAGTTATAGTAGCAAATTAAATTGCATCATTTTGTAACTCTGGTAAAGTAGGGACAATCATTGCGAAGAAGTTGTACAAAACAAAGAGCCCGCAATACGTACGTGTAAAAAACTGCTGAAAATGGTGAATGATCGAGGGAATGGATCGTGGTCAACCACATCACAATTTTGCTCCATATCTCCAAATTGAACAAAATTCATGACAAGAAACAAAATATTTTTTTATCGCTATATTTCTTTTAGCAAAAGTTTCGGCAAAATGCCGAGTTAAACCCTTTTATTTTAACGGTGAATGCTGGTCGCAAATTGGCGACTCGACTGTATTGGTCTCAATTTCGAGTCCTGAAATTTTACCATAAGCATGTAAATACATTGGACGGGCCTAATTATTAGTTCCATAAATGTTCAAATTTCCGCATAATCCGGTGTAATTTCCGCATAATCTTTAATTTTTTTTCGCATCCTATCAGAAGCCCTGGTTTGAGAAGCCATTGGAGTATTGAACAAGGTTGGAAAGGTATGTTTTCAAAAAAGCTTTGTCATAGCACACTAACATGTAACCATTATGCACAACATTTAATTCGACAATCATGGTGGTTGGTCACCAAATTGACCGAAACAGCTTTCCAACACTCAGTTGGTTCATCGTTGGCCAATGGTCACACACATTAGATGGTGCATTAATGGGATTACATTCACTGGTTACAAGCCAGTGTACACTGTATGGTCAGTAATTATAAACTCTATAAGTCTGCACAAAACAAGATTTTTCACCAATTTTCTCCAAAATTGTTGGGCTGTCTTCTCCAAACATACGAAACCTAATTAAAAGGACAAAACCAGACATTTTAAATAACTCTTGAGTTCGATTTATTAGACAATGTTATTACAGTATATACATCCTACCCAACATTAATAAAATCTATGTATGCAACACGTGCTTCATTATAATGCATCTCAGATGGTTAATGTACATGTACATTGTTTAGAAACAGTTCACATTCTGTGTGCTTACAACCCACTTGCCATTACCTTTTAACTCTACCATTGACCCTACGTTTTTAAAGAATAAGCTGTATCAACAGAATACTGTTTTAAAAAAAAAAAACTTTAATGCATACCTCTCGGCATACTGCCTTGCTTGCCAACAAAGGATGGGATAGGGATTGTATCGCAACTCTGCTTCATTGCTTAACTGTTTCATCCAAGGCATGTTTTCATCACATGAACTAACCCTGTTTCATCCAAATACTCTCTTACTACAATATCCCTCCGTGTGCTACTGGCAGCTGACTGGGGTGGCACAAAAAAATAACTCCTGTCACTAAAAAGCAGGAAGAGAGCAGAGAATATGGATCACAAAGAAGCAAAATAGTGCGGCTTAAATTACAATGAATGTATGGGATTTTGGCTGAATTCAAACCACTATAACTCTATGCAGAAAGGCAGATTTCAAAAATTTTTAAATATTTTTAGTCCCTTTATTAATAACATTAACTCAATGGAAAATTAGATTGATCATTGCACAAGGCACAAGGCACAAGGCACAACGTATAAAAATTGGATATTAGAAATCTTGTCAGGTCGCTTCAAATTTCACAGGAATTTGCATAAGCTTGTTTACGAGGATTTATATGAAATTTACACATTTTGTTTACAGTCCTTATACACTACAGTGTACTGTAGCTTGATTCTGATCATAATCTCAATATACCGGTAAGTGCTTTTTGAGAGGTATTCTTTCTATCCACAATTGACTCACCCTTTGACTCCCAAGTCAGCCTGAACTGGCCACACTTAGTAAATACTCTGTCTAACGCCAGACGATTTTACTCGCCAATGGGGAACCCAGCTGGGAGTCAATGGGTTAATGGATTTATAATGGTTCGAACTCGGCAAAATTCCCATACATTCACTGTAATTTAAGCTGTGTTTGTCCACAACCAATAATGGCGTCAGAAACCGTGAAAAGGCCTATTCACTTGGTTTCTACTCTTGGAAGCCAGGACCTGAATTAAAATTAATAATGATGGGCCATTAGATCTTTACATGAGCTTGAGGGTAACTCTGTCATGGCCTAGCATTCCGTCAACGATTGCAACAATGCTCTCAGTCATTTCGTGCTACAGATACTGGGATAAGCTCAATTACAATTATGCAGTTGATTTAAGTTTAAGAAAAAAAAAAAGGCCATTCACCTTTATGTCACCTTACAACATTGTAAGTTCAAAGTAATGCAAAACTGAATTATTAAAAATTAATACATAACCCTATAAATTATGTGATAACAATGATTTAAGACTCCAGTGACACCTCCCCTTTCCAAGTACATTGTATTAAGGACGGTGCCTACTATTGTTATTGCACATACGTTCTACGCAACTCCAGATACTTGGATTTCCTATCGGTGATCCTTATTAATGCAGGGATATTTTTGTTTGGTTTAAAACTATGCATAGAAAGTAGATCTTTGTAAGTACTCTTGGTAAAATTGGGGGTAACCATGCATTATTAGAGATAATTAAGCTTCAATTTCAGAAAGAAAGCCATACATTGCTTTGTATTTTAGAGTTACAAATATTGTTCATGAATTCTCTTTGAAAAGTGCGTGGTTTAATACCCCAATTTTCTTGTTGGATTTTAAGTTAATAACACTTGTTAAGATCTACCTTTTCTGCATAATCATAAATCCAGGCAAACATACTTTTGAATTAGGGTTTTGCTAAAAGCAGGCCCGCGGCCCAGCGGCCCGCGGCCCACGGCCCGCGACGGCCCAGCGGCCCGCGGCCCACGGCCCGCGACGGCCCGGCGGCCCGGTGGCCCGGAGGCCCACACAGTTTTGTTGTCTAACGGTAAATCCACGCGCATGCTCAGATTTGCATCGGGTTTGGGCGCACAAATGAAAGACGGTGAGTTTGAATTCGTTTACCATTTTAATAATCATTTCAATCCTTTTCGATCCTTTCTTTCGTCGCATGTTGCTAAGTGAAAAATGTTGTCATTCTCTGTTGTTTTCGTCTGTTTACAACAACAAACAGAAACAAGGATTCAAATGATTAAAATGGTAAACGAATTCAAACTCACCGTCGTCCAGTTTGCACACCCAAACCCGATGCAGATCTGTGCATGCGCGTGGATTTACCGCTGGACAGAAAAACCGTGGAAAATGAGGAGTGGGCTACCGGGCCTCCGGTCCTCCGGACCGCCGGGCCGTCGCGGGCCGTGGGCCGCGGGCCACTGGGCCTTCGGGCCGCCGGGCCGCTGGGCCGTGGCGGGCCGTGGGCCGCGGGCCTGCTTTTAGCAAAACCCTTTTGAATTAGTAGGCACCGTCCTTAAAGATTAAGTTTTGCATGCAATAAAATCAACCAGAAGAAATGTATGATCTCACCTGAGAGGTGAACTTTCTCTTGATGATGCTGTCCCAGCAATATCAAATGCAGGGGTAATAACATGAAAAGCCGCTTTTCCTTTCTTCTAATTAAAAAGAAAACGACTCATAGTATAATTATCATACTGTAAGTCTTGAGTCCATGTACACAGCAAACAAAACAATGAACTTATAAATCTGTTTGGAAAAGCATGTAAGTACAGTCATATTCTTACGTAAGACCTGCAAGGTGTTCTGATGAGTGAAACATCATCAACTGTTATAATACACTGTAACCCATTGTGGACCAAAACTACAATCTTTGAAAAGAAAACTTTAAAAAATTAATGTATCTAACCCTAGCGACCAGCAAACCTTCGCCAGAAGACCGCTGGGTACCCCTGGTCGGGGTAAGTTTGTTACGGCGGGTCTACGGCAGTTTCGACAAGGCTACATTGTATTTAGAAATTTCAACAGCTGACTGAGCAAGCTTTGTTCAAAAGAAAGCTTCCCAGTGAAAACTATTTGAATAAAATTGCATAGCAAGTGAATTGATAGGGAGCTGCAAGCTCTCTTCTTTGATTTTATGGAGAAATCGAGAGAGGTTACTTTCTAGCCCAATTTTTTCTCCTTGAGCGACAGCCATTCTGGGAAGGACTGTTCAGCCTTGTCTTTCTCCTACAAAATGTAGCAGTGGAACATCAAATTAGCGCCAAAAAAGCTTCAAATTGGTCTGAGACGCCGGTAAATAACAAAGATTATGCATCACGGCAACAAGGTAAGTTACAGTACCTTTATTCACAGAATATTACATTTTATGCAGTTTCGATGATTTCCCACATAAACCTTTGTTTTTTGGGCTTCACAACACAACACCAATAGATCGAGTGTCACTTAAGTGCCCGTGTTGTGAGCTTGGGCACCCGTGCAGGCATGCAAGGTATTTTTCCAAATACAGTTGCCTTCATCAGGTAACACAATGACAAAAAAGAAAATTGCCAAGAAATTTTACACATAATATTAAGGCTGACAAGACAAGATTAATGAGGTACATGTAAAGCCAGTTCCTAAAAGTACACTTTTATGCTATAAATTGAAAATTCTACATACCCAGTGGCATCGACAGCATCTAATGACAAGGCGGGGGACTGCACAGTAATCGTAACTGGTTTCACAGGGGTCGAGGTTAACAGTGGATGTCCTGTGTGCCAAAAAAGACGATGCACAAATGTATCACTTGATTCCAATTATTCAACACCGTTACTTGAAAACTGGCTTACCCATAAATATACCTAACATCGAAATTACTTATACCAGAAGAAATTCATTCCAAGAAAAATTGTAAATCATTTCTTACCTGAGAGATGGCGTTGTCTTTTCGAAGGAACAGCAGCTTCCTCTTCAGTTCTCCCCGTCCTTTTCACAGTTGAAATGACAGGATCATTCTCCCTATTAAAACATTTTTTTGGTGTTAGTCTAGAGTAAGCTAAGCAAACAAATTACCTAGAAAGGATGTCAAAACAACAACTCGAGAGTGGTCCTTACTAACCTCCTTCGCCTTTCGAGTGAAAGAAGATGGCTTGCAAAGTCTGAGTCAGTTTTGTAGCCACACTTTATCCTCGCCGCTACCCAGGAGGAATAAACAGTGCAGTCTATAGATATCCTCCGATGTCCTCTTTGCCAAACGATGTTCGACTGCTTTTTGGAGGCATAAATCCGCATTCGCCCTCTCCCGGGACGATGGCCGCCATGACCAGACATAGCAACTTCGCAAACCAAAACAAATGAGTCCAACTCCAACACGAATATTGTAAAAAAGCAAACTAAACTATACTTTAAATCCTGCCTTAACTAAATAATACTTTTTAAGACAGAACTGAGCGAGGATGACTTTGATAATCGAAGATATATAACGGGGATTCCGACAGCCGCGAAACTTGAAAAAACTTGCCAGCTTTTTCAAGTTGATATTACGCTACTGCACATGCGCGAGATCCGTGACACTGTTCCTTTAAACTGGGCTGGCATATTGAGAGATGACATGCAATAAAGTTACTTTATACAATAGGTGGTCTTCACGTTACATCATCGCCGCCATGTTGGTAGACGAAAACAAAAGATCTCTTGGTTAGGGGGGCAAATGCGGCTTAACCCTTTGACATCCAAACCGGCCTAAACCGGCCAGACTTAGTATTTTACTCTGTCTAACGCCAGACAATTTTACTAGTCAATGGGGAACCCCTGTGAGTCAAAGGGTTAAATTACAGCTAATGTATGGGAGTTTGGCCAAATTCAAATCTCTATAACTCTGCTGCAAAAGGCAGATTTCAGAAATATTAAAATTTTTTTAGCCATTTTATTAATATCATGCACTCAACCGAAAATTAGATCATTGCATAAAGCATAATTATATAACATTTGAAAATTGGATATTAGATAATTTTGCGGGAATTTGCATAATTTTGTTTACAAGAGTTTATATGAAATTTACGAATTTCGTTTACGGCTGTTATTATAGTTTGATTTTGATCGTCATACAGCACAAAAATAATCTCAATACAAGTGCTCTTTATTTAAGTATCAATGGATTTAGCACTAACGCACTAATTGGGGTAACGAAATTAACCTAAATCAAATCAATGATTGGTTTGGTTTTTGAGGAGATGGGAAAAACCGGAGTACCCGGAGAAATTACCTCTTGGAGAAGAGAAGAAAATCCAACAAACTGAGCCCACATATGAAGCCCAGTCTGGGAATCGAACCCGGGTCACATTGGTGGGAGGCGAATGCTCTATTAACCACTACGCCATCCCTGCCATCCATTATTACCTGGCCTCTGACTCTCCACATTGCTTGCAAATCATCTATAGACGAGTTCAGGGCACACTTTAACTACAAAACAATCGCAACTCAGCAGAACTTCAGGACGTGTCTGTGACATCGTTTTCTAAGCTCAGAATACTTCGGATGGGAGAGTCAGTCGACAGCTATAGCGGTGGGAATCACCTCCCGTTGTTGAGACCAAAATTGAAAACATGGAGTTAGAGTACTACTCCATGGAGCACCCAAATGGAGTTCCCATAAAAATAGTTTAGAAGTAAAACAAAATCATTTTTCGACGTCCCATGTCCACACCTGCAACCCTGCAATAAGTTCAAGTTTTCAACCGTTCAACCACGGGTTTCTGCGGCCGCCATATTGAAAAAAGATAATCCGCTGGCATCTCCAGTACAGGCACAGGCCCCCCAATCTCAGTGTGAGCATGCCCGACAAAAATAAAAGGCTTAAGAAGTAATAATTATTATATGAAAATAATCTCAATTACAAAGCCTAACCTTATTGCCATTGTGAGTAGCTTCCTTCCTGTGTGGTTATTTTCCAGATCTGGCGCGATTTGAGCCATTTTTCAATTTCTCGGTTGTCAACGGTTATAATGAAATCCCAAGGCCGGAGACTGAATATCTCAGGAGCCACCAATTTGAGTCAAGCAAATCGCAACCGCCGTCATGTATTTATCCTTTAACAGATCCAAAACAACACCACCAACCCTATGATGAAAACACCGTTCTTAGCAAAAATATGAAATAAAAAATGGAGGTAACCGTACTTGTTTAGGAGAAATTAGCCACTCCTTAACGAATTAAGCTTGGCGTCGATGAAAACCCGCCATGCTAGCCAATGCGCTCGCCAATGACGAAAGAGATTATGCGCAGTAAGGTTGCTCAATGCAAAACCTAGGAATCACCTTAAATTATCCTTTACGCGTGCATCGCCATGATGGCCGTGCGTGGAGTAAAATAAGGACAGTGCCGACCTCATTAGCTCCTTGCCAATTTGAAAAAGATCACCCCTTGGCAAAAGAAGTAATTCTCAAAAAAAAGAAAAGTGTTGTTTTGGTGTAACTCAGAAGTGATAGACGTTGACCATAATTGATCACATTTCTTGATTTAAATTTTGTTTTCTCTCGTATGATTGATTACAAACCGAATTGGACTCCACTCAGTCCTATTACTATTACTTTTTCTGACAGTTGCGGGGAATTAAGGAACTGAGTCAGTCCTTCGTCACTGCATCTTCGCCACCAGCAGTTACAAAAACAATATGACTATAATTATGAAATCAGGCCTCGGTTGTTGAGAAGGTGGATAACGCTATCCACCGGATAAATCACTTTCCAGCGGGTAAACACCAGCAAAACCAATTGAGTTATCCCGTGGAGAGCGCTATCCAACCTTCGAACAACTAGGGCCAGGATTGTGATCCCAGTTGGGACCTGTCCGAATGACTTTGGGCATTCGCTACTGAATTATGAAGGGCGCAACTCAATATCTTGGGGCTGGAAGAGGGAAACACATACTTACATACGCATCGTGGGCCATTTCGAAACTCGTGTGGTTTGCGGTCATTTCGTTTCATGGTCAGATCGTTCCAAGTCAGATCGTACCGCAAAATAGTCAGTTCGTTCCAAATATGAAAAGCCAATTAAATCTGTTGAGTGCACTTTCACTTTATCCTAAGTGGTTTAAAAACAAACAAGAAACGAATAATTTTGTTGTCTTGTTCTAAATGCAACCAGCCACGCGCTTTAACATTAAAACCGCCGCTTTGAGAGCTTTTGAGACTTGGGCTACCTAGTGTAATACCTAGGAGGAATCGATCGATGTTTTGGAAAGATATAGCACAACATAGTAAAAGCTATGCCGTTCTTTTCAACGCGAGATGTATGCAAATTGTGAAAACAATGCGAGTTTCGAATTACAATCTCGATTTGACGGTCTGCCCGCAAATATAATCGAGCATTGCAAGCATCGTCTTCAACGTGTTATACATGTAAGCACTATTATATTGAAACTTATCGCCTTTTAATAATATTCCTTTTACATGCGGGGACGAGTGGGTCGTCCGAATGACTCTTACCTAGAGACGTACAAAACTTGCTGTATACAGATATCCTAAGCTTATCGGCGAAACCTACGATTTCAAATAAATATTGACCTTAACGTAGATTAACTTACGCAAAATCGTGTGAAGTAGCGGGAATCATCCACATCGGCTACATACTTAAATATCCAATACATTGAACTCATTAGAAGGATCTAAAACAAGAGTTGAACTTATCTACTATAACTTTCCCTCGGTCCATTGAGGTGGGGAGCATGCTTTAAGCAAACGTTTGTCTGATCGTTCTTTCGCTTCATACTGGTCCCAAAGTTCGAACAGTTTCGCCTGCAGCTCGCGGTACTTGCGTCGCTGCATTCTTTTCAATTTCCTCTCTGAAACAAGGCAGATCTGGAGGGCGGTAAGTGTAGCTTCTTTGTGTAGAAACTTTATCAGTAAATACATTGGCAGCTCTCCTCGTCCAGAGGCACGGCGGTTGAGGCCATTGTTCCAGCCTGCAACATCATTGTTGGTGCGGATGGTTTCTTGAATGCGGTCCAGTGAGAGGGTCGCCACGTACCGTTGATCCAGGTATTGTTTACGTACTCTGTGAACTGCTGCAGAGGCTCCGAAGCTTTTTGTTGAAGCCGTTGAAACATGGGCTCGATCTCTTCTTCAGGCAGGAAAGATAACGCCATCATCAATGTATGAGTGTGTACCACGGTCATGGGTATACGATGATTGAAGGCCGAGTTCTTGCACCTTTTAGCATGGATAAAGAAAAAGATTTGGCTACTGATGCCACTTTTACGGAGTTCTAATCCCTAATAAATTAACTGATTCGAAGGACAGTTTTGTAAAACATTTTTAAAACATTTCATATCTCCCCAAAAAATTAAACTTGTATTCTTCCGGCCTATTATTCGACTGCGTGAATTATTTTTAACCTTTTGCAAACCTACCATGAATAAGGTTTTCTCTTATTATTCACTCACCTTTCTCCATAGAACTTAAGTCCAGTGGAATACACAACCGTGCAGCCTTACATGGGGGATTACGTCTCTTAAAGCGGCCCAGACTGCT
The DNA here is from genome assembly GCA_949126865.1 of Montipora capitata. NCBI lineage: Eukaryota > Metazoa > Cnidaria > Anthozoa > Scleractinia > Acroporidae > Montipora > Montipora capitata. The sequence goes on along the minus strand of OX421448.1, from coordinate 21,823,162 downwards.
CTCTCAAAATCCAATGTCACTTGTCGAACGGCCGGGGCTGAGGGGAGGATCTCTCGAGTAGCCGTTTGAGCACTTTTTTGTAGTCTTTAAGTGTTAAAAGATACATGTCGAGCTTTGAATTCCCTTTAAAAGATAAAACGTTTAAGACTTACCGTAGTTGACTGGGCTGGTGGATCGTAGATCGTCGAATGCAGCGAATCACTATGATAAACCAGCGGGTTAAACTCAGATGACTCTAATAGTCATCTATTGTATTGTCATCTAAAATATATTAAATTTGTTTGAACTTATTGGGAAACATCAATTACTAAATTTCATGCCACTCAAGCTCATAAGAAAGACAAAATAGAGTTTGTAAACGTGTGGATGAGAAGATATGTCGTCTTACGAGACAAAATTTTTCGAAGAGAAAGCATTGTTTCATTCGATTCTGGAGGGCGTTTCTTGAGAACAGAAATTCTTTAATCCTGACCTTGTATTTTCCAAAGGATGACCAGTCAAGGCACGAAATTGCACTATCATTTTGACTTTTTTTCTCTAGGAAACATGTTTAAAGCGCAGCCTTTCAAAAACGAGGACTCGCAGTTTTAAGCCGCGTGCAAATGCACTGGATTTGTCCACTCTACAAGCTCTCAGGAGGTTGAGCTCAACAAGTTGAGCGCATTTGAGCACCCTGTTGAGAGGTGTTGAGCGGTGTTGAGTCTTGTTGAGTCAAATTTGAAACTGGTCAAACTTTTCGCTCAACACGGCTCAACATTTCCATGTGTGGCTCAACAAAGTCGAGTACATTTGCACAGCAACGCTCAACATGTTGAGCCCACGCAAGCGCAGTGTCCAGCGTATCCATTGGGAGTTTAAACATATCGAACATTTTACAACATGGCGTCGCAGGAGTTAGAAGTTGTACAGGAAAGTTCAAATGACAAAAATTCTAAAAGAGGAAAGACAAGAAAATGGACGGAGGAAGAAACGGAAAAGCTTATTGATTTTTTGGAGAAAAAACATGCTTATGTCCTCATCAATGAGTTCGCTTACTAGAAGTGCAGCCAAGCATTTTCGTGTTCTGAGGAGATGAATATATCTAAGATTCTCAGCCATGATTCAACATGAGCCTTTGTGAAATCTTCGGAATGCTCAACATGTTGAGTCATTGTTGAGGTCATTTGAACAACCCGCTCAACAACACCTCAACAAACACTCAACATGTTGAGAGCTTGTACAGTGGACACATTCAGTGCATTTGCACGCGGCTTAAGATATGGATTTCGGAATTCTTGAGTATCGCATGAGTGAACTCTAAGGGCAAAGGCATTCTCTTATGCGTGTGAAAATCTCGACATAATATTATGGTAATTGTACCTTTTTGCAGGCGTGATGCAGGCATCAAGAATAGTTTATAAAAAAAAAACAAAAAAACAAATTTATTCTACTATGTCCTTCTCCTCAGGCTTTCATACACGCACAATTCAACGCGAACATATTACAAATTTTTGTTTACGTACATCTACAGTACTTGCTTCAACTGTGGAAAAGAAACCCTCATTTGCCATGAAACTTGATTTAAAAGTCATGTGCCTAAAATTTTGCTGAACTTTGCCACGAATTCGTGATGATTTTTAAAGTCAACTACTGGAGTGGTCCGTAACGTTGAAGGTTAATTTAAATGGAATTCAACGAAAACTGACGAAGGAGAAAGTTACAAAGTGCACGAGTGATTGTCTGTTAGTCGACTTGGGCTGGTTTAACGCATCGCTGCAGTACACAAGAAGAGAATAAGACAACGTCCAACAACAAAAACCACTTCCCATTCGGCTTTTATTCATGGCTTTCTGTGGCTTGTTAGTCTGGATTTGTAAATGCTTAAGTGGTGAGTGAAGCGTTGTTTATGCATGAAAAACTACATCAGATTTCCGTAATTAATTCTGTTGCTGCACAATAATCAAGGATTGTTTTGCACTTTACGCTCCAGAAACCTCATATCTTCTTCAAAATAAAGATCATCATCATGAGACGTTTTTACTATCTAATAGTCCACGGCACTTTGTGGGGTAAGTAATCAATACCTAAGTAATAATAATTGCCTTCAAACAAAGTTAAAATATACACAGAAATCACCAAGGACTTGAATTTCTCACCATGGAATTGAGAAAAATCTCTCTCTTCAACTCATAGGGGTTTTTCGGTTTAAAAGTCCAGTACTTTTATCGACTCCAGCTTTTAATTTCTTTCTTCAAAAATACGCCGATCAGATCACCCGTTTGATGCAACATATACCAGTAAGATTCTTGTCCAGGATTACTTGCTTGAAGCCCAGTCCTGACAGACTAGCGCGACCTTACCTTTACGTTCCCTTTGGCTCAGGAGCTAAAGAATGAGGATGTGATTTAATGCAAGGAGAACTGAAAGACCTAAAAAAATCGAATTTGGAGGGAAGTTAGTAAATGCCATCTGCACGGAGTATACACAATAAAAAGTTAAGGGTGGCCCTTAAAAACAGAAAGATAATGATTACTAAGGAATCTTTTTAGTCAAGAGCTCTACAAAAAGGTTACATGAATGGTTCTTTGAAGTAACTTGTTCAATGGCAATCGGGCATCACTTCAATCAAAAGGCGCATGCGCAACATGTCCCAGTCCTCTGCAATCTCGTTCCCAGAGTCTTCGTTCCCCTTGACCAGCGGGTCGGGAAACGAGAGACTCTGGGATAATCTGTTTGGATAAAGTTTTTGATTGGTTGAAAGTCTGAGCATGAGCAATCGATTTCGGTCACGAGGCGACTGCCGCGAGACTCGAGGGGTTTCACAGAGGACCGTATGATTGTTAATGATTGTTAATTTGGCTTGGTTCGTTGATTAGTTTGGAGCCAAAGCAAAGAGTGAGAACCTATTATATCTAATGGAATGGAATCGTCTCTCACTGAGTAATTATGTCTTTAAAATGTAGTCATACCGAGTCTTCAAATTGCTGTATATTATTATATGAATCCGTAAGATCTTCTCGTATAGTTACTTACGTACATGTGAGTGTCCTGGAAAGGTGCGAGAACCTTTAGCAGATGAGTTTTTGGGTAGAGAAAGAGGTAATTACTGATGCAAAGATAACTCGTTTGGCTTGTGACAGTGCTGTTGAACGCTTTGAAAATATCGTGGAAGGCCCGTCTCTCTAGCATGCAAAGCAATCCTTTCGGTAGATTGAAAATTTTACCCGTGTTTCATTTGGGTTCATTACACTGCACTGTTCTCAACCTCCATTGGAAGAAGAGGCCAGATCAGATATAGAGAATCAAATCAATGAAATGAGATGTACATCTCACATCCAATGGAACTTGTCTTTTTTATAGGTACTTAGAAAAACTGGAAACTTCAGTTGTTGACCTTGTTATGCAAATACTTAGCTTAACGTTTATGATGAAAGTAAAAAAAAATGGTGTGATATAAAGCTTGACCATCCTCTAGAGCCTATTACTTGTAGCACTTAAAATTCAGTTACAAAAATGACACCTTTCTCTTGAGTAATTAAGTACTTCTTTCTGAAGTACATGTACCTAGACATACCACTACATAAGGAGTTTTTTCCGTAATTGCTCAACCCACAGTATTAATTACAGTGGCGATTATTATTTGCTTATTGAAGCCACAGTGATCAAGTGTTTGAGACTTCAAAGGTTGGTTGACTGTATGAGTTCTGGCCCCAGTTGTTTGAAGGGTAGATAGTGCTATCCACTGGATAAATCACTATCTACTCGATAACTCAATTGGTTTTGGTAGTGTTTATCCGGCTGATAGCACTATCCATCATTTGAGCAACTGGGGCCTGGTGGATAGCACTATCCACTTTTTGAACAACTGAGGCCAGGTCTTTATCCAACCTCTCTTTTCTGCCTCCTTTGTCGTTGAGGACAAAGGAGGCAGAGAAAAGAGACCCTGGGAACAAGGTTGGTCTTGATCATCTCTCAGTTTTCTCTAACTTTAATCCATGTTGCCTCTATAAGTACCCGCATACAACTTAATACTGACAAATGTTTGATAGACTTTGTAACAAATTCTGTGATTGGTTAGCATCCCATTTAATGGAAGGGACACGTTTTTGACTGCTTAAGCCATTGACACCTCAAACGCCCTAGGATGACCCCAGTTGACGACTAGAATCTCCCTGGCATTAGACAGAGTAAAATCTGTCAAGTCTCACTCCCAGGGGTCAATGGGTTAAAGGGGATCAGTGATACCCCTTGTTACTCTACAGAAAACAGAGCTAAGTGCTGCCATCAATGAACTACCTGGCTCATTTAGTTTCATTATCTAGACACAGATTTTATGGTTTTACAGTGTGTTTGGGAGCAACTTTACAGCAGCCAATATTTCCGATAAATTTTAACTATTTTGTGAAACAAAAGGAGAAGGTAGCATTGCAGACTGTGCAGTATTTCTAGTCAATTGAGAACGTATTCCACACATCCCCTCAACTTAAATTTTGTCAGTTGACGGTTAAGTTGTCAGTAAATTATACTGTCTATTTTGAAGTCACACGGACTTCTTCATGTTGGTATGTACAGTTGTCAACAGTTTCTAATGTAATTTTTTTTTTTTTATGCCAACAAAAGAAATGTTTAGGTTCAAGGTTTGTAGACAAGTATCCGTTCCTGTTTGGAGTGTTAAAATCAACAGCCTTAGGCTTTTGTGTATTGCTAGTCAGAGAGTTGAAGAGAAAAGTACCATTTCAAAACTTGTATGGTGCTGGCCACCCTACAGAAAGCCTTTGACAGTGAGGAAGGGATTACATTATTTGGGGGGTAAGATGGGAAATGAACATTCTCAGGATAATATAAAATGTATATATAATATTGTTACATCCAATCTGTCAAGTTTGATGGTTCAAAATAAGTACTGACCTCTGCTCATATGGAAAAATGGAATATTAAGTGCATTAAGGATGGCTAGTCTTAACCTTAAGAACTTTTGGCTTTTGGAGTTTTTATAATACTTGATACATAATTTCATTGACCTTTCGGTGTGCCTCTCTCTGCTCTCCCAAAGGAATTTGACAACGTTACTTTAACGATTATATGAATTAAACATCTTTAAGTGGGGATGTTCATATGCTGTCCCCAGAGACCGACGATTATGAACAACAGCTTTTCATTATTGTTGACAATGAGGTTCTTCTGGAAGTACGTTCATACAAACAGAGTCTTTCTGCTCTGTTTGGGGTACATTACATGGTTAACCTAGAGTATCCAAGAAAGCCAACATGTCTGCACTGAGTTTCTTGAGAGTATGTATTTAGCATTCGTCAAAAAAAAATGCCCTGTATAGAAAAGGTGTCTCTACTCTTTTAGCTTAAAGTTAATAGCCTCTTATTACATGTATTATCAGTTGCACCACCACAGGAACTTGAACTAACTTACATGCAGGGGTTTTATTAGAAGCTGGGACCTGGGTACTAGCACCCGTCAACACTGAGTACAGTACCCGCCACTGCTCATAGCAGGTCTCAAGATCAAAAGCCAGACTACATATAAGGGGTGCCTGCTCACTCTGTCACAAGGTCCCTTCTACTTTAAAACTTAATGGAAACCCTGATACGTAAACACACCTGAGTCCATTTCTTGATTTGTCGCACAACAGGCGAGAAATAGCACAGAACATGACCATGTCAGGCAATGGTCATGCAATTAACTCATACCATGTTATGTTATGTAGTAATTTGTACTATTACTAATGTGGTCAATTAAATTGTCACACTGGAAAGTTTTCACAGGGCTGCCATAAAGGACATTCACCTGTACCAGTTGTTAACCCTGAGCTCACATTGTGAAGGAAATGAAAACTAGAATCAGTTTTTGATATACTGCAGGTGAAAATTTAATGACAGCCCTGTTTAATGCTGGTTTTTTGGGTGTATGCTTTGAATTAGTTCCAGATCGGCTAAATTTTTTTGTTGGGATAGAAGTGATATAAGGAAAATGGACAGTGATAGATTTTAATTACAAAAATTGTTTTTGTGTAACACTTTTCATTTATTTAATTTCACTCACTTTAAGATCTACACCATCCCCTCAAGAGAATTTCTTTTGCATGTTAGTTTGTGCTTACAAGGTGTTTTAATTTCCTGGGACTTATCTCATTCGCTAAATAGTTTGGCTGATTTTTTCATGCCGCATAGATTTTTCAAAATCATTACTGCTTTTAGGCGTTTAAGTTTCAGAAACTTATATTTGTTCTGCAACATTAATTATTTTACTGAAATTTAACAGAGTCATTTTTGTGATTATGGCTTGTAAGTATTGCCTTGTGTATGTATGTACACTGTATATATATTTCCTAAATTTGGAAAGCACGTTATATGTTCATGGACGAATATTATTCTAAAAATCAACATGTTTATTCAACTAGAGATATACATTTCTATTCAAGAATTCTCATTATTTGGTGGAAAACAGTCATTTTCTGTATATACAAAATAATGAAAAGCAGCAAAATGATACTTCCCTCAAGACCTCTACTTCTTTAGAACAGCAAGGAAACTGTTACCCAAAAAACTCATCTTCTTTTGAAAAGAATCCTAAACCTTCTCTGGTGACGAAGAATCTAACTTGAAAGATCCTTCAACAAGACATAGTTTTATGATTAAAAGAATGATTTATTCTTTTGGAAAGGATCTCGTGTTAGAGTCTGGTGTTTCGCTCTCTTTCATCTTCCACGATACAAAACAAAGACAGTCTTTTAACATTTGAAACTAAATCCCGGATCAGTGCATTCAGCAGCGACACAATCTGCTTTACATTTCCACATTACACAAATTCTAATCGAAAATCCCAGGCAACACTTGACAACACAGCCCGTTGGTAACATTCAGCACAGATTTTTGTCCAGGCATTTCGCTCCAACACGTCATATTGTTCCTTTTTCAGTTCTAGGTTGGGATATCCTAATTTTGCTAAAGAAAATTGCATGCCATCGTGAAACAAATCCTCCACTCTCTCCTCCATTTTGGCGTTACGCCTACGCCTGCGCAATGGTGTTCATGACAAGAATCTTGTCATTCGAAACGGATTATCCCAGAGTCTCTCGTAACCCGACCCGCTGGTCAAGGGGAACGAAGACTCTGGGAACGAGATTGAGTCCTCTGCCGTGCGTTTCAGTGAAAAACATGAAAAAAAAAAAAAACTCAGGAAACGAAAGGAAGAGGCAGTTTTTTCACCAGATGGGAACCGTCCCATCATTTTTCGGAAACTGTACCATGGAATTTCTATTTGGACCAAGGGCCTTATGACGTCATAAGTTTTTGAGAAATTCGCCATTTTCGCAAGTCCCATAATAAAGTTCATTAAGGGGTGTTATTTGCATTACAACAGTAGATATCCAGCTCACAGAAACATGATACAGTCCCAAGAGTAATTAACTTGTACTGTTTTCATGTAAAAAGAACCCCCAAAACGTATTGCATTATGGAATGGGGAAACTAGTCAATATTTTTTTTAATCCCACGCTACAGATTTTGTGTTAGAATGCTCTCATACTGTTACGTTAGAAAATTGTGAAAAAAGTAGTTAACTCGCCGATGTTTTTGACATTTTATGTTGTGGTCACGTGATTTACCAAATATGGTTGTGAGTCGAACCAGACAAAGAAATGTTAAATAGAACACACTTGGCAAAAAGGATAAGAGAAATAACAATTTAAAGTGGTCCATAGTAACGGTTTGGTAGTTAAGATCGTCCCCTCTTAAACTAAGGACGACGACGGCTATGAGACCGCCGTCTGTCTAAAAATACTCTTTCCCGCTAAAGAGATAAATCCGCGATTACTCCCAAGTCCTTCGTCATGAAAAGCGTGAGTCAACATTCTAGAAATAAAATTGCAAAGAAAAGTGTGGACGCTTGAGGAAAAATTCAAAACTCATTCATAATTCATGAGCCTAATAGCCTATCAAAACACCAACAAAACGTCACGTGTCTAGGGTTTATAGCTTGACAAAACACTCTTCGTTAGTATTCTTTATAAAGAGAATACTAATAACGCATAGCTTGTTTTTCTTCTACCTGATATTCTCCTCTCACAATTGGAACCATTGTTCTGAGTCCTGGGGGACTGGATCTGCACAGTCTTCCGGTAACAATTGGAAATCTCACTAATTCTTGTTAGTCAATAGTTATTTGAAGGAAAGCTGTGTTACACATTTTTTGCTTGATAATTCAAGTAAAGGGTTTTTCAGTAAAGGGTTTGATGCTGAACACTGGTGGGAAAATTATTTAGTTGCGTTTTTAACACGGAGTGTTATTTGACACGATTGAGTTTCTTGTCTTCACGCACGTAATGAAAGAGGAAGAGGTTTTTGCCTCTAGTAGCAAATATGTTGTTTGTTTCAAAAAATATTTCGCTGGAAAAGGTGGCCCTTATGAATTCATCATGTTGTGTAATATGCGAGCTTAACTGGATAGTTTTTATGGCAATAGTAAAGCATTTTCGTGCAATACATGTATTGTGGAGAACCATGCATGCCAATGTAGTAATGCGGACATTATCTTGACTGCTTTCACTCTTTCGAAGTAGCACCCTCCACCTACCCTTGAGTTGCCCATAAGCACCCTCTGTAACCATACGGGCTCTGCTTAAGCTGTACTTAAAGTTACGTTGCTGGGAATTTCCTGGAAACCCACAGCTGCCCCACACAAATCTGTAATGTGAATCTACCATTGCCATCAGCACAGTAGAGTAGAAATTCATAAAATTATGGTACTCTTTGCATGCCTGAAGTCCTCCAGGTGGGCATTTCATGGGAATATGACAGCCATCTAGGAAATTGCCAAAATTCCTCCATGTCGAGAATCTTTTGTTTGAACTCCTCTTCAGTCTGAGGCATGTGAGTTGACACTGTCTCGTTCCATAAATCCACCAGGACTTGACAGACTTCCTGACAGATTGAGGAGACAGTGGAAACTCCTAGTCCAGACATTTCTGAAATGGTATAGAGATAATCTCCTCTGCCTAGTCTGTACAGACAAATTGCAAGCCTCAGTGCTGGCGTTATCGGTTCTTCCGTTACAGTTTGCCGAATAAGGAAAGGTGCAATACGCTTTAGGATGAAATTAAAGTTCGACGTTTGAACCGGGCCTAAGCGTCTTTCTGTTGTGTTAACTTAAATATAAATACACGTAACTATGTTATTCTTGTCTGCCGTAAACTTGATTTCCAATCTCAAAATTACTTCCAGAACCTACTTTTTGCGTTGAATAAGCTTTTAGAATGATGTTCTTGTCTTCTGTGGTGATACTTGACGTTTCGGGAACATTTTGTGAAAAAATATTTATAACGGGTCACACGTCCCTGACCTAAATAAATACAATACTAAAATAAATGTACAATATACACAGATAAATATAAATACAAATTATGAATACATCAAGACTATAGAATAAAATAATATGATTAAATTATTACAATAATATTTTACTAATTTGTGTTTTGAAGCTTGATACAGAGTCAGAGTTTTGAATATTTTTGGATAATGTGTTCCATAAGGTGATACTAGTGTACTTAAAGGTGCGTTTCATGTATTCAGTTCTTGGTTTAGGTAAAACAAACTTACCGGTATCTTTGTTTCTAGTATTATAACTGTGTATTTCTGAGTG
>OX421448.1:21798532-21808532 GCA_949126865.1 Montipora capitata | reverse complement strand
AGAAGCCCAGGAATATCCTTAGCCGCTGTATATTTGATGATACTGCATGTCTATTGTGCGAATATTTTCTCCTATACGGTTAGATATGGCTTTAGTTGCAATCTTGTAGTCACAGTTTAAGAGCGTGAGTGGTCTCCAACTTTTAACTAAATTAACTAAAAGGTCCGAGTCCTTTTTTGGTATCAACTTTATAATCCCGCGCCTTTGAGATATTCATGATTCATAAGAATAATTTAAAGAATTTATGAAAATTCGCCCTACATCACTCCAAAACTTTGTAAAATTCGCATGGCAATCCATCTGTTCCAGGCGTTTTACTTGAAGGCATACTATTTAAAACTTTTACACACTCTTCTTCGTTAATTAATCCTTCACAAAAAGCTCGTTCTTCTGCTGTCAAAGTTTTTTCTTTCGGATTGGGTGGAAAGGGAAAAGCCTCAATGTCCTCTTCGCCAGCTTTCGAAGTATAAAGATCTTTATAAAAAGTTTCGCATTCGCTTAAGATCTCTTTATCTGTGAATATATATTTTTGGTCATTTGTTCTCAGTTGACCAATAGTAGTTTGCTTACAATGTCCCTTTTCTAAATTAAGAAAATATTTGGTATTTTTCTCACCCTCATTATACCACCGAGATTTTGATCGCAGGATCGCACCTTTAGTTTGATATTCAACTATTCTTTCTAATTCTAGTTTATTTGTTTCAAGTTGTGTCCATAGGCTTTGCTTTTGAGGGTCATCCCCTGAGACGCTAGATAACCGCTTTTCTAAAAGTTGTAATCAGCTGTTCAATTTCATTTTGTTTCTTAGCCATTCGCCTTTTTTTTGTTGCGCCAAACTTAATTGATCTTTCTCGAACTTTAAGTTTCAGCATTTCCCACATCAGGTTAGGGTTAACATAATCATCATTCGCGTACTCGTTTTGTGTTTCCTGTATTGTTCATTGGATCAGACTTATATATTCAGGATCATTTAAGAAAGAGGTGTTGAGCTTCCAGAAACCTTTGCCTCTATCGTTAGAATGCACAGAAAAATGTAGAGTGATCATAGAATGGTCTGTTTTATACCCTGTTAAAATATCGGGTTTGTTCGTAGTACAAAGGATACTATGATTAACAAGGAAAAAATCAAGTCTACAATGGACCTCAGGTCTGTTGTAATATTGAAACCTTTGGGGATCCCCTTAGGAGCCCCTGAGTGACTTACATGGACACCCCGAAAACGGAAAACCATGTGCGTTGTGTTGGCACTTTTAAAAGGGACACGAACATGTTAGAATCAATAGTTGTTACCAGTCGTTGAGTTTCGTATTGCCTGATTGAATGATATCATAACAAGGTCTTTTTTGCCGCCACGTGAATCTCGCAGAATCAGGATTTAACACTCTCCACACATCGACAAGGCCTTCATTTTCGCAAAAGGCATTAATCACGTCTAAAGAATTTTGGTGCGTTCTGGCAAGGCCGCCCTTTTTGTCTTTTCCAGTATCAAGTACCAAATTAAAATCACCACCAATTATTATATCCTCACAATTAAGAGTTACCCTCATTCGGGGCATAAACATTTGCTAAAGTTTAACACCTTCCATTTGTTTTTAAATCACAAATTATAAAACGTCCCGCGGGATCCGAAAACGTTTTCATTATTTGAAAATTAAAGTTGTTATTGAATAGTATTGCAACACCAGCCTTTTTGCCAGAACAGCAACTGAAAAGGGTTTGATAGCCCCACTCAGCTTGCCAGTCGTGCATACTATCTTAAGTACAATGGGCTTCTTGAATAAAGTATATGGAGTATTTTTTATCTCGCAACCAATTAAACATTTCCCGTCTCTTAAGCTGGTTCCCTAATCCTCGCCTCTTTACACGAGCCCAGGTTGGACACCGACCCGGGTCAGTTGAGCTTCGAATATTACGTTTACATGAGCCCGGGCTGGGTGAGGGTTGGGTCATTCTCGGCTGACCCGGGTCAGTTCCCTTTCGCTGGGTTGAAAGGGCTGTTGACTACTTGTCAGTGACGAAAATGGCGGACGAATCATGCAATCATAACAATCATCAATTTGTGTTAACGTTATCAGCCATTTTGGTACAGGTTGCGCATGGGCGAGAACGCTGAACCGCCAAAAAAGTGATGTTCAAACAATCCCGGGTCAGATACGCCAGTGTTTACATGAAGAAATTGAAGAAATTTCAACCCTTCTAGCCGGGTCAACCCGAGTCTTGAGAAGGGTTACCAGGCAAGGGGGGCTGACCCGGTTTGACTACTTTTTTCATGTAAACGCTTATAAACATTTGACTGCAAAAGGGTTACCCGCCGCGGTGATTCAACCCGGGGTAAAAAGCAACCCGGGCTCGTGTAAAGAGGCCCTAATTGAACCCAGTTTCATCTCCATTTCTAGTATTTACATTACAATAAATGTTGTTGGCCACTCTCCTCCATGGGCACCTCCGATTATTCCGAGTGTAGAATACATAAAGCAATTGGGAAACATAATACAAAGAAAATAGAGTTACAGAACAATACCCCAAAAACTGTTTAAAAAACAAAAGTAAGGCTTTGTAAGGCGGCGATGTAACTGGCACGCCTAATTCCAAGTCGGTAGAAAGACATTAAACGTGTACAATAATGTCAACAACCAAAGAATAAACAGAGAGAGAAAAAAAAGGCGAGCCCCTACAGCTAATACAAAAAGAGAGATAAAATTTAAAATTTAAAGCAATAATTAAGTCTCGGAAATTGCTAATACTAGGTAGTGACAAAGGATATTTGAAGATTAAGCAAAGGATATCACGTATATTGAACTCCGTCTATGAATAACTTGTATGGTTCCGATCTGCTAAAAGCAGCTCGCTTCCCCTGCCCTCTAGCTTCCAACATTTTCGGGATGAGCCTCTTGCGAATTTCAACCACTTGCCTTGGCAGGTCAACACCAATTCCTAAACCTTGTTTCCCCGCAATAGAAGAACGATGGGCGAAAACATTTTCACGATCTTGATATCTAAGAAAACGTGCAATTATTGCTCTGGGTTCTGAACCTTGTTTCCGTTTCCGAACTCTATATATGCACTCATTGAAACTCTATATCACGGGCGTTGCTCATTCCCAACTTAGTTTCTAAAAAATTATACAGGATCGCCGTAGTATCTTCATCGGGAGTCTCTTCGTGGATTCCGTAGAACCGTAAATTTTCGCGTCTTTGGTACACTTCGTAGTCAAAAATTTGTAATCGAAGTTTGTTCAATTCTATTTTCTTTGTATTATGTTTTTTCCTCCAGGCCTTTTACTTTTGCTTGTTCCTCTTCAACGTCTTTGTTTAAGCTAGTAAAGTTGCTCTGACGAAGAGCTAACGCTCGAAACGTCAGCTTTTAAAATCTCTATACGGTGGCCAATTTACATTATCAACTCCGTTGATAAAACCAAACTTGTGTTGAGTAAGATCGTGCTTGTTTTCAACTTTTATTTTGCCGGGAGCGACAGTCGTTGACCTAACTGTAATTTTCCTAGTACTTTCGTATTGTTAGACAAGAGTCGTTGTTGTCAGTTGCAACTACAGATTGATCAAGTGATTTTGTGTCTATAGTCATCAGTGAATCAACAAGGACTGCTTTGGAATTTCCACTACGTTGCGACTATAGTGGTAAGAAAACAGATAAATTTTCAAAGCACGGTTATAAGATCAAAAAGATCTTCCTGTTTAGTTTTGTTGGTGAGCAGACCCAAACTTCCCCTCAGCCATATAGTCAGGGGGACTTCGAATCACGTAACTTATGATGTTTATTCGCCAAAATCTGTTAAAACGTTAATGTACTTAAAATTTTATGAATATTCCACTCTTTATTTAAAACAAAATATATTGCTTTTTTGTGCTATTGAAGCGCTTGATTCGAAGAGAGTATTGAATACAAAAAAGGCCATTACGTCATTCATGGAATGTGTCGATGTTGCAACTTTCGCTTGGGCAGTGTGTTGAATAAGATCATGCTTGCTTTCAACTTTTCTTTCGCCACGAGCGACAGTCGTTGACCTAACTGTAATTTTCCCAGTATTTTTCGTATTCTTAGAAAAGAGAATTGAATTCTCGTGCTGTTTTATTGAAGCGAGCTCAGAAATCGGGTGGGGAGGAATTAAATTTTTGCATGCCAAACAAAGAAAGTGTCAGAATGTGCAAGGATTACGTCATAAGTAGGGAAATAACCACTGTACTAAAGATAGCCGTGGATAACGTAATTCTTGAATTGTGTGATTACTTTGCTAGCCCTTTACTCCTGCAAAAAACCAATTAAATTTAATCCTGACTTTTAAGAAAGAAAGCTGTCAGTTGTTAATAGTGTTATCATCCTATCGTTCATACCCATACATATCCCGAAGAAAGTTCCAGATTAATTAAGACCATTACGTCATGAGAGATTTCACATCGGCTATAAGTGATGGTGCAATACGTGCGGGTGCAGTTATTGTTCTCAGTTGTTGTGCTACAGATTGATCAGATGATTTTGTGTCTATAGTCATCAGTTAAAGGGGCTAGGTCACGCAATTTTAGGCAATTTCAGCATTGATCGAATGGTCATAGAATTAACTAAAATATCAAAATAACTATTCAAACCTATAGAAGAACTCTAACAAAACACAGGGAAGCCACAAACGGACATGGATGGACAAAACTGGAGAGGATTGAAATGGATTGAATTTGGGTAAATTTGAAAAACGTCGGCCCACCTTTTTTCAAATTTATATCAGTCTATATCAAAATGTCATTTACAAAGCTGGAAAATCATTCTCAGTTGTTATGTGGCCGTGATTTTGCGAATGAAAGACTCTTGATCTGCCAATTTTTCGTTTATAGCTCATAATTAAGAAAATTAAACAAATTTACCTAAAATAGCGTGACCTAGCCCCTTTAATAAACAAGGACTGCTTGCAGACAAGAATCGTGAAGGTAGATGTTTATGCACATCTTGCTCTGCAGGTTGTTTATTAACCACGCAGCCATGGGCCGAGCGCGGTTCTTGCTCTGCAATCGGTTTATTTATTTATTTATTTATTTATTTATTTTTCGTTTTGTCGGAAAGCTGAACCAGACTTCCACTCGGCCACATAGTCAGTGGGACTTCCAGTCACGCAACTTATGATGTTTATTCGCCAACAAGCTGTTAAAACGTTAACGTACTTAAAATTGTATGAATATACTCTTCTCTTTATTTACAACAAAAATATATTTTTTGTGTGTCTTATTGAAACATGTAATCGTGACTGTTAAGAAAGAAAGCTAAGACTATTACGTCATCGGAGATTTCACAACGGCTACGACTGATGGTGCAATCGGAGATTTGACAACGGCTATAGGTAATGGTACAATAAATGTGTGCAGTCGTTGTTGTCAGTTTGTTGTGCAACAGATTGATCAAGTGATTTTGGTTCTATAGTCATCAGTGAATCAACAAGGACTGCTTTGGAATGTGTACTACGTTGCGACTATAGTGGTAAGAAAACAGATAAAATTTAGTTTTGTTAGTGAGCAGACCCAAATTTCTATTCGGTCATATAGTCCGTGGCACTTCGAATCACGCAACTTATGATGTTTACCGGTATTCGCCAAAAGCTGTTAAAACGATAATGTACTTAAAATTTATGAATAAACCACTCTTTATTTAGTACAAAATATATTGCCTTTTTGTGTGATTTAAGGGGTTGATTCGAAGCGAGTATTGAATACATAAAAGGTCATTATGCCATCCATGGAATGTGTCGACGTTTCAACTTTCATTGGTAGGGAAATAACCACCGTACTAAAGATAGCCGTGGATAACCTAATTCTTAAATTAAGTGACGCGTGTGACTACTTTGCTAGGCCTTTACTCGTGTAAAAAAACAGTTAAATTTAATCGCGACTTTTAGAAAAGAAAGCTGTAAGTTGTTAAAAGTGTTACCGTATTATCGTATCGTTCATACCCATAGATATCCTGATGACAGTTCCAGATTAATTAAGACTGAGATTCCTCGGAGATTTCACCTCGGCTATAAGTGATAGTGCAATAAGTTCGTGTGCAGTCGTTGTTGTCAGTTGTTGTGCTACAGATTGAACAGGTGATTTTGTGTCTATAGTCATAGTGAATCAACAAAGACTGCTTTGGAATGTGTACTACATTGCGACTATAGTGGTAAGAAAACAGATAAATTTTCAAAGCGCGGTTATAAGATCTTGTTTGTAGTTAAAAGCAATTTCATTTCTTAAAACAAATAGCCTTTTTCTAAGCACTTTTACTAGTTGGCTGTAACATTAGAGCTTACTGCCACTAGTGACAGAGAACTCCCTTTGCTCAATAAATGCGTAATGGTATCAAAATGGGATCCGCTAGGTCATAGCTGCACCTATTTTTGAACACCCGCAGTAAGAAGTGCCAATACATTCTATGCTTTCATCACACCTAATTAAATGACAACAAATGCGTCTTGGCTCTTCTCAACTTTGTTTTGGCACGCACTGTGTTCAGCGCATTTGTTTAAATAGCAAGTCGCAACTTAAAGCAGAACGGAAGGCTAGGAGTTATATTTTATATGGGAGCTTCAAACTACTCAAACTATTCAAGCTTAGATTTGTAGTAAAAAGCAAGAAAAAGTGAACTTTGCCTTTCGAAAGTGACGCAAAAAGTCCAAAACCCATGGTCATTTTTCAAAATTGAACGTCCGCCATTTTGGACTTCTTTTCTTCCGGTTACATAATAGGAATGCCCGCCACCATGTTGTGTCATCACTGCGCACATGGATTTTTTCATGTCAACAAAATTTTTAAAGAATTTTGTGTCGGGTTGAAATTAGCTTCGATTATGGCTGAGATCGAGCCTTATTCTTTTGAACGTATGTGAGACAGTTCCGGAGTTAGAGGAAGACGATGTTCACTAGAGTCAAGATGAGCGCCGTAGAGGAAATAAATGGTGGTGTGCCACAGAGAAAGTACAGCGAAGAGCATGGAGAATTGCCCTTGGCGAAAAACCGCAGGCTTTGCCCTACGAAGAACAATATGTGCGCTACAACAATAGAATACTCTTAAAGATCGCAGAGAATATCTGTAGTAGAATGCTACAAGACAGTCTTTGGATTAAATGGATTGAATTTTAACATCTTCCTCTACTGCGCGAATGATCATATTAATGGAATGCGCGCAATATCAGTGATTAAATTAAATTCAATTCAATTATTTAATTTATTTCGTATTTTGTGGTAGCGTGCATGGCAGGCTCCAATGGCAGCGAAATGGTTGCGATACAACCCGTCTATAATATTTTGGTTCAGACATAGAGGCAGATCAACCGAATCGTAGATCTATGTGTAACACAGCACCATCTCTTTCAAACGATTTTTTTACAAAGGGAAGTCCGATAGAGACCGCCATCGAGGGTTTGTGTCAAGTGCGCGGAATGAGAGCACCACAAGAGAACTAAATAATATGTAAGCTTATGTACACAAATGGTCACAAATGATTTGCCAGCTGAGATATATTTCGAACGTTTCGTTGAGCTCGGTTAATCCTCCAACATCGCTGAGCAAGCAATAGCTATTTTTCTCTTTGAAGCTCTTTTAGTAGCGTGTGAACTTTGCGTGTCTTGACCCTTGGAAACATTCCCTCATTTTTGCCTCGCCGTGAGAGACCTCTGCTAGCGGGGAATGGACACAGAGGTCTCGACATCAGCACAAGCAGCTAACTCAGAACTCAGGTGAATTGCAATCGGCTTCATCCAAAATGTGATACACAGTGTACGTTTTTAGAGAAAACTATAAGAAAGTGTTTATTTTAATTTTGATACAAGCATGTCGCATATAGAAAAAAAACCTCAGACAAATAGCGTTAAATGATCTGATCTGGTGATGACTGTATATCAGCGACCACCGTTTCATCTTTTATAGCGCTATTTACCTCTTCGTGAGGAGCTTTATCTATGCGACGTTCACTTGCAAGCCTTCTGCTTTTCTTTTGCTAACGAGGAAACATTGTCAGGACAGAGTCTTCCTTTAACTCGCGTTTATGTTTCCTGCCGGGCCATAGATTGAGGTACCAACTTTTGAAGCACTCCTTTTCAAAGTGCTCCGAACAAATGTGACACTGGCTAAGTTTGGGCAAGTTTGCCCTTTTATACCCACTAGCCACTCTTTCAGAAGCGCTTTCTTTTT
This sequence comes from Montipora capitata, assembly GCA_949126865.1. Lineage (NCBI taxonomy): Eukaryota > Metazoa > Cnidaria > Anthozoa > Scleractinia > Acroporidae > Montipora > Montipora capitata. The sequence goes on along the minus strand of OX421448.1, from coordinate 21,800,368 downwards.
TAAGGGCAGTCGATGGAAACTTACCCTCTTTTGAAAACTCTGTGTGTTCTGTTTGAACAGCCAACTACGGCCGTTAGACCATTTTGGAGCTGTTCTATGTGCGCAGTGACGGCATGATATGCGCCCAAGCCTTCAACATGGCTTCCAAAATGGTGGACATTCACATTGTTCGGGTACGGAGTTTTTGCTGTTACAGTGAGGTTAAATGGTAACTTCACATCCTAAAACATAGCAATTTGATTACAACGTATCCTGTGCTTTCGTAAGAATGACTTTTTAAAAATTGATTTTTCGCCTTCCGTTCTCCTTTAACAACCCGTAGCAACCTTTGTAAGTATCAGGGAGGTCTGTAGAGACGTCAAATCATATCAAATTCAAGTAACAATTGGATCTGTTAAGGAGAGTACCATAGTATTGTGTGATACCATCAGTCACCATTCAGTAGTACAGCTGTACTTTCTTTAATACAGACAGTAAAAACGCACATATAAGGGTTTTAGGGTAGTTTTTCACAATTTAGACAGGTTAGGTTCTTATTAGGTTCTTTTTTTTTCAGAGATTGTCGTAGTGTAACCATTGGCAGTGATATTGTACTACTAATACATGACGGTTTAGCACTTGTACTTTCAACAACAAAAATGCCTGCCTTGTTTGCACTGTAGTTTTATGGAAAATATATTTCAAATGAAAATCCAAACAAATGCATGTCAAAAAAATCATATACACAATAATTTTTTGTCAGACTTTTCTCACACAATTAAAATTATCCAGAATTTTGACCATCAAATTTGTATAAGAACTATAAAAGAGACATCTAATGCATAGCGACTCTCTCGTTGAAGACGGTTACTCAGGTCAATGTGAAAGCAACACCTCTCTTCATGCTGCCTATTTCCTAAAATGAATATCAAATAAGGAAGGATGGCAAAAAGATGCCACTCATGGGACCCCAAGCTGGGTGGAGAGTTTAGCACGCTCCACATGGTGCTTGTATCACTTTCGCGCTTCCCGAGGCCCACATAGCCGTGATCATCAACCAATCCCAGGTCGTGTGTCGTACAATCTAACGGGTCATTGCACACAGATACAGTAGTCAACTTTGTTGAATACAGGCTGAATACAATTCAGCAGATTACCGTATCATGACTGTTAAGATGTTACTGGCATCAAAACCGGGTCGCTGTCTGAGATTCCATGGCTGGTGTCAGATTATCTTCTGAATTCAAGCTAGGGTCAATTAGATCTAGTTCTTTCTTACAATGCTGCTGCTCATTCAGATGTTCTAATAACATACAATGACCTTCAGATCTGCGTGTAATGGAGGTGTTGTTTTGCAGTGCAGAATAGACAAAAGGACTGTTAATAAACATCTCCTTCCACGATATTCAAAAACAACATAAAACATCTCAGATCAGGAACCAAGTATGTCAGAAAAGGAGTCATTTAAATGAAACTAGACAATGTTCTGCTACCATTTGTATGAGTATTACAGATAAAATTGAGGAATGATCTGTGGATTTAGATGTCGAGAAACTGCATTTGCAGTGCCGTAATTTTCTCTTTTCAGGCTTCTCACTTTAGTGAGAAGCCTGAAAAGAAAAAATTACGGCACTCAGTGGGTATCACACCCATGACCTCTGACATAATAGAGCTATGCTCTTCCAATACTCAGATTAAAGGAGTTGTATCTCTTAAGACCAGGAGAAACCAATTTGGAAACATGGATGCGAAACGTTTTTCATGCGGGATATTTGTGGACTTAAAGATGGCTTCCGATACTGTTAACCATGAAATATTGCTTCATAAACTGAACCATTATGGGATACGAGGCATTGG
>OX421448.1:21776032-21793532 GCA_949126865.1 Montipora capitata | reverse complement strand
AACATACAATGACCTTCAGATCTGCGTGTAATGGAGGTGTTGTTTTGTAGTGCAGGATAGATAAAAGGACTGTTAATATACATCTCCTTCCAGGATATTCAAAAACAACATAAAACATCTCAGATCAGTAACAAAGTATGTAAGGAAAAAACAATGCCAAAGTTAGGAAATAAAGATGACTGTAATGTTAAGGCGGCATGGTCTTGCACCTATCAAAGAGACATCTGATGCATAGACTTTCTCGTTGAAGTTGAATATTCAGGTCCATGCAAAAGCAACACCTCTCTTCAAGGCGCCTGTTTCCTAAAATGAATATCAAATAAGGAAGGATGGCCACAAGATGCCACTCACGGGACCCCAAGCTGGGTGGAGAGTTTAGCACGCTCCACTTGGTGCTTGTATCACTTTCGCGCTTCCCGAGGCCCACATAGCCGTGATCATCAACCAATCCCAGGTCGTGTGTCGTACAATCTAACGGGTCATTGCACACAGATACAGTAGTCAACTTTGTTGAATACAGGCTGAATACAATTCAGCACATTACTGTATTGTGACTGTTAAGATGTTACTGGCATCATAACCGGGTCGCTGTCTGAGATTCCATGGCTGGTGTCAGAGGACCGTCTGTGTTCAAGCTGGGGTCACTTAGATCTAGTTTTTGCTCATATACAATGCTGCTGCTCATTTAGATGCTCTAATAACATACAATGACCTTCAGATCTGCGTGTAATGGAGGTGTTGTTTTGCAGTGCAGGTTAGATAAAAGGACTGTTAATATACATCTCCTTCCAGGATATTCAAAAACAACATAAAACATCTCAGATTAGTAACAAAGTATGCAAGGAAAAAAAACTGCCAAAGTTAGGAAATAAAGATGACTGTAATGTTAAGGCGGCGCGGTCTTGCACCTATCAAAGAGACATCTGATGCATAGAGTTTCTCGTTGAAGTTGAATATTCAGGTCGATGCAAAAGCAACACCTCTCTTCAAGCCGCCTGTTTCCTAAAATGAATATCAAATAAGGAAGGATGGCCACAAGATGCCACTCACGGGACCCCAAGCTGGGTGGAGAGTTTAGCACGCTCCACTTGGTGCTTGTATCACTTTCGCGCTTCCCAAGGCCCACATAGCCGTGATCATCAACCAATCCCAGGTCGTGTGTCGTACCATCTATCGGGTCATTGCACACAGATACAGTAGTCAACTTTGTTGAATACAGGCTGAATACAATTCAGCACATTACTGTATTGTGACTGTTAAGATGTTACTGGCATCATAACCGGGTCGCTGTCTGAGATTCCATGGCTGGTGTCAGAGGACCGTCTGTGTTCAAGCTGGGGTCACTTAGATCTAGTTCTTTCTGACAATGCTGCTGCTCATTTAGATGCTGTAATAACATACAATGACCTTCAGATCTGCGTGTAATGGAGGTGTTGTTTTGCAGTGCAGGTTAGATAAAAGGACTGTTAATATACATCTCCTTCCAGGATATTCAAAAACAACATAAAACATCTCAGATTAGTAACAAAGTATGCAAGGAAAAAAAACTGCCAAAGTTAGGAAATAAAGATGACTGTAATGTTAAGGCGGCGCAGTCTTGCACCTATCAAAGAGACATCTGATGCATAGAGTTTCTCGTTGAAGTTGAATATTCAGGTCGATGCAAAAGCAACACCTCTCTTCAAGCCGCCTGTTTCCTAAAATGAATATCAAATAAGGAAGGATGGCCACAAGATGCCACTCACGGGACCCCAAGCTGGGTGGAGAGTTTAGCACGCTCCACTTGGTGCTTGTATCACTTTCGCGCTTCCCAAGGCCCACATAGCCGTGATCATCAACCAATCCCAGGTCGTGTGTCGTACCATCTATCGGGTCATTGCACACAGATACAGTAGTCAACTTTGTTGAATACAGGCTGAATACAATTCAGCACATTACTGTATTGTGACTGTTAAGATGTTACTGGCATCATAACCGGGTCGCTGTCTGAGATTCCATGGCTGGTGTCAGAGGACCGTCTGTGTTCAAGCTGGGGTCACTTAGATCTAGTTCTTTCTTACAATGCTGCTGCTCATTTAGATGCTCTAATAACATACAATGACCTTCAGATCTGCGTGTAATGGAGGTGTTGTTTTGCAGTGCAGGATAGATAAAAGGACTGTTAATATACATCTCCTTCCAGGATATTCAAAAACAACATAAAACATCTCAGATTAGTAACAAAGTATGTAAGGAAAAAAAACTGCCAAAGTTAGGAAATAAAGATGACTGTAATGTTAAGGCGGCGCAGTCTTGCACCTATCAAAGAGACATCTGATGCATAGAGTTTCTCGTTGAAGTTGAATATTCAGGTCGATGCAAAAGCAACACCTCTCTTCAAGCCGCCTGTTTCCTAAAATGAATATCAAATAAGGAAGGATGGCCACAAGATGCCACTCACAGGACCCCAAGCTGGGTGGAGAGTTTAGCACGCTCCACTTGGTGCTTGTATCACTTTCGCGCTTCCCGAGGCCCACATAGCCGTGATCATCAACCAATCCCAGGTCGTGTGTCGTACAATCTAACGGGTCATTGCACACAGATACAGTAGTCAACTTTGTTGAATACAGGCTGAATACAATTCAGCATATTACTGTATTGTGACTGTTAAGATGTTACTGGCATAATAACCGGGTCGCTGTCTGAGATTCCATGGCTGGTGTCAGAGGACCGTCTGTGTTCAAGCTGGGGTCACTTAGATCTAGTTTTTACTCATATACAATGCTGCTGCTCATTTAGATGCTCTAATAACATACAATGACCTTCAGATCTGCGTGTAATGGAGGTGTTGTTTTGCAGTGCAGGATAGATAAAAGGACTGTTAATATACATCTCCTTCCAGGATATTCAAAAACAACATAAAACATCTCAGATCAGTAACAAACTATGTAAGGAAAAAAAACTGCCAAAGTTAGGAAATAAAGATGACTGTAATGTTAAGGCGGCGCGGTCTTGCACCTATCAAAGAGACATCTGATGCATAGAGTTTCTCGTTGAAGTTGAATATTCAGGTCGATGCAAAAGCAACACCTCTCTTCAAGCCGCCTGTTTCCTAAAATGAATATCAAATAAGGAAGGATGGCCACAAGATGCCACTCACGGGACCCCAAGCTGGGTGGAGAGTTTAGCACGCTCCACTTGGTGCTTGTATCACTTTCGCGCTTCCCGAGGCCCACATAGCCGTGATCATCAACCAATCCCAGGTCGTGTGTCGTACAATCTAACGGGTCATTGCACACAGATACAGTAGTCAACTTTGTTGAATACAGGCTGAATACAATTCAGCACATTACTGTATTGTGACTGTTAAGATGTTACTGGCATCATAACCGGGTCGCTGTCTGAGATTCCATGGCTGGTGTCAGAGGACCGTCTGTGTTCAAGCTGGGGTCACTTAGATCTAGTTTTTGCTCATATACAATGCTGCTGCTCATTTAGATGCTCTAATAACATACAATGACCTTCAGATCTGCGTGTAATGGAGGTGTTGTTTTGCAGTGCAGGTTAGATAAAAGGACTGTTAATATACATCTCCTTCCAGGATATTCAAAAACAACATAAAACATCTCAGATTAATAACAAAGTATGCAAGGAAAAAAAACTGCCAAAGTAAGGAAATAAAGATGACTGTAATGTTAAGGCGGCGCGGTCTTGCACCTATCAAAGAGACATCTGATGCATAGAGTTTCTCGTTGAAGTTGAATATTCAGGTCGATGCAAAAGCAACACCTCTCTTCAAGCCGCCTGTTTCCTAAAATGAATATCAAATAAGGAAGGATGGCCACAAGATGCCACTCACGGGACCCCAAGCTGGGTGGAGAGTTTAGCACGCTCCACTTGGTGCTTGTATCACTTTCGCGCTTCCCAAGGCCCACGTAGCCGTGATCATCAACCAATCCCAGGTCGTGTGTCGTACCATCTATCGGGTCATTGCACACAGATACAGTAGTCAACTTTGTTGAATACAGGCTGAATACAATTCAGCACATTACTGTATTGTGACTGTTAAGATGTTACTGGCATCATAACCGGGTCGCTGTCTGAGATTCCATGGCTGGTGTCAGAGGACCGTCTGTGTTCAAGCTGGGGTCACTTAGATCTAGTTCTTTCTTACAATGCTGCTGCTCATTTAGATGCTCTAATAACATACAATGACCTTCAGATCTGCGTGTAATGGAGGTGTTGTTTTGCAGTGCAGGATAGATAAAAGGACTGTTAATATACATCTCCTTCCAGGATATTCAAAAACAACATAAAACATCTCAGATTAGTAACAAAGTATGTAAGGAAAAAAAACTGCCAAAGTTAGGAAATAAAGATGACTGTAATGTTAAGGCGGCGCGGTCTTGCACCTATCAAAGAGACATCTGATGCATAGAGTTTCTCGTTGAAGTTGAATATTCAGGTCGATGCAAAAGCAACACCTCTCTTCAAGCCGCCTGTTTCCTAAAATGAATATCAAATAAGGAAGGATGGCCACAAGATGCCACTCACAGGACCCCAAGCTGGGTGGAGAGTTTAGCACGCTCCACTTGGTGCTTGTATCACTTTCGCGCTTCCCAAGGCCCACATAGCCGTGATCATCAACCAATCCCAGGTCGTGTGTCGTACCATCTAACGGGTCATTGCACACAGATACAGTAGTCAACTTTGTTGAATACAGGCTGAATACAATTCAGCACATTACTGTATTGTGACTGTTAAGATGTTACTGGCATCATAACCGGGTCGCTGTCTGAGATTCCATGGCTGGTGTCAGAGGACCGTCTGTGTTCAAGCTGGGGTCACTTAGATCTAGTTCTTTCTTACAATGCTGCTGCTCATTTAGATGCTCTAATAACATACAATGACCTTCATATCTGCGTGTAATGGAGGTGTTGTTTTGCAGTGCAGGATAGATAAAAGGACTGTTAATATACATCTCCTTCCAGGATATTCAAAAACAACATAAAACATCTCAGATCAGTAACAAACTATGTAAGGAAAAAAAACTGCCAAAGTTAGGAAATAAAGATGACTGTAATGTTAAGGCGGCGCGGTCTTGCACCTATCAAAGAGACATCTGATGCATAGAGTTTCTCGTTGAAGTTGAATATTCAGGTCGATGCAAAAGCAACACCTCTCTTCAAGCCGCCTGTTTCCTAAAATGAATATCAAATAAGGAAGGATGGCCACAAGATGCCACTCACAGGACCCCAAGCTGGGTGGAGAGTTTAGCACGCTCCACTTGGTGCTTGTATCACTTTCGCGCTTCCCGAGGCCCACATAGCCGTGATCATCAACCAATCCCAGGTCATGTGTCGTACAATCTAACGGGTCATTGCACACAGATACAGTAGTCAACTTTGTTGAATACAGGCTGAATACAATTCAGCACATTACTGTATTGTGACTGTTAAGATGTTACTGGCATCATAACCGGGTCGCTGTCTGAGATTCCATGGCTGGTGTCAGAGGACCGTCTGCGTTCAAGCTGGGGTCACTTAGATCTACAGTGTAGTTCTTTCTTACAATGCTGCTGCTCATATTGATGCTCTAATAACAGACAATGACCTTCAGATTTGCGTGTAATGGAGGTGTTGCTTTGCAGTGCAGAATAGATAAAAGGACTGTTAATATACATCTCCTTCCAGGATATTCAAAAACAACATAAAACATCTCAGATCGGTAACAAAGTATGTAAGAAAAGGAGTCATTTAAATGAAACTAAACAATCTTGTGCTACCATATGTATGAGGATTGCAGATGAAGATAATGAATGATCTTGGAATCGACACGCATGTGGAGGAATTTCCATGTGAGAAGCCTGTAAATTCACTGCAGAAATGATCATGGAGCCTTAATTTCAATTTTCTATTTTTAGTTTTGTCACAATTGTTGATAGAAGGTATGGATTTCTGTAAAAAAAAATAATAACAATTCTTTGAAGTGTTTACATTGAGCTTATACATCCTACTCAGAAATTTCATTTGCCCAAGTGGACAACCAAGGGCCCAAAGTTACCTGCCCAATGAAATATGTGCCAAAAAAAAGTTGCTTCAAGAAAGCATCAACTTAACTGTTGTTGAAACTCCTTAGTAAAAGTTTGAATCTTTAAATGCAAACCATTAAAGATTTGATTACATTAGTTATGGTAATGCTATTATGGTAACTATATATTCTCTAGACAACCATGGAATATAGTTCAAAAAGTGTAAAATATTATTATATTATAGACAGAAAAGGTGCTTTAAATTTGCAGTTAAAATAATTTCAATAATTAAAATCAATTATTCAAAGACATATGAAGTTCATACTAATTGTACATTTTATGCATAAAAGAAAAAAAACCCTTACTCTTACCAGTGGATCAATGAACTGCAAGCAATGAATATGAAACAATGCAGTGAAACAATTCAGGGGCTCAATGAGATTGAGTTACCCCTTTGAGTTCTGCAGGGGCAATGATCTTCCAACCAACCAACCGATAAATCCATATCTGTTAAGAGAGGGTGAAAAAATGTGACTTTAAAACAGCAGGCATAAAGTCCTTGATTATCTGGAGTTTACCATACACATTCTGGCCAACAGGAATCAAATGCAAGGATTGAAATACCTTACAATTTTTACTTTTAAAACAGGTTTAATTTTGAAAGAAACAGTAAATAGAATGATGTAGAATAAAAAAATTATATGAAATGTCACATTTATATATTTTAAGTGTGGAAATTGAAATGATGTGGGAGTTGAAGATTACTGTGCAGTTAAGCAGCAACTTTTAATTGTGAAGCCTGAAAAAATCCAACTTAAGCAACAATGACAGCGACAGCAATGAGTATGTCATCTCAAAATATCATTAGTGTTATTGTAGTCACTTCATGACTATTTCAAGCTTTTTAATATGACAAGGGTGTGGCAGTTCCTCAAGAATGACACTGGTCGGGAACAGGGGAGAAAATGAAAAATTTATCTTCAAGGGTTGACATATTTCATAAAACCTGAAATTTGGCTATTTTACGTTGTTGTTTTGCAGACAACAGCAAAGAAATGGACAAAAGTGAAAAACTCACATGCAGGGCATGTAAAGCTATTGTTTTGGCCAACTTAATTCTTCAAGTACCATCATTCAAACTTCTCAGTGACGCCAAATCAATATTGATGTGTGGCATAACCCGGCCACCAATAAGCATAATTTCTGTGTATATAGCACACGCATCTATGCTGTTCTTAATTTGTTATCACAATTTATAATTTAAAATAATTAGGATAGTACACACACTCTCATTGGTCAATAGCTGTGTTTAGATGAGAGTATTTACACATGGTTGTGACATGGCACAAATTTTGATTGGTTGTGTTGTCATACATGTATTCACATTTTGATTGGCTGGTAGCAAATATGAATGTGTATTAAGAAAATCTGGAGTTGGGCGAATTCTCGACAGTTATGCAAACCATGCAAACCTGAGAAATATTGCATAACTGTCTTGAATTTGCTCAACTCCCCCTTGTGCTTACATGTAAATAAGGCTATGTAAACATTGAAAAAGTCTTCGATTGCCTTTACAATTATGAAGTGTACTTATTATTAACAAATTATAGCAGTAATTAATAATTAACAGTTATAACCTTATTTCCTTTTTTGCAGAGGTAAAAGAGAACCAAGGGGCAGGGAAAACGTAGAAAGCGAACAAATTTATGTCATATATGCCACACATGATTCGCCCAACTCTAGGAATTAACTTAAGGTCCAGGTACTAGTGGCATGTTTTGTTCATGTGAGAACTGTATCACATGTGCTAATATTCACTGAGAAACCTATCATCGATCCCAAAGTAAATACTGTATCTTTCTCTTTTTATATTAAGTGAAATTAATTATTATTAACAACATGATTATCTTTTCCACCTTTCCTTTTGCAGAGAGAAGATGCCAGACAATAAGGGAACAGGTCATTATTTAGAGGGCTCAGGAGGCTGATAAAAAGAGGAACAATTTTATTTAGCTTAATTGGGAAGAGGGCTGGCTACAACAATAATTAATTTTATATGGACTGTCTGGATGGGTAGAGTCGGATAACCTTTCAAATGCTCTCACCATTTGGGGTAGGGTCATACCTCTTGTTGAACACTATATTTCATTGGCTGTGTAGTATCATACTTCCTATTGTTACCTTTGTTCCTTGGTACGACACAACCTGCCATTTGAGCATTGGCCCTCCCCCATCACCTCAAAATAATGAAGTACAGGAGCACTTGTCATGAACAGCTGCTCCAACATTTTTCAAATGCCTAAATGAAAGAATTCCAGTTGCATGGTTTCTTAGGTTAACGGAAATGTCCATGCCAACAATTTCCCGGCACATTCTTGGCTAAATATCTGCTGTCAGAAATCAAACCGAATTAAGGCTCAGCATTAACAAGACCTGATACTATTCAGCCATCAATATATTTCAGGAGAAGAATAAAAACATTCCAAGATTTTCAGCTTGAGATTAAATAAAATTTTAATAACAGTCCTACTAAGAACATACCCTAGAGGTGGAGACTCAGGAGAGTCTGTTAAGAACCGAGAGCTTTATTTTTTTGTTTTGTAACTAAGTAGTAAGCTTCCAAATAAAGATAAAGAAATGTAAAACTGCAGTCTAGCAGGTGAATGCAATTTAAGTATTAACTCAAAAGCTTAGGGATGACGAACTATGCATACTTTGAAAACAAAGAATACAAATTATAAAACTATATATATATTCATAGTCGCAGCTCGAAAATCCAACGTTCTTACGTGGATAAAAAAGATTGTATGCATGGTTCTTGTCTTTCCCTAAACCTGGGCTAGAATTCTCAGCTTTCCTCTCCAGTGGCGGGATTTCCAACGCCAGAGAATTTACTTCTGAAGAAGTCGCTGTGTCGTTAATTTTGTTTGTCCGATATACTTCACTTGTTAAAACCCTCAAAGAAAAAAAAAATCCAGGTACCGACTGCATGTTTGATTTCGCCCCCTAAAAACTTAAGAGCTTACTTGGAAGTCCTTTGCTTACCTCCGCATAAACTCAAGTACTCAATCGTCTTACTGGACCAAGAACGTTTAACACAGTTGTGTGACTCTAGGCGTGACGTTGCCCGAAAGGTCGTAGACTTCACTAAATGTATGATAGCAAAAAAAATCATGTGAGACATCAGTAGAAATTTCAAAGTATGCGCTTGACATATACATTGTGTACAAAGAGCGAACATCAAAACAAAACAAAAAACTATATTACAGTAAATTAAAACAAACACCCAACACCCAATATAACATGGCCCAAGGGCAGTTTGGGAAGGAAAGGTGTTGTTTCTTCGCGACGTGACCATCTGAAACAGCAGGTACGTTGAGGATTCGAAATAATGTAAGTGCGGGTTGTGTCTTCAGAAGCTCCCATTCTAGCATCATAAAGCAGGAATGGTGGGTAAAGGAAAGCCTTTGAAAGAAACCAAAGGTGAGAGATAGTCTCACGGTAAAAGATACGCCAAAGTGGTTCGTCGAAAAGACTCTGGAAGCGGTCATAACACTGTCATAAGTGAGGTTATCTCTCTTACCGTTCTGAAGATATTCCAAGTCCTATTGGTGACATTTCTCAAAGTTTTCCTTCAAAACAAATCTATACAGCTAAGTCTTTCATCAGTAGGACTTGACGCCTCAGCACTTAATAAAAAACGAATTAAAAATTGCCGCCAACCTTCCTATTTCTCCCTCCATAACAATTACCCACAATCCATTTGTAAACCAATAAAAGTCATACTTAGGACTATTCCTATTTTTTCCATCCATAGTTCAAAATTGATTTCCTATTTTTTTGGCCTTCCAAAGTTTGCCTAAAAAATCGGCCATTTTTGACAAATTTCCCTTGGTCCCCTCTTTGCTGTTTTGCGAAAAATCGCCATTTTCAACCCTTTTACAGAATTTGCTATTTCTCTTCTAACGGCTCTTTTTTCATGCGGTTTTTTGCATAGCACAAATCTACAATAGTTTAGCTTTCCATCCATACTAATTAGGCTATTATACGGCTTGTATTTCCTATTTTTTTGGCCTTCCAAAGTTTGCCTAAAAAATCGGCCATTTTTGACAAATTTCCCTTGGTCCCCTCTTTGCTGTTTTGCGAAAAATCGCCATTTTCAACCCTTTTACAGAATTTGCTATTTCTCTTCTAACGGCTCTTTTTTCATGCGGTTTTTTGCATAGCACAAATCTACAATAGTTTAGCTTTCCATCCATACTAATTAGGCTATTATACGGCTTGTATTTCCTATTTTTTTGGCCTTCCAAAGTTTGCCTAAAAAATCGGCCATTTTTGACAAATTTCCCTTGGTCCCCTCTTTGCTGTTTTGCGAAAAATCGCCATTTTCAACCCTTTTACAGAATTTGCTATTTCTCTTCTAACGGCTCTTTTTTCATGCGGTTTTTTGCATAGCACAAATCTACAATAGTTTAGCTTTCCATCCATACTAATTAGGCTATTATACGGCTTGTATTTCCTATTTTTTTGGCCTTCCAAAGTTTGCCTAAAAAATCGGCCATTTTTGACAAATTTCCCTTGGTCCCCTCTTTGCTGTTTTGCGAAAAATCGCCATTTTCAACCCTTTTACAGAATTTGCTATTTCTCTTCTAACGGCTCTTTTTTCATGCGGTTTTTTGCATAGCACAAATCTACAATAGTTTAGCTTTCCATCCATACTAATTAGGCTATTATACGGCTTGTATTTCCTATTTTTTTGGCCTTCCAAAGTTTGCCTAAAAAATCGGCCATTTTTGACAAATTTCCCTTGGTCCCCTCTTTGCTGTTTTGCGAAAAATCGCCATTTTCAACCCTTTTACAGAATTTGCTATTTCTCTTCTAACGGCTCTTTTTTCATGCGGTTTTTTGCATAGCACAAATCTACAATAGTTTAGCTTTCCATCCATACTAATTAGGCTATTATACGGCTTGTATTTCCTATTTTTTTGGCCTTCCAAAGTTTGCCTAAAAAATCGGCCATTTTTGACAAATTTCCCTTGGTCCCCTCTTTGCTGTTTTGCGAAAAATCGCCATTTTCAACCCTTTTACAGAATTTGCTATTTCTCTTCTAACGGCTCTTTTTTCATGCGGTTTTTTGCATAGCACAAATCTACAATAGTTTAGCTTTCCATCCATACTAATTAGGCTATTATACGGCTTGTATTTCCTATTTTTTTGGCCTTCCAAAGTTTGCCTAAAAAATCGGCCATTTTTGACAAATTTCCCTTGGTCCCCTCTTTGCTGTTTTGCGAAAAATCGCCATTTTCAACCCTTTTACAGAATTTGCTATTTCTCTTCTAACGGCTCTTTTTTCATGCGGTTTTTTGCATAGCACAAATCTACAATAGTTTAGCTTTCCATCCATACTAATTAGGCTATTATACGGCTTGTATTTCCTATTTTTTTGGCCTTCCAAAGTTTGCCTAAAAAATCGGCCATTTTTGACAAATTTCCCTTGGTCCCCTCTTTGCTGTTTTGCGAAAAATCGCCATTTTCAACCCTTTTACAGAATTTGCTATTTCTCTTCTAACGGCTCTTTTTTCATGCGGTTTTTTGCATAGCACAAATCTACAATAGTTTAGCTTTCCATCCATACTAATTAGGCTATTATACGGCTTGTATTTCCTATTTTTTTGGCCTTCCAAAGTTTGCCTAAAAAATCGGCCATTTTTGACAAATTTCCCTTGGTCCCCTCTTTGCTGTTTTGCGAAAAATCGCCATTTTCAACCCTTTTACAGAATTTGCTATTTCTCTTCTAACGGCTCTTTTTTCATGCGGTTTTTTGCATAGCACAAATCTACAATAGTTTAGCTTTCCATCCATACTAATTAGGCTATTATACGGCTTGTATTTCCTATTTTTTTGGCCTTCCAAAGTTTGCCTAAAAAATCGGCCATTTTTGACAAATTTCCCTTGGTCCCCTCTTTGCTGTTTTGCGAAAAATCGCCATTTTCAACCCTTTTACAGAATTTGCTATTTCTCTTCTAACGGCTCTTTTTTCATGCGGTTTTTTGCATAGCACAAATCTACAATAGTTTAGCTTTCCATCCATACTAATTAGGCTATTATACGGCTTGTATTTCCTATTTTTTTGGCCTTCCAAAGTTTGCCTAAAAAATCGGCCATTTTTGACAAATTTCCCTTGGTCCCCTCTTTGCTGTTTTGCGAAAAATCGCCATTTTCAACCCTTTTACAGAATTTGCTATTTCTCTTCTAACGGCTCTTTTTTCATGCGGTTTTTTGCATAGCACAAATCTACAATAGTTTAGCTTTCCATCCATACTAATTAGGCTATTATACGGCTTGTATTTCCTATTTTTTTGGCCTTCCAAAGTTTGCCTAAAAAATCGGCCATTTTTGACAAATTTCCCTTGGTCCCCTCTTTGCTGTTTTGCGAAAAATCGCCATTTTCAACCCTTTTACAGAATTTGCTATTTCTCTTCTAACGGCTCTTTTTTCATGCGGTTTTTTGCATAGCACAAATCTACAATAGTTTAGCTTTCCATCCATACTAATTAGGCTATTATACGGCTTGTATTTCCTATTTTTTTGGCCTTCCAAAGTTTGCCTAAAAAATCGGCCATTTTTGACAAATTTCCCTTGGTCCCCTCTTTGCTGTTTTGCGAAAAATCGCCATTTTCAACCCTTTTACAGAATTTGCTATTTCTCTTCTAACGGCTCTTTTTTCATGCGGTTTTTTGCATAGCACAAATCTACAATAGTTTAGCTTTCCATCCATACTAATTAGGCTATTATACGGCTTGTATTTCCTATTTTTTTGGCCTTCCAAAGTTTGCCTAAAAAATCGGCCATTTTTGACAAATTTCCCTTGGTCCCCTCTTTGCTGTTTTGCGAAAAATCGCCATTTTCAACCCTTTTACAGAATTTGCTATTTCTCTTCTAACGGCTCTTTTTTCATGCGGTTTTTTGCATAGCACAAATCTACAATAGTTTAGCTTTCCATCCATACTAATTAGGCTATTATACGGCTTGTATTTCCTATTTTTTTGGCCTTCCAAAGTTTGCCTAAAAAATCGGCCATTTTTGACAAATTTCCCTTGGTCCCCTCTTTGCTGTTTTGCGAAAAATCGCCATTTTCAACCCTTTTACAGAATTTGCTATTTCTCTTCTAACGGCTCTTTTTTCATGCGGTTTTTTGCATAGCACAAATCTACAATAGTTTAGCTTTCCATCCATACTAATTAGGCTATTATACGGCTTGTATTTCCTATTTTTTTGGCCTTCCAAAGTTTGCCTAAAAAATCGGCCATTTTTGACAAATTTCCCTTGGTCCCCTCTTTGCTGTTTTGCGAAAAATCGCCATTTTCAACCCTTTTACAGAATTTGCTATTTCTCTTCTAACGGCTCTTTTTTCATGCGGTTTTTTGCATAGCACAAATCTACAATAGTTTAGCTTTCCATCCATACTAATTAGGCTATTATACGGCTTGTATTTCCTATTTTTTTGGCCTTCCAAAGTTTGCCTAAAAAATCGGCCATTTTTGACAAATTTCCCTTGGTCCCCTCTTTGCTGTTTTGCGAAAAATCGCCATTTTCAACCCTTTTACAGAATTTGCTATTTCTCTTCTAACGGCTCTTTTTTCATGCGGTTTTTTGCATAGCACAAATCTACAATAGTTTAGCTTTCCATCCATACTAATTAGGCTATTATACGGCTTGTATTTCCTATTTTTTTGGCCTTCCAAAGTTTGCCTAAAAAATCGGCCATTTTTGACAAATTTCCCTTGGTCCCCTCTTTGCTGTTTTGCGAAAAATCGCCATTTTCAACCCTTTTACAGAATTTGCTATTTCTCTTCTAACGGCTCTTTTTTCATGCGGTTTTTTGCATAGCACAAATCTACAATAGTTTAGCTTTCCATCCATACTAATTAGGCTATTATACGGCTTGTATTTCCTATTTTTTTGGCCTTCCAAAGTTTGCCTAAAAAATCGGCCATTTTTGACAAATTTCCCTTGGTCCCCTCTTTGCTGTTTTGCGAAAAATCGCCATTTTCAACCCTTTTACAGAATTTGCTATTTCTCTTCTAACGGCTCTTTTTTCATGCGGTTTTTTGCATAGCACAAATCTACAATAGTTTAGCTTTCCATCCATACTAATTAGGCTATTATACGGCTTGTATTTCCTATTTTTTTGGCCTTCCAAAGTTTGCCTAAAAAATCGGCCATTTTTGACAAATTTCCCTTGGTCCCCTCTTTGCTGTTTTGCGAAAAATCGCCATTTTCAACCCTTTTACAGAATTTGCTATTTCTCTTCTAACGGCTCTTTTTTCATGCGGTTTTTTGCATAGCACAAATCTACAATAGTTTAGCTTTCCATCCATACTAATTAGGCTATTATACGGCTTGTATTTCCTATTTTTTTGGCCTTCCAAAGTTTGCCTAAAAAATCGGCCATTTTTGACAAATTTCCCTTGGTCCCCTCTTTGCTGTTTTGCGAAAAATCGCCATTTTCAACCCTTTTACAGAATTTGCTATTTCTCTTCTAACGGCTCTTTTTTCATGCGGTTTTTTGCATAGCACAAATCTACAATAGTTTAGCTTTCCATCCATACTAATTAGGCTATTATACGGCTTGTATTTCCTATTTTTTTGGCCTTCCAAAGTTTGCCTAAAAAATCGGCCATTTTTGACAAATTTCCCTTGGTCCCCTCTTTGCTGTTTTGCGAAAAATCGCCATTTTCAACCCTTTTACAGAATTTGCTATTTCTCTTCTAACGGCTCTTTTTTCATGCGGTTTTTTGCATAGCACAAATCTACAATAGTTTAGCTTTCCATCCATACTAATTAGGCTATTATACGGCTTGTATTTCCTATTTTTTTGGCCTTCCAAAGTTTGCCTAAAAAATCGGCCATTTTTGACAAATTTCCCTTGGTCCCCTCTTTGCTGTTTTGCGAAAAATCGCCATTTTCAACCCTTTTACAGAATTTGCTATTTCTCTTCTAACGGCTCTTTTTTCATGCGGTTTTTTGCATAGCACAAATCTACAATAGTTTAGCTTTCCATCCATACTAATTAGGCTATTATACGGCTTGTATTTCCTATTTTTTTGGCCTTCCAAAGTTTGCCTAAAAAATCGGCCATTTTTGACAAATTTCCCTTGGTCCCCTCTTTGCTGTTTTGCGAAAAATCGCCATTTTCAACCCTTTTACAGAATTTGCTATTTCTCTTCTAACGGCTCTTTTTTCATGCGGTTTTTTGCATAGCACAAATCTACAATAGTTTAGCTTTCCATCCATACTAATTAGGCTATTATACGGCTTGTATTTCCTATTTTTTTGGCCTTCCAAAGTTTGCCTAAAAAATCGGCCATTTTTGACAAATTTCCCTTGGTCCCCTCTTTGCTGTTTTGCGAAAAATCGCCATTTTCAACCCTTTTACAGAATTTGCTATTTCTCTTCTAACGGCTCTTTTTTCATGCGGTTTTTTGCATAGCACAAATCTACAATAGTTTAGCTTTCCATCCATACTAATTAGGCTATTATACGGCTTGTATTTCCTATTTTTTTGGCCTTCCAAAGTTTGCCTAAAAAATCGGCCATTTTGACAAATTTCCCTTGGTCCCCTCTTTGCTGTTTTGCGAAAAATCGCCATTTTCTAACCCTTTTACAGAATTTGCTATTTCTCTTCTAACGGCTCTTTTTTCATGCGGTTTTTTGCATAGCACAAATCTACAATAGTTTAGCTTTCCATCCATACTAATTAGGCTATTATACGGCTTGTATTTCCTATTTTTTTGGCCTTCCAAAGTTTGCCTAAAAAAATCGGCCATTTTTGACAAATTTCCCTTGGTCCCCTCTTTGCTGTTTTGCGAAAAATCGCCATTTTCAACCCTTTTACAGAATTTGCTATTTCTCTTCTAACGGCTCTTTTTTTCATGCGGTTTTTTGCATAGCACAAATCTACAATAGTTTAGCTTTCCATCCATACTAATTAGGCTATTATACGGCTTGTATTTCCTATTTTTTTGGCCTTCCAAAGTTTGCCTAAAAAATCGGCCATTTTTGACAAATTTCCCTTGGTCCCCTCTTTGCTGTTTTGCGAAAAATCGCCATTTTCAACCCTTTTACAGAATTTGCTATTTCTCTTCTAACGGCTCTTTTTTCATGCGGTTTTTTGCATAGCACAAATCTACAATAGTTTAGCTTTCCATCCATACTAATTAGGCTATTATACGGCTTGTATTTCCTATTTTTTTGGCCTTCCAAAGTTTGCCTAAAAAATCGGCCATTTTTGACAAATTTCCCTTGGTCCCCCTCTTTGCTGTTTTGCGAAAAATCGCCATTTTCAACCCTTTTACAGAATTTGCTATTTCTCTTCTAACGGCTCTTTTTTCATGCGGTTTTTTGCATAGCACAAATCTACAATAGTTTAGCTTTCCATCCATACTAATTAGGCTATTATACGGCTTGTATTTCCTATTTTTTTGGCCTTCCAAAGTTTGCCTAAAAAATCGGCCATTTTTGACAAATTTCCCTTGGTCCCCTCTTTGCTGTTTTGCGAAAAATCGCCATTTTCAACCCTTTTACAGAATTTGCTATTTCTCTTCTAACGGCTCTTTTTTCATGCGGTTTTTTTGCATAGCACAAATCTACAATAGTTTAGCTTTCCATCCATACTAATTAGGCTATTATACGGCTTGTATTTCCTATTTTTTTGGCCTTCCAAAGTTTGCCTAAAAAATCGGCCATTTTTGACAAATTTCCCTTGGTCCCCTCTTTGCTGTTTTGCGAAAAATCGCCATTTTCAACCCTTTTACAGAATTTGCTATTTCTCTTCTAACGGCTCTTTTTTCATGCGGTTTTTTGCATAGCACAAATCTACAATAGTTTAGCTTTCCATCCATACTAATTAGGCTATTATACGGCTTGTATTTCCTATTTTTTTGGCCTTCCAAAGTTTGCCTAAAAAATCGGCCATTTTTGACAAATTTCCCTTGGTCCCCTCTTTGCTGTTTTGCGAAAAATCGCCATTTTCAACCCTTTTACAGAATTTGCTATTTCTCTTCTAACGGCTCTTTTTTCATGCGGTTTTTTGCATAGCACAAATCTACAATAGTTTAGCTTTCCATCCATACTAATTAGGCTATTATACGGCTTGTATTTCCTATTTTTTTGGCCTTCCAAAGTTTGCCTAAAAATCGGCCATTTTTGACAAATTTCCCTTGGTCCCCTCTTTGCTGTTTTTGCGAAAAATCGCCATTTTCAACCCTTTTACAGAATTTGCTATTTCTCTTCTAACGGCTCTTTTTCATGCGGTTTTTTGCATAGCACAAATCTACAATAGTTTAGCTTTCCATCCATACTATTAGGCTATTATACGGCTTGTATTTCCTATTTTTTGGCCTTCCAAAGTTTGCCTAAAAAATCGGCCATTTTTGACAAATTTCCCTTGGTCCCCTCTTTGCTGTTTTGCGAAAAATCGCCATTTTC
>OX421448.1:21696690-21775832 GCA_949126865.1 Montipora capitata | reverse complement strand
GAATTTGCTATTTCTCTTCTAATGGCTCTTTTTTCATGCGGTTTTTTGCATAGCACAAATCTACAATAGTTTAGCTTTCCATCCATACTAATTAGGCTATTATACGGCTTGTATTTCCTATTTTTTTGGCCTTCCAAAGTTTGCCTAAAAAATCGGCCATTTTTGACAAATTTCCCTTGGTCCCCTCTTTGCTGTTTTGCGAAAAATCGCCATTTTCAACCCTTTTACAGAATTTGCTATTTCTCTTCTAATGGCTCTTTTTTCATGCGGTTTTTTGCATAGCACAAATCTACAATAGTTTAGCTTTCCATCCATACTAATTAGGCTATTATACGGCTTGTATTTCCTATTTTTTTGGCCTTCCAAAGTTTGCCTAAAAAATCGGCCATTTTTGACAAATTTCCCTTGGTCCCCTCTTTGCTGTTTTGCGAAAAATCGCCATTTTCAACCCTTTTACAGAATTTGCTATTTCTCTTCTAATGGCTCTTTTTTCATGCGGTTTTTTGCATAGCACAAATCTACAATAGTTTAGCTTTCCATCCATACTAATTAGGCTATTATACGGCTTGTATTTCCTATTTTTTTGGCCTTCCAAATTTTGCCTAAAAAATCGGCCATTTTTGACAAATTTCCTTGGTCCCCTCTTTGCTGTTTTGCGAAAAATCGCCATTTTCAACCCTTTTTACAGAATTTGCTATTTCTCTTCTAATGGCTCTTTTTTCATGCGGTTTTTTGCATAGCACAAATCTACAATAGTTTAGCTTTCCATCCATACTAATTAGGCTATTATACGGCTTGTATTTCCTATTTTTTTGGCCTTCCAAAGTTTGCCTAAAAAATCGGCCATTTTTGACAAATTTCCCTTGGTCCCCTCTTTGCTGTTTTGCGAAAAATCGCCATTTTCAACCCTTTTACAGAATTTGCTATTTCTCTTCTAACGGCTCTTTTTTCATGCGGTTTTTTGCATAGCACAAATCTACAATAGTTTAGCTTTCCATCCATACTAATTAGGCTATTATACGGCTTGTATTTCCTATTTTTTTGGCCTTCCAAAGTTTGCCTAAAAAATCGGCCATTTTTGACAAATTTCCCTTGGTCCCCTCTTTGCTGTTTTGCGAAATGTCGCCATTTTCAACCCTTTTACAGAATTTGCTATTTCTCTTCTAATGGCTCTTTTTTCATGCGGTTTTTTGCATAGCACAAATCTACAATAGTTTAGCTTTCCATCCATACTAATTAGGCTATTATACGGCTTGTATTTCCTATTTTTTTGGCCTTCCAAATTTTGCCTAAAAAATCGGCCATTTTTGACAAATTTCCCTTGGTCCCCTCTTTGCTGTTTTGCGAAAAATCGCCATTTTCAATCCTTTTACAGAATTTGCTATTTCTCTTCTAATGGCTCTTTTTTCATGCGGTTTTTTGCATAGCACAAATCTACAATAGTTTAGCTTTCCATCCATACTAATTAGGCTATTATACGGCTTGTATTTCCTATTTTTTTGGCCTTCCAAAGTTTGCCTAAAAAATCGGCCATTTTTGACAAATTTCCCTTGGTCCCCTCTTTGATGTTTTGCGAAAAATCGCCATTTTCAACCCTTTTACAGAATTTGCTATTTCTCTTCTAATGGCTCTTTTTTCATGCGGTTTTTTGCATAGCACAAATCTACAATAGTTTAGCTTTCCATCCATACTAATTAGGCTATTATACGGCTTGTATTTCCTATTTTTTTGGCCTTCCAAAGTTTGCCTAAAAAATCGGCCATTTTTGACAAATTTCCTTGGTCCCCTCTTTGCTGTTTTGCGAAAAATCGCCATTTTCAACCTTTTTACAGAATTTGCTATTTCTCTTCTAATGGCTCTTTTTTCATGCGGTTTTTTGCATAGCACAAATCTACAATAGTTTAGCTTTCCATCCATACTAATTAGGCTATTATACGGCTTGTATTTCCTATTTTTTTGGCCTTCCAAAGTTTGCCTAAAAAATCGGCCATTTTTGACAAATTTCCCTTGGTCCCCTCTTTGCTGTTTTGCGAAAAATCGCCATTTTCAACCCTTTTACAGAATTTGCTATTTCTCTTCTAATGGCTCTTTTTTCATGCGGTTTTTTGCATAGCACAAATCTACAATAGTTTAGCTTTCCATCCATACTAATTAGGCTATTATACGGCTTGTATTTCCTATTTTTTTGGCCTTCCAAAGTTTGCCTAAAAAATCGGCCATTTTTGACAAATTTCCCTTGGTCCCCTCTTTGCTGTTTTGCGAAAAATCGCCATTTTCAACCCTTTTACAGAATTTGCTATTTCTCTTCTAATGGCTCTTTTTTCATGCGGTTTTTTGCATAGCACAAATCTACAATAGTTTAGCTTTCCATCCATACTAATTAGGCTATTATACGGCTTGTATTTCCTATTTTTTTGGCCTTCCAAATTTTGCCTAAAAAATCGGCCATTTTTGACAAATTTCCCTTGGTCCCCTCTTTGCTGTTTTGCGAAAAATCGCCATTTTCAACCCTTTTACAGAATTTGCTATTTCTCTTCTAATGGCTCTTTTTTCATGCGGTTTTTTGCATAGCACAAATCTACAAGAGTTTAGCTTTCCATCCATACTAATTAGGCTATTATACGGCTTGTATTTCCTATTTTTTTGGCCTTCCAAAGTTTGCCTAAACAATCGGCCATTTTTGACAAATTTCCCTTGGTCCCCTCTTTGCTGTTTTGCGAAAAATCGCCATTTTCAACCCTTTTACAGAATTTGCTATTTCTCTTCTAATGGCTCTTTTTTCATGCGGTTTTTTGCATAGCACAAATCTACAATAGTTTAGCTTTCCATCCATACTAATTAGGCTATTATACGGCTTGTATTTCCTATTTTTTTGGCCTTCCAAAGTTTGCCTAAAAAATCGGCCATTTTTGACAAATTTCCCTTGGTCCCCTCTTTGCTGTTTTGCGAAAAATCGCCATTTTCAACCCTTTTACAGAATTTGCTATTTCTCTTCTAATGGCTCTTTTTTCATGCGGTTTTTTGCATAGCACAAATCTACAATAGTTTAGCTTTCCATCCATACTAATTAGGCTATTATACGGCTTGTATTTCCTATTTTTTTGGCCTTCCAAAGTTTGCCTAAAAAATCGGCCATTTTTGACAAATTTCCCTTGGTCCCCTCTTTGCTGTTTTGCGAAAAATCGCCATTTTCAACCCTTTTACAGAATTTGCTATTTCTCTTCTAATGGCTCTTTTTTCATGCGGTTTTTGGATAGCACAAATCTACGATAGTTTAGCTTTCCATCCATACTAATTAGGCTATTATACGGCTTGTATTTCCTATTTTTTTGGCCTTCCAAAGTTTGCCTAAAAAATCGGCCATTTTTGACAAATTTCCCTTGGTCCCCTCTTTGCTGTTTTGCGAAAAATCGCCATTTTCAACCCTTTTACAGAATTTGCTATTTCTCTTCTAATGGCTCTTTTTTCATGCGGTTTTTTGCATAGCACAAATCTACAATAGTTTAGCTTTCCATCCATACTAATTAGGCTATTATACGGCTTGTATTTCCTATTTTTTTGGCCTTCCAAATTTTGCCTAAAAAATCGGCCATTTTTGACAAATTTCCCTTGGTCCCCTCTTTGCTGTTTTGCGAAAAATCGCCATTTTCAACCCTTTTACAGAATTTGCTATTTCTCTTCTAATGGCTCTTTTTTCATGCGGTTTTTTGCATAGCACAAATCTACAATAGTTTAGCTTTCCATCCATACTAATTAGGCTATTATACGGCTTGTATTTCCTATTTTTTTGGCCTTCCAAAGTT
Source organism: Montipora capitata (assembly GCA_949126865.1). Lineage (NCBI taxonomy): Eukaryota > Metazoa > Cnidaria > Anthozoa > Scleractinia > Acroporidae > Montipora > Montipora capitata. The sequence goes on along the minus strand of OX421448.1, from coordinate 21,772,029 downwards.
TGCCTAAAAAATCGGCCATTTTTGACAAATTTCCCTTGGTCCCCTCTTTGCTGTTTTGCGAAAAATCGCCATTTTCAACCCTTTTACAGAATTTGCTATTTCTCTTCTAATAGCTCTTTTTTCATGCGGTTTTTTGCATAGCACAAATCTACAATAGTTTAGCTTTCCATCCATACTAATTAGGCTATTATACGGCTTGTATTTCCTATTTTTTTGGCCTTCCAAAGTTTGCCTAAAAAATCGGCCATTTTTGACAAATTTCCCTTGGTCCCCTCTTTGCTGTTTTGCGAAAAATCGCCATTTTCAACCCTTTTACAGAATTTGCTATTTCTCTTCTAATGGCTCTTTTTTCATGCGGTTTTTTGCATAGCACAAATCTACAATAGTTTAGCTTTCCATCCATACTAATTAGGCTATTATACGGCTTGTATTTCCTATTTTTTTGGCCTTCCAAAGTTTGCCTAAAAAATCGGCCATTTTTGACAAATTTCCCTTGGTCCCCTCTTTGCTGTTTTGCGAAAAATCGCCATTTTCAACCCTTTTACAGAATTTGCTATTTCTCTTCTAATGGCTCTTTTTTCATGCGGTTTTTTGCATAGCACAAATCTACAATAGTTTAGCTTTCCATCCATACTAATTAGGCTATTATACGGCTTGTATTTCCTATTTTTTTGGCCTTCCAAAGTTTGCCTAAAAAATCGGCCATTTTTGACAAATTTCCCTTGGTCCCCTCTTTGCTGTTTTGCGAAAAATCGCCATTTTCAACCCTTTTACAGAATTTGCTATTTCTCTTCTAATGGCTCTTTTTTCATGCGGTTTTTTGCATAGCACAAATCTACAATAGTTTAGCTTTCCATCCATACTAATTAGGCTATTATACAGCTTGTATTTCCTATTCTTTAGGCCTTCCAAAGTTTGCCTAAAAAATCGGCCATTTTTGACAAATTTCCCTTGGTCCCCTCTTTGCTGTTTTGCGAAAAATCGCCATTTTCAACCCTTTTACAGAATTTGCTATTTCTCTTCTAATGGCTCTTTTTTCATGCGGTTTTTTGCATAGCACAAATCTACAATAGTTTAGCTTTCCATCCATACTAATTAGGCTATTATACGGCTTGTATTTCCTATTTTTTTGGCCTTCCAAAGTTTGCCTAAAAAATCGGCCATTTTTGACAAATTTCCCTTGGTCCCCTCTTTGCTGTTTTGCGAAAAATCGCCATTTTCAACCCTTTTACAGAATTTGCTATTTCTTTTCTAATGGCTCTTTTTTCATGCGGTTTTTTGCATAGCACAAATCTACAATAGTTTAGCTTTCCATCCATACTAATTAGGCTATTATACGGCTTGTATTTCCTATTTTTTTGGCCTTCCAAAGTTTGCCTAAAAAATCGGCCATTTTTGACAAATTTCCCTTGGTCCCCTCTTTGCTGTTTTGCGAAAAATCGCCATTTTCAACCCTTTTACAGAATTTGCTATTTCTCTTCTAATGGCTCTTTTTTCATGCGGTTTTTTGCATAGCACAAATCTACAATAGTTTAGCTTTCCATCCATACTAATTAGGCTATTATACGGCTTGTATTTCCTATTTTTTTGGCCTTCCAAAGTTTGCCTAAAAAATCGGCCATTTTTGACAAATTTCCCTTGGTCCCCTCTTTGCTGTTTTGCGAAAAATCGCCATTTTCAACCCTTTTACAGAATTTGCTATTTCTCTTCTAATGGCTCTTTTTTCATGCGGTTTTTTGCATAGCACAAATCTACAATAGTTTAGCTTTCCATCCATACTAATTAGGCTATTATACGGCTTGTATTTCCTATTTTTTTGGCCTTCCAAAGTTTGCCTAAAAAATCGGCCATTTTTGACAAATTTGCCTTGGTCCCCTCTTTGCTGTTTTGCGAAAAATCGCCATTTTCAACCCTTTTACAGAATTTGCTATTTCTCTTCTAATGGCTCTTTTTTCATGCGGTTTTTTGCATAGCACAAATCTACAATAGTTTAGCTTTCCATCCATACTAATTAGGCTATTATACGGCTTGTATTTCCTATTTTTTTGGCCTTCCAAAGTTTGCCTAAAAAATCGGCCATTTTTGACAAATTTCCCTTGGTCCCCTCTTTGCTGTTTTGCGAAAAATCGCCATTTTCAACCCTTTTACAGAATTTGCTATTTCTTTTCTAATGGCTCTTTTTTCATGCGGTTTTTTGCATAGCACAAATCTACAATAGTTTAGCTTTCCATCCATACTAATTAGGCTATTATACGGCTTGTATTTCCTATTTTTTTGGCCTTCCAAATTTTGCCTAAAAAATCGGCCATTTTTGACAAATTTCCCTTGGTCCCCTCTTTGCTGTTTTGCGAAAAATCGCCATTTTCAACCCTTTTACAGAATTTGCTATTTCTCTTCTAATGGCTCTTTTTTCATGCGGTTTTTTGCATAGCACAAATCTACAATAGTTTAGCTTTCCATCCATACTAATTAGGCTATTATACGGCTTGTATTTCCTATTTTTTTGGCCTTCCAAAGTTTGCCTAAAAAATCGGCCATTTTTGACAAATTTCCCTTGGTCCCCTCTTTGCTGTTTTGCGAAAAATCGCCATTTTCAACCCTTTTACAGAATTTCCTATTTCTCTTCTAATGGCTCTTTTTGCATGCGGTTTTTTGCATAGCACAAATCTACAATAGTTTAGCTTTCCATCCATACTAATTAGGCTATTATACGGCTTGTATTTCCTATTTTTTTGGCCTTCCAAAGTTTGCCTAAAAAATCGGCCATTTTTGACAAATTTCCCTTAGTCCCCTCTTTGCTGTTTTGCGAAAAATCGCCATTTTCAACCCTTTTACAGAATTTGCTATTTCTCTTCTAATGGCTCTTTTTTCATGCAGTTTTTTGCATAGCACAAATCTACAATAGTTTAGCTTTCCATCCATACTAATTAGGCTATTATACGGCTTGTATTTCCTATTTTTTTGGCCTTCCAAAGTTTGCCTAAAAAATCGGCCATTTTTGACAAATTTCCCTTGGTCCCCTCTTTGCTGTTTTGCGAAAAATCGCCATTTTCAACCCTTTTACAGAATTTGCTATTTCTCTTCTAATGGCTCTTTTTTCATGCGGTTTTTTGCATAGCACAAATCTACAATAGTTTAGCTTTCCATCCATACTAATTAGGCTATTATACTGCTTGTATTTCCTATTTTTTTGGCCTTCCAAAGTTTGCCTAAAAAATCGGCCATTTTTGACAAATTTCCCTTGGTCCCCTCTTTGCTGTTTTGCGAAAAATCGCCATTTTCAACCCTTTTACAGAATTTGCTATTTCTCTTCTAATGGCTCTTTTTTCATGCGGTTTTTTGCATAGCACAAATCTACAATAGTTTAGCTTTCCATCCATACTAATTAGGCTATTATACGGCTTGTATTTCCTATTTTTTTGGCCTTCCAAAGTTTGCCTAAAAAATCGGCCATTTTTGACAAATTTCCCTTGGTCCCCTCTTTGCTGTTTTGCGAAAAATCGCCATTTTCAACCCTTTTACAGAATTTGCTATTTCTCTTCTAATGGCTCTTTTTTCATGCGGTTTTTTGCATAGCACAAATCTACAATAGTTTAGCTTTCCATCCATACTAATTAGGCTATTATACGGCTTGTATTTCCTATTTTTTTGGCCTTCCAAAGTTTGCCTAAAAAATCGGCCATTTTTGACAAATTTCCCTTGGTCCCCTCTTTGCTGTTTTGCGAAAAATCGCCATTTTCAACCCTTTTACAGAATTTCCTATTTCTCTTCTAATGGCTCTTTTTGCATGCGGTTTTTTGCATAGCACAAATCTACAATAGTTTAGCTTTCCATCCATACTAATTAGGCTATTATACGGCTTGTATTTCCTATTTTTTTGGCCTTCCAAAGTTTGCCTAAAAAATCGGCCATTTTTGACAAATTTCCCTTAGTCCCCTCTTTGCTGTTTTGCGAAAAATCGCCATTTTCAACCCTTTTACAGAATTTGCTATTTCTCTTCTAATGCCTCTTTTTTCATGCAGTTTTTTGCATAGCACAAATCTACAATAGTTTAGCTTTCCATCCATACTAATTAGGCTATTATACGGCTTGTATTTCCTATTTTTTTGGCCTTCCAAAGTTTGCCTAAAAAATCGGCCATTTTTGACAAATTTCCCTTGGTCCCCTCTTTGCTGTTTTGCGAAAAATCGCCATTTTCAACCCTTTTACAGAATTTGCTATTTCTCTTCTAATGGCTCTTTTTTCATGCGGTTTTTTGCATAGCACAAATCTACAATAGTTTAGCTTTCCATCCATACTAATTAGGCTATTATACTGCTTGTATTTCCTATTTTTTTGGCCTTCCAAAGTTTGCCTAAAAAATCGGCCATTTTTGACAAATTTCCCTTGGTCCCCTCTTTGCTGTTTTGCGAAAAATCGCCATTTTCAACCCTTTTACAGAATTTGCTATTTCTCTTCTAATGGCTCTTTTTTCATGCGGTTTTTTGCATAGCACAAATCTACAATAGTTTAGCTTTCCATCCATACTAATTAGGCTATTATACGGCTTGTATTTCCTATTTTTTTGGCCTTCCAAAGTTTGCCTAAAAAATCGGCCATTTTTGACAAATTTCCCTTGGTCCCCTCTTTGCTGTTTTGCGAAAAATCGCCATTTTCAACCCTTTTACAGAATTTGCTATTTCTCTTCTAATGGCTCTTTTTTCATGCGGTTTTTTGCATAGCACAAATCTACAATAGTTTAGCTTTCCATCCATACTAATTAGGCTATTATACGGCTTGTATTTCCTATTTTTTTGGCCTTCCAAAGTTTGCCTAAAAAATCGGCCATTTTTGACAAATTTCCCTTGGTCCCCTCTTTGCTGTTTTGCGAAAAATCGCCATTTTCAACCCTTTTACAGAATTTCCTATTTCTCTTCTAATGGCTCTTTTTGCATGCGGTTTTTTGCATAGCACAAATCTACAATAGTTTAGCTTTCCATCCATACTAATTAGGCTATTATACGGCTTGTATTTCCTATTTTTTTGGCCTTCCAAAGTTTGCCTAAAAAATCGGCCATTTTTGACAAATTTCCCTTAGTCCCCTCTTTGCTGTTTTGCGAAAAATCGCCATTTTCAACCCTTTTACAGAATTTGCTATTTCTCTTCTAATGGCTCTTTTTTCATGCAGTTTTTTGCATAGCACAAATCTACAATAGTTTAGCTTTCCATCCATACTAATTAGGCTATTATACGGCTTGTATTTCCTATTTTTTTGGCCTTCCAAAGTTTGCCTAAAAAATCGGCCATTTTTGACAAATTTCCCTTGGTCCCCTCTTTGCTGTTTTGCGAAAAATCGCCATTTTCAACCCTTTTACAGAATTTGCTATTTCTCTTCTAATGGCTCTTTTTTCATGCGGTTTTTTGCATAGCACAAATCTACAATAGTTTAGCTTTCCATCCATACTAATTAGGCTATTATACTGCTTGTATTTCCTATTTTTTTGGCCTTCCAAAGTTTGCCTAAAAAATCGGCCATTTTTGACAAATTTCCCTTGGTCCCCTCTTTGCTGTTTTGCGAAAAATCGCCATTTTCAACCCTTTTACAGAATTTGCTATTTCTCTTCTAATGGCTCTTTTTTCATGCGGCTTTTTGCATAGCACAAATCTACAATAGTTTAGCTTTCCATCCATACTAATTAGGCTATTATACGGCTTGTATTTCCTATTTTTTTGGCCTTCCAAAGTTTGCCTAAAAAATCGGCCATTTTTGACAAATTTCCCTTGGTCCCCTCTTTGCTGTTTTGCGAAAAATCGCCATTTTCAACCCTTTTACAGAATTTGCTATTTCTCTTCTAATGGCTCTTTTTTCATGCGGTTTTTTGCATAGCACAAATCTACAATAGTTTAGCTTTCCATCCATACTAATTAGACTATTATACAGCTTGTATTTCCTATTCTTTAGGCCTTCCAAAGTTTGCCTAAAAAATCGGCCATTTTTGACAAATTTCCCTTGGTCCCCTCTTTGCTGTTTTGCGAAAAATCGCCATTTTCAACCCTTTTACAGAATTTGCTATTTCTCTTCTAATGGCTCTTTTTTCATGCGGTTTTTTGCATAGCACAAATCTACAATAGTTTAGCTTTCCATCCATACTAATTAGGCTATTATACGGCTTGTATTTCCTATTTTTTTGGCCTTCCAAAGTTTGCCTAAAAAATCGGCCATTTTTGACAAATTTCCCTTGGTCCCCTCTTTGCTGTTTTGCGAAAAATCGCCATTTTCAACCCTTTTACAGAATTTGCTATTTCTCTTCTAATGGCTCTTTTTTCATGCGGTTTTTTGCATAGCACAAATCTACAATAGTTTAGCTTTCCATCCATACTAATTAGGCTATTATACGGCTTGTATTTCCTATTTTTTTGGCCTTCCAAAGTTTGCCTAAAAAATCGGCCATTTTTGACAAATTTGCCTTGATCCCCTCTTTGCTGTTTTGCGAAAAATCGCCATTTTCAACCCTTTTACAGAATTTGCTATTTCTCTTCTAATAGCTCTTTTTTCATGCGGTTTTTTGCATAGCACAAATCTACAATAGTTTAGCTTTCCATCCATACTAATTAGGCTATTATACAGCTTGTATTTCCTATTCTTTTGGCCTTCCAAAGTTTGCCTAAAAAATCGGCCATTTTTGACAAATTTGCCTTGGTCCCCTCTTTGCTGTTTTGCGAAAAATCGCCATTTTCAACCCTTTTACAGAATTTGCTATTCCTCTTCTAATGGCTCTTTTTTCATGCGGTTTTTTGCATAGCACAAATCTACAATAGTTTAGCTTTCCATCCATACTAACTAGGCTATTATACAGCTTGTATTTCCTATTTTTTTGGCCTTCCAAATTTTGCCTAAAAAATCGGCCATTTTTGACAAATTTCCCTTGGTCCCCTCTTTGCTGTTTTGCGAAAAATCGCCATTTTCAACCCTTTTACAGAATTTGCTATTTCTCTTCTAATGGCTCTTTTTTCATGCGGTTTTTTGCATAGCACAAATCTACAATAGTTTAGCTTTCCATCCATACTAATTAGGCTATTATACGGCTTGTATTTCCTATTTTTTTGGCCTTCCAAAGTTTGCCTAAAAAATCGGCCATTTTTGACAAATTTCCCTTGGTCCCCTCTTTGCTGTTTTGCGAAAAATCGCCATTTTCAACCCTTTTACAGAATTTGCTATTTCTCTTCTAATGGCTCTTTTTTCATGCGGTTTTTTGCATAGCACAAATCTACAATAGTTTAGCTTTCCATCCATACTAATTAGGCTATTATACGGCTTGTATTTCCTATTTTTTTGGCCTTCCAAAGTTTGCCTAAAAAATCGGCCATTTTTGACAAATTTGCCTTGATCCCCTCTTTGCTGTTTTGCGAAAAATCGCCATTTTCAACCCTTTTACAGAATTTGCTATTTCTCTTCTAATAGCTCTTTTTTCATGCGGTTTTTTGCATAGCACAAATCTACAATAGTTTAGCTTTCCATCCATACTAATTAGGCTATTATACAGCTTGTATTTCCTATTCTTTTGGCCTTCCAAAGTTTGCCTAAAAAATCGGCCATTTTTGACAAATTTCCCTTGGTCCCCTCTTTGCTGTTTTGCGAAAAATCGCCATTTTCAACCCTTTTACAGAATTTGCTATTCCTCTTCTAATGGCTCTTTTTTCATGCGGTTTTTTGCATAGCACAAATCTACAATAGTTTAGCTTTCCATCCATACTAACTAGGCTATTATACGGCTTGTATTTCCTATTTTTTTGGCCTTCCAAATTTTGCCTAAAAAATCGGCCATTTTTGACAAATTTCCCTTGGTCCCCTCTTTGCTGTTTTGCGAAAAATCGCCATTTTCAACCCTTTTACAGAATTTGCTATTTCTCTTCTAATGGCTCTTTTTTCATGCGGTTTTTTGCATAGCACAAATCTACAATAGTTTAGCTTTCCATCCATACTAATTAGGCTATTATACGGCTTGTATTTCCTATTTTTTTGGCCTTCCAAAGTTTGCCTAAAAAATCGGCCATTTTTGACAAATTTCCCTTGGTCCCCTCTTTGCTGTTTTGCGAAAAATCGCCATTTTCAACCCTTTTACAGAATTTGCTATTTCTCTTCTAATGGCTCTTTTTTCATGCGGTTTTTTGCATAGCACAAATCTACAATAGTTTAGCTTTCCATCCATACTAATTAGGCTATTATACGGCTTGTATTTCCTATTTTTTTGGCCTTCCAAAGTTTGCCTAAAAAATCGGCCATTTTTGACAAATTTCCCTTGGTCCCCTCTTTGCTGTTTTGCGAAAAATCGCCATTTTCAACCCTTTTACAGAATTTGCTATTTCTCTTCTAATGGCTCTTTTTTCATGCGGTTTTTTGCATAGCACAAATCTACAATAGTTTAGCTTTCCATCCATACTAATTAGGCTATTATACGGCTTGTATTTCCTATTTTTTTGGCCTTCCAAAGTTTGCCTAAAAAATCGGCCATTTTTGACAAATTTCCCTTGGTCCCCTCTTTGCTGTTTTGCGAAAAATCGCCATTTTCAACCCTTTTACAGAATTTGCTATTTCTCTTCTAATAGCTCTTTTTTCATGCGGTTTTTTGCATAGCACAAATCTACAATAGTTTAGCTTTCCATCCATACTAATTAGGCTATTATACAGCTTGTTTTTCCTCTTCTTTTGGCCTTCCAAAGTTTGCCTAAAAAATCGGCCATTTTTGACAAATTTCCCTTGGTCCCCTCTTTGCTGTTTTGCGAAAAATCGCCATTTTCAACCCTTTTACAGAATTTGCTATTCCTCTTCTAATGGCTCTTTTTTCATGCGGTTTTTTGCATAGCACAAATCTACAATAGTTTAGCTTTCCATCCATACTAATTAGGCTATTATACGGCTTGTATTTCCTATTTTTTTGGCCTTCCAAATTTTGCCTAAAAAATCGGCCATTTTTGACAAATTTCCCTTGGTCCCCTCTTTGCTGTTTTGCGAAAAATCGCCATTTTCAACCCTTTTACAGAATTTGCTATTTCTCTTCGAATGGCTCTTTTTTCATGCGGTTTTTTGCATAGCACAAATCTACAATAGTTTAGCTTTCCATCCATACTAATTAGGCTATTATACGGCTTGTATTTCCCATTTTTTTGGCCTTCCAAAGTTTGCCTAAAAAATCGGCCATTTTTGACAAATTTCCCTTGGTCCCCTCTTTGCTGTTTTGCGAAAAATCGCCATTTTCAACCCTTTTACAGAATTTGCTATTTCTCTTCTAATGGCTCTTTTTTCATGCGGTTTTTTGCATAGCACAAATCTACAATAGTTTAGCTTTCCATCCATACTAATTAGGCTATTATACGGCTTGTATTTCCTATTTTTTTGGCCTTCCAAAGTTTGCCTAAAAAATCGGCCATTTTTGACAAATTTCCCTTGGTCCCCTCTTTGCTGTTTTGCGAAAAATCGCCATTTTCAACCCTTTTACAGAATTTGCTATTTCTCTTCTAATGGCTCTTTTTTCATGCGGTTTTTTGCATAGCACAAATCTACGATAGTTTAGCTTTCCATCCATACTAATTAGGCTATTATACGGCTTGTATTTCCTATTTTTTTGGCCTTCCAAAGTTTGCCTAAAAAATCGGCCATTTTTGACAAATTTCCCTTGGTCCCCTCTTTGCTGTTTTGCGAAAAATCGCCATTTTCAACCCTTTTACAGAATTTGCTATTTCTCTTCTAATGGCTCTTTTTTCATGCGGTTTTTTGCATAGCACAAATCTACAATAGTTTAGCTTTCCATCCATACTAATTAGGCTATTATACGGCTTGTATTTCCTATTTTTTTGGCCTTCCAAAGTTTGCCTAAAAAATCGGCCATTTTTGACAAATTTCCCTTGGTCCCCTCTTTGCTGTTTTGCGAAAAATCGCCATTTTCAACCCTTTTACAGAATTTGCTATTTCTCTTCTAATGGCTCTTTTTTCATGCGGTTTTTTGCATAGCACAAATCTACAATAGTTTAGCTTTCCATCCATACTAATTAGGCTATTATACGGCTTGTATTTCCTATTCTTTAGGCCTTCCAAAGTTTGCCTAAAAAATCGGCCATTTTTGACAAATTTCCCTTGGTCCCCTCTTTGCTGTTTTGCGAAAAATCGCCATTTTCAACCCTTTTACAGAATTTGCTATTTCTCTTCTAATGGCTCTTTTTTCATGCGGTTTTTTGCATAGCACAAATCTACAATAGTTTAGCTTTCCATCCATACTAATTAGGCTATTATACGGCTTGTATTTCCTATTTTTTTGGCCTTCCAAAGTTTGCCTAAAAAATCGGCCATTTTTGACAAATTTCCCTTGGTCCCCTCTTTGCTGTTTTGCGAAAAATCGCCATTTTCAACCCTTTTACAGAATTTGCTATTTCTCTTCTAATAGCTCTTTTTTCATGCGGTTTTTTGCATAGCACAAATCTACAATAGTTTAGCTTTCCATCCATACTAATTAGGCTATTATACAGCTTGTTTTTCCTATTCTTTTGGCCTTCCAAAGTTTGCCTAAAAAATCGGCCATTTTTGACAAATTTCCCTTGGTCCCCTCTTTGCTGTTTTGCGAAAAATCGCCATTTTCAACCCTTTTACAGAATTTGCTATTCCTCTTCTAATGGCTCTTTTTTCATGCGGTTTTTTGCATAGCACAAATCTACAATAGTTTAGCTTTCCATCCATACTAATTAGGCTATTATACGGCTTGTATTTCCTATTTTTTTGGCCTTCCAAATTTTGCCTAAAAAATCGGCCATTTTTGACAAATTTCCCTTGGTCCCCTCTTTGCTGTTTTGCGAAAAATCGCCATTTTCAACCCTTTTACAGAATTTGCTATTTCTCTTCGAATGGCTCTTTTTTCATGCGGTTTTTTGCATAGCACAAATCTACAATAGTTTAGCTTTCCATCCATACTAATTAGGCTATTATACGGCTTGTATTTCCCATTTTTTTGGCCTTCCAAAGTTTGCCTAAAAAATCGGCCATTTTTGACAAATTTGCCTTGGTCCCCTCTTTGCTGTTTTGCGAAAAATCGCCATTTTCAACCCTTTTACAGAATTTGCTATTTCTCTTCTAATGGCTCTTTTTTCATGCGGTTTTTTGCATAGCACAAATCTACAATAGTTTAGCTTTCCATCCATACTAATTAGGCTATTATACGGCTTGTATTTCCTATTTTTTTGGCCTTCCAAAGTTTGCCTAAAAAATCGGCCATTTTTGACAAATTTCCCTTGGTCCCCTCTTTGCTGTTTTGCGAAAAATCGCCATTTTCAACCCTTTTACAGAATTTGCTATTTCTCTTCTAATGGCTCTTTTTTCATGCGGTTTTTTGCATAGCACAAATCTACGATAGTTTAGCTTTCCATCCATACTAATTAGGCTATTATACGGCTTGTATTTCCTATTTTTTTGGCCTTCCAAAGTTTGCCTAAAAAATCGGCCATTTTTGACAAATTTCCCTTGGTCCCCTCTTTGCTGTTTTGCGAAAAATCGCCATTTTCAACCCTTTTACAGAATTTGCTATTTCTCTTCTAATGGCTCTTTTTTCATGCGGTTTTTTGCATAGCACAAATCTACAATAGTTTAGCTTTCCATCCATACTAATTAGGCTATTATACGGCTTGTATTTCCTATTTTTTTGGCCTTCCAAAGTTTGCCTAAAAAATCGGCCATTTTTGACAAATTTCCCTTGGTCCCCTCTTTGCTGTTTTGCGAAAAATCGCCATTTTCAACCCTTTTACAGAATTTGCTATTTCTCTTCTAATGGCTCTTTTTTCATGCGGTTTTTTGCATAGCACAAATCTACAATAGTTTAGCTTTCCATCCATACTAATTAGGCTATTATACGGCTTGTATTTCCTATTTTTTTGGCCTTCCAAAGTTTGCCTAAAAAATCGGCCATTTTTGACAAATTTCCCTTGGTCCCCTCTTTGCTGTTTTGCGAAAAATCGCCATTTTCAACCCTTTTACAGAATTTGCTATTTCTCTTCTAATGGCTCTTTTTTCATGCGGTTTTTTGCATAGCACAAATCTACGATAGTTTAGCTTTCCATCCATACTAATTAGGCTATTATACGGCTTGTATTTCCTATTTTTTTGGCCTTCCAAAGATGGCCTAAAAAATCGGCCATTTTTGACAAATTTCCCTTGGTCCCCTCTTTGCTGTTTTGCGAAAAATCGCCATTTTCAACCCTTTTACAGAATTTGCTATTTCTCTTCTAATGGCTCTTTTTTCATGCGGTTTTTTGCATAGCACAAATCTACAATAGTTTAGCTTTCCATCCATACTAATTAGGCTATTATACGGCTTGTATTTCCTATTTTTTTGGCCTTCCAAAGTTTGCCTAAAAAATCGGCCATTTTTGACAAATTTCCCTTGGTCCCCTCTTTGCTGTTTTGCGAAAAATCGCCATTTTCAACCCTTTTATAGAATTTGCTATTTCTCTTCTAATGGCTCTTTTTTCATGCGGTTTTTTGCATAGCACAAATCTACAATAGTTTAGCTTTCCATCCATACTAATTAGGGTATTATACAGCTTGTATTTCCTATTCTTTAGGCCTTCCAAAGTTTGCCTAAAAAATCGGCCATTTTTGACAAATTTCCCTTGGTCCCCTCTTTGCTGTTTTGCGAAAAATCGCCATTTTCAACCCTTTTACAGAATTTGCTATTTCTCTTCTAATGGCTCTTTTTTCATGCGGTTTTTTGCATAGCACAAATCTACAATAGTTTAGCTTTCCATCCATACTAACTAGGCTATTATACGGCTTGTATTTCCTATTTTTTTGGCCTTCCAAATTTTGCCTAAAAAATCGGCCATTTTTGACAAATTTCCCTTGGTCCCCTCTTTGCTGTTTTGCGAAAAATCGCCATTTTCAACCCTTTTACAGAATTTGCTATTTCTCTTCTAATGGCTCTTTTTTCATGCGGTTTTTTGCATAGCACAAATCTACAATAGTTTAGCTTTCCATCCATACTAATTAGGCTATTATACGGCTTGTATTTCCTATTTTTTTGGCCTTCCAAAGTTTGCCTAAAAAATCGGCCATTTTTGACAAATTTCCCTTGGTCCCCTCTTTGCTGTTTTGCGAAAAATCGCCATTTTCAACCCTTTTACAGAATTTGCTATTTCTCTTCTAATGGCTCTTTTTTCATGCGGTTTTTTGCATAGCACAAATCTACAATAGTTTAGCTTTCCATCCATACTAATTAGGCTATTATACGGCTTGTATTTCCTATTTTTTTGGCCTTCCAAATTTTGCCTAAAAAATCGGCCATTTTTGACAAATTTCCCTTGGTCCCCTCTTTGCTGTTTTGCGAAAAATCGCCATTTTCAACCCTTTTACAGAATTTGCTATTTCTCTTCTAATGGCTCTTTTTTCATGCGGTTTTTTGCATAGCACAAATCTACAATAGTTTAGCTTTCCATCCATACTAATTAGGCTATTATACGGCTTGTATTTCCTATTTTTTTGGCCTTCCAAAGTTTGCCTAAAAAATCGGCCATTTTTGACAAATTTCCCTTGGTCCCCTCTTTGCTGTTTTGCGAAAAATCGCCATTTTCAACCCTTTTATAGAATTTGCTATTTCTCTTCTAATGGCTCTTTTTTCATGCGGTTTTTTGCATAGCACAAATCTACAATAGTTTAGCTTTCCATCCATACTAATTAGGGTATTATACAGCTTGTATTTCCTATTCTTTAGGCCTTCCAAAGTTTGCCTAAAAAATCGGCCATTTTTGACAAATTTCCCTTGGTCCCCTCTTTGCTGTTTTGCGAAAAATCGCCATTTTCAACCCTTTTACAGAATTTGCTATTTCTCTTCTAATGGCTCTTTTTTCATGCGGTTTTTTGCATAGCACAAATCTACAATAGTTTAGCTTTCCATCCATACTAATTAGGCTATTATACGGCTTGTATTTCCTATTTTTTTGGCCTTCCAAATTTTGCCTAAAAAATCGGCCATTTTTGACAAATTTCCCTTGGTCCCCTCTTTGCTGTTTTGCGAAAAATCGCCATTTTCAACCCTTTTACAGAATTTGCTATTTCTCTTCGAATGGCTCTTTTTTCATGCGGTTTTTTGCATAGCACAAATCTACAATAGTTTAGCTTTCCATCCATACTAATTAGGCTATTATACGGCTTGTATTTCCCATTTTTTTGGCCTTCCAAAGTTTGCCTAAAAAATCGGCCATTTTTGACAAATTTCCCTTGGTCCCCTCTTTGCTGTTTTGCGAAAAATCGCCATTTTCAACCCTTTTACAGAATTTGCTATTTCTCTTCTAATGGCTCTTTTTTCATGCGGTTTTTTGCATAGCACAAATCTACAATAGTTTAGCTTTCCATCCATACTAATTAGGCTATTATACGGCTTGTATTTCCTATTTTTTTGGCCTTCCAAAGTTTGCCTAAAAAATCGGCCATTTTTGACAAATTTCCCTTGGTCCCCTCTTTGCTGTTTTGCGAAAAATCGCCATTTTCAACCCTTTTACAGAATTTGCTATTTCTCTTCTAATGGCTCTTTTTTCATGCGGTTTTTTGCATAGCACAAATCTACGATAGTTTAGCTTTCCATCCATACTAATTAGGCTATTATACGGCTTGTATTTCCTATTTTTTTGGCCTTCCAAAGTTTGCCTAAAAAATCGGCCATTTTTGACAAATTTCCCTTGGTCCCCTCTTTGCTGTTTTGCGAAAAATCGCCATTTTCAACCCTTTTACAGAATTTGCTATTTCTCTTCTAATGGCTCTTTTTTCATGCGGTTTTTTGCATAGCACAAATCTACAATAGTTTAGCTTTCCATCCATACTAATTAGGCTATTATACGGCTTGTATTTCCTATTTTTTTGGCCTTCCAAAGTTTGCCTAAAAAATCGGCCATTTTTGACAAATTTCCCTTGGTCCCCTCTTTGCTGTTTTGCGAAAAATCGCCATTTTCAACCCTTTTACAGAATTTGCTATTTCTCTTCTAACGGCTCTTTTTTCATGCGGTTTTTTGCATAGCACAAATCTACAAGAGTTTAGCTTTCCATCCATACTAATTAGGCTATTATACGGCTTGTATTTCCTATTTTTTTGGCCTTCCAAAGTTTGCCTAAAAAATCGGCCATTTTTGACAAATTTCCCTTGGTCCCCTCTTTGCTGTTTTGCGAAAAATCGCCATTTTCAACCCTTTTACAGAATTTGCTATTTCTCTTCTAATGGCTCTTTTTTCATGCGGTTTTTTGCATAGCACAAATCTACAATAGTTTAGCTTTCCATCCATACTAATTAGGCTATTATACGGCTTGTATTTCCTATTTTTTTGGCCTTCCAAATTTTGCCTAAAAAATCGGCCATTTTTGACAAATTTCCCTTGGTCCCCTCTTTGCTGTTTTGCGAAAAATCGCCATTTTCAACCCTTTTACAGAATTTGCTATTTCTCTTCTAATGGCTCTTTTTTCATGCGGTTTTTTGCATAGCACAAATCTACAATAGTTTAGCTTTCCATCCATACTAATTAGGCTATTATACGGCTTGTATTTCCTATTTTTTTGGCCTTCCAAAGTTTGCCTAAAAAATCGGCCATTTTTGACAAATTTCCCTTGGTCCCCTCTTTGCTGTTTTGCGAAAAATCGCCATTTTCAACCCTTTTATAGAATTTGCTATTTCTCTTCTAATGGCTCTTTTTTCATGCGGTTTTTTGCATAGCACAAATCTACAATAGTTTAGCTTTCCATCCATACTAATTAGGGTATTATACAGCTTGTATTTCCTATTCTTTAGGCCTTCCAAAGTTTGCCTAAAAAATCGGCCATTTTTGACAAATTTCCCTTGGTCCCCTCTTTGCTGTTTTGCGAAAAATCGCCATTTTCAACCCTTTTACAGAATTTGCTATTTCTCTTCTAATGGCTCTTTTTTCATGCGGTTTTTTGCATAGCACAAATCTACAATAGTTTAGCTTTCCATCCATACTAATTAGGCTATTATACGGCTTGTATTTCCTATTTTTTTGGCCTTCCAAATTTTGCCTAAAAAATCGGCCATTTTTGACAAATTTCCCTTGGTCCCCTCTTTGCTGTTTTGCGAAAAATCGCCATTTTCAACCCTTTTACAGAATTTGCTATTTCTCTTCTAATGGCTCTTTTTTCATGCGGTTTTTTGCATAGCACAAATCTACAATAGTTTAGCTTTCCATCCATACTAATTAGGCTATTATACTGCTTGTATTTCCTATTTTTTTGGCCTTCCAAAGTTTGCCTAAAAAATCGGCCATTTTTGACAAATTTGCCTTGGTCCCCTCTTTGCTGTTTTGCGAAAAATCGCCATTTTCAACCCTTTTACAGAATTTGCTATTTCTCTTCTAATAGCTCTTTTTTCATGCGGTTTTTTGCATAGCACAAATCTACAATAGTTTAGCTTTCCATCCATACTAATTAGGGTATTATACAGCTTGTATTTCCTATTCTTTTGGCCTTCCAAAGTTTGCCTAAAAAATCGGCCATTTTTGACAAATTTCCCTTGGTCCCCTCTTTGCTGTTTTGCGAAAAATCGCCATTTTCAACCCTTTTACAGAATTTGCTATTCCTCTTCTAATGGCTCTTTTTTCATGCGGTTTTTTGCATAGCACAAATCTACAATAGTTTAGCTTTCCATCCATACTAACTAGGCTATTATACGGCTTGTATTTCCTATTTTTTTGGCCTTCCAAATTTTGCCTAAAAAATCGGCCATTTTTGACAAATTTCCCTTGGTCCCCTCTTTGCTGTTTTGCGAAAAATCGCCATTTTCAACCCTTTTACAGAATTTGCTATTTCTCTTCTAATGGCTCTTTTTTCATGCGGTTTTTTGCATAGCACAAATCTACAATAGTTTAGCTTTTCATCCATACTAATTAGGCTATTATACGGCTTGTATTTCCTATTTTTTTGGCCTTCCAAAGTTTGCCTAAAAAATCGGCCATTTTTGACAAATTTCCCTTGGTCCCCTCTTTGCTGTTTTGCGAAAAATCGCCATTTTCAACCCTTTTACAGAATTTGCTATTTCTCTTCTAATGGCTCTTTTTTCATGCGGTTTTTTGCATAGCACAAATCTACAATAGTTTAGCTTTCCATCCATACTAATTAGGCTATTATACGGCTTGTATTTCCTATTTTTTTGGCCTTCCAAAGTTTGCCTAAAAAATCGGCCATTTTTGACAAATTTGCCTTGGTCCCCTCTTTGCTGTTTTGCGAAAAATCGCCATTTTCAACCCTTTTACAGAATTTGCTATTTCTCTTCTAATAGCTCTTTTTTCATGCGGTTTTTTGCATAGCACAAATCTACAATAGTTTAGCTTTCCATCCATACTAATTAGGCTATTATACAGCTTGTATTTCCTATTCTTTTGGCCTTCCAAAGTTTGCCTTAAAAAATCGGCCATTTTTGACAAATTTCCCTTGGTCCCCTCTTTGCTGTTTTGCGAAAAATCGCCATTTTCAACCCTTTTACAGAATTTGCTATTCCTCTTCTAATGGCTCTTTTTTCATGCGGTTTTTTGCATAGCACAAATCTACAATAGTTTAGCTTTCCATCCATACTAACTAGGCTATTATACGGCTTGTATTTCCTATTTTTTTGGCCTTCCAAATTTTGCCTAAAAAATCGGCCATTTTTGACAAATTTCCCTTGGTCCCCTCTTTGCTGTTTTGCGAAAAATCGCCATTTTCAACCCTTTTACAGAATTTGCTATTTCTCTTCTAATGGCTCTTTTTTCATGCGGTTTTTTGCATAGCACAAATCTACAATAGTTTAGCTTTCCATCCATACTAATTAGGCTATTATACGGCTTGTATTTCCTATTTTTTTGGCCTTCCAAAGTTTGCCTAAAAAATCGGCCATTTTTGACAAATTTCCCTTGGTCCCCTCTTTGCTGTTTTGCGAAAAATCGCCATTTTCAACCCTTTTACAGAATTTGCTATTTCCCTTCTAATGGCTCTTTTTTCATGCGGTTTTTTGCATAGCACAAATCTACAATAGTTTAGCTTTCCATCCATACTAATTAGGCTATTATACGGCTTGTATTTCCTATTTTTTTGGCCTTCCAAATTTTGCCTAAAAAATCGGCCATTTTTGACAAATTTCCCTTGGTCCCCTCTTTGCTGTTTTGCGAAAAATCGCCATTTTCAACCCTTTTACAGAATTTGCTATTTCTCTTCTAATGGCTCTTTTTTCATGCGGTTTTTTGCATAGCACAAATCTACAATAGTTTAGCTTTCCATCCATACTAATTAGGCTATTATACGGCTTGTATTTCCTATTTTTTTGGCCTTCCAAAGTTTGCCTAAAAAATCGGCCATTTTTGACAAATTTGCCTTGGTCCCCTCTTTGCTGTTTTGCGAAAAATCGCCATTTTCAACCCTTTTACAGAATTTGCTATTTCTCTTCTAATGGCTCTTTTTTCATGCGGTTTTTTGCATAGCACAAATCTACAATAGTTTAGCTTTCCATCCATACTAATTAGGCTATTATACGGCTTGTATTTCCTATTTTTTTGGCCTTCCAAAGTTTGCCTAAAAAATCGGCCATTTTTGACAAATTTGCCTTGGTCCCCTCTTTGCTGTTTTGCGAAAAATCGCCATTTTCAACCCTTTTACAGAATTTGCTATTTCTCTTCTAATGGCTCTTTTTTCATGCGGTTTTTTGCATAGCACAAATCTACAATAGTTTAGCTTTCCATCCATACTAATTAGGGTATTATACAGCTTGTATTTCCTATTCTTTAGGCCTTCCAAAGTTTGCCTAAAAAATCGGCCATTTTTGACAAATTTCCCTTGGTCCCCTCTTTGCTGTTTTGCGAAAAATCGCCATTTTCAACCCTTTTACAGAATTTGCTATTTCTCTTCTAATGGCTCTTTTTTCATGCGGTTTTTTGCATAGCACAAATCTACAATAGTTTAGCTTTCCATCCATACTAATTAGGCTATTATACGGCTTGTATTTCCTATTTTTTTGGCCTTCCAAAGTTTGCCTAAAAAATCGGCCATTTTTGACAAATTTCCCTTGGTCCCCTCTTTGCTGTTTTGCGAAAAATCGCCATTTTCAACCCTTTTACAGAATTTGCTATTTCTCTTCTAATGGCTCTTTTTTCATGCGGTTTTTTGCATAGCACAAATCTACAATAGTTTAGCTTTCCATCCATACTAATTAGGCTATTATACGGCTTGTATTTCCTATTTTTTTGGCCTTCCAAAGTTTGCCTAAAAAATCGGCCATTTTTGACAAATTTGCCTTGGTCCCCTCTTTGCTGTTTTGCGAAAAATCGCCATTTTCAACCCTTTTACAGAATTTGCTATTTCTCTTCTAATAGCTCTTTTTTCATGCGGTTTTTTGCATAGCACAAATCTACAATAGTTTAGCTTTCCATCCATACTAATTAGGCTATTATACAGCTTGTATTTCCTATTCTTTTGGCCTTCCAAAGTTTGCCTAAAAAATCGGCCATTTTTGACAAATTTCCCTTGGTCCCCTCTTTGCTGTTTTGCGAAAAATCGCCATTTTCAACCCTTTTACAGAATTTGCTATTCCTCTTCTAATGGCTCTTTTTTCATGCGGTTTTTTGCATAGCACAAATCTACAATAGTTTAGCTTTCCATCCATACTAACTAGGCTATTATACGGCTTGTATTTCCTATTTTTTTGGCCTTCCAAATTTTGCCTAAAAAATCGGCCATTTTTGACAAATTTCCCTTGGTCCCCTCTTTGCTGTTTTGCGAAAAATCGCCATTTTCAACCCTTTTACAGAATTTGCTATTTCTCTTCTAATGGCTCTTTTTTCATGCGGTTTTTTGCATAGCACAAATCTACAATAGTTTAGCTTTTCATCCATACTAATTAGGCTATTATACGGCTTGTATTTCCTATTTTTTTGGCCTTCCAAAGTTTGCCTAAAAAATCGGCCATTTTTGACAAATTTGCCTTGGTCCCCTCTTTGCTGTTTTGCGAAAAATCGCCATTTTCAACCCTTTTACAGAATTTGCTATTTCTCTTCTAATAGCTCTTTTTTCATGCGGTTTTTTGCATAGCACAAATCTACAATAGTTTAGCTTTCCATCCATACTAATTAGGCTATTATACAGCTTGTATTTCCTATTCTTTTGGCCTTCCAAAGTTTGCCTTAAAAAATCGGCCATTTTTGACAAATTTCCCTTGGTCCCCTCTTTGCTGTTTTGCGAAAAATCGCCATTTTCAACCCTTTTACAGAATTTGCTATTCCTCTTCTAATGGCTCTTTTTTCATGCGGTTTTTTGCATAGCACAAATCTACAATAGTTTAGCTTTCCATCCATACTAACTAGGCTATTATACGGCTTGTATTTCCTATTTTTTTGGCCTTCCAAATTTTGCCTAAAAAATCGGCCATTTTTGACAAATTTCCCTTGGTCCCCTCTTTGCTGTTTTGCGAAAAATCGCCATTTTCAACCCTTTTACAGAATTTGCTATTTCTCTTCTAATGGCTCTTTTTTCATGCGGTTTTTTGCATAGCACAAATCTACAATAGTTTAGCTTTCCATCCATACTAATTAGGCTATTATACGGCTTGTATTTCCTATTTTTTTGGCCTTCCAAAGTTTGCCTAAAAAATCGGCCATTTTTGACAAATTTCCCTTGGTCCCCTCTTTGCTGTTTTGCGAAAAATCGCCATTTTCAACCCTTTTACAGAATTTGCTATTTCTCTTCTAATGGCTCTTTTTTCATGCGGTTTTTTGCATAGCACAAATCTACAATAGTTTAGCTTTCCATCCATACTAATTAGGCTATTATACGGCTTGTATTTCCTATTTTTTTGGCCTTCCAAAGTTTGCCTAAAAAATCGGCCATTTTTGACAAATTTCCCTTGGTCCCCTCTTTGCTGTTTTGCGAAAAATCGCCATTTTCAACCCTTTTACAGAATTTGCTATTTCTCTTCTAATAGCTCTTTTTTCATGCGGTTTTTTGCATAGCACAAATCTACAATAGTTTAGCTTTCCATCCATACTAATTAGGCTATTATACAGCTTGTATTTCCTATTCTTTTGGCCTTCCAAAGTTTGCCTAAAAAATCGGCCATTTTTGACAAATTTCCCTTGGTCCCCTCTTTGCTGTTTTGCGAAAAATCGCCATTTTCAACCCTTTTACAGAATTTGCTATTCCTCTTCTAATGGCTCTTTTTTCACGCGGTTTTTTGCATAGCACAAATCTACAATAGTTTAGCTTTCCATCCATACTAATTAGGCTATTATACGGCTTGTATTTCCTATTTTTTTGGCCTTCCAAATTTTGCCTAAAAAATCGGCCATTTTTGACAAATTTCCCTTGGTCCCCTCTTTGCTGTTTTGCGAAAAATCGCCATTTTCAACCCTTTTACAGAATTTGCTATTTCTCTTCGAATGGCTCTTTTTTCATGCGGTTTTTTGCATAGCACAAATCTACAATAGTTTAGCTTTCCATCCATACTAATTAGGCTATTATACGGCTTGTATTTCCTATTTTTTTGGCCTTCCAAAGTTTGCCTAAAAAATCGGCCATTTTTGACAAATTTGCCTTGGTCCCCTCTTTGCTGTTTTGCGAAAAATCGCCATTTTCAACCCTTTTACAGAATTTGCTATTTCTCTTCTAATGGCTCTTTTTTCATGCGGTTTTTTGCATAGCACAAATCTACAATAGTTTAGCTTTCCATCCATACTAATTAGGCTATTATACGGCTTGTATTTCCTATTTTTTTGGCCTTCCAAAGTTTGCCTAAAAAATCGGCCATTTTTGACAAATTTCCCTTGGTCCCCTCTTTGCTGTTTTGCGAAAAATCGCCATTTTCAACCCTTTTACAGAATTTGCTATTTCTCTTCTAATAGCTCTTTTTTCATGCGGTTTTTTGCATAGCACAAATCTACAATAGTTTAGCTTTCCATCCATACTAATTAGGCTATTATACGGCTTGTATTTCCTATTTTTTTGGCCTTCCAAAGTTTGCCTAAAAAATCGGCCATTTTTGACAAATTTCCCTTGGTCCCCTCTTTGCTGTTTTGCGAAAAATCGCCATTTTCAACCCTTTTACAGAATTTGCTATTTCTCTTCTAATGGCTCTTTTTTCATGCGGTTTTTTGCATAGCACAAATCTACAATAGTTTAGCTTTCCATCCATACTAATTAGGCTATTATACGGCTTGTATTTCCCATTTTTTTGGCCTTCCAAAGTTTGCCTAAAAAATCGGCCATTTTTGACAAATTTCCCTTGGTCCCCTCTTTGCTGTTTTGCGAAAAATCGCCATTTTCAACCCTTTTACAGAATTTGCTATTTCTCTTCTAATGGCTCTTTTTTCATGCGGTTTTTTGCATAGCACAAATCTACAATAGTTTAGCTTTCCATCCATACTAATTAGGCTATTATACGGCTTGTATTTCCTATTTTTTTGGCCTTCCAAAGTTTGCCTAAAAAATCGGCCATTTTTGACAAATTTCCCTTGGTCCCCTCTTTGCTGTTTTGCGAAAAATCGCCATTTTCAACCCTTTTACAGAATTTGCTATTTCTCTTCTAATGGCTCTTTTTTCATGCGGTTTTTTGCATAGCACAAATCTACAATAGTTTAGCTTTCCATCCATACTAATTAGGCTATTATACGGCTTGTATTTCCTATTTTTTTGGCCTTCCAAAGTTTGCCTAAAAAATCGGCCATTTTTGACAAATTTCCCTTGGTCCCCTCTTTGCTGTTTTGCGAAAAATCGCCATTTTCAACCCTTTTACAGAATTTGCTATTTCTCTTCTAATAGCTCTTTTTTCATGCGGTTTTTTGCATAGCACAAATCTACAATAGTTTAGCTTTCCATCCATACTAATTAGGCTATTATACGGCTTGTATTTCCTATTTTTTTGGCCTTCCAAAGTTTGCCTAAAAAATCGGCCATTTTTGACAAATTTCCCTTGGTCCCCTCTTTGCTGTTTTGCGAAAAATCGCCATTTTCAACCCTTTTACAGAATTTGCTATTTCTCTTCTAATGGCTCTTTTTTCATGCGGTTTTTTGCATAGCACAAATCTACAATAGTTTAGCTTTCCATCCATACTAATTAGGCTATTATACGGCTTGTATTTCCTATTTTTTTGGCCTTCCAAAGTTTGCCTAAAAAATCGGCCATTTTTGACAAATTTCCCTTGGTCCCCTCTTTGCTGTTTTGCGAAAAATCGCCATTTTCAACCCTTTTACAGAATTTGCTATTTCTCTTCTAATGGCTCTTTTTTCATGCGGTTTTTTGCATAGCACAAATCTACGATAGTTTAGCTTTCCATCCATACTAATTAGGCTATTATACGGCTTGTATTTCCTATTTTTTGGGCCTTCCAAAGTTTGCCTAAAAAATCGGCCATTTTTGACAAATTTCCCTTGGTCCCCTCTTTGCTGTTTTGCGAAAAATCGCCATTTTCAACCCTTTTACAGAATTTGCTATTTCTCTTCTAATAGCTCTTTTTTCATGCGGTTTTTTGCATAGCACAAATCTACAATAGTTTAGCTTTCCATCCATACTAATTAGGCTATTATACGGCTTGTATTTCCTATTTTTTTGGCCTTCCAAAGTTTGCCTAAAAAATCGGCCATTTTTGACAAATTTCCCTTGGTCCCCTCTTTGCTGTTTTGCGAAAAATCGCCATTTTCAACCCTTTTACAGAATTTGCTATTTCTCTTCTAATGGCTCTTTTTTCATGCGGTTTTTTGCATAGCACAAATCTACAATAGTTTAGCTTTCCATCCATACTAATTAGGCTATTATACGGCTTGTATTTCCTATTTCTTTGGCCTTCCAAAGTTTGCCTAAAAAATCGGCCATTTTTGACAAATTTCCCTTGGTCCCCTCTTTGCTGTTTTGCGAAAAATCGCCATTTTCAACCCTTTTACAGAATTTGCTATTTCTCTTCTAATAGCTCTTTTTTCATGCGGTTTTTTGCATACCACAAATCTACAATAGTTTAGCTTTCCATCCATACTAATTAGGCTATTATACGGCTTGTATTTCCTATTCTTTTGGCCTTCCAAAGTTTGCCTAAAAAATCGGCCATTTTTGACAAATTTCCCTTGGTCCCCTCTTTGCTGTTTTGCGAAAAATCGCCATTTTTAACCCTTTTACAGAATTTGCTATTTCTCTTCTAATAGCTCTTTTTTCATGCGGTTTTTTGCATAGCACAAATCTACAATAGTTTAGCTTTCCATCCATACTAATTAGGCTATTATACGGCTTGTATTTCCTATTTTTTTGGCCTTCCAAAGTTTGCCTAAAAAATCGGCCATTTTTGACAAATTTCCCTTGGTCCCCTCTTTGCTGTTTTGCGAGAAATCGCCATTTTCAACCCTTTTACAGAATTTGCTATTTCTCTTCTAATGGCTCTTTTTTCATGCGGTTTTTTGCATAGCACAAATCTACAATAGTTTAGCTTTCCATCCATACTAATTAGGCTATTATACGGCTTGTATTTCCTATTTTTTTGGCCTTCCAAAGTTTGCCTAAAAAATCGGCCATTTTTGACAAATTTCCCTTGGTCCCCTCTTTGCTGTTTTGCGAAAAATCGCCATTTTCAACCCTTTTACAGAATTTGCTATTTCTCTTCTAATGGCTCTTTTTTCATGCGGTTTTTTGCATAGCACAAATCTACAATAGTTTAGCTTTCCATCCATACTAATTAGGCTATTATACGGCTTGTATTTCCTATTTTTTTGGCCTTCCAAAGTTTGCCTAAAAAATCGGCCATTTTTGACAAATTTCCCTTGGTCCCCTCTTTGCTGTTTTGCGAAAAATCGCCATTTTCAACCCTTTTACAGAATTTGCTATTTCTCTTCTAATGGCTCTTTTTTCATGCGGTTTTTTGCATAGCACAAATCTACAATAGTTTAGCTTTCCATCCATACTAATTAGGCTATTATACGGCTTGTATTTCCTATTTTTTTGGCCTTCCAAAGTTTGCCTAAAAAATCGGCCATTTTTGACAAATTTCCCTTGGTCCCCTCTTTGCTGTTTTGCGAAAAATCGCCATTTTCAACCCTTTTACAGAATTTGCTATTTCTCTTCTAATGGCTCTTTTTTCACGCGGTTTTTTGCATAGCACAAATCTACAATAGTTTAGCTTTCCATCCATACTAATTAGGCTATTATACGGCTTGTATTTCCTATTTTTTTGGCCTTCCAAAGTTTGCCTAAAAAATCGGCCATTTTTGACAAATTTCCCTTGGTCCCCTCTTTGCTGTTTTGCGAAAAATCGCCATTTTCAACCCTTTTACAGAATTTGCTATTTCTCTTCTAATGGCTCTTTTTTCATGCGGTTTTTTGCATAGCACAAATCTACAATAGTTTAGCTTTCCATCCATACTAATTAGGCTATTATACGGCTTGTATTTCCAATTTTTTTGGCCTTCCAAAGTTTGCCTAAAAAATCGGCCATTTTTGACAAATTTCCCTTGGTCCCCTCTTTGCTGTTTTGCGAAAAATCGCCATTTTCAACCCTTTTACAGAATTTGCTATTTCTCTTCTAATGGCTCTTTTTTCATGCGGTTTTTTGCATAGCACAAATCTACAATAGTTTAGCTTTCCATCCATACTAATTAGGCTATTATACGGCTTGTATTTCCTATTTTTTTGGCCTTCCAAAGTTTGCCTAAAAAATCGGCCATTTTTGACAAATTTCCCTTGGTCCCCTCTTTGCTGTTTTGCGAAAAATCGCCATTTTCAACCCTTTTACAGAATTTGCTATTTCTCTTCTAATGGCTCTTTTTGCATGCGGTTTTTTGCATAGCACAAATCTACAATAGTTTAGCTTTCCATCCATACTAATTAGGCTATTATACGGCTTGTATTTCCTATTTTTTTGGCCTTCCAAAGTTTGCCTAAAAAATCGGCCATTTTTGACAAATTTCCCTTGGTCCCCTCTTTCCTGTTTTGCGAAAAATCGCCATTTTCAACCCTTTTACAGAATTTGCTATTTCTCTTCTAATGGCTCTTTTTTCATGCAGTTTTTTGCATAGCACAAATCTACAATAGTTTAGCTTTCCATCCATACTAATTAGGCTATTATACGGCTTGTATTTCCTATTTTTTTGGCCTTCCAAAGTTTGCCTAAAAAATCGGCCATTTTTGACAAATTTCCCTTGGTCCCCTCTTTGCTGTTTTGCGAAAAATCGCCATTTTCAACCCTTTTACAGAATTTGCTATTTCTCTTCTAATGGCTCTTTTTTCATGCGGTTTTTTGCATAGCACAAATCTACAATAGTTTAGCTTTCCATCCATACTAATTAGGCTATTATACGGCTTGTATTTCCTATTTTTTTGGCCTTCCAAAGTTTGCCTAAAAAATCGGCCATTTTTGACAAATTTCCCTTGGTCCCCTCTTTGCTGTTTTGCGAAAAATCGCCATTTTCAACCCTTTTACAGAATTTGCTATTTCTCTTCTAATGGCTCTTTTTTCATGCGGTTTTTTGCATAGCACAAATCTACAATAGTTTAGCTTTCCATCCATACTAATTAGGCTACTATACGGCTTGTATTTCCTATTTTTTTGGCCTTCCAAAGTTTGCCTAAAAAATCGGCCATTTTTGACAAATTTCCCTTGGTCCCCTCTTTGCTGTTTTGCGAAAAATCGCCATTTTCAACCCTTTTACAGAATTTGCTATTTCTCTTCTAATGGCTCTTTTTTCATGCGGTTTTTTGCATAGCACAAATCTACAATAGTTTAGCTTTCCATCCATACTAATTAGGCTATTATACGGCTTGTATTTCCTATTTTTTTGGCCTTCCAAAGTTTGCCTAAAAAATCGGCCATTTTTGACAAATTTCCCTTGGTCCCCTCTTTGCTGTTTTGCGAAAAATCGCCATTTTCAACCCTTTTACAGAATTTGCTATTTCTCTTCTAATGGCTCTTTTTTCATGCGGTTTTTTGCATAGCACAAATCTACGATAGTTTAGCTTTCCATCCATACTAATTAGGCTATTATACGGCTTGTATTTCCTATTTTTTTGGCCTTCCAAAGTTTGCCTAAAAAATCGGCCATTTTTGACAAATTTCCCTTGGTCCCCTCTTTGCTGTTTTGCGAAAAATCGCCATTTTCAACCCTTTTACAGAATTTGCTATTTCTCTTCTAATGGCTCTTTTTTCATGCGGTTTTTTGCATAGCACAAATCTACAATAGTTTAGCTTTCCATCCATACTAATTAGGCTATTATACGGCTTGTATTTCCTATTCTTTTGGCCTTCCAAAGTTTGCCTAAAAAATCGGCCATTTTTGACAAATTTCCCTTGGTCCCCTCTTTGCTGTTTTGCGAAAAATCGCCATTTTCAACCCTTTTACAGAATTTGCTATTTCTCTTCTAATGGCTCTTTTTTCATGCGGTTTTTTGCATAGCACAAATCTACAATAGTTTAGCTTTCCATCCATACTAATTAGGCTATTATACGGCTTGTATTTCCTATTCTTTTGGCCTTCCAAAGTTTGCCTAAAAAATCGGCCATTTTTGACAAATTTCCCTTGGTCCCCTCTTTGCTGTTTTGCGAAAAATCGCCATTTTCAACCCTTTTACAGAATTTGCTATTTCTCTTCTATATAATGGCTCTTTTTTCATGCGGTTTTTTGCATAGCACAAATCTACAATAGTTTAGCTTTCCATCCATACTAATTAGGCTATTATACGGCTTGTATTTCCTATTTTTTTGGCCTTCCAAAGTTTGCCTAAAAAATCGGCCATTTTTGACAAATTTCCCTTGGTCCCCTCTTTGCTGTTTTGCGAAAAATCGCCATTTTCAACCCTTTTACAGAATTTGCTATTTCTCTTCTAATGGCTCTTTTTTCATGCGGTTTTTTGCATAGCACAAATCTACAATAGTTTAGCTTTCCATCCATACTAATTAGGCTATTATACGGCTTGTATTTCCTATTCTTTTGGCCTTCCAAAGTTTGCCTAAAAAATCGGCCATTTTTGACAAATTTCCCTTGGTCCCCTCTTTGCTGTTTTGCGAAAAATCGCCATTTTCAACCCTTTTACAGAATTTGCTATTTCTCTTCTATATAATGGCTCTTTTTTCATGCGGTTTTTTGCATAGCACAAATCTACAATAGTTTAGCTTTCCATCCATACTAATTAGGCTATTATACGGCTTGTATTTCCTATTTTTTTGGCCTTCCAAAGTTTGCCTAAAAAATCGGCCATTTTTGACAAATTTCCCTTGGTCCCCTCTTTGCTGTTTTGCGAAAAATCGCCATTTTCAACCCTTTTACAGAATTTGCTATTTCTCTTCTAATGGCTCTTTTTTCATGCGGTTTTTTGCATAGCACAAATCTACAATAGTTTAGCTTTCCATCCATACTAATTAGGCTATTATACGGCTTGTATTTCCTATTTTTTTGGCCTTCCAAAGTTTGCCTAAAAAATCGGCCATTTTTGACAAATTTCCCTTGGTCCCCTCTTTGCTGTTTTGCGAAAAATCGCCATTTTCAACCCTTTTACAGAATTTGCTATTTCTCTTCTAATGGCTCTTTTTTCATGCGGTTTTTTGCATAGCACAAATCTACAATAGTTTAGCTTTCCATCCATACTAATTAGGCTATTATACGGCTTGTATTTCCTATTCTTTTGGCCTTCCAAAGTTTGCCTAAAAAATCGGCCATTTTTGACAAATTTCCCTTGGTCCCCTCTTTGCTGTTTTGCGAAAAATCGCCATTTTCAACCCTTTTACAGAATTTGCTATTTCTCTTCTAATGGCTCTTTTTTCATGCGGTTTTTTGCATAGCACAAATCTACAATAGTTTAGCTTTCCATCCATACTAATTAGGCTATTATACGGCTTGTATTTCCTATTTTTTTGGCCTTCCAAAGTTTGCCTAAAAAATCGGCCATTTTTGACAAATTTCCCTTGGTCCCCTCTTTGATGTTTTGCGAAAAATCGCCATTTTCAACCCTTTTACAGAATTTGCTATTTCTCTTCTAATGGCTCTTTTTTCATGCGGTTTTTTGCATAGCACAAATCTACAATAGTTTAGCTTTCCATCCATACTAATTAGGCTATTATACGGCTTGTATTTCCTATTTTTTTGGCCTTCCAAAGTTTGCCTAAAAAATCGGCCATTTTTGACAAATTTCCCTTGGTCCCCTCTTTGCTGTTTTGCGAAAAATCGCCATTTTCAACCCTTTTACAGAATTTGCTATTTCTCTTCTAATGGCTCTTTTTTCATGCGGTTTTTTGCATAGCACAAATCTACAATAGTTTAGCTTTCCATCCATACTAATTAGGCTATTATACGGCTTGTATTTCCTATTTTTTTGGCCTTCCAAAGTTTGCCTAAAAAATCGGCCATTTTTGACAAATTTCCCTTGGTCCCCTCTTTGCTGTTTTGCAAAAAATCGCCATTTTCAACCCTTTTACAGAATTTGCTATTTCTCTTCTAACGGCTCTTTTTTCATGCGGTTTTTTGCATAGCACAAATCTACAATAGTTTAGCTTTCCATCCATACTAATTAGGCTATTATACGGCTTGTATTTCCTATTTTTTTGGCCTTCCAAAGTTTGCCTAAAAAATCGGCCATTTTTGACAAATTTCCCTTGGTCCCCTCTTTGCTGTTTTGCGAAAAATCGCCATTTTCAACCCTTTTACAGAATTTGCTATTTCTCTTCTAATGGCTCTTTTTTCATGCGGTTTTTTGCATAGCACAAATCTACAATAGTTTAGCTTTCCATCCATACTAATTAGGCTATTATACGGCTTGTATTTCCTATTCTTTTGGCCTTCCAAAGTTTGCCTAAAAAATCGGCCATTTTTGACAAATTTCCCTTGGTCCCCTCTTTGCTGTTTTGCGAAAAATCGCCATTTTCAACCCTTTTACAGAATTTGCTATTTCTCTTCTAATGGCTCTTTTTTCATGCGGTTTTTTGCATAGCACAAATCTACAATAGTTTAGCTTTCCATCCATACTAATTAGGCTATTATACGGCTTGTATTTCCTATTTTTTTGGCCTTCCAAATTTTGCCTAAAAAATCGGCCATTTTTGACAAATTTCCCTTGGTCCCCTCTTTGCTGTTTTGCGAAAAATCGCCATTTTCAACCCTTTTACAGAATTTGCTATTTCTCTTCTAATGGCTCTTTTTTCATGCGGTTTTTTGCATAGCACAAATCTACAATAGTTTAGCTTTCCATCCATACTAATTAGGCTATTATACGGCTTGTATTTCCTATTTTTTTGGCCTTCCAAAGTTTGCCTAAAAAATCGGCCATTTTTGACAAATTTCCCTTGGTCCCCTCTTTGCTGTTTTGCGAAAAATCGCCATTTTCAACCCTTTTACAGAATTTGCTATTTCTCTTCTAATAGCTCTTTTTTCATGCGGTTTTTTGCATAGCACAAATCTACAATAGTTTAGCTTTCCATCCATACTAATTAGGCTATTATACGGCTTGTATTTCCTATTCTTTTGGCCTTCCAAAGTTTGCCTAAAAAATCGGCCATTTTTGACAAATTTCCCTTGGTCCCCTCTTTGCTGTTTTGCAAAAAATCGCCATTTTTAACCCTTTTACAGAATTTGCTATTTCTCTTCTAATAGCTCTTTTTTCATGCGGTTTTTTGCAAAGCACAAATCTACAATAGTTTAGCTTTCCATCCATACTAATTAGGCTATTATACGGCTTGTATTTCCTATTTTTTTGGCCTTCCAAAGTTTGCCTAAAAAATCGGCCATTTTTGACAAATTTCCCTTGGTCCCCTCTTTGCTGTTTTGCGAAAAATCGCCATTTTCAACCCTTTTACAGAATTTGCTATTTCTCTTCTAATGGCTCTTTTTTCATGCGGTTTTTTGCATAGCACAAATCTACAATAGTTTAGCTTTCCATCCATACTAATTAGGCTATTATACGGCTTGTATTTCCTCTTCTTTTGGCCTTCCAAAGTTTGCCTAAAAAATCGGCCATTTTTGACAAATTTCCCTTGGTCCCCTCTTTGCTGTTTTGCGAAAAATCGCCATTTTCAACCCTTTTACAGAATTTGCTATTTCTCTTCTAATGGCTCTTTTTTCATGCGGTTTTTTGCATAGCACAAATCTACAATAGTTTAGCTTTCCATCCATACTAATTAGGCTATTATACGGCTTGTATTTCCTATTTTTTTGGCCTTCCAAAGTTTGCCTAAAAAATCGGCCATTTTTGACAAATTTCCCTTGGTCCCCTCTTTGCTGTTTTGCGAAAAATCGCCATTTTCAACCCTTTTACAGAATTTGCTATTTCTCTTCTAATAGCTCTTTTTTCATGCGGTTTTTTGCATAGCACAAATCTACAATAGTTTAGCTTTCCATCCATACTAATTAGGCTATTATACGGCTTGTATTTCCTAATCTTTTGGCCTTCCAAAGTTTGCCTAAAAAATCGGCCATTTTTGACAAATTTCCCTTGGTCCCCTCTTTGCTGTTTTGCAAAAAATCGCCATTTTTAACCCTTTTACAGAATTTGCTATTTCTCTTCTAATAGCTCTTTTTTCATGCGGTTTTTTGCATAGCACAAATCTACAATAGTTTAGCTTTCCATCCATACTAATTAGGCTATTATACGGCTTGTATTTCCTATTTTTTTGGCCTTCCAAAGTTTGCCTAAAAAATCGGCCATTTTTGACAAATTTCCCTTGGTCCCCTCTTTGCTGTTTTGCGAAAAATCGCCATTTTCAACCCTTTTACAGAATTTGCTATTTCTCTTCTAATGGCTCTTTTTTCATGCGGTTTTTTGCATAGCACAAATCTACAATAGTTTAGCTTTCCATCCATACTAATTAGGCTATTATACGGCTTGTATTTCCTATTTTTTTGGCCTTCCAAAGTTTGCCTAAAAAATCGGCCATTTTTGACAAATTTCCCTTGGTCCCCTCTTTGCTGTTTTGCGAAAAATCGCCATTTTCAACCCTTTTACAGAATTTGCTATTTCTCTTCTAATAGCTCTTTTTTCATGCGGTTTTTTTCATAGCACAAATCTACAATAGTTTAGCTTTCCATCCATACTAATTAGGCTATTATACGGCTTGTATTTCCTATTCTTTTGGCCTTCCAAAGTTTGCCTAAAAAATCGGCCATTTTTGACAAATTTCCCTTGGTCCCCTCTTTGCTGTTTTGCGAAAAATCGCCATTTTTAACCCTTTTACAGAATTTGCTATTTTTCTTCTAATAGCTCTTTTTTCATGCGGTTTTTTGCATAGCACAAATCTACAATAGTTTAGCTTTCCATCCATACTAATTAGGCTATTATACGGCTTGTATTTCCTATTTTTTTGGCCTTCCAAAGTTTGCCTAAAAAATCGGCCATTTTTGACAAATTTCCCTTGGTCCCCTCTTTGCTGTTTTGCGAAAAATCGCCATTTTCAACCCTTTTACAGAATTTGCTATTTCTCTTCTAATGGCTCTTTTTTCATGCGGTTTTTTGCATAGCACAAATCTACAATAGTTTAGCTTTCCATCCATACTAATTAGGCTATTATACGGCTTGTATTTCCTATTTTTTTGGCCTTCCAAACTTTGCCTAAAAAATCGGCCATTTTTGACAAATTTCCCTTGGTCCCCTCTTTGCTGTTTTGCGAAAAATCGCCATTTTCAACCCTTTTACAGAATTTGCTATTTCTCTTCTAATGGCTCTTTTTTCATGCGGTTTTTTCATAGCACAAATCTACAATAGTTTAGCTTTCCATCCATACTAATTAGGCTATTATACGGCTTGTATTTCCTATTTTTTTGGCCTTCCAAAGTTTGCCTAAAAAATCGGCCATTTTTGACAAATTTCCCTTGGTCCCCTCTTTGCTGTTTTGCGAAAAATCGCCATTTTCAACCCTTTTACAGAATTTGCTATTTCTCTTCTAATGGCTCTTTTTTTATGCGGTTTTTTGCATAGCACAAATTTACAATAGTTTAGCTTTCCATCCATACTAATTAGGCTATTATACGGCTTGTATTTCCTATTCTTTTGGCCTTCCAAAGTTTGCCTAAAAAATCGGCCATTTTTGACAAATTTCCCTTGGTTCCCTCTTTGCTGTTTTGCGAAAAATCGCCATTTTCAACCCTTTTACAGAATTTGCTATTTCTCTTCTAATGGCTCTTTTTTCATGCGGTTTTTTGCATAGCACAAATCTACAATAGTTTAGCTTTCCATCCATACTAATTAGGCTATTATACGGCTTGTATTTCCTATTTTTTTGGCCTTCCAAAGTTTGCCTAAAAAATCGGCCATTTTTGACAAATTTCCCTTGGTCCCCTCTTTGCTGTTTTGCGAAAAATCGCCATTTTCAACCCTTTTACAGAATTTGCTATTTCTCTTCTAATGGCTCTTTTTTCATGCGGTTTTTTGCATAGCACAAATCTACAATAGTTTAGCTTTCCATCCATACTAATTAGGCTATTATACGGCTTGTATTTCCTATTCTTTTGGCCTTCCAAAGTTTGCCTAAAAAATCGGCCATTTTTGACAAATTTCCCTTGGTCCCCTCTTTGCTGTTTTGCGAAAAATCGCCATTTTTAACCCTTTTACAGAATTTGCTATTTCTCTTCTAATAGCTCTTTTTTCATGCGGTTTTTTGCATAGCACAAATCTACAATAGTTTAGCTTTCCATCCATACTAATTAGGCTATTATACGGCTTGTATTTCCTATTTTTTTGGCCTTCCAAAGTTTGCCTAAAAAATCGGCCATTTTTGACAAATTTCCCTTGGTCCCCTCTTTGCTGTTTTGCGAAAAATCGCCATTTTCAACCCTTTTACAGAATTTGCTATTTCTCTTCTAATGGCTCTTTTTTCATGCGGTTTTTTGCATAGCACAAATCTACAATAGTTTAGCTTTCCATCCATACTAATTAAGCTATTATACGGCTTGTATTTCCTATTTTTTTGGCCTTCCAAACTTTGCCTAAAAAATCGGCCATTTTTGACAAATTTCCCTTGGTCCCCTCTTTGCTGTTTTGCGAAAAATCGCCATTTTCAACCCTTTTACAGAATTTGCTATTTCTCTTCTAATGGCTCTTTTTTCATGCGGTTTTTTCATAGCACAAATCTACAATAGTTTAGCTTTCCATCCATACTAATTAGGCTATTATACGGCTTGTATTTCCTATTTTTTTGGCCTTCCAAAGTTTGCCTAAAAAATCGGCCATTTTTGACAAATTTCCCTTGGTCCCCTCTTTGCTGTTTTGCGAAAAATCGCCATTTTCAACCCTTTTACAGAATTTGCTATTTCTCTTCTAATGGCTCTTTTTTTATGCGGTTTTTTGCATAGCACAAATTTACAATAGTTTAGCTTTCCATCCATACTAATTAGGCTATTATACGGCTTGTATTTCCTATTCTTTTGGCCTTCCAAAGTTTGCCTAAAAAATCGGCCATTTTTGACAAATTTCCCTTGGTTCCCTCTTTGCTGTTTTGCGAAAAATCGCCATTTTCAACCCTTTTACAGAATTTGCTATTTCTCTTCTAATGGCTCTTTTTTCATGCGGTTTTTTGCATAGCACAAATCTACAATAGTTTAGCTTTCCATCCATACTAATTAGGCTATTATACGGCTTGTATTTCCTATTTTTTTGGCCTTCCAAGGTTTGCCTAAAAAATCGGCCATTTTTGACAAATTTCCCTTGGTCCCCTCTTTGCTGTTTTGCGAAAAATCGCCATTTTCAACCCTTTTACAGAATTTGCTATTTCTCTTCTAATGGCTCTTTTTTCATGCGGTTTTTTGCATAGCACAAATCTACAATAGTTTAGCTTTCCATCCATACTAATTAGGCTATTATACGGCTTGTATTTCCTATTCTTTTGGCCTTCCAAAGTTTGCCTAAAAAATCGGCCATTTTTGACAAATTTCCCTTGGTCCCCTCTTTGCTGTTTTGCGAAAAATCGCCATTTTCAACCCTTTTACAGAATTTGCTATTTCTCTTCTAATGGCTCTTTTTTCATGCGGTTTTTTGCATAGCACAAATCTACAATAGTTTAGCTTTCCATCCATACTAATTAGGCTATTATACGGCTTGTATTTCCTATTTTTTTGGCCTTCCAAAGTTTGCCTAAAAAATCGGCCATTTTTGACAAATTTCCCTTGGTCCCCTCTTTGCTGTTTTGCGAAAAATCGCCATTTTCAACCCTTTTACAGAATTTGCTATTTCTCTTCTAATGGCTCTTTTTTTTCATGCGGTTTTTTGCATAGCACAAATCTACGATAGTTTAGCTTTCCATCCATACTAATTAGGCTATTATACGGCTTGTATTTCCTATTTTTTTGGCCTTCCAAAGTTTGCCTAAAAAATCGGCCATTTTTGACAAATTTCCCTTGGTCCCCTCTTTGCTGTTTTGCGAAAAATCGCCATTTTCAACCCTTTTACAGAATTTGCTATTTCTCTTCTAATGGCTCTTTTTTCATGCGGTTTTTTGCATAGCACAAATCTACAATAGTTTAGCTTTCCATCCATACTAATTAGGCTATTATACGGCTTGTATTTCCTATTTTTTTGGCCTTCCAAAGTTTGCCTAAAATATCGGCCATTTTTGACAAATTTCCCTTGGTCCCCTCTTTGCTGTTTTGCGAAAAATCGCCATTTTCAACCCTTTTACAGAATTTGCTATTTCTCTTCTAATGGCTCTTTTTTCATGCGGTTTTTTGCATAGCACAAATCTACAATAGTTTAGCTTTCCATCCATACTAATTAGGCTATTATACGGCTTGTATTTCCTATTCTTTTGGCCTTCCAAAGTTTGCCTAAAAAATCGGCCATTTTTGACAAATTTCCCTTGGTCCCCTCTTTGCTGTTTTGCGAAAAATCGCCATTTTCAACCCTTTTACAGAATTTGCTATTTCTCTTCTAATGGCTCTTTTTTCATGCGGTTTTTTGCATAGCACAAATCTACAATAGTTTAGCTTTCCATCCATACTAATTAGGCTATTATACGGCTTGTATTTCCTATTTTTTTGGCCTTCCAAAGTTTGCCTAAAAAATCGGCCATTTTTGACAAATTTCCCTTGGTCCCCTCTTTGCTGTTTTGCGAAAAATCGCCATTTTCAACCCTTTTACAGAATTTGCTATTTCTCTTCTAATGGCTCTTTTTTCATGCGGTTTTTTGCATAGCACAAATCTACGATAGTTTAGCTTTCCATCCATACTAATTAGGCTATTATACGGCTTGTATTTCCTATTTTTTTGGCCTTCCAAAGTTTGCCTAAAAAATCGGCCATTTTTGACAAATTTCCCTTGGTCCCCTCTTTGCTGTTTTGCGAAAAATCGCCATTTTCAACCCTTTTACAGAATTTGCTATTTCTCTTCTAATGGCTCTTTTTTCATGCGGTTTTTTGCATAGCACAAATCTACAATAGTTTAGCTTTCCATCCATACTAATTAGGCTATTATACGGCTTGTATTTCCTATTTTTTTGGCCTTCCAAAGTTTGCCTAAAATATCGGCCATTTTTGACAAATTTCCCTTGGTCCCCTCTTTGCTGTTTTGCGAAAAATCGCCATTTTCAACCCTTTTACAGAATTTGCTATTTCTCTTCTAATGGCTCTTTTTTCATGCGGTTTTTTGCATAGCACAAATCTACAATAGTTTAGCTTTCCATCCATACTAATTAGGCTATTATACGGCTCGTATTTCCTCTTCTTTTGGCCTTCCAAAGTTTGCCTAAAAAATCGGCCATTTTTGACAAATTTCCCTTGGTCCCCTCTTTGCTGTTTTGCGAAAAATCGCCATTTTCAACCCTTTTACAGAATTTGCTATTTCTCTTCTAATGGCTCTTTTTTCATGCGGTTTTTTGCATAGCACAAATCTACGATAGTTTAGCTTTCCATCCATACTAATTAGGCTATTATACGGCTTGTATTTCCTATTTTTTTGGCCTTCCAAAGTTTGCCTAAAAAATCGGCCATTTTTGACAAATTTCCCTTGGTCCCCTCTTTGCTGTTTTGCGAAAAATCGCCATTTTCAACCCTTTTACAGAATTTGCTATTTCTCTTCTAATGGCTCTTTTTTCATGCGGTTTTTTGCATAGCACAAATCTACAATAGTTTAGCTTTCCATCCATACTAATTAGGCTATTATACGGCTTGTATTTCCTATTTTTTTGGCCTTCCAAAGTTTGCCTAAAAAATCGGCCATTTTTGACAAATTTCCCTTGGTCCCCTCTTTGCTGTTTTGCGAAAAATCGCCATTTTCAACCCTTTTACAGAATTTGCTATTTCTCTTCTAATGGCTCTTTTTTCATGCGGTTTTTTGCATAGCACAAATCTACAATAGTTTAGCTTTCCATCCATACTAATTAGGCTATTATACGGCTTGTATTTCCTATTTTTTTGGCCTTCCAAAGTTTGCCTAAAAAATCGGCCATTTTTGACAAATTTCCCTTGGTCCCCTCTTTGCTGTTTTGCGAAAAATCGCCATTTTCAACCCTTTTACAGAATTTGCTATTTCTCTTCTAATGGCTCTTTTTTCATGCGGTTTTTTGCATAGCACAAATCTACAATAGTTTAGCTTTCCATCCATACTAATTAGGCTATTATACGGCTTGTATTTCCTATTTTTTTGGCCTTCCAAAGTTTGCCTAAAAAATCGGCCATTTTTGACAAATTTCCCTTGGTCCCCTCTTTGATGTTTTGCGAAAAATCGCCATTTTCAACCCTTTTACAGAATTTGCTATTTCTCTTCTAATGGCTCTTTTTTTATGCGGTTTTTTGCATAGCACAAATCTACAATAGTTTAGCTTTCCATCCATACTAATTAGGCTATTATACGGCTTGTATTTCCTATTTTTTTGGCCTTCCAAAGTTTGCCTAAAAAATCGGCCATTTTTGACAAATTTCCCTTGGTCCCCTCTTTGCTGTTTTGCGAAAAATCGCCATTTTCAACCCTTTTACAGAATTTGCTATTTCTCTTCTAATGGCTCTTTTTTCATGCGGTTTTTTGCATAGCACAAATCTACAATAGTTTAGCTTTCCATCCATACTAATTAGGCTATTATACGGCTTGTATTTCCTATTTTTTTGGCCTTCCAAAGTTTGCCTAAAAAATCGGCCATTTTTGACAAATTTCCCTTGGTCCCCTCTTTGCTGTTTTGCGAAAAATCGCCATTTTCAACCCTTTTACAGAATTTGCTATTTCTCTTCTAATGGCTCTTTTTTCATGCGGTTTTTTGCATAGCACAAATCTACAATAGTTTAGCTTTCCATCCATACTAATTAGGCTATTATACGGCTTGTATTTCCTATTCTTTTGGCCTTCCAAAGTTTGCCTAAAAAATCGGCCATTTTTGACAAATTTCCCTTGGTCCCCTCTTTGCTGTTTTGCGAAAAATCGCCATTTTCAACCCTTTTACAGAATTTGCTATTTCTCTTCTAATGGCTCTTTTTTCATGCGATTTTTTGCATAGCACAAATCTACAATAGTTTAGCTTTCCATCCATACTAATTAGGCTATTATACGGCTTGTATTTCCTATTTTTTTGGCCTTCCAAAGTTTGCCTAAAAAATCGGCCATTTTTGACAAATTTCCCTTGGTCCCCTCTTTGCTGTTTTGCGAAAAATCGCCATTTTCAACCCTTTTACAGAATTTGCTATTTCTCTTCTAATGGCTCTTTTTTCATGCGGTTTTTTGCATAGCACAAATCTACAATAGTTTAGCTTTCCATCCATACTAATTAGGCTATTATACGGATTGTATTTCCTATTCTTTTGGCCTTCCAAAGTTTGCCTAAAAAATCGGCCATTTTTGACAAATTTCCCTTGGTCCCCTCTTTGCTGTTTTGCGAAAAATCGCCATTTTCAACCCTTTTACAGAATTTGCTATTTCTCTTCTAATGGCTCTTTTTTCATGCGGTTTTTTGCATAGCACAAATCTACAATAGTTTAGCTTTCCATCCATACTAATTAGGCTATTATACGGCTTGTATTTCCTATTTTTTTGGCCTTCCAAAGTTTGCCTAAAAAATCGGCCATTTTTGACAAATTTCCCTTGGTCCCCTCTTTGCTGTTTTGCGAAAAATCGCCATTTTCAACCCTTTTACAGAATTTGCTATTTCTCTTCTAATGGCTCTTTTTTCATGCGGTTTTTTGCATAGCACAAATCTACAATAGTTTAGCTTTCCATCCATACTAATTAGGCTATTATACGGCTTGTATTTCCTATTCTTTTGGCCTTCCAAAGTTTGCCTAAAAAATCGGCCATTTTTGACAAATTTCCCTTGGTCCCCTCTTTGCTGTTTTGCGAAAAATCGCCATTTTCAACCCTTTTACAGAATTTGCTATTTCTCTTCTAATGGCTCTTTTTTCATGCGATTTTTTGCATAGCACAAATCTACAATAGTTTAGCTTTCCATCCATACTAATTAGGCTATTATACGGCTTGTATTTCCTATTTTTTTGGCCTTCCAAAGTTTGCCTAAAAAATCGGCCATTTTTGACAAATTTCCCTTGGTCCCCTCTTTGCTGTTTTGCGAAAAATCGCCATTTTCAACCCTTTTACAGAATTTGCTATTTCTCTTCTAATGGCTCTTTTTTCATGCGGTTTTTTGCATAGCACAAATCTACAATAGTTTAGCTTTCCATCCATACTAATTAGGCTATTATACGGATTGTATTTCCTATTCTTTTGGCCTTCCAAAGTTTGCCTAAAAAATCGGCCATTTTTGACAAATTTCCCTTGGTCCCCTCTTTGCTGTTTTGCGAAAAATCGCCATTTTCAACCCTTTTACAGAATTTGCTATTTCTCTTCTAATGGCTCTTTTTTCATGCGATTTTTTGCATAGCACAAATCTACAATAGTTTAGCTTTCCATCCATACTAATTAGGCTATTATACGGCTTGTATTTCCTATTTTTTTGGCCTTCCAAAGTTTGCCTAAAAAATCGGCCATTTTTGACAAATTTCCCTTGGTCCCCTCTTTGCTGTTTTGCGAAAAATCGCCATTTTCAACCCTTTTACAGAATTTGCTATTTCTCTTCTAATGGCTGTTTTTTCATGCGGTTGTTTGCATAGCACAAATTTACAATAGTTTAGCTTTCCATCCATACTAATTAGGCTATTATACGGCTTGTATTTCCTATTTTTTTGGCCTTCCAAAGTTTGCCTAAAAAATCGGCCATTTTTGACAAATTTCCCTTGGTCCCCTCTTTGCTGTTTTGCGAAAAATCGCCATTTTCAACCCTTTTACAGAATTTGCTATTTCTCTTCTAATGGCTCTTTTTTCATGCGGTTGTTTGCATAGCACAAATTTACAATAGTTTAGCTTTCCATCCATACTAATTAGGCTATTATACGGCTTGTATTTCCTATTTTTTTGGCCTTCCAATTTTGCCTAAAAAATCGGCCATTTTTGACAAATTTCCCTTGGTCCCCTCTTTGCTGTTTTGCGAAAAATCGCCATTTTCAACCCTTTTACAGAATTTGCTATTTCTCTTCTAATGGCTCTTTTTTCATGCGGTTTTTTGCATAGCACAAATCTACAATAGTTTAGCTTTCCATCCATACTAATTAGGCTATTATACGGCTTGTATTTCCTATTTTTTTGGCCTTCCAAACTTTCCCTAAAAAATCGGCCATTTTTGACAAATTTCCCTTGGTCCCCTCTTTGCTGTTTTGCGAAAAATCGCCATTTTCAACCCTTTTACAGAATTTGCTATTTCTCTTCTAATGGCTCTTTTTTCATGCGGGTTTTTGCATAGCACAAATCTACAATAGTTTAGCTTTCCATCCATACTAATTAGGCTATTATACGGCTTGTATTTCCTATTTTTTTGGCCTTCCAAAGTTTGCCTAAAAAATCGGCCATTTTTGACAAATTTCCCTTGGTCCCCTCTTTGCTGTTTTGCGAAAAATCGCCATTTTCAACCCTTTTACAGAATTTGCTATTTCTCTTCTAATGGCTCTTTTTTCATGCGGTTTTTTGCATAGCACAAATCTACAATAGTTTAGCTTTCCATCCATACTAATTAGGCTATTATACGGCTTGTATTTCCTATTCCTTTGGCCTTCCAAAGTTTGCCTAAAAAATCGGCCATTTTTGACAAATATCCCTTGGTCCCCTCTTTGCTGTTTTGCGAAAAATCGCCATTTTCAACCCTTTTACAGAATTTGCTATTTCTCTTCTAATGTCTCTTTTTTCATGCGGTTTTTTGCATAGCACAAATCTACAATAGTTTAGCTTTCCATCCATTCTAATTAGGCTATTATACGGCTTGTATTTCCTATTTTTTTGGCGTTCCAAAGTTTGCCTAAAAAATCGGCCATTTTTGACAAATTTCCCTTGGTCCCCTCTTTGCTGTTTTGCGAAAAATCGCCATTTTCAACCCTTTTACAGAATTTGCTATTTCTCTTCTAATGGCTCTTTTTTCATGCGGTTTTTTGCATGGCACAAATCTACAATAGTTTAGCTTTCCATCCATACTAATTAGGCTATTATACGGCTTGTATTTCCTATTCTTTTGGCCTTCCAAAGTTTGCCTAAAAAATCGGCCATTTTTGACAAATTTCCCTTGGTCCCCTCTTTGCTGTTTTACAAAAAATCGCCATTTTCAACCCTTTTACAGAATTTGCTATTTCTCTTCTAATGGCTCTTTTTTCATGCGGTTTTTTGCATAGCACAAATCTACAATAGTTTAGCTTTCCATCCATACTAATTAGGCTATTATACGGCTTGTATTTCCTATTTTTTTGGCCTTCCAAAGTTTGCCTAAAAAATCGGCCATTTTTGACAAATTTCCCTTGGTCCCCTCTTTGCTGTTTTGCGAAAAATCGCCATTTTCAACCCTTTTACAGAATTTGCTATTTCTCTTCTAATGGCTCTTTTTTCATGCGGTTTTTTGCATAGCACAAATCTACAATAGTTTAGCTTTCCATCCATACTAATTAGGCTATTATACGGCT
Source organism: Montipora capitata (assembly GCA_949126865.1). NCBI lineage: Eukaryota > Metazoa > Cnidaria > Anthozoa > Scleractinia > Acroporidae > Montipora > Montipora capitata. The sequence continues at coordinate 21,730,145 of OX421448.1, read as the reverse complement.
TGTATTTCCTATTTTTTTGGCCTTCCAAAGTTTGCCTAAAAAATCGGCCATTTTTGACAAATTTCCCTTGGTCCCCTCTTTGCTGTTTTGCGAAAAATCGCCATTTTCAACCCTTTTACAGAATTTGCTATTTCTCTTCTAATGGCTCTTTTTTCATGCGGTTTTTTGCATAGCACAAATCTACAATAGTTTAGCTTTCCATCCATACTAATTAAACTATTATACGGCTTGTATTTCCTATTCTTTTGGCCTTCCAAAGTTTGCCTAAAAAATCGGCCATTTTTGACAAATTTCCCTTGGTCCCCTCTTTGCTGTTTTGCGAAAAATCGCCATTTTCAACCCTTTTACAGAATTTGCTATTTCTCTTCTAATGGCTCTTTTTTCATGGGGTTTTTTGCATAGCACAAATCTACACTAGTTTAGCTTTCCATCCATACTAATTAGGCTATTATACGGCTTGTATTTCCTATTTTTTTGGCCTTCCAAAGTTTGCCTAAAAAATCGGCCATTTTTGACAAATTTCCCTTGGTCCCCTCTTTGTTGTTTTGCGAAAAATCGCCATTTTTAACCCTTTTAGAGAATTTGCTATTTCTCTTCTAATGGCTCTTTTTTTCGTGCGGTTTTTTGCATAGCACAAATCTACAATAGTTTAGCTTTCCATCCATACTAATTAGGCTCTTATACGGCTTGTATTTCCTATTTTTTTGGCCTTCCAAACTTTCCCTAAAAAATCGGCCATTTTTGACAAATTTCCCTTGGTCCCCTCTTTGCTGTTTTGCGAAAAATCGCCATTTTCAACCCTTTTACAGAATTTGCTATTTCTCTTCTAATGGCTCTTTTTTCATGCGGTTTTTTGCATAGCACAAATCTACAATAGTTTAGCTTTCCATCCATACTAATTAGGCTATTATACGGCTTGTATTTCCTATTTTTTTGGCCTTCCAAAGTTTCCCTAAAAAATCGGCCATTTTTGACAAATTTCCCTTGGTCCCCTCTTTGCTGTTTTGCGAAAAATCGCCATTTTCAACCCTTTTACAGATATTGCTATTTCTCTTCTAATGGCTCTTTTTTCATGCGGTTTTTTGCATAGCACAAATTTACAATAGTTTAGCTTTCCATCCGTACTAATTAGGCTATTATACGGCTTGTATTTCCTATTTTTTTGGCCTTCCAAAGTTTGCCTAAAAAATCGGCCATTTTTGACAAATTTCCCTTGGTCCCCTCTTTGCTGTTTTGCGAAAAATCGCCATTTTCAACCCTTTTACAGAATTTGCTATTTCTCTTCTAATGGCTCTTTTTTCATGCGGTTTTTCGCATAGCACAAATCTACAATAGTTTAGCTTTCCATCCATACTAATTAGGCTATTATACGGCTTGTATTTCCTATTTTTTTGGCCTTCCAAAGTTTGCCTAAAAAATCGGCCATTTTTGACAAATTTCCCTTGGTCCCCTCTTTGCTGTTTTGCGAAAAATCGCCATTTTCAACCCTTTTACAGAATTTGCTATTTCTCTTCTAATGGCTCTTTTTTCATGCGGTTTTTTGCATAGCACAAATCTACAATAGTTTAGCTTTCCATCCATACTAATTAGGCTATTATACGGCTTGTATTTCCTATTTTTTTGGCCTTCCAAAGTTTGCCTAAAAAATCGGCCATTTTTGACAAATTTCCCTTGGTCCCCTCTTTGCTGTTTTGCGAAAAATCGCCATTTTCAACCCTTTTACAGAATTTGCTATTTCTCTTCTAATGGCTCTTTTTTCATGCGGTTTTTTGCATAGCACAAATCTACAATAGTTTAGCTTTCCATCCATACTAATTAGGCTATTATACGGCTTGTATTTCCTATTTTTTTGGCCTTCCAAAGTTTGCCTAAAAAATCGGCCATTTTTGACAAATTTCCCTTGGTCCCCTCTTTGCTGTTTTGCGAAAAATCGCCATTATCAACCCTTTTACAGAATTTGCTATTTCTCTTCTAATGGCTCTTTTTTCATGCGGTTTTTCGCATAGCACAAATCTACAATAGTTTAGCTTTCCATCCATACTAATTAGGCTATTATACGGCTTGTATTTCCTATTTTTTTGGCCTTCCAAAGTTTGCTTAAAAAATCGGCCATTTTTGACAAATTTCCCTTGGTCCCCTCTTTGCTGTTTTGCGAAAAATCGCCATTTTCAACCCTTTTACAGAATTTGCTATTTCTCTTCTAATGGCTCTTTTTTCATGCGGTTTTTTGCATAGCACAAATTTACAATAGTTTAGCTTTCCATCCATACTAATTAGGCTATTATACGGCTTGTATTTCCTATTTTTTTGGCCTTCCAAAGTTTGCCCAAAAAATCGGCCATTTTTGACAAATTTCCCTTGGTCCCTTCTTTGCTGTTTTGCGAAAAATCGCCATTTTCAACCCTTTTACAGAATTTGCTATTTCTCTTCTAATGGCTCTTTTTTCATGCGGTTTTTTGCATAGCACAAATTTACAATAGTTTAGCTTTCCATCCATACTAATTAGGCTATTATACGGCTTGTATTTCCTATTTTTTTGGCCTTCCAAAGTTTGCCTAAAAAATCGGCCATTTTTGACAAATTTCCCTTGGTCCCTTCTTTGCTGTTTTGCGAAAAATCGCCATTTTCAACCCTTTTACAGAATTTGCTATTTCTCTTCTAATGGCTCTTTTTTCATGCGGTTTTTTGCATAGCACAAATCTACAATAGTTTAGCTTTCCATCCATACTAATTAGGCTATTATACGGCTTGTATTTCCTATTTTTTTGGCCTTCCAAAGTTTGCCTAAAAAATCGGCCATTTTTGACAAATTTCCCTTGGTCCCCTCTTTGCTGTTTTGCGAAAAATCGCCATTTTCAACCCTTTTACAGAATTTGCTATTTCTCTTCTAATGGCTCTTTTTTCATGCGGTTTTTTGCATAGCACAAATCTACAATAGTTTAGCTTTCCATCCATACTAATTAGGCTATTATACGGCTTGTATTTCCTATTTTTTTGGCCTTCCAAAGTTTGCCTAAAAAATCGGCCATTTTTGACAAATTTCCCTTGGTCCCCTCTTTGCTGTTTTGCGAAAAATCGCCATTATCAACCCTTTTACAGAATTTGCTATTTCTCTTCTAATGGCTCTTTTTTCATGCGGTTTTTCGCATAGCACAAATCTACAATAGTTTAGCTTTCCATCCATACTAATTAGGCTATTATACGGCTTGTATTTCCTATTTTTTTGGCCTTCCAAAGTTTGCTTAAAAAATCGGCCATTTTTGACAAATTTCCCTTGGTCCCCTCTTTGCTGTTTTGCGAAAAATCGCCATTTTCAACCCTTTTACAGAATTTGCTATTTCTCTTCTAATGGCTCTTTTTTCATGCGGTTTTTTGCATAGCACAAATTTACAATAGTTTAGCTTTCCATCCATACTAATTAGGCTATTATACGGCTTGTATTTCCTATTTTTTTGGCCTTCCAAAGTTTGCCCAAAAAATCGGCCATTTTTGACAAATTTCCCTTGGTCCCTTCTTTGCTGTTTTGCGAAAAATCGCCATTTTCAACCCTTTTACAGAATTTGCTATTTCTCTTCTAATGGCTCTTTTTTCATGCGGTTTTTTGCATAGCACAAATTTACAATAGTTTAGCTTTCCATCCATACTAATTAGGCTATTATACGGCTTGTATTTCCTATTTTTTTGGCCTTCCAAAGTTTGCCTAAAAAATCGGCCATTTTTGACAAATTTCCCTTGGTCCCTTCTTTGCTGTTTTGCGAAAAATCGCCATTTTCAACCCTTTTACAGAATTTGCTATTTCTCTTCTAATGGCTCTTTTTTCATGCGGTTTTTTGCATAGCACAAATCTACAATAGTTTAGCTTTCCATCCATACTAATTAGGCTATTATACGGCTTGTATTTCCTATTTTTTTGGCCTTCCAAAGTTTGCCTAAAAAATCGGCCATTTTTGACAAATTTCCCTTGGTCCCCTCTTTGCTGTTTTGCGAAAAATCGCCATTTTCAACCCTTTTACAGAATTTGCTATTTCTCTTCTAATGGCTCTTTTTTCATGCGGTTTTTTGCATAGCACAAATCTACAATAGTTTAGCTTTCCATCCATACTAATTAGGCTATTATACGGCTTGTATTTCCTATTTTTTTGGCCTTCCAAAGTTTGCCTAAAAAATCGGCCATTTTTGACAAATTTCCCTTGGTCCCCTCTTTGCTGTTTTGCGAAAAATCGCCATTTTCAACCCTTTTACAGAATTTGCTATTTCTCTTCTAATGGCTCTTTTTTCATGCGGTTTATTGCATAGCACAAATCTACAATAGTTTAGCTTTCCATCCATACTAATTAGGCTATTATACGGCTTGTATTTCCTATTTTTTTGGCCTTCCAAAGTTTGCCTAAAAAATCGGCCATTTTTGACAAATTTCCCTTGGTCCCCTCTTTGTTGTTTTGCGAAAAATCGCCATTTTTAACCCTTTTACAGAATTTGCTATTTCTCTTCTAATGGCTCTTTTTTTCGTGCGGTTTTTTGCATAGCACAAATCTACAATAGTCTAGCTTTCCATCCATACTAATTAGGCTATTATACGGCTTGTATTTCCTATTTTTTTGGCCTTCCAAAGTTTGCCTAAAAAATCGGCCATTTTAGACAAATTTCCCTTGGTCCCCTCTTTGCTGTTTTGCGAAAAATCGCCATTTTCAACCCTTTTACAGAATTTGCTATTTCTCTTCTAATGGCTCTTTTTTCATGCGGTTTTTCGCATAGCACAAATCTACAATAGTTTAGCTTTCCATCCATACTAATTAGGCTATTATACGGCTTGTATTTCCTATTTTTTTGGCCTTCCAAAGTTTGCCTCAAAAATCGGCCATTTTTGACAAATTTCCCTTGGTCCCCTCTTTGCTGTTTTGCGAAAAATCGCCATTTTCAACCCTTTTACAGAATTTGCTATTTCTCTTCTAATGGCTCTTTTTTCATGCGGTTTTTCGCATAGCACAAATCTACAATAGTTTAGCTTTCCATCCATACTAATTAGGCTATTATACGGCTTGTATTTCCTATTTTTTTGGCCTTCCAAAGTTTGCCTAAGAAATCGGCCATTTTTGACAAATTTCCCTTGGTCCCCTCTTTGCTGTTTTGCGAAAAATCGCCATTTTCAACCCTTTTACAGAATTTGCTATTTCTCTTCTAATGGCTCTTTTTTCATGCGGTTTTTTGCATAGAACATCTCTACAATAGTTTAGCTTTCCATCCATACTAATTAGGCTATTATACGGCTTGTATTTCCTATTTTTTTGGCCTTCCAAAGTTTGCCTAAAAAATCGGCCATTTTTGACAAATTTCCCTTGGTCCCCTCTTTGCTGTTTTGCGAAAAATCGCCATTTTCAACCCTTTTACAGAATTTGCTATTTCTCTTCTAATGGCTCTTTTTTCATGCGGTCTTTTGCATAGCACAAATCTACAATAGTTTAGCTTTCCATCCATACTATATAGGCTATTATACGGCTTGTATTTCCTATTTTTTTGGCCTTCCAAAGTTTGCCTAAAAAATCGGCCATTTTTGACAAATTTCCCTTGGTCCCCTCTTTGCTGTTTTGCGAAAAATCGCCATTTTCAACCCTTTTACAGAATTTGCTATTTCTCTTCTAATGGCTCTTTTTTCATGAGGTTTTTTGCATAGCACAAATCTACAATAGTTTAGCTTTCCATCCATACTAATTAGGCTATTATACGGCTTGTATTTCCTATTTTTTTGGCCTTCCAAAGTTTGCCTCAAAAATCGGCCATTTTTGACAAATTTCCCTTTGGTCCCCTCTTTGCTGTTTTGCGAAAAATCGCCATTTTCAACCCTTTTACAGAATTTGCTATTTCTCTTCTAATGGCTCTTTTTTCATGAGGTTTTTTGGAAAGCACAAATCTACAATAGTTTAGCTTTCCATCCATACTAATTAGGCTATTATACGGCTTGTATTTCCTATTTCTTTGGCCTTCCAAAGTTTGCCTAAAAAATCGGCCATTTTTGACAAATTTCCCTTGGTCCCCTCTTTGCTGTTTTGCGAAAAATCGCCATTTTCAACCCTTTTATAGAATTTGCTATTTCTCTTCTAATCGCTCTCTTTTCATGAGGTTTTTTGCATAGCACAAATTTACAATAGTTTAGCTTCCCATCCATACTAATTAGGCTATTATACGGCTTGTATTTCCTATTTTTTTGGCCTTCCAAAGTTTGCCTCAAAAATCGGCCATTTTTGAAAAATTTTCGTTTGGTTTCCTCTTTGCTGTTTTGCGAAAAATCGCAATTTTCAACCCTTTTACAGAATTTGCTATTTCTCTTCTAATGGCTCTTTTTTCATATGGTTTTTTGCATAGCACAAATCTACGATAGTTTAGCTTTCCATCCATACTAATTAGGCTATTATACGGCTTGTATTTCCTATTTCTTTGGCCTTCCAAAGTTTGCCTAAAAAATCGGCCATTTTTGACAAATTTCCCTTGGTCCCCTCTTTGCTGTTTTGCGAAAAATCGCCATTTTCAACCCTTTTACAGAATTTGCTATTTCTCTTCTAATCGCTCTGTTTTCATGAGGTTTTTTGCATAGCACAAATTTAAAATAGTTTAGCTTTCCATCCATACTAATTAGGCTATTATACGGCTTGTATTTCCTATTTTTTTGGCCTTCCAAAGTTTGCCTAAAAAATCGGCCATTTTTGACAAATTTCCCTTGTTCCCCTCTTTGCTGTTTTCCGAAAAATCGCCATTTTCAACCCTTTTACAGAATTTGCTATTTCTCTTCTAATGTCGCTTTTTTTTTATGCGGTTTTTTGCATAGTACAAATCTACAATAGTTTAGCTTTCCATCCATACTAATTAGGCTATTATACGGCTTGTATTTCTTATTTTTTTGGCCTTCCAAAGTTTGCCTAAAAAATCCGCCATTTTTGACAAATTTCCCTTTGCCCCCTCTTTGCTGTTTTGCGAAAAATCGCCATTTTCAACCCTTTTACAGAATTTGCTATTTCTCTTCTAATGGCTCTTTTTTCATGAGGTTTTTTGCATAGCACAAATTTACAATAGTTTAGCTTTCCATCCATACTAATTAGGCTATTATACGGCTTGTATTTCCTATTTTTTTGGCCTTCCAAAGTTTGCCTCAAAAATGGGCCATTTTTGACAAATTTCCCTTGGTCCCCTCTTTGCTGTTTTGCGAAAAATCGACATTTTCAACACTTTTGCAGAATTTGCTATTTCTCTTCTAATGGCTCTTTTTTCATGCGGTTTTTCGCATAGCACAAATCTACAATAGTTTAGCTTTCCATCCATACTAATTAGGCTATTATACGGCTTGTATTTCCTATTTTTTTGGCCTTCCAAAGTTTGCCTAAAAAATCGGCCATTTTTGACAAATTTCCCTTGGTCCCCTCTTTGCTGTTTTGCGAAAAATCGCCATTTTCAACCCTTTTACAGAATTTGCTATTTCTCTTCTAATGGCTCTTTTTTCATGCGGTTTTTTGCATAGAACATCTCTACAATAGTTTAGCTTTCCATCCATACTAATTAGGCTATTATACGGCTTGTATTTCCTATTTTTTTGGCCTTCCAAAGTTTGCCTAAAAAATCGGCCATTTTTGACAAATTTCCCTTGGTCCCCTCTTTGCTGTTTTGCGAAAAATCGCCATTTTCAACCCTTTTACAGAATTTGCTATTTCTCTTCTAATGGCTCTTTTTTCATGCGGTCTTTTGCATAGCACAAATCTACAATAGTTTAGCTTTCCATCCATACTATATAGGCTATTATACGGCTTGTATTTCCTATTTTTTTGGCCTTCCAAAGTTTGCCTAAAAAATCGGCCATTTTTGACAAATTTCCCTTGGTCCCCTCTTTGCTGTTTTGCGAAAAATCGCCATTTTCAACCCTTTTACAGAATTTGCTATTTCTCTTCTAATGGCTCTTTTTTCATGAGGTTTTTTGCATAGCACAAATCTACAATAGTTTAGCTTTCCATCCATACTAATTAGGCTATTATACGGCTTGTATTTCCTATTTTTTTGGCCTTCCAAAGTTTGCCTCAAAAATCGGCCATTTTTGACAAATTTCCCTTTGGTCCCCTCTTTGCTGTTTTGCGAAAAATCGCCATTTTCAACCCTTTTACAGAATTTGCTATTTCTCTTCTAATGGCTCTTTTTTCATGAGGTTTTTTGGAAAGCACAAATCTACAATAGTTTAGCTTTCCATCCATACTAATTAGGCTATTATACGGCTTGTATTTCCTATTTCTTTGGCCTTCCAAAGTTTGCCTAAAAAATCGGCCATTTTTGACAAATTTCCCTTGGTCCCCTCTTTGCTGTTTTGCGAAAAATCGCCATTTTCAACCCTTTTATAGAATTTGCTATTTCTCTTCTAATCGCTCTCTTTTCATGAGGTTTTTTGCATAGCACAAATTTACAATAGTTTAGCTTCCCATCCATACTAATTAGGCTATTATACGGCTTGTATTTCCTATTTTTTTGGCCTTCCAAAGTTTGCCTCAAAAATCGGCCATTTTTGAAAAATTTTCGTTTGGTTTCCTCTTTGCTGTTTTGCGAAAAATCGCAATTTTCAACCCTTTTACAGAATTTGCTATTTCTCTTCTAATGGCTCTTTTTTCATATGGTTTTTTGCATAGCACAAATCTACGATAGTTTAGCTTTCCATCCATACTAATTAGGCTATTATACGGCTTGTATTTCCTATTTCTTTGGCCTTCCAAAGGTTGCCTAAAAAATCGGCCATTTTTGACAAATTTCCCTTGGTCCCCTCTTTGCTGTTTTGCGAAAAATCGCCATTTTCAACCCTTTTACAGAATTTGCTATTTCTCTTCTAATCGCTCTGTTTTCATGAGGTTTTTTGCATAGCACAAATTTAAAATAGTTTAGCTTTCCATCCATACTAATTAGGCTATTATACGGCTTGTATTTCCTATTTTTTTGGCCTTCCAAAGTTTGCCTAAAAAATCGGCCATTTTTGACAAATTTCCCTTGTTCCCCTCTTTGCTGTTTTCCGAAAAATCGCCATTTTCAACCCTTTTACAGAATTTGCTATTTCTCTTCTAATGTCGCTTTTTTTTTATGCGGTTTTTTGCATAGTACAAATCTACAATAGTTTAGCTTTCCATCCATACTAATTAGGCTATTATACGGCTTGTATTTCTTATTTTTTTGGCCTTCCAAAGTTTGCCTAAAAAATCCGCCATTTTTGACAAATTTCCCTTTGCCCCCTCTTTGCTGTTTTGCGAAAAATCGCCATTTTCAACCCTTTTACAGAATTTGCTATTTCTCTTCTAATGGCTCTTTTTTCATGAGGTTTTTTTCATAGCACAAATTTACAATAGTTTAGCTTTCCATCCATACTAATTAGGCTATTATACGGCTTGTATTTCCTATTTTTTTGGCCTTCCAAAGTTTGCCTCAAAAATGGGCCATTTTTGACAAATTTCCCTTGGTCCCCTCTTTGCTGTTTTGCGAAAAATCGACATTTTCAACACTTTTACAGAATTTGCTATTTCTCTTCTAATGGCTCTTTTTTCATGCAGTTTTTTGCATAGCACAAATCTACAATAGTTTAGCTTTCCATCCATACTAATTAGGCTATTATACGGCTTGTATTTCCTATTCTTTTGGCCTTCCAAAGTTTGCCTAAAAAATCGGCCATTTTTGACAAATTTCCCTTGGTCCCCTCTTTGCTGTTTTGCGAAAAATCGCCATTTTCAACCCTTTTACAGAATTTGCTATTTCTCTTCTAATGGCTCTTTTTTCATGCAGTTTTTTGCATAGTACAAATCTACAATAGTTTAGCTTTCCATCCATACTAATAAGGCTATTATACGGCTTGTATTTCCTATTTTTTTGGCCTTCCAAAGTTTGCCTAAAAAATCGGCCATTTTTGACAAATTTCCCTTGGTCCCCTCTTTGCTGTTTTGCGAAAAATCGCCATTTTTAACCCTTTTACAGAATTTGCTATTTCTCTTCTAATGGCTCTTTTTTCATGAGGTTTTTTGCATAGCACAAATTTACAATAGTTTAGCTTTCCATCCATATTAATTAGGCTATTATACGTCTTGTATTTCCTATTTTTTTGTCCTTCCAAAGTTTGCCTAAAAACTCGGCCATTTTTGAAAAATGTCCCTTGGTCCCCTCTTTGCTGTTTTGCGAAAAATCGCCTTTTCAACCCTTTTACAGAATTTGCTATTTCTCTTCTAATGGCTCTTTTTTCATGCGGTTTTTTGCATAGCACAAATCTACAATAGTTTAGCTTTCCATCCATACTAATTAGGCTATTATACGGCTTGTATTTCCTATTTCTTTGGCCTTCCAAAGTTTCCCTAAAAAATCGGCCATTTTTGACAAATTTTCCTTGGTCCCCTCTTTGCTGTTTTGCGAAAAATCGCCATTTTCAACCCTTTTACAGAATTTGCTATTTCTCTTCTAATTGCTCTTTTTTCATGAGGTTTTTTGCATAGCACAAATTTACAATAGTTTAGCTTTCCATCCATACTAATTAGGCTATTATACGGCTTGTATTTCCTATTTTTTTGGCCTTCCAAAGTTTGCCTCAAAAATGGGCCATTTTTGAAAAATTTCCCTTGGTCCCCTCTTTGCTGTTTTGCGAAAAATCGCCATTTTCAACCCTTTTACAGAATTTGCTATTTCTCTTCTAATCGCTCTGTTTTCATGAGGTTTTTTGCATAGCACAAATTTAAAATAGTTTAGCTTTCCATCCATACTAATTAGGCTATTATACGGCTTGTATTTCCTATTTTTTTGGCCTTCCAAAGTTTGCCTAAAAAATCGGCCATTTTTGACAAATTTCCCTTGTTCCCCTCTTTGCTGTTTTTCGAAAAATCGCCATTTTCAACCCTTTTACAGAATTTGCTATTTCTCTTCTAATGTCGCTTTTTTTTTATGCGGTTTTTTGCATAGTACAAATCTACAATAGTTTAGCTTTCCATCCATACTAATTAGGCTATTATACGGCTTGTATTTCTTATTTTTTTGGCCTTCCAAAGTTTGCCTAAAAAATCCGCCATTTTTGACAAATTTCCCTTTGCCCCCTCTTTGCTGTTTTGCGAAAAATCGCCATTTTCAACCCTTTTACAGAATTTGCTATTTCTCTTCTAATGGCTCTTTTTTCATGAGGTTTTTTGCATAGCACAAATTTACAATAGTTTAGCTTTCCATCCATACTAATTAGGCTATTATACGGCTTGTATTTCCTATTTTTTTGGCCTTCCAAAGTTTGCCTCAAAAATGGGCCATTTTTGACAAATTTCCCTTGGTCCCCTCTTTGCTGTTTTGCGAAAAATCGACATTTTCAACACTTTTACAAAATTTGCTATTTCTCTTCTAATGGCTCTTTTTTCATGCGGTTTTTTGCATAGCACAAATCTACAATAGTTTAGCTTTCCATCCATACTAATTAGGCTATTATACGGCTTGTATTTCCTATTCTTTTGGCCTTCCAAAGTTTGCCTAAAAAATCGGCCATTTTTGACAAATTTCCCTTGGTCCCCTCTTTGCTGTTTTGCGAAAAATCGCCATTTTCAACCCTTTTACAGAATTTGCTATTTCTCTTCTAATGGCTCTTTTTTCATGCAGTTTTTTGCATAGTACAAATCTACAATAGTTTAGCTTTCCATCCATACTAATTAGGCTATTATACGGCTTGTATTTCCTATTTTTTTGGCCTTCCAAAGTTTGCCTAAAAAATCGGCCATTTTTGACAAATTTCCCTTGGTCCCCTCTTTGCTGTTTTGCGAAAAATCGCCATTTTTAACCCTTTTACAGAATTTGCTATTTCTCTTCTAATGGCTCTTTTTTCATGAGGTTTTTTGCATAGCACAAATTTACAATAGTTTAGCTTTCCATCCATATTAATTAGGCTATTATACGTCTTGTATTTCCTATTTTTTTGTCCTTCCAAAGTTTGCCTAAAAACTCGGCCATTTTTGAAAAATGTCCCTTGGTCCCCTCTTTCCTGTTTTGCGAAATATCGCCTTTTCAACCCTTTTACAGAATTTGCTATTTCTCTTCTAATGGCTCTTTTTTCATGCGGTTTTTTGCATAGCACAAATCTACAATAGTTTAGCTTTCCATCCATACTAATTAGGCTATTATACGGCTTGTATTTCCTATTTCTTTGGCCTTCCAAAGTTTCCCTAAAAAATCCGCCATTTTTGACAAATTTTCCTTGGTCCCCTCTTTGCTGTTTTGCGAAAAATCGCCATTTTCAACCCTTTTACAGAATTTGCTATTTCTCTTCTAATGGCTCTTTTTTCATGAGGTTTTTTGCATAGCACAAATTTACAATAGTTTAGCTTTCCATCCATACTAATTAGGCTATTATACGGCTTGTATTTCCTATTTTTTTGGCCTTCCAAAGTTTGCCTCAAAAATGGGCCATTTTTGAAAAATTTCCCTTGGTCCCCTCTTTGCTGTTTTGCGAAAAATCGCCATTTTCAACCCTTTTACAGAATTTGCTATTTCTCTTCTAATGGCTCTTTTTTTCATGCGGTTTTTTGCATAGTACAAATCTACAATAGTTTAGCTTCCCATCCATACTAATTAGGCTATTATACGGCTTGTATTTCCTATTTTTTTGGCCTTCCAAAGTTTGCCTAAAAAATCGGGCATTTTTGACAAATTTCCCTTGGTCCCCTCTTTGCTGTTTTGCGAAAAATCGCCATTTTCAACCCTTTTACAGAATTTGCTATTTCTCTTCTAATGGCTCTTTTTTCATGCGGTTTTTTTGCATAGCACAAATCTACAATAGTTTAGCTTTCTATCCATACTAATTAGGCTATTATACAGCTTGTATTTCCTATTTTGTTGGCCTTCCAAAGTTTGCCTAAAAAATCGGCCATTTTTGACAAATTTCCCTTGGTCCCCTCTTTGTTGTTTTGCGAAAAATCGCCATTTTCAACCCTTTTACAGAATTTGCTATTTCTCTTCTAATGGCTCTTTTTTCATGCGGTTTTTTGCATAGCACAAATCTACAATAGTTTAGCTTTCCATCCATACTAATTAGGCTATTATACGGCTTGTATTTCCTATTTTTTTGGCCTTCCAAAGTTTGCCTAAAAAATCGGCCATTTTTGACAAATTTCCCTTGGTCCCCTCTTTGCTGTTTTGCGAAAAATCGCCATTTTCAACCCTTTTACAGAATTTGCTATTTCTCTTCTAATGGCTCTTTTTTCATGCGGTTTTTTGCATAGCACAAATCTACAATAGTTTAGCTTTCCATCCATACTAATTAGGCTATTATACGGCTTGTATTTCCTATTTTTTTGGCCTTCCAAAGTTTGCCTAAAAAATCGGCCATTTTTGACAAATTTCCCTTGGTCCCCTCTTTGCTGTTTTGCGAAAAATCGCCATTTTCAACCCTTTTACAGAATTTGCTATTTCTCTTCTAATGGCTCTTTTTTCATGCGGTTTATTGCATAGCACAAATCTACAATAGTTTAGCTTTCCATCCATACTAATTAGGCTATTATACGGCTTGTATTTCCTATTTTTTTGGCCTTCCAAAGTTTGCCTAAAAAATCGGCCATTTTTGACAAATTTCCCTTGGTCCCCTCTTTGTTGTTTTGCGAAAAATCGCCATTTTTAACCCTTTTACAGAATTTGCTATTTCTCTTCTAATGGCTCTTTTTTTCGTGCGGTTTTTTGCATAGCACAAATCTACAATAGTCTAGCTTTCCATCCATACTAATTAGGCTATTATACGGCCTGTATTTCCTATTTTTTTGGCCTTCCAAAGTTTGCCTAAAAAATCGGCCATTTTAGACAAATTTCCCTTGGTCCCCTCTTTGCTGTTTTGCAAAAAATCGCCATTTTCAACCCTTTTACAGAATTTGCTATTTCTCTTCTAATGGCTCTATTTTCATGCGGTTTTTCGCATAGCACAAATCTACAATAGTTTAGCTTTCCATCCATACTAATTAGGCTATTATACGGCTTGTATTTCCTATTTTTTTGGCCTTCCAAAGTTTGCCTAAAAAATCGGCCATTTTTGACAAATTTCCCTTGGTCCCCTCTTTGCTGTTTTGCGAAAAATCGCCATTTTCAACCCTTTTACAGAATTTGCTATTTCTCTTCTAATGGCTCTTTTTTCATGCGGTTTTTTGCATAGAACATCTCTACAATAGTTTAGCTTTCCATCCATACTAATTAGGCTATTATACGGCTTGTATTTCCTATTTTTTTGGCCTTCCAAAGTTTGCCTAAAAAATCGGCCATTTTTGACAAATTTCCCTTGGTCCCCTCTTTGCTGTTTTGCGAAAAATCGCCATTTTCAACCCTTTTACAGAATTTGCTATTTCTCTTCTAATGGCTCTTTTTTCATGCGGTCTTTTGCATAGCACAAATCTACAATAGTTTAGCTTTCCATCCATACTATATAGGCTATTATACGGCTTGTATTTCCTATTTTTTTGGCCTTCCAAAGTTTGCCTAAAAAATCGGCCATTTTTGACAAATTTCCCTTGGTCCCCTCTTTGCTGTTTTGCGAAAAATCGCCATTTTCAACCCTTTTACAGAATTTGCTATTTCTCTTCTAATGGCTCTTTTTTCATGAGGTTTTTTGCATAGCACAAATCTACAATAGTTTAGCTTTCCATCCATACTAATTAGGCTATTATACGGCTTGTATTTCCTATTTTTTTGGCCTTCCAAAGTTTGCCTCAAAAATCGGCCATTTTTGACAAATTTCCCTTTGGTCCACTCTTTGCTGTTTTGCGAAAAATCGCCATTTTCAACCCTTTTACAGAATTTGCTATTTCTCTTCTAATGGCTCTTTTTTCATGAGGTTTTTTGGAAAGCACAAATCTACAATAGTTTAGCTTTCCATCCATACTAATTAGGCTATTATACGGCTTGTATTTCCTATTTCTTTGGCCTTCCAAAGTTTGCCTCAAAAATCGGCCATTTTTGAAAAATTTTCGTTTGGTTTCCTCTTTGCTGTTTTGCGAAAAATCGCAATTTTCAACCCTTTTACAGAATTTGCTATTTCTCTTCTAATGGCTCTTTTTTCATATGGTTTTTTGCATAGCACAAATCTACGATAGTTTAGCTTTCCATCCATACTAATTAGGCTATTATACGGCTTGTATTTCCTATTTCTTTGGCCTTCCAAAGTTTGCCTAAAAAATCGGCCATTTTTGACAAATTTCCCTTGGTCCCCTCTTTGCTGTTTTGCGAAAAATCGCCATTTTCAACCCTTTTACAGAATTTGCTATTTCTCTTCTAATCGCTCTGTTTTCATGAGGTTTTTTGCATAGCACAAATTTAAAATAGTTTAGCTTTCCATCCATACTAATTAGGCTATTATACGGCTTGTATTTCCTATTTTTTTGGCCTTCCAAAGTTTGCCTAAAAAATCGGCCATTTTTGACAAATTTCCCTTGTTCCCCTCTTTGCTGTTTTCCGAAAAATCGCCATTTTCAACCCTTTTACAGAATTTGCTATTTCTCTTCTAATGTCGCTTTTTTTTTATGCGGTTTTTTGCATAGTACAAATCTACAATAGTTTAGCTTTCCATCCATACTAATTAGGCTATTATACGGCTTGTATTTCTTATTTTTTTGGCCTTCCAAAGTTTGCCTAAAAAATCCGCCATTTTTGACAAATTTCCCTTTGCCCCCTCTTTGCTGTTTTGCGAAAAATCGCCATTTTCAACCCTTTTACAGAATTTGCTATTTCTCTTCTAATGGCTCTTTTTTCATGAGGTTTTTTGCATAGCACAAATTTACAATAGTTTAGCTTTCCATCCATACTAATTAGGCTATTATACGGCTTGTATTTCCTATTTTTTTGGCCTTCCAAAGTTTGCCTCAAAAATGGGCCATTTTTGACAAATTTCCCTTGGTCCCCTCTTTGCTGTTTTGCGAAAAATCGACATTTTCAACACTTTTACAGAATTTGCTATTTCTCTTCTAATGGCTCTTTTTTCATGCGGTTTTTTGCATAGCACAAATCTACAATAGTTTAGCTTTCCATCCATACTAATTAGGCTATTATACGGCTTGTATTTCCTATTTTTTTGGCCTTCCAAAGTTTGCCTAAAAAATCGGCCATTTTTGACAAATTTCCCTTGGTCCCCTCTTTGCTGTTTTGCGAAAAATCGCCATTTTCAACCCTTTTACAGAATTTGCTATTTCTCTTCTAATGGCTCTTTTTTCATGCGGTTTATTGCATAGCACAAATCTACAATAGTTTAGCTTTCCATCCATACTAATTAGGCTATTATACGGCTTGTATTTCCTATTTTTTTGGCCTTCCAAAGTTTGCCTAAAAAATCGGCCATTTTTGACAAATTTCCCTTGGTCCCCTCTTTGTTGTTTTGCGAAAAATCGCCATTTTTAACCCTTTTACAGAATTTGCTATTTCTCTTCTAATGGCTCTTTTTTTCGTGCGGTTTTTTGCATAGCACAAATCTACAATAGTCTAGCTTTCCATCCATACTAATTAGGCTATTATACGGCCTGTATTTCCTATTTTTTTGGCCTTCCAAAGTTTGCCTAAAAAATCGGCCATTTTAGACAAATTTCCCTTGGTCCCCTCTTTGCTGTTTTGCAAAAAATCGCCATTTTCAACCCTTTTACAGAATTTGCTATTTCTCTTCTAATGGCTCTATTTTCATGCGGTTTTTCGCATAGCACAAATCTACAATAGTTTAGCTTTCCATCCATACTAATTAGGCTATTATACGGCTTGTATTTCCTATTTTTTTGGCCTTCCAAAGTTTGCCTAAAAAATCGGCCATTTTTGACAAATTTCCCTTGGTCCCCTCTTTGCTGTTTTGCGAAAAATCGCCATTTTCAACCCTTTTACAGAATTTGCTATTTCTCTTCTAATGGCTCTTTTTTCATGCGGTTTTTTGCATAGAACATCTCTACAATAGTTTAGCTTTCCATCCATACTAATTAGGCTATTATACGGCTTGTATTTCCTATTTTTTTGGCCTTCCAAAGTTTGCCTAAAAAATCGGCCATTTTTGACAAATTTCCCTTGGTCCCCTCTTTGCTGTTTTGCGAAAAATCGCCATTTTCAACCCTTTTACAGAATTTGCTATTTCTCTTCTAATGGCTCTTTTTTCATGCGGTCTTTTGCATAGCACAAATCTACAATAGTTTAGCTTTCCATCCATACTATATAGGCTATTATACGGCTTGTATTTCCTATTTTTTTGGCCTTCCAAAGTTTGCCTAAAAAATCGGCCATTTTTGACAAATTTCCCTTGGTCCCCTCTTTGCTGTTTTGCGAAAAATCGCCATTTTCAACCCTTTTACAGAATTTGCTATTTCTCTTCTAATGGCTCTTTTTTCATGAGGTTTTTTGCATAGCACAAATCTACAATAGTTTAGCTTTCCATCCATACTAATTAGGCTATTATACGGCTTGTATTTCCTATTTTTTTGGCCTTCCAAAGTTTGCCTCAAAAATCGGCCATTTTTGACAAATTTCCCTTTGGTCCACTCTTTGCTGTTTTGCGAAAAATCGCCATTTTCAACCCTTTTACAGAATTTGCTATTTCTCTTCTAATGGCTCTTTTTTCATGAGGTTTTTTGGAAAGCACAAATCTACAATAGTTTAGCTTTCCATCCATACTAATTAGGCTATTATACGGCTTGTATTTCCTATTTCTTTGGCCTTCCAAAGTTTGCCTCAAAAATCGGCCATTTTTGAAAAATTTTCGTTTGGTTTCCTCTTTGCTGTTTTGCGAAAAATCGCAATTTTCAACCCTTTTACAGAATTTGCTATTTCTCTTCTAATGGCTCTTTTTTCATATGGTTTTTTGCATAGCACAAATCTACGATAGTTTAGCTTTCCATCCATACTAATTAGGCTATTATACGGCTTGTATTTCCTATTTCTTTGGCCTTCCAAAGTTTGCCTAAAAAATCGGCCATTTTTGACAAATTTCCCTTGGTCCCCTCTTTGCTGTTTTGCGAAAAATCGCCATTTTCAACCCTTTTACAGAATTTGCTATTTCTCTTCTAATCGCTCTGTTTTCATGAGGTTTTTTGCATAGCACAAATTTAAAATAGTTTAGCTTTCCATCCATACTAATTAGGCTATTATACGGCTTGTATTTCCTATTTTTTTGGCCTTCCAAAGTTTGCCTAAAAAATCGGCCATTTTTGACAAATTTCCCTTGTTCCCCTCTTTGCTGTTTTCCGAAAAATCGCCATTTTCAACCCTTTTACAGAATTTGCTATTTCTCTTCTAATGTCGCTTTTTTTTTATGCGGTTTTTTGCATAGTACAAATCTACAATAGTTTAGCTTTCCATCCATACTAATTAGGCTATTATACGGCTTGTATTTCTTATTTTTTTGGCCTTCCAAAGTTTGCCTAAAAAATCCGCCATTTTTGACAAATTTCCCTTTGCCCCCTCTTTGCTGTTTTGCGAAAAATCGCCATTTTCAACCCTTTTACAGAATTTGCTATTTCTCTTCTAATGGCTCTTTTTTCATGAGGTTTTTTGCATAGCACAAATTTACAATAGTTTAGCTTTCCATCCATACTAATTAGGCTATTATACGGCTTGTATTTCCTATTTTTTTGGCCTTCCAAAGTTTGCCTCAAAAATGGGCCATTTTTGACAAATTTCCCTTGGTCCCCTCTTTGCTGTTTTGCGAAAAATCGACATTTTCAACACTTTTACAGAATTTGCTATTTCTCTTCTAATGGCTCTTTTTTCATGCGGTTTTTTGCATAGCACAAATCTACAATAGTTTAGCTTTCCATCCATACTAATTAGGCTATTATACGGCTTGTATTTCCTATTCTTTTGGCCTTCCAAAGTTTGCCTAAAAAATCGGCCATTTTTGACAAATTTCCCTTGGTCCTCTCTTTGCTGTTTTGCGAAAAATCGCCATTTTCAACCCTTTTACAGAATTTGCTATTTCTCTTCTAATGGCTCTTTTTTCATGCAGTTTTTTGCATAGTACAAATCTACAATAGTTTAGCTTTCCATCCATACTAATTAGGCTATTATACGGCTTGTATTTCCTATTTTTTTGGCCTTCCAAAGTTTGCCTAAAAAATCGGCCATTTTTGACAAATTTCCCTTGGTCCCCTCTTTGCTGTTTTGCGAAAAATCGCCATTTTTAACCCTTTTACAGAATTTGCTATTTCTCTTCTAATGGCTCTTTTTTCATGAGGTTTTTTGCATAGCACAAATTTACAATAGTTTAGCTTTCCATCCATATTAATTAGGCTATTATACGTCTTGTATTTCCTATTTTTTTGTCCTTCCAAAGTTTGCCTAAAAACTCGGCCATTTTTGAAAAATGTCCCTTGGTCCCCTCTTTGCTGTTTTGCGAAAAATCGCCTTTTCAACCCTTTTACAGAATTTGCTATTTCTCTTCTAATGGCTCTTTTTTCATGCGGTTTTTTGCATAGCACAAATCTACAATAGTTTAGCTTTCCATCCATACTAATTAGGCTATTATACGGCTTGTATTTCCTATTTCTTTGGCCTTCCAAAGTTTGCCTAAAAAATCGGCCATTTTTGACAAATTTTCCTTGGTCCCCTCTTTGCTGTTTTGCGAAAAATCGCCATTTTCAACCCTTTTACAGAATTTGCCATTTCTCTTCTAATGCCTCTTTTTTCATGAGGTTTTTTGCATAGCACAAATTTACAATAGTTTAGCTTTCCATCCATACTAATTAGGCTATTATACGGCTTGTATTTCCTATTTTTTTGGCCTTCCAAAGTTTGCCTCAAAAATGGGCCATTTTTGAAAAATTTCCCTTGGTCCCCTCTTTGCTGTTTTGCGAAAAATCGCCATTTTCAACCCTTTTACAGAATTTGCTATTTCTCTTCTAATGGCTCTTTTTTTCATGCGGTTTTTTGCATAGTACAAATCTACAATAGTTTAGCTTCCCATCCATACTAATTAGGCTATTATACGGCTTGTATTTCCTATTTTTTTGGCCTTCCAAAGTTTGCCTAAAAAATCGGGCATTTTTGACAAATTTCCCTTGGTCCCCTCTTTGCTGTTTTGCGAAAAATCGCCATTTTCAACCCTTTTACAGAATTTGCTATTTCTCTTCTAATGGCTCTTTTTTCATGCGGTTTTTTTGCATAGCACAAATCTACAATAGTTTAGCTTTCCATCCATACTAATTAGGCTATTATACGGCTTGTGTTTCCTATTTTTTTGGCCTTCCAAATTTTGCCTAAAATATCGGCCATTTTTGAAAAATTTCCCTTGGTCCCCCCTTTGCCGTTTTGCTAAAGATCGCCATTTTCAACCCTTTTACAGAATTTGCTATTTCTCTTCTAATGGCTCTTTTTTCATGCGGTTTTTTTGCATACCACAAATTTACAATAGTTTAGCTTTCTATCCATACTAATTAGGCTATTATACAGCTTGTATTTCCTATTTTTTTGGCCTTCCAAAGTTTGCCTAAAAAATCGGCCATTTTTGACAAATTTCCCATGGTCCCCTCTTTGCTGTTTTGCGAAAAATCGCCATTTTCAACCCTTTTACAGAATTTGCTATTTCTCTTCTAATGGCTCTTTTTTCATGCGGTTTTTTGCATAGCACAAATCTACAATAGTTTAGCTTTCCATCCATACTACTTAGGCTATTATACGGCTTGTATTTCCTATTTCTTTGGCCTTCAAAAGTTTGCCTAAAAAATCGGCCATTTTTGAAAAATTTCCCTTGGTCCCCTCTTTGCTGTTTTGCGAAAAATCACCATTTTCAAGCCTTTTACAGAATTTGCTATTTCTCTTCTAATGGCTCTTTTTTCATGAGGTTTTTTGCATAGCACAAATTTACAATAGTTTAGCTTTCCATCCATACTAATTAGGCTATTATATGGCTTGTATTTCCTATTTTTTTGGCCTTCCAAAGTTTGCCTCAAAAATGGGCCCTTTTTGAAAAATTTCCCTTGGTCCCCTCTTTGCTGTTTTGCGAAAAATCGACATTTTCAACACCTTTACAGAATTTGCTATTTCTCTTCTAATCGCTATGTTTTCATGAGGTTTTTTGCATAGCACAAATTTACAATAGTTTAGCTTTCCATCCATACTAATTAGGCTATTATACGGCTTGTATTTCCTATTTTTTTGGCCTTCCAAAGTTTGCCTTAAAAATGGGCGTTTTTGAAAAATTTCCCTTTGGTCCCCTCTTTGCTGTTTTGCGAAAAATCGCCATTTTCAACCCTTTTACAGAATTTGCTATTTCTCTTCTAATGGCTCTTTTTTCATGAGGTTTTTTGCATAGCACAAATCTACAATAGTTTAGCTTTCCATCCATACTACTTAGGCTATTATACGGCTTGTATTTCCTATTTCTTTGGCCTTCCAAAGTTTGTCTAAAAAATCGGCCATTTTTGAAAAATTTCCCTTGGTCCCCTCTTTGCTGTTTTGCGAAAAATCACCATTTTCAAGCCTTTTACAGAATTTGCTATTTCTCTTCTAATGGCTCTTTTTTCATGAGGTTTTTTGCATAGCACAAATCTACAATAGTTTAGCTTTCCATCCATACTACTTAGGCTATTATACGGCTTGTATTTCCTATTTCTTTGGCCTTGCAAAGTTTGCCTAAAAAATCGGCCATTTTTGACAAATTTCCCTTGGTCCCCTCTTTGCTGTTTTGCGAAAAATCACCATTTTCAAGCCTTTTACAGAATTTGCTATTTCTCTTCTAATGGCTCTTTTTTCATGAGGTTTTTTGCATAGCACAAATTTACAATAGTTTAGCTTTCCATCCATACTAATTAGGTTATTATACGGCTTGTAATTCCTATTTTTTTGGCCTTTCAAAGTTTGCCTCAAAAATGGGCCATTTTTGACAAATTTCCCTTGGTCCCCTCTTTGCTGTTTTGCGCAAAATCGACATTTTCAACACCTTTACAGAATTTGCTATTTCTCTTCTAATGGCTCTTTTTTCATGAGGTTTTTTGGAAAGCACAAATCTACAATAGTTTAGCTTTCCATCCATACTAATTAGGCTATTATACGGCTTGTATTTCCTATTTTTTTGGCCTTCCAAAGTTTGCCTAAAAAATCGGCCATTTTTGACAAATTCCCCTTGGTCCCCACTTTGCCGTTTTGCTGAAAATCGCCATTTTCAACACTTTTACAGAATTTGCTATTTCTCTTCTAATGGCTCTTTTTTCATGAGGTTTTTTGCATAGCACAAATCTACAATAGTTTAGCTTTCCATCCATACTAATTAGCCTATCATACGGCTTGTATTTCCTATTTTTTTGGCCTTCCAAAGTTTGCCTCAAAAATCAGAAATTTTTGAAAAATTTCCCTTGGTCCTCTCTTTGCCGTTTTGCGAAAAATCGCTATTTTCAACCCTTTTACAGAATTTGCTATTTCTCTTCTAATGGCTCTATTTTCATGCGGTTTTTTGCATAGCACAAATCTACAATAGTTTAGCTTTCCATCCATACTAATTAGGCTATTATACGGCTTGTATTTCCTATTTTTTTGGCCTTCCAAAGTTTGCCTCAAAAATTGGCCATTTTTGACAAATTTCCCTTGGTCCCCTCTTTGCTGCCTTGCGAAAAATCGCCATTTTCAACCCTTTTACAGAATTTGCTATTTCTCTTCTAATGGCTCTTTTTTCATGCGGCTTTTTGCACAGCACAAATTTACAATAGTTTAGCTTTCCCTCCATACTAATTAGGCTATTATACGGCTTGTATTTCCTATTTTTTTGCCCTTCCAAAGTTTGCCTAAAAAATCGGCCATTTTTGACAAATTTCCCTTGGTCCCCTCTTTGCTGTTTTGCGAAAAATCGCCATTTTCAACCCTTTTACAGAATTTGCTATTTCTCTTCTAATGGCTCTTTTTTCATGCGGTTTTTTGCATAGCACAAATTTAAAATAGTTTAGCTTTCCATCCATACTAATTAGGCTATTCTACGGCTTGTATTTCCTATTTTTTTGGCCTTCCAAAGTTTGCCTAAAAAATCGGCCATTTTTGAAAAATTTCCCTTGGTCCCCCCATTGCCGTTTTGCGAAAAATTGCTATTTTCAACCCTTTTACAGAATTTGCTATTTCTTTTCTAATGGCTCTTTTTTCATGCGGTTTTTTGCATAGGACAAATCTACAATAGTTTAGCTTTCCATCCATACTAATTAGGCTATTATACGGCTTGTATTTCCTTTTTTTTTGGCCTTCCAAAGTTTGCCTTAAAAATCGGCCATTTTTGACAAATTTCCCTTGGTCCCCTCTTTGCTGTTTTGCGAAAAATCGCCATTTTCAACCCTTTTACAGAATTTGCTATTTCTCTTCTAATGGCTCTTTTTTCATGCGGTTTTTTGCATAGCACAAATCTACAATAGTTTAGCTTTCCATCCATACTAATTAGGCTATTATACGGCTTGTAGTTCCTATTTTCTTGGCCTTCCAAAGTTTTCCTAAAAAATCGGCCATTTTTTAACAATTTCCCTTGGTCCCCACTTTGCCGTTTTGCTAAAAATCGCCATTTTCAACACTTTTACAGAATTTGCTATTTCTGTTCTAATGGCTCTTTTTTCATGCGGCTTTTTGCACAGCACAAATTTACAATAGTTTAGCTTTCCCTCCATACTAATTAGGCTATTATACGGCTTGTATTTCCTATTTTTTTGCCCTTCCAAAGTTTTCCTAAAAAATCGGCCATTTTTGACAAATTTCCCTTGGTCCCCTCTTTGCTGTTTTGCGAAAAATCGCCATTTTCAACCCTTTTACAGAATTTGCTATTTCTCTTCTAATGGCTCTTTTTTCATGCGGTTTTTTGCATAGCACAAATTTAAAATAGTTTAGCTTTCCATCCATACTAATTAGGCTATTCTACGGCTTGTATTTTCTATTTTTTTGGCCTTCCAAAGTTTCCCTAAAAAATCGGCCATTTTTGAAAAATTTCCCTTGGTCCCCCCATTGCCGTTTTGCGAAAAATTGCTATTTTCAACCCTTTTACAGAATTTGCTATTTCTCTTCTAATGTCTCTTTTTTCATGCGGTTTTTTGCATAGCACAAATCTACAATAGTTTAGCTTTCCATCCATACTAATTAGGCTATTATACGGCTTGTATTTCCTATTTTTTTGGCCTTCCAAAGTTTGCCTAAAAAATTTTCCATTTTTGGAAAAATTTGCCTTGGTCCCCTCTTTGCTGTTTTGCGAACAATCGCTATTTTCAACCCTTTTACAGAATTTCCTATTTCTCTTCTAATGGCTCTTTTTTCATGCGGTTTTTTGCATAGCACAAATCTACAATAGTTTAGCTTTCCATCCATACTAATTAGGCTATTATACGGCTTGTATTTCCTTTTTTTTTGGCCTTCCAAAGTTTGCCTAAAAAATCGGCCATTTTTGACAAATTTCCCTTGGTCCCCTCTTTGCTGTTTTGCGAAAAATCGCCATTTTCAACACTTTTACAGAATTTGCTATTTCTCTTCTAATGGCTCTTTTTTCATGCGGTTTTTTGCATAGCACAAATCTACAATAGTTTAGCTTTCCATCCATACTAATTAGGCTATTATACGGCTTGTAGTTCCTATTTTCTTGGCCTTCCAAAGTTTTCCTAAAAAATCGGCCATTTTTGAACAATTTCCCTTGCTCCCCACTTTGCCGTTTTGCTAAAAATCGCCATTTTCAACACTTTTACAGAATTTGCTATTTCTCTTCTAATGGCTCTTTTTTCATGCGGTTTTTTGCATAGCACAAATCTACAATAGTTTAGCTTTCCATCCATACTAATTAGGCTATTATACGGCTTGTATTTCCTATTTTTTTGGCCTTCCAAAGTTTGCCTAAAAAATCGGCCATTTTTGACAAATTTCCCTTGGTCCCCTCTTTGCTGTTTTGCGAAAAATCGCCATTTTCAACCCTTTTACAGAATTTGCTATTTCTCTTCTAATGGCTCTTTTTTCATGCGGTTTTTTGCATAGCACAAATCTACAATAGTTTAGCTTTCCATCCATACTAATTAGGCTATTATACGGCTTGTATTTCCTATTTTTTTGCCCTTCCAAAGTTTGCCTAAAAAATCGGCCATTTTTGACAAATTTCCCTTGGTCCCCTCTTTGGTGTTTTGCGAAAAATCGCCATTTTCAACCCTTTTACAGAATTTGCTATTTCTCTTCTAATGGCTCTTTTTTCATGCGGTTTTTTGCATAGCACAAATCTACAATAGTTTAGCTTTCCATCCATACTAATTAGGCTATTATACGGCTTGTATTTCCTATTCTTTTGGCCTTCCAAAGTTTACCTAAAAAATCGGTTATTTTTGAAAAATTTTCCTTGGTCGCCCCTTTGCCGTTTTGCTAAAAATCGCCATTTCCAACCCTTTTACAGAATTTGCTATTTCTCTTCTAATGGCTCTTTTTTCATGCGGTTTTTTGCATAGCACAAATCTACAATAGTTTAGCTTTCCATCCATACTAATTAGCCTATTATACGGCTTGTATTTCCTATTTTTTTGGCCTTCCAATGTTTGCCTCGAAAATCAGAAATTTTTGTAAAATTTCCCTTGGTCCTCTCTTTGCCGTTTTGCGAAAAATCGCCATTTTCAACCCTTTTACAAAATTTGCTATTTCTCTTCTAATGGCTCTTTTTTCCTATTTTGTATTTCCTATTTTTTTGGCCTGCCAAAGTTTGCCTAAAAAACCGCCCTTTTTGGAAAAATTTCAATTGGTCCCCTCGTTGCTGTTTTGCAAAAAATCGCCATTTTCAACCCTTTTTTAGAATTTGCTATTTCTCTTCTAATGGCTCTTTTTTCATACGGTTTTTTGCATAGCACAAATCTACAATAGTTTAGCTTTCCATCTATACTAATTAGGCTATTATACGGCTTGTATTTCCTATTTTTTTGGCCTTTCAAAGTTTGCCTAAAAAATCGGCCATTTTTGACAAATTTCCCTTGGTCCCCTCTTTGCTGTTTTGCGAAAAATCGCCGTTTTCAACCCTTTTATAGAATTTCCTATTTCTCTTCTAATGGCTCTTTTTTCATGCGGTTTTTTGCATAGCACAAATCTACAATATTTTAGCTTTCTATCCATACTAATTAGGCTATTATACGGCTTGTATTTCCTATTTTTTTGGCCTTCCAAAGTTTGCCTCAAAAATCGGCCATTTTTGACAAACTTCCCTTGGTCCCCTCTTTGCTGTTTTTCGAAAAATCGCCATTTTTAACCCTTTTACAGAATTTGCTATTTCTCTTCTAATAGCTCTGTTTTCATGCGGTTTTTTGCATCGCACTAATCTACAATAGTTTAGCTTTCCATCCATACTATCTAGGCTATTATACGGCTTGTATTTCCTATTTTTTTTGCCTTCCAAAGTTTGCCTAAAAAATCGGCCATTTTTGAAAAATTTCCCTTGGTCCCCCCTTTGCCGTTTTGCTAAAAATCCCCATTTTCAGCACTTTCACAGAATTTGCTATTTCTCTTCTAATGGCTCTTTTTTCATGTTATTTTTTGCATAGCACAAATCTACAATAGTTTAGCTTTCCATCCATACTAATTAGGCTATTATACGACTTGTATTTCTTATTTTTTTGGCCTTCCAAAGTTTGCCTAAAAAATCGGCCATTTTTGACAAACTTCCCTTGGTCCCCTCTTTGCTGTTTTGCGAAAAATCGCCATTTTCAACCCTTTTACAGAATTTGCTATTTCTCTTCTAATAGCTCTGTTTTCATGCGGTTTTTTGCATAGCACAGATCTACAATAGTTTAGCTTTCCATCCATAGTAT
Source organism: Montipora capitata (assembly GCA_949126865.1). Classification (NCBI taxonomy): domain Eukaryota; kingdom Metazoa; phylum Cnidaria; class Anthozoa; order Scleractinia; family Acroporidae; genus Montipora; species Montipora capitata. The sequence continues at coordinate 21,703,413 of OX421448.1, read as the reverse complement.
TTGCATAGCAATAATTTACAATAGTTTAGCTTTCCATCCATACTAATTAGGCTATTATACGGCTTGTATTTCCTATTTTTTTGGCCTTCCAAAGTTTGCCTCAAAAATTGGCCATTTTTGACAAATTTCCCTTGATCCCCTCTTTGCTGTCTTGCGAAAAATTGCCATTTCCAACCCTTTTACAGAATTTGCTATTTCTCTTCTAATGGCTCTTTTTTCATGCGGTTTTTTGCATAGCACAAATCTACAATAGTTTAGCTTTCCATCCATACTAATTAGGCTATTATACGGCTTGTATTTCCTATTTTTTTGGCCTTCCAAAGTTTGCCTAAAAAATCGGCCATTTTTGAAAAACTTCCCTTGGTCCCGTCTTTGCTGTTTTGCGAAAAATCGCCATTTTCAACCCTTTTACAGAATTTGCTATTTCTCTTCTAATGGCTCTTTTTTCATGCGGTTTTTTGCATAGCACAAATTTACAATAGTTTAGCTTTCCATCCATACTAACTAGGCTATTATACGGCTTGTATTTCCAATTTTTTTGGCCTTCCAAAGTTTGCCTAAAAAATCGGCCATTTTTGACAAATTTCCCTTGGTCCCCTCTTTGCTGTTTTGCGAAAAATCGCCATTTTCAACCCTTTTACAGAATTTGCTATTTCTCTTCTAATGGCTCTTTTTTCATGCGGTTTTTTGGAAAGCACAAATCTACAATAGTTTAGCTTTCCATCCATACTAATTAGGCTATTCTACGGCTTGTATTTCCTATTTTTTTGCCCTTCCAAAGTTTGCCTAAAAAATCGGCCATTTTTGACAAATTTCCCTTGGTCCCCTCTTTGCTGTTTTGCAAAAAAATCGCCATTTTCAACACTTTTACAGAATTTGCTATTTCTCTTCTAATGGCTCTTTTTTCATGCGGTTTTTTGCATAGCAAAAATATACAATAGTTTAGCTTTCCATCCATACTAATTAGCCTATTATACGGCTTGTATTTCCTATTTTTTTGGCCTTCCAAAGTTTGCCTCGAAAATCAGAAATTTTTGAAAAATTTCCCTTGGTCCTCTCTTTGCCGTTTTGCGAAAAATCGCCATTTTCAACCCTTTTACAGAATTTGCTATTTCTCTTCTAATGGCTCTTTTTTCATGCGGTTTTTTGCATAGTACAAATCTACAATAGTTTAGCTTTCCGTCCATACTAATTAGGCTATTCTACGGCTTGTGTTTCCTATTTTTTTGGCCTTCCAAAGTTTGCCTAAAAAATCGGGCATTTTTGAAAACATTTCTCTTGGTCTCCCCTTTGCCGTTTCGCTAAAAATCCCCATTTTCAACACTTTTACAGAATTTGCTATTTCTCTTCTAATGGCTCTATTTTCATGCGGTTTTTTGCATAGCACAAATCTACAATAGTTTAGCTTTCCATCCATACTAATTAGGCTATTATACGGCTTGTAGTTCCTATTTTTTTGGCCTTCCAAAGTTTGCCTAAAAAATCGGCCATTTTTGAACAATTTCCCTTGGTCCCCACTTTGCCCTTTTGCTAAAAATCGCCATTTTCAACACTTTTACAGAATTTGCTATTTCTCTTCTAATGGCTCTTTTTTCATGCGGTTTTTTGAAAAGCACAAATCTACAATAGTTTAGCTTTCCATCCATACTAATTAGGCTATTCTACGGCTTGTATTTCCTATTTTTTTGCCCTTCCAAAGTTTGCCTAAAAAATCGGCCATTTTTGAAAAATTTCCCTTGGTCCCCCCATTGCCGTTTGGCGAAAAATCGCTATTTTCAACCCTTTTACAGAAATTGCTATTTCTCTTCTAATGTCTCTTTTTTCATACAGTTTTTTGCATAGCACAAATCTACAATAGTTTAGCTTTCCATCTATACTAATTAGGCTATTATACGGCTTGTATTTCCTATTTTTTTGGCCTTCCAAAGTTTGAATAAAAAATCGGCCATTTTTGACAAATTTCCCTTGGTCCCCTCTTTGCTGTTTTGCAAAAAAATCGCCATTTTCAACACTTTTACAGAATTTGCTATTTCTCTTCTAATGGCTCTTTTTTCATGCGGTTTTTTGCATAGCAAAAATATACAATAGTTTAGCTTTCCATCCATACTAATTAGCCTATTATACGGCTTGTATTTCCTATTTTTTTGGCCTTCCAAAGTTTGCCTCGAAAATCAGAAATTTTTGAAAAATTTCCCTTGGTCCTCTCTTTGCCGTTTTGCGAAAAATCGCCATTTTCAACCCTTTTACAGAATTTGCTATTTCTCTTCTAATGGCTCTTTTTTCATGCGGTTTTTTGCATAGTACAAATCTACAATAGTTTAGCTTTCCGTCCATACTAATTAGGCTATTCTACGGCTTGTGTTTCCTATTTTTTTGCCCTTCCAAAGTTTGCCTAAAAAATCGGCCATTTTTGAAAACATTTCTCTTGGTCTCCCCTTTGCCGTTTTGCTAAAAATCCCCATTTTCAACACTTTTACAGAATTTGCTATTTCTCTTCTAATGGCTCTATTTTCATGCGGTTTTTTGCATAGCACAAATCTACAATAGTTTAGCTTTCCATCCATACTAATTAGGCTATTATACGGCTTGTAGTTCCTATTTTTTTGGCCTTCCAAAGTTTGCCTAAAAAATCGGCCATTTTTGAACAATTTCCCTTGGTCCCCACTTTGCCCTTTTGCTAAAAATCGCCATTTTCAACACTTTTACAGAATTTGCTATTTCTCTTCTAATGGCTCTTTTTTCATGCGGTTTTTTGCATAGCACAAATCTACAATAGTTTAGCTTTCCATCCATACTAATTAGGCTATTATACGGCTTGTATTTCCTATTTTTTTTGCCTTTCAAAGTTTGCCTAAAAAATCGGCCATTTTTGACAAATTTCCCTTGATCCCCTCTTTCCTGTCTTGCGAAAAATCGCCATTTCCAACCCTTTTACAGAATTTGCTATTTCTCTTCTAATGGCTCTTTTTTCATGCGGTTTTTTGCATAGGACAACTCTACAATAGTTTAGCTTTCCATCCATACTAATTAGGCTATTATACGGCTTGTATTTCCTATTTTTTTGGCCTTCCAAAGTTTGCCTAAAAAATCGGCCATTTTTGAAAAACTTCCCTTGGTCCCGTCTTTGCTGTTTTGCGAAAAATCGCCATTTTCAACCCTTTTACAGAATTTGCTATTTCTCTTCTAATAGCTCTTTTTTCATGCGGTTTTTTCAATAGCACAAATTTAGAATAGTTTAGCTTTCCATCCACACTATTTGCATAGCACAAATTTACAATAGTTTAGCTTTCCATCCATACTAAATAGACTATTATACGGCTTGTATTTCCTATCTTTTTGGCCTTCCAAAGTTTCCCTCAAAAATTGGCCATTTTTGACGAATTTCCCTTGATCCCCTCTTTGCTGTCTTGCGAAAAATCGCCATTTCCAACCCTTTTACAGAATTTTCTATTTCTCTTCTAATGGCTCTTTTTTCATGCGGTTTTTTGCATAGCACAAATATACAATAGTTTAGCTTTCCATCCATACTAATTAGCCTATTATACGGCTTGTATTTCCTATTTTTTTGGCCTTCCAAAGTTTGCCTCGAAAATCAGAAATTTTTGAAAAATTTCCCTTGGTCCTCTCTTTGCCGTTTTGCGAAAAATCGCCATTTTCAACCCTTTTACAGAATTTGCTATTTCTCTTCTAATGGCTCTTTTTTCATGCGGTTTTTTGCATAGTACAAATCTACAATAGTTTAGCTTTGCGTCCATACTAATTAGGCTATTCTACGGCTTGTGTTTCCTATTTTTTTGCCCTTCCAAAGTTTGCCTAAAAAATCGGCTATTTTTGGAAAATTTCCCTTGGTCCCCTCTTTGCTGTTTTGCGAAAAATCGCCATTTTCAACCCTTTTACAGAATTTGCTATTTCTCTTCTAATAGCTTTTTTTTCATCCGGTTTTTTGCATAGCACAAATCTACAATAGTTTAGCTTTCCATCCATACTATCTAGGCTATTATACGGCTTGTATTTCCTATTTTTTTGGCCTTTCAAAGTTTGCCTAAAATATCGGCCATTTTTGACAAATTTCCCTTTGTCCCCTCTTTGCTGTTTTGCGAAAAATCGCTGTTTTTAACCCTTTTACAGAATTTGCTATTTCTCTTTTAATGGCTCTTTTTTCATGCGGTTTTTTGCATAGCACAAATCTACAATATTTTAGCTTTCTATCCATACTAATTAGGCTATTATACGGCTTGTATTTCCTATTTTTTTGGCCTTCCAAAGTTTGCCTAAAAAATCGGCCATTTTTGAAAAATTTACCTTGGTCCCCCCTTTGCCGTTTTGCTAAAAATCGCCATTTTCAGCACTTTTACAGAATTTACTATTTCTCTTCTAATGGCTCTTTTTTCATGCGGTTTTTTGCATAGCACAGATCTACAATAGTTTAGCTTTCCATCCATAATAATTAGGCTATTATACGGCTTGTATTTCCTATTTTTTTGGCCTTCCAAATTTTGCCTAAAAAATCAGCCATTTTTGCAAAATTTCCCTTGGTCCCCTCTTTGCTGTTTTGCGAAAAATCGCCATTTTCAACTTTTTTACAGAACTTGCTATTTCTCTTCTAATGGCTCTTCTTTCATGCGGTTTTTTGCATAGCACAAATCTACAATAGTTTAGCTTTCCATCCATACTAATTAGGCTATTTGCGGCTTGTATTTCCTATTTTTTTGGCCTTCCAAAGTTTACCTAAAAAATCGGCCATTTTTGAAAAATTTCTCTTGGTCTCCGCTTTGCCGTTTTGCGAAAAATCCCCATTTTCAACACTTTTACAGAATTTGCTATTTCTCTTCTAATGGCTCTTTTTTCATGCGGTTTTTTGCATAGCACAAATCTACATTATTTTAGCTTTCTATCCATACTAATTAGGCTATTATACGGCTTGTATTTCCTATTTTTTTGGCCTTCCAAAGTTTGCCTAAAAAATCGGCCATTTTTGAAAAATTTCCCTTGGTCCCCTCTTTGCTGTTTTGCAAAAAAAAAAACTATTTTTAACCCTTTCACAGAATTTGCTATTTCTCTTTTAATGGCTCTTTTTTCATGCGGTTTTTTGCATAGCACAAATTTACAATAGTTTAGCTTTCCATCCATACTAATTAGGTTATTTTACGGCTTGTATTTCTATTTTTTTGGCCTTTCAAAGTTTGCTTAAAAAATCGGCCATTTTTGAAAAATTTCCCTTGGTCCCCCCTTTGCCGTTTTGCGAAAAATCGCCATTTTCAACCCTTTTACAGAATTTGCTATTTCTCTTCTAATGGCTCTTTTTTCATGCGGTTTTTTGCATAGCATAAATCTACAATAGTTAAGCTTTCCATCCATACTAATTAGCTATTATACATCTTGTATTTCCTATTTTTTTTGGCCTTCCAAAGTTTGCTTAAAAAATCGGCCATTTTTGAAAAATTTTCCTTGGTCCCCCCTTTGCCGTTTTGCTAAAAATCGCCCTTTTCAACCCTTTTACAGAATTTGCTATTTCTCTTCTAATGGCTCTTTTTTCATGCGTTTTTTGCATAGCACAAATCTACAATAGTTTAGCTTTCCATCCATACTAATTAGGCTATTATACGGCTTGTATTTCCTATTTTTTTGGTCTTCCAAATTTTGCCTAAAAAATTGGCCATTTTTGAAAAATTTCCCTTGGTCCCCTCTTTGCTGTTTTGCAAAAAAAAAGCCATTTTTAACCCTTTCACAGAATTTGCTTTTTCTCTTTTAATGGCTCTTTTTTCATGCGGTTTTTTGCATAGCACAAATTTACAATAGTTTAGCTTTCCATCCATACTAATTAGGCTATTATACGGCTTGTATTTCCTATTTTTTTGGCCTTCCAAAGTTTGCCTAAAAAATCGGCCATTTTTGAAAAATTTCCATTGGTCCCCTCTTTGCCGTTTTGCTAAAAATCGCCATTTTCAACACTTTTACAGAATTTGCTATTTCTCTTCTAATGGCTCTTGTTTTATGCGGTTTTTTGCATATCACAAATCTACAATAGTTTAGCTTTCCATCCATGCTAATTAGGCTATTATACGGCTTGTATTTCCTATTTTTTTGGCCTTCCAAATTTTGCCTAAAAAATCGGCCATTTTTGAAAAATTTCCCTTGGTCCCCTCTTTACTGTTTTGCAAAAAAAAAAAGTATTTTTAACCCTTTCACAGAATTTGCTATTTCTCTTTTAACGGCTCTTTTTTCATGGGGTTTTTTGCATAGCACAAATTTACAATAGTTTAGCTTTCCATCCATACTAATTAGGCTATTATACGGCTTGTATTCCTATTTTGTTGGCCTTTCAAAGTTTGCTTAAAAAATCGGCCATTTTTGAAAAATTTCCCTTGGTCCCTCCCTTTGCTGTTTTGCGAATAATCGCCATTTTCAACAATTTTACAGAATTTGCTATTTCTCTTCTAATTGATCTTTTTTCATGCGGTTTTTTGCATAGCACAATCTACAATAGTTTAGTTTTCCATCCCTACTTATTAGGCCATTATACGGTTTGTCTTTCCTACTTTTTTTGGCTTCCAGAGTTTGCCTAAAAAATCCGCCATTTTTGAAAAATTTCCCTTGGTTGCCCCCTTTCCCGTTTTGCGAAAAATCGCCATTTTCAACACTTTTACAGAATTTGCTGTTTCTCTTCTAATGGCTCTTTTTTCATGCGGTCTTTTGCATAGCACAAATCTATAATAGTTAAGC
>OX421448.1:21674190-21689190 GCA_949126865.1 Montipora capitata | reverse complement strand
AGCTAACCACTATCGTTTCCCCTATGCGGCATCTTTTGAAGCACAAGACTTAATACAATAGAGCCTATTCTTATTCAATGAAATGCAAATAAGTGGCAGAGTATTCTGAAGTTTAGCCCAGTTTTCCTTGGTGGTATGTCCATTATTTTCTTTCTTTGCAATGTCTTTAGTTGTGATTGAGATAGTTTGCCTTCCGTTTCTCTCCAATCACTACTCGATTTTTCACTTTGAATTTTCAAGTATTCCATTGCTTCATTGTAAAATTGATCTTCGATAAACATGGTTAGTTGTGATGTATTTCGTATCTGCTTTTGCTTAAAGTCATCTTATCTTTGATAAAATATTTCGTGTGATACACACTGCATTGCGAGCTGTTTTCTTCCAACAAAACTTGCGAAGTCTAAATGTGAATGAATTTCAGTTTGAACCGAGAGTGGCCTGTGATGAATAATAAAATATTTGGACAGAGAGTGGCCTGGAATGAATATTAAAATATTTAATTATAAAATATCATGGTAAGTTTGCATGATCTGCTTGTGAGGTAGGGAGAGGTAGGGAGTTCAAGTTCGGTTGAGTAAAAAAGAAAGTCTTTAGTATACTGTGTAAAGTCTGTCATAGAGGGACTGGGCATAAGGGTAAGCAAAGAGGGGCGCTAGAACTGTGAAAGAAAGGGGGGTTACATACAGGTGGTGGGGAAGATGAGGGAGGGGTAGGAAAGTAGAAGAAAAGAAAGAAATAACATGTTTTTTTTAGACTCCCTAAAAACCACGCGCCTGTTTTTTAACTACACCCCAAAAAAACGAAAATCCCTTTTTTAGACAGTTGATAAAAATAAACCAGTACAATTAAAATTGTACCAGTTCAAACTATTTTGTACCAGTTCAATATATTCTGTACCAGTTCAATAAAAATTGTACCAAAGGAACAAATTGTACTACAACATATACACCGCCTTTTCTTCTTGCACGGACAGTGCCCATGCCTTGTATCCATAATTTATGTGAGTACGCACTCGACTGTAGAGATGAAAAGGCGGTTCACTCCAAGTTTCAACCAACAGCTTTCTAAATATTAAGAGAGCCAAGATTTCCTTATTCTATGTGTAGGACAAGTGGTTTACTTTACTTTAATCCAGTACATTGTATATTTTTGTCTGTCATAGTTAATCAAAACTGACTAAAGTTTTCTTGTTTATGTTTGCCTTCCACCTTCTTAGTCCAAGTAACCTAAAGGTATGCAGTTTCTTTTTACTTATTCAACGTAAGCTTAATAATAATTTTATAATGAAATTTGAATCACTCTTTGGATCTGCAAAAAAGTTATATCAAGATCTCTTGTATCCAAAATTCCAGGGAATCAGGGTGACTATCGTCAAGATTCATAGTCTGTGCTCCTCAAGTACATGTAATTGAAAATGCTAAACCCTATTTCTGAAAAGACATGTATTGTCAGTAGTTGACAGTAAGGTTCATGAAAATTGAGCATGCTTCTCACACAGCTTGACACAAGAGGTAGATGTAACATTAACCCTGCGCATCCCTTATGCTAGGGCTCTTATAGATTTTACTCTCCCTGGTGCCGAGGACTTAACTTGTCAATTGGAAATCCCTGTAGGCATGAAAGGATTAACAGCAATCACATGTGCAGCTGCTTAAAAACTGTAACTCCTTCAACCTCTTGCCTCTTACACTGTGCAAGGGTCACTTAAAGATGTTACTCTGTCTAATTAATGCCAAATGATTTTCTGTGTCAATGAGGAACCCCCAAGGGACAGTTAAAAAGTAAGGTACCCGTTTCACATGCAAATAAACCATACTAATTCTTTTTCAGTGTCCTGCAGAAACAGAAAATCTTGAATCACTGGATATTTTCAAAGAACAGATTCCTGATGGAGTGGCACTTCATTCATTAAGGTAAATACATCATATGAAGCTGCATGTGAAGAAATCATGAAATGATTTTGACATGTTATTCTTGGCAGACTATGTAGGTGCTGCACAAAACTTGTCACTAAAAGTAGCTCCTACAAGCTCCTGTGATGTAGCATAGCGGTACCGGTAGTTATCCCAGCCAGAAATTGACAGGTCGTAACTAATTTTAATACATGTAATACATAATACATATTCTTGGCTGGTGATTTCAATTTGCCTAACTTTGACTGGATTAACCAAGTACCTCTTTCCTCAGAGACTATTTATTGGAATGCCTACAGTTATTAAACGATGCATTTCTTACCCAGGTAAACACTTATCCTACACGTAACAATAGTATTCTCTACCTGGTACTAACTACTGTTCCTGATCTCATCGGATGATTTATATTCCTATCAGGATGTTGTGGAGTCAGACCATAATTGCATTTCTTTCAGAATTGGCCTCTCATCTACCGACTCTAGACCAGTGCTTAAAGAAGTTTTTAATTACAAAAAAGCAAACTTCGAAGAGCTTAAAATAACTTTGTCATATGTTCCTTGGCATGTTGCTATGCTCGATGATGATCTAAACAGCATTGTTTCAAATTGGGAAGATCTATTCTGGGCAGCAGTTGATGACTTTGTGCCCAAGAAGAAAATTTCAGGCAAGCAAGTTCCACCTTGGATTGACGCAGAAGTAAAAGCCCTGTGTCGTAAGAAGGATAAAATGAGTCGTAAAGCCCTCAAAGAAAAAGATCAAGTGTACATTGATAAATTCAAGTCATTAAGAAAGGATGTAAAGAAACTCATCCGACTTAAGTACAACACTTATATTAAGAACTTGGCTGACAAAGTTGAGTCGAACCCAAAGAAGTTTTGGAACTTTTATAGCTGTAAAACTAAGTCTCGTAGACTCCTTCCAGCCATTAGAAGAGACTTTTCTGATGCTGATCCTGTATTCAATCCTACTGACAAAAGCTAACTTAATTAACAACTATTTTCACTCAGTTTTTAATCATGTTGATAATGAACCTCCTACACCTGGTTGCCATGCAAAAGTTTCTGTTCGTGAGTGCTTATCTCATATTACACTGTCTGCATCTGATGTCTTGACTACTCTGCTTCATCTTAATCCTCCAAAGAGTCCTGGTCCTGATGGAATACCCCCTCTACTTCTAAAGAATCTGGCACCTGAAATTAGTAACTCTATTTCCTATATCTTTAATAAATCCCTAAATGATGGAATTTTCCCAAGTAAATGGAAGGATTGTAATCTTACCCCTGTTTTTAAATCTGACCAGAAAGATGTTGTCTCAAATTACCGTGGTATCACTTTATTACCCATACTATCTAAAGTTTTAGAAAGACAAGTTCACACAAGATTACACCAACATGTCGCAGGATTCTTGTAGTCCCAACAGCACGGATTTAGGAAACAGAGATCATGTATTACGCAGCTCCTACAATTTGCTCACACAATGGCCAAATCGCTCGATGATGGTATCCACACTGATGTAATTTATCTTGACATGGCTAAAGCCTTCAATAAAGTTCCTCATGAAAAACCGCTGTATAAATTAGAAATGGTTGGTGTGAGGGATCCACTCTTGGCTTGGTTAAGGAGTTATCTTGCTAACAGACGACACAGAACTGTGATTGATGGATTTGCTTCTGACTGGAGATATGTCCCTTCTGGTGTTCCACAGGGATCCATTATTGGCCCTCTCCTTTTCCTCATTTTTATAAATGACATTGCTGATGATATCAGTACTGACACAAGTATCCCCCTTTATGCAGATGATGCTAAATGTTATAGGAAATTGCTTGATCCAGCTGACCAAGCAATTCTTCAGTCTGACCTCAATACAATTGTAGATTGGAGTGAGTTATGGGGAATGTCTTATAATGCCTCTAAATGTAAACATCTTAGTCTTATGAAAAAGCAAAAGCCGTTAGAAACAACATATTTTCTTGGAGGCAATATATTATCTAAATCTGCATGTGAGAAAGACTTGGGTGTTTTAGTTAATAGTAAGCTCTCCTGGCATGATCACATTGTAAACAAAGTAAATAAAGCTAATAGAGTGCTACGACTAATTAGAAGAACTTGTGGAACCCAGGCTAACACTGATGTTATCAAAAAGCTTTATATTCATCTTGCTAGACCTCATCTTGACTATGCTTCACAAGACTGGTCTCCCCATCAGGCCTATTTAAGCAATATGATTGAAGGTGTACAGCGTCGTGCTACCAAACTTATGGTTGGAAGCAAGTTATCATATTCTGATCGTTTATTGAAAACTGGCCTCATGTCACTTTCTTCAAGAAGAATTTACTTAAATTGGCTTTTCCTATTTAAATGTCTACATGGCCAATATGACCTTGATGTGTCTGGTTATCTACAATTTTATGAACTCAAACATGGATCTTATAATTTAAGAAATACTGAACTAATGTTTAAAAGTATTTATGCTAGAACTGACACATTCAAGTACTCTTTTTTTCCTAGAGCTGTATGTTCATGGAATAAGTAACCTATATCTGTTAAAAAAAGTGACTCAGTCTCTAAGTTCAAACAAGAGTTAAAGTTGTTTTGTCTTCAGATCGATCGCCATGACTCATCTTTCATTTTTTTTAACTTTTTAATTAATTAATTAATTAATTAATTTTTATTTATTTAATTAGTACTATTATTATTATTCTTTTTTTTTTGGTAGCCTACACTTGTTAGGGAAGTTCATTCCTGTTTTGTGGGTTTCCAACAGCATACTTGTTTTTAGTGTCATAGTATTTGCATACTTGTAATTTGCTTCTTTGCTGTGAAATAAATAAAGAAAGAAAGAACATGTAACTTACTGGGTAGTTAAAAACTCCTTCTATGAGTATTCAGATTACCATTAATATTGTTACTAGTTCCTTTCAATAATTATTATTCTTTGCCATTTATATGTATTATTAATTTTAATAATAACATGCTCATGTAAATATTATTGTGATCTTGGGTGGGTAGGCAGGCAGAGTAGGCTGGTGCAGTGGTGAAAGAAACTTGCCTTCAACCAATGCGATCAAGGATCTATTTGTATTCTCAGACTGGCCGGACAAGATGTTTTGTGTAGCTGGAGTTTGTTGGTTCCTGTACCCCGGTTTTTCTCTGGGCACTCCAGTTTTCTCCTGTCACAAAAAAAACTGGCATTCCGTATTTGGTCAGCATTCAGATGTGATGTGATTTGATTTATTGTCTGCCCAACAAGTAGGCCATTTGTGCTCTGCTCTATAGGCTTCAGTTTTTAATCAAGTGCATGACTTGATTATTGTTGTCATCATCGTTACAAAGGGGTTATAATTTCTAATCAGAAAGAAACTGCGGTGCTGTATCAGTTGGGGATGAAATAACAAAAAATTGTTTTCATCAAACAAAATTAACATTGTGATCAAGGTAAACTCAAACCACCATAGGGAAGATTTAGAGGCTGCTATTTCAAGCATTAGCACTTTGTCAGAACAGAAAGCTCATTAATGCTCTAAACATTTAGGATACTTGTGCATAACTTTGTTTGTGCATAACTTTTACTGTGCAGGTAACGTGACTGTAATATGTCACGCATTACATGTACTTCAAGCATTAGTTAAGATATTAGAGAGCTTAAACATGAAGATACACTATAAAAGGGGTTGTTTCACTCTCTGCTTTTGTTTGAGACTGATTACCGGTAATTATCCAAGACAGTGATCAACAAATAGCAGCACAAAGACAGAAGCCCTAAAAATACTTGTAGCATTAGAAAAAAGGACTGTGTATTAAAAAATGAACAACAGATAACATTTTATGACATATTACAGACACATTGCCATAAAGGGGCTTTTTTTATTGCACAAATTATCACAGATCTTGGTTGTGTCCACAGTTGACTGGTAAATCATTTGCATGTGCCTAAGGCACCACGCCTTACAGTGTAAATATAGTTTTATAGTGTGTGTTCGTGTTTAAGCATGTTCGTTTTGTGACACAGATGGCAACCGGAAGTGAGCAGTTCTCCCTTTTAACGCATCTTCACGCAACCACATTTACATTGCTAAGTATCTTTTCTCCGTTAGAGATGATTAGTATAAAAATATGGGAGACACCACTGTCCTGGCATGCAAAATGTCTCAAAAACATGCATGCTTAAGCAACCTATGGCAATGAAAACGCCAGGGAAAAATTTCCAGGCCAGCAAGAGAATGGCATGTTTATTTCCAGTTCATCATGAAATGTTAAAGAGAAAGGAGCGGGAGATGGGAAAAGGTCTGGAAAAGGTAGCTAATCGAGTAGTGGCTGAAAGTTTTGAAAACTCTAGGAAGGTTAGTTTTAGTCAGTGACGTTGTGTAAATTTAATGGGGCTAGGTTTTGTTTTGTTTTTATTATCTTACAAACTCCTTAGTTTGAAGTTCTTTTCCTTAAGTTCCAGTCCTTCCCTTACAGTTTATGCAAAAACTTGACAAAACAAATTTTCCAAGAGCTTCATTTTACTCATTTAGATCATTGGTTACCCCTATTTTTTAAGGCATGAATCACTTACTCTTCTTACAATCTACAAAATATGATGAAGTGAAGAAAATCACAATGTGGGAAGTTATCTTTTGTTTAAATTTTCTTCCCTTGTGTCCTGAATTCCGGAAGTGGTTACAACGGCCAGCACTTGGAAGATTAATGTATATTGTTTACAACATCCCTAGTGGCATGCAATTATCTAAAAAAAAAACCACTCATACTTCTATGCACAGAAGCCTTCACTCTAACACATTATTTTTATTATTTGGGACGGATAAGCAGATGAGGCTACATCTTGTTATGATGACCCATCTATCAAAATTAAGGCATTTTCCCTTGCCTTTTTCTCCCAAAGTTTCGACCAACGTGTCGGTAGTGTTTCGATCTACGTGTTGGTAGTGTGTCGGCCCACGCATCGGTAGTGTGTCGGCCGACGTGTCGGTAGTGTGTCGGCCGACGTGTCGGTAGTGTGTTGGCCGACGTGTCGGTAGTATGTTGGTGGTGTGTCGACCGATGCGTGGGCCGACGTGTCGGCCGACGCGTTGGTGGGATCGGATTCTTAACTTTTACCACAAATTCAGTGACCCCCCAATTTTTTTTCATTTTTGGAATAAGCAATCACCTAACTTCAGGCGAGAAATGAAACAAATTTCCATGTGGAAAGATTTTTGCGTGACTGTGCTTATTATAAGTCAACTTCCTACAGATCTTTTTTGTGGTGGTTGTGGATGAGACTGATTAGGATTTGGAGTTTCCATGGCCCTCACAACCTTCAAGACATCTGAATGTGAGATCATTAGGATAACAGAATAAAATCAGCCTCAGTTCATTGTCTCTTTTGATGTTAAAAGTGATTTTTTTTCCCTCCAAGGTTGTTTAAAGAGAGACATGGACAACTTACTTCACGCAGAAAAGAAGTGAATTATTTAGTGAAGGTTTGTTTTAAAACATTATGAGGCATTTAGTGGTCTGATTTTTTTTCTGACTTTCATGCCAAGGTAATTAGCACTCACTTTGGGTCTTGATATTAGGTTTTATTTCAGCTGTAGGCAATAAAATGGCTGCAATTTTATATAGCAAGGAATTTCCTCCTCCCACTCTTCCTGTCAAATAGCTTGATTTAGTTCCTGTGTATTCTCCTAAGATGCATTGTATAAGGTCTACAGTGATTCTATGGCTCTGTTATACTACACTTGACTCCCGATTACTCGAACCCTTGCTAGCTCGAACCTCACACTAACTTGAACCAAAATCGATTTCCCCTAGGATTGATTTCCGTCATACATTTACTGCCCTTTTACCCTCTGTAACTCGAACCTTCGATAACTCGAACCTGCTCCTAAGTTGAACCAATTTCCTTCAGGTCATTTGTAGCGTGGGGCCTGAGCCCAAGCTTAGTCGGACTTGCGCAAAAAACTATAAGTCAGACTCGTGTTCCTCGTGTGAGCTTTCAAAGATCTAGTTTTGTTAGTGCTTATCTAGTTTGTGTTACATTTGGTGGCAGCGGTGGGGATCTTTTTTGCCATGGAAGATACCGTAAAAGCCTTGGAAGAGAAATTGGCGAAACTTGAGGCGAAACTTGGAAAGAAAAGTGAAAGTACGGCTGGTACAAGCGGCAGTTCACCGATCACCTCGCCAGAAAACCCGCTTTGCATCAAACCAGAGAGCTTCTCTGCGACGTCCGGCGAAAGTTGGGTAGTTTGGATACGGAAATTCAAAAGTATTGCAACCCTTAACAAGTGGAGCCCTGAGCTTCAAGCCCAAATATTGCCCACATACCTGAAAGGCCTCGCAGAGCAGACCTATTACAGCCTGACCGTCGAACAAACAGCCACCTGGACGGCAGTTGAACGCACTCTGACAGATCGATTTCATCCTAAGGAATCTCGTCAAGTACACATTTCCACTCTACGAGCCAAATTAAGACGTCCTGACGAAGATCTACACCAACTGAGGTGCGACATTTCTCGCCTTGTGGAGTTGGCCTATCCGAATGATCCCCCGGATATACTCAATCACACAGCCAGAGATTTCTTCGTAGGTGCGTTGACCCCCATTACATTGCGCGAGAAGGTGTTGGATTTGGGGCCCAATACTCTGGATGAGGCCCTAGCAGCAGCTCAACGATACGAATCAAATCAAAAAGTGCTAAACAAAGGCAGTGCTCGAGTGCTGTCTTCAACGTCTGGTGATCCGGAGGAGTTTGGCTCCCAACAGGGAACCCAAGAACCCCCAGCATGGGCTAAGGAGCTTTTTCAACAGCAAGCTGAAATCTTAGAGAAGCTAAAAAACATTCCTCAAGGGAGGCAAGGTAGGAATGCATGTGTGGAATCTGGACAAGGCCCCAGAGCATGTTTTAAGTGTGGTAGCTTAACTCATTTTATTCGTGACTGTCCACATCAAGTGCGTCCCGACCAGGGAAACGGGAGATGGGCGGGGCACAGCAGGAAGTGACCCCGCCCGAGAATCCAAAGGGGGCATTTTTGCCTTGTGCTGTAAATGGTGTCAAATCCCAAGCCTTATTAGACACGGGTGCAGAAGCAACAATTATCAGTGAGGACCTATATAGTCGCTCTAAGACACATTTAAACAAACTTGAACTCACACAAAAGCCTGTCCTGGGGGCCAACAACATGCCACTTGATGTTGTTGGAAAAACAGAAGTAACAATTCAGCTTGGCGGGATCAGGGCTCAGCATAAAGTGCTGGTGTGCCGAGGCCTAGTACAGCAAGTGTTGATTGGTATAGACTTCCTAACAGCTCACAAATGTATTATAAACTTTGACACTAACACCGTCTACAGTAAGGGGGAACCCAACAAAATAGTTTTTGGATGCCTTGATAAAGTGTACAGGATCACTGTGGCTGAAACCGTCACATTATCTCCAAACATGGTCGCAGACATACCTTGTGAGGTCCAGGGAATGGATGGCTTAGACGAATGTATGGGGGTGCTGGAACCAGCGGACACATTTTCGGAAAAATATTCTGCTGGGGCCTTTTGGATGGCAGTGACTGTAAAAGGGGGTCGAATCCCAGTTCGTGTGTTCAATTACCTTAACAAGCCCCTCAAAATTTACAGATGCAGTAGTATAGGGGACCTCTACCCATTGGCCGGTGAGGGAGAATCACAGCAGGAAACCAATGGGGGTGTGGGCTACAAGGTAGTACCCCCTGGGGCTCCAAAGGAAGATCTTGAGATTGGATTGGAAGCTAAACAGTGTAGTGCGGTTTTTGTGAAGGATGCTGACGTCCACAGTTTATCAGTAGAAGAGATGTTCCCTATCAGCAGTAATTTCGTCCCGGAAGAGGAAAAACTTAGGCTTTATGACATGTTGTCCACTTATGCCGACTGCATTTCAAAGGGACCGTGGGATTTAGGTACTGCAAAGGGCGTACGACATACTATCGACACCGGCTCTGCCCAGCCAATCCAGGTACCACCTTGAAGAGTCCCCTTTCACAAAAGGCAGGAAATGCGCAGCCAAGTAGACGAAATGCTTGAAGCAGACATTATTGAACCTTCCGATTCCCCTTGGTCCTCTCCGGTTGTTTTAGTAGCGAAGCCTGATGGCTCTCAACGTTTCTGTGTTGAGTACCGTGCTCTTAACTCGGTAACCAAGCGAGACTTGTACCCGCTTCCTCGATGCGATGACATATTGGAGAGTTTATCGGGAGCGCAGTGGTTTTCTCATCTCGACCTCCTTAGGGGATATTGGCAAATTGATGTGGCAGAGAAAGATCGGGAAAAGACGGCGTTCGCGACTCCGGATGGCCTTTACCAATTCCGCAAACTAAGTTTTGGGCTTACGAATGCACCTGCATGTTTTATGAGGGCTATGCACCTTAACTTGAGAGGATTATGCTGGTCAGACTGTCTAGTGTATCTAGATGATATCATTGTCTTTGGTCGAACACTGCAGGAGCATATAGAGAGACTGTCACTTGTGTTGTCACGATTGACTGAGGCAGGCTTGAAGATTAACCCCAAGAAATGCAAGCTTTTGTGTGAACAGGTCGTTGTGTTAGGTCACGTCGTGTCGGGGAAGGGCATATCTACTGATCCAGAGAAAATAAGAGTCATAAAGGAGTGGCCGGTGCCGGCTGATGAGAGTCAGCTGAGAGCGTTCTTGGGGACGGCTGGTTACTATAGACAATTCGTGCCAAACTACGCCCACATTGCATCCCCTTTGCACCGTGCTTGCCAAAAGGGGGACCGTTTTAGATGGACAGCTGAGTGCAAGGAAGCCTTCTTGCACATTAAGCGCAAATTGACGAATGTTCCCATCCTTGCTTTCCCCCAGCTGGACGTTCCGTTCATCCTGGACAGTGATGCCAGTGACAGTGGGCTAGGGGCGGTGTTGTCTCAGGTTCAATGTGGGAAGGAACGAGTAATAGCATACGCAGCGCGGGCACTATCAAAGGCTGAAAGGAACTATAGCACTACCCGGAAGGAACTGCTGGCCCTCGTGTGGGGAACGGAGCATTTTGAGACATTCCTCTATGGGCGATGATTTCTTGTCAGGACTGACCATAGTGCTCTGCAGTGGCTACGAAACTTTAAAAACCCTAGAGGCCGGGTGGCTAGGTGGCTTGAACGGCTTAGTGACTTCGATTTTGAGGTGGAGCATCGTCCGGGTCAGTTGCATGGAAACGTGGATGGCCTGTCTCGATTTCCCTGGGACGAGGGTGCTTTGGAGAAGATAGAGAGGGACACTACCCTGATTCAGTCTGTGAATATGGGACCCTTGTCGAGGGAAAGTATACGTGCAGCCCAAAACCAAGATCCCGTTCTGTCGCAAGTTGTGAAGTGGCTTGAAACTGGTGTCAGACCCGCTAGAGGCGACGTGGAAGGAGGGGGGCGTAAACTGCTGTCATACTGGTCACAATGGGGAAGGCTGTCTCTCAGGGACGGTCTGGTGTTTAGACGTTGGGAACATGAAGTGACAGGCCAAGAGATTTATCATCAAATCTGCTTGCCAGAGAGCATCGTGTCACAAGCGTTGTGCGCCTTGCACAACGACCCTTCATCTGGCCACCTTGGCGTCTCGAAGACTCTGGAGAAAGTGCGGAGGAGATTTTATTGGCATGGCATGCGGGAAGACGTCGAAATGCACGTCAGAAGGTGTGTTCCATGTGCTAAAGTCAACGACCCTTCCAAGCTGCCAAAGGCACCACTCATAAACATGAAGGCCGGGCACCCCCTACAAAGGGTTGCAATAGACATCGTAGGTCCCACACCAAGATCTACTTCTGGTCATGAATGGTTGTTGGTGGTCTCCGATCATTTTACTAAGTTTGCTCAAGCCTTCCCAGTGAGAAACACCTCAGCGTTCACACTGGCGAAGAGGGTGATGGATGAATACATATGCCGTTTCGGTTGTTTCGAGGGTTTGCATTCTGATCAGGGAGCTAATGTGGACGGAGCTGTGTTCAAAGGACTGTGCGATTTAATTGAAGCAGCGAAGACAAGGACAACGCCGTACCATCCTCAAGGGGATGGGCAGGTGGAGAGACTGAACAAATCTCTGGTGAAGATCCTTAGTAAGCTAATTTCTGACCATCGCCGGGACTGGGCGGACTTTGTGCCAAAGGCGGTTCTTGCTTACAACACAAGTGTGCATGAGTCGACTGGATTTACCCCTTACCGGTTAATGTTCGGCAGGGAAGCTATCTTGCCACTGGATGCTCTTCTTAGGTTGGAGACAACACCTTCCCAAGGGTCGGCACGGACATACCCCGATTATGTCGTTGAGCAGAAACAGCAATTGGAAGAGACAGAGCAAGTCGTGAGAGAGAACCTCAAGCGAGCACAGAAGCTCCAGGAAGCTTATTATGACACCAAGTGCCATGGTCAGCGGTTCCATGTGGGAGACCGGGTGTGGTATAAAAACCGAACCAGGACGAGACGGAAAAAATTCCTCAAACCCTGGTGTGGTCCTTGGAAAGTGCTGAAAGCTCTGTCTGATGTTACCTATCGCATTGAGGAGGAGAGGCGGAAGCCCGGAAAACCTCGTCAGAGGAAGGTAGTCCACTTCAATTATTTGAAACCATGCTTTTCCCCACCTGAAAGCCACGATAAACCCTCTCAGTTAACCTCCTCCTCGAGGGACACGCGGCAACCGTCTCAAGGAACCTTAGTTGACTCTGGAGATGTCGAATTGGAATGGCTGGAAAATCCAGTTACTACATTCACGGAGGGTTCTCGTCCCTCTCAGGAACATGATTCGAGTAGTACATTAAGTACATCCCCTCAAACAGTTGAAGTGCCGTGTCAATCAGAGGCTTCTCTAGTGAATGATGTACCGCGTCGAGAAGCATGTTTTACACCTATGAGGCCTAGACGTGAGCGAAGGGAGCCCGTCTGGCTACAAGACTATGTTAGAACAGTGGTTGTTTACCCAACCTGGCCCTTGAACTTTGTAGGAACATTTGCATGCTATTGTTAGAAATTCTCACTCGCATCTCTAACCTTCTGTGGAAGGGGGTATTGTAGCGTGGGGCCTGAGCCCAAGCTTAGTCGGACTTGCGCAAAAAACTATAAGTCAGACTCGTGTTCCTCGTGTGAGCTTTCAAAGATCTAGTTTTGTTAGTGCTTATCTAGTTTGTGTTACACATTCTCTATAAATTATATTGTCACCCTCTATAACTCAAAACAAACAGTGTACTACAGTCCAAAACATGTAATTTATTTTTAAACATTGCACAAAACATGCCAGTCTAGTTACAGTTCCAGGTTGGTTTGGGGTACATTTAACTTCTGTGCCTGTATCTTTATAAAGGGTTGCTGCTCAATTCTGTACTCCTGATAACTGGAACTTCAGATAACTCTAACTTTTTTAAAATTTCCCTCGAAGGTTCCAATTATCGGGAGTCGGCTTTAGTAATAATATCGCTGATTTGTGGAAAACTGCTGCTTGTGAGAATACTTTCTATACTCATCTGTCGCTTGGTAGACACCATTAGGAATAAGACTTAACTATTAGAGTGTATTAAATGTGAAGTGCTAGGTTTTACTACCCATATCTATAGACCATGTGAGCGTTAGCCCTGCTAATGGAATTGGGACAGAGAAGAACTCTGACCAGGGTGGGAATTGAAACCACGACCTTTGGGTAAGATTACCGCTGCTCTACCAACTGAGCTACAAGGTCAGATGGGAGCAGATTGTGGGAATTTAATATTTCAATGTCACGGCAATGAATTTGTACGGGTATGAACCTAGCACTTTACATTACACTCTAATGGTTAAGTCTCTTTAAATATAAGTGCTACACGGCCAACACTTGCAAAAACGTAACCCCATCCTTGTAGTTGTACAAATTCATTGCAGTGACATTGACATCTTAAATTCCCGCAACCTGCTCCTGTCTGTCGGTAGAGCAGCAGTGATCTAACCCGAAGGTCATGGGTTCAATTCCCACCCTGATCAGAGTTTTTCTCTGTCCTTGTGTGGGCCCAATTCCATTAGTACCTGGGCTAACGCTCACATAGTCTTATATATGGGTAATAAAACCTAGCACTTCACATTACACTCCTATAGTTAAGTCTGTTGAAATATAAGTGCTAAGCGGCCAACGTTTGCAAAAACGTAATCCCACCATTAGGAATAAGTCTGGCTTATAATGTCTACTGTTACTAGAAGGTTTTTTAGGCAAGTAGCAAGGCACACTTCTGTGTATTTGTGGTCTAATTTGGGTCTGTTTAGGAGAAGTACCGGTATTTTTAAAAAGGGGGTGTTTGCCTTATTCTTGTTCCATCCCCTTTAAGACTTGTAAGTTATAGTAATATTATTCTTTCCTTTGCTGACTTTCTAGGTTCCCTGAGTAAATGGTACGAAAGGCTTCATTTCAGACACCTTATTCCAAAATGGCCACCATTTTAAAATTATTTTGTTTGCTTGCAAATTAGCCCTTGTTTCCTCATTCAAGGTTAAATATTCTTTTGAATTTTAAGCTTAAGGGCCCATGGACAAATTTTTCAAGCGTTGCTAGGGAAGTGAAATGTTACTTCCGGTGACTGACGTCATCATGTAGTGAGCTCACCAGAAAACCCACGCACAAGCAAAAATCACCGCACGAACTGTTGTTTCCATCCAAGGTTTTTCCTTGCCGTTTTTCGCGCTCATTCTCAGATCAACTGTGTATGCGTAAACAAACTGACTTCCGGTTTGAGAAAAAACCTAAATTTCCGGCGGTCTTTAAATTGAATTATTTTTTTTTCATATGGCACGTTTCACCTCCAAATACAGAATATAGGTACATTGTAAGCATTGATTTTTTCAAATCATCTTTTTTAAAAATTTTATGGATATTTCAGTATCGTTTATGATCCCTCTAAAAAGAACATTAATTTTTTCAAAATAAAAAGAAAACCTTGCTTGGCTGGATGCAAAAACGAATACAAATTATGAAACCACTGATTAAATACCCAAATTGTGTAGCACGTAGACAAATTTAGAGTTTTCTTTTATTGGTCACGTGACCATGGGCGTGGCTTGATGACGTCATATTTAGGGTCATTGGTTTACAAAAGTTAGAAACTGACCAAAATAATG
>OX421448.1:21626690-21659190 GCA_949126865.1 Montipora capitata | reverse complement strand
TTGCCCTCACCCCTCCCGCCTCGCGTCCGGCAGATTGCACTTTTCTTTGGCAAAGAGAAAGATAAAGATTGGGTTTACTCAGTAAAGTGGTACGGGTCATATATTTAAAAAATACGAAGATGAAATGTTTTAACAAGCCACAATTTTAGTTTAGAGGTTGTGCCAACCTCCCTCCATATTGCAGCGACAATGGCAACGCTATCGCAAACTTCATTGATAGATAATCGCTCCCTTACTACAACATAGCGATTACCTCTATCCGTTCAGTGCTATTCTGGAATTGTATCCTGTTTGCCTTTGTCATTGGTGAACTTTCCGTTACATCTGTTAAAGGGAAGAAACGTGTGTTGGTAAGATGTCGTTGGTTAAGGCTTAAGTTCCAAGTGGATGGCATTCAGTTGACGTCAAATTGTGTCATCCAATGAGAGGGCGTGGTCAACTGTCTTTCCGAATTCTTCTTTTCAGATGGGTGACTGTGAATGATTCCCTTGCGTGCGAGGATCCATGTTTTTTCTGCGCCACTTGTTTCAAAGGCCTCCATTACACACCAAATGGAGAGAAAATCTGCGATTTCCAAGCTTATCCGGTGCTTGGAGACTTCGACTGGTAATTTGGCGCGAAGTGCGTCACAACTTGCCTGATGGTGAATGACGCGTTCCTTTCGGTCAAGGAATGTCCCGAAGGAATGCATAAGCAAGTCAAGACAAGATGAAAGTGCATCTTTTTCAAATAATCACCTATGTAATTATACTGAAACGACTATTCACCTCAGACTCGGTGAATATCGGCGAAAAAAAGACGAATCCCCGATGTTGACCTCGCCTTCGGCGAATAATTGTTAATTATTCCAACTCGCTCACAGTACAAGTAATATGTATCTCCTTTTTCAGGAATGGCCTTGCGCGCCTACTGGCGCGATGAGACGGATAATAATGATGAACTTTGCAGGAATTAAACTGGTTTGAGCACACGGTAGTTATGTTACCATTTTCACGCCGATAAGTTAATGAAAGGACAGCAGAGGAATTTAATCAACTGAACGTGTCCAACGTACATGAAAAGCCATTAGTAATAAGTATCTTGGTTTGTGGCGCTTGTGTTCTCGTTGAAGTTGCCTCTGTGTAAATTCTCTTATTATGGTTTTTCAAGTGTCGCTCATTCCAAACTGAATGTTACACAGAAAATGCAACTGTAACTGAATCTTGTGACGGTTACGTTTGACTATGCACAATAATTAAGCTCAGTCGGTAGAGCAGCGGTGAATGATCTTACCCGAAGGTCATGGGTTCAATTCCCACCCTGGTCAGAGTTTTTCTCTCTCCTTGTGTGGGTCCTTTTCCATTAGTACGGCTAACGCTCACATGGTTCATATGGGGTAGATACTTAGCACTTCACATTACACCCTAATCACTTAAGTCTGTTCAAATATAAGTGCTACACGGCCAACGTTTGCAAAAACGTAATCCATCCTGATAAGTAAAAAGGCATTGTCCTTTATGGAGGCAGTAAGGAGCCCAATTCTTCCCCTTCAAATCCCAGTCAAGAACCAAAGCTCATGTAACATGCATTCGCAGCACCTACGATTCACTCGTTCTCTCCAAACTTCCCGCAGACATTGTGACTCTATGTAGCCACGCTGAAGCACGAAAAACGTGAATCCTTTGAGCTGTCGTCGTAAAGTCGATATCACAGCTGGTGTCACTAGATTTCAAATCTGCGACAGCGACGTTGACGAAAACGTCACCTGAAAATATAACTTTACACAATCCTAAGTGTAATTACACAATGTTGGCGGATTACTCTAAAACTAAGTAATTTTCAGAGTAAAAATGAATGAAAGGTTCGCATTTGAACGCTTACGTTGTCGTGAAAACCTCAAAATTTAGTGGTGACGTCGCGTTGTTGCTGTTATGCAGAGTACTGCAAAAAATGCGTGCAGCACGATTGGTTTTCCTCGTTTAACCAATGATATTCTTGTCTTTTGGCGTTGTCGTTGCCATCGCTGTCGTCGTCGTGTAACGTATGGCTGCTGCTTGACAAAAAAGAGAATGAAAAGTCTTCTATTTGAGCTTGTCTCGCACTTTCGTAAAATGCCCGATATCAGCAGCTTAGGTAAAGGTAAAAGGAAAGGTTACGTTTATACAAACGTTAGCCGTGTAGCACTTATATTTTAAACAGAGTTAACTGAATAGAGTGTAATGTAAAGTGCTAGATTTCTATCCCATATGAACCATGTGAGCGTTAGCCCTACTGATGGAAATGGGCCCACACAAGGACAGAGAAAAACTCTGACCAGGGTGGGAATTGAACCCACGACCTTCGGGTTAGATCTCCGCCGCTCTACCGACTGAGCTACAAGGTCAGACGGGAGCAGGCCGTGGGAACTGAAGATGTGGAAGTCACGGCAATGAACATGTACAAGTACAAGGAAAGGTTACGTTTATACAAACGTTAGCCGTGTAGCACTTATATTTTAAACAGAGTTAACTGAATAGAGTGTAATGTAAAGTGCTAGATCTATCCCATATGAACCATGTGAGCGTTAGCCCTACTGATGGAAATGGGCCCACACAAGGACAGAGAAAAACTCTGACCAGGGTGAATCCTTTGAGCTGTCGTCGTAAAGTCGATATCACAGCTGGTGTCACTAGATTTCAAATCTGCGACAGCGACGTAAAGGTAAAGGTAAAGGTAAAGTCTGCTACGAGCCTAGAAGGCCCACCAGGGCGGCGCTTATCTCCGGTTTCTGTAGCATGAAGCGACTAGGAGTATTTCTCCTCCCCCCTGGATGGGATGCAAGTCCATCGCAGGGTTACCCCCAGCATTAAATTTATACACCTGGGTGGAGAGAGGCATCGTGAGAGTAAAGTGTCTTGCCCAAGAACACAACGCAATGTTCCCGGCTAGGACCCGAACCCGGACCACTCGATCCGGAGTCGAGCACACTGACCATGAGGCCACCGCGCCTCTCAATATCAGCAGCTTACTTGCAACAAATTAGCCAAAATCAGACAAGTTTCTTTGGATTTTGGCGCAACGCAAACGCCTGACTTTTTCCTTATGCCTGATATCTCTAATGACTCCTTATTATTATCCCTTTAATTTCTAACTTTTAATATACAAGACAATATGCTACTTAGTTAACAAATGATACCTTAAGTATTATGAAGAATTCTGGGGTCAAGGGTAGTCGGCGCTGCAAGGAAATATCACTCATTTGACAAGTTATACCTTGAATATTTTACTTAGAATATATTTCGGTGGCACATGTGAGTGTGCTTTGTAAGTGTAAACTGGGTTGCCTTTGATACGTGTTTGTCCTCCTCAAATTTTCGTACTCTTTCCCAGCACCCTAACAAATTATCAGTCCGGAAACAAAATTTATTTTTAAAATAGCTTCTTGTTTGTAAATAATAGCTGCATAAATTTAACCAAGAACGTAAAAATTCAACTAAACGCTCAGTAGATAAGCTTAAAGAAATATTGCTGGCTTCCCAAAAGAACATTTTACACTGGAATGACTAAACTAGTTGTTATCATGGATTAGTAAAGTGCGTTCGATGTCTAGTAAAATAATATTTTTTATTGTACTGATTGCCCAGAAATATTTAGGGAAAGTGGACTTGTGGGGTGCTTTACGATTTGACAAACACGCGGATTTTAGAAGAATTATAATTAATTTGGGGTGCAGGGATGGCGCAGTGGTGAGAGCAGTCGCCTCTCACCAATGTGGCCCGGGTTCGATTCCCAGACTCGGCATCATATGTGGGATGAGTTTCTTTTTTCCCTACTCTGCACCGAGAGGTTTTCTCTCGGTACTCTGGTTTCCCCTCCCCTCAAAAACCAACATTTGACTCGATTTGCTTTCATTGTTAATTTCAGTTTACAGTGTCCGCAATTAGTGCTTCAGCGCTAGAACGACTAGACACTTAAATAAAGTTCCTTTCCTTTTCATTGTAACCGCTGTAGTTCCTTCAACTACATTTTCGGGAAGGTCTTCCCCTACACCCTCCCGGTGCGAAGAAGTTTGTTCTGTCACGCAACAATTGATATGTTGAAGACAAGGTCACTTCGTGACTGGCAGCTGTCAAAATCTCAGTATTTGTAAAACCTATGATTTTTTAAGTGCACATAATGTATAAATAACATAAAGGTAGGGAAGACTGCTTCATGAGCACTTACGATGAAATGCTAAGTTCAGTCCGAGGTTTTACATAATATTTCCGCTTGTTGCACAGGCACCCCAAGCTCAGTGTGAGCATTGCCGACAAGAATATAAGGATTTGTATGAGAATCCCGATAAAAAGCTTAAGAAGATAATTATATGAAAAAAATTGCAATTAAAAAAGCCAAACCTTATTGCATCGTGGATAGCGTCCTTCCTGTGTGGTTATTTTCCAGATCCGACGCATTTGAGCCATTTTACAATTTCGTGGTTGTCAACGGTATTATAACCACACAGGAAGGAAGCTATCCACGATGGCAATCAGGTTAAGCTTTTTAATTGAGAGTTTTTTCATATAATTATCTTCTTAAGCTTTTTATCGGGATTCTCATACAAATCCTTATATTTTTGTCGGCCATGCTCAAGCTCGAGTTCGGGGATCGTGCATCTGAGCTGGTCAGCTAGGGGGAACACGAACACCAGGAAATGAGGTGAAAGCTGGTTAATCAAAACAGGAGAGCACGTAATAAATTGTCTCATACAAATATTTTAACATGCGAAATTGTGCGTTAAGAATCTTTTGGTAGCGTCAAGCTTTCGTGGCTTGCCGCGCGATAACAAACCGACAGTTCTTCAATATCTAATATTACTTGAAAAACTTATTCAACTTCGGAGAGTTAGTGTGAACCGCAAATAAAATTACCCGAGCTAGTTCTAAAATAAGTTTTAGCACAAAATGTTCAAATACCTTATAGCTTGAGTTTTGGGCAAAACAGCGGTGTAGCACATGCCTAGAATATTAATCGCGACACTCGGCTTAAATATGTCATTGTTCACCAACCAGATCGTCGCTAAGATAACAAATCACCACCAAACTAGGAGTAAAAACCTTTATAAATTAATGTATCCGGAAATATGTTACCCCGCTTTCTTCCTTTTGCATACAGGCGAAGTTTTGAGAAGGGCTCATTTCGCCTTGAATTTTGGTTGTTGAAGTCGCCGACAGTGAAAATTGATTTTCTCGGTTTTCTCCAAAAGCTATGTTTCGAAAAACAAACTACATCACGTTTAGTTACTTGGTGATACTTATCAATAGGCAAAATATGAACGAATTTTAAATTTTGACTCTGGCTGCCAGTTGCTCGATATTTGCAGGCATTTGCTCTTCACAGCTTTCTCAGATAAGTAGCTTCAGTCACATTTGAAAGTGATACTTCGAATAAACCAACACAACTTCAATTACCTTTGAAAAAACAGCGAAGAAAACGACCGAGCAATAAACGAGCAGTAAACGACTGCTTTCTTGTTCAGACGATCGTGCTTAGGCTTAATCAGTAAACGACCGCTTTCTTCTTCACACGATCTCATGAAAAGTGTAGTTAACCGAACCGCAAAATAAAAGCTAAGAGTGCTTAGACCCAATCACTGAAACGAGCGCTTAGGCTTAATCAGTAAACAAATTCTGTCTTCTTCACACGATCTCGGGAAAAGTGTAGTTAACGGAACAGCAAAATGAAAGCTAAGGAGCGATTGCAGAATACCCGGTTTAGGAACAGAATTATGAATATCATTTTCTGTCCCATGCCACTGCGGACAAGCAGCATTGTTAAACACGACTGCGGGACCGCGTTGGCAGCTTTTTTAAGTAGGACATTTGGTGGGCCGGGTATTCTGCAATTTAGCCTAAATTTCTCACCAGTGTCCCGGATCAAACCATATACTGAAGAACGCTTTCCTTGAATGATGAAGCAAAAAAATGGACAACAAGATTTCTTTCAAATAATTCTTGACTAACAAGAAGTAGTCAAATTTCAAATTGTTTTTTTTACCTAAGGTAATTCCTTAGTATTGCATTGCGCATCCCTACTGCGCACGATTTTCGCGTCATTAGTGCGCGCACATGAGCACGTGCGCATACAAAACGTAAGAGATTTCGCTCAAACTAAACCCGATAGCGAAATAAATGCTCCTTTTCTCTCAAACGAGCACAGTGAACCCCGATTTTTTTTTCAGGTATTTGCTAAGAACAGTCTAATAAAGAACATATTTGAAGAAGAAAAAAAGTTTGATAGTAGAACATGAATTTTTTTTGGAAAACAGTTCCGTACTGAGTGTATTTTACCCAAGGCGAGGACTTCAAGCTAACCACGGAACTGTCCCAAAAAGTGCAATATTCCCACAACCAGGGAATCAAAGTCGGCGTAAATGAAGCATTACTGCTTATGTAAATAAGAGAAGCTTTATTTTTAAAATTAATATTTGTGTCTTTGAAGTAACCAAGACTTAATTCTGTATGAAGGTGATTCGAATTATTAACGCGAGAACAGTAAAAATACACCATTTTAAGAGCCTGCTGACGCGTAAACAAGCACGGTGACCCCATTTTTTAATTGCATTTTTTTAATGTTCATATCATGAATGTTAATTATGCCAAGTTTCCAAAAAAGTTTGATAGTAGAACAATTTCAAGGGAATTACCTTAAGACTCTGCAGAGTTGAGTACAAATAAATATAGATAGCCAGACAACAGAGATCCAAGTTTCGTAAACACAGCTCCACTAATGGTGTTCGATTCCTTCTCTGAGTTTGTTAAACCCATATCCAACAAGAAAAAGTTACCAGGGATTTTGCCATTTGGTTTCAGTGCTGTACACAACAGCACATAAAATATTAGAAATACAGCTCCCTTTGATATCCGATGACGAAAGATGCAAATATTAATTTTTCACCGCTTGTGATGTTTATCGACTTGACATTCCATTCTTCAGCTCCATATAAGGGTATATTTTGTAAAAACATCCAATAAAACAACATTCGCATTACATCGGCTTTGCCACCATTGCTTGTACTGTATCCACCAGATAAAATATACGCATTTTCTACTTTCTGCTACCCCCTTTATTCTACCAAAGATACGCGCAGAAGACTCTGTGCACAAAGACAATACTCAGCAGGGGAGTGACAGGAAAGACGTATTGCGCAACGTTTCCGTTTTCCGCACAGGACTGAAAATAAAAATATATAAATAAAACGGAGAAATTCGGCTCATATTCTGACTGGATTGCCATATATGGCAACCCAGTAAAAAAAGAAAAAGTGCTGCAATACACCTTTTTCAAGGTAGTTCAGACGGTTTTGCCAATATTCTGTAATTTGTCATTTTCCTAAATATATACGATTAGCTCTGACAAATTTAACAAATTTTGGGTATTTGATAGAAACTTTATGTGGTTAGAAATGAGCCAATTTTCAAAAAATTTTACCGAAGGGAACGCGAGAAAATGAGCTGTTTATTTTACAGATTTGGTCACGTTGACGTCGCAAAAAAGCAAAAGCGATTTACGCGCCATACTAGTGCCCAGCTTGCGCGCAGCCCTAACCTCTTGGAGGCTCAGCTAGCGAAGAGGAGGCAACATGAACTCGGAAATGGCCTATTTTGTCGCGCTGATAAATTATGTCATCGGTCATTCGACTATTGCTTCATTTGAGCTTGTCGTTCCCTTTCTTTCTCTCGTTTTTCTTTCTCCCTTTTCTCTATTTTATCCAAAGCTGCGCGATAGGCCCATTCTTCTGTTTGTATTTTGCTATTTACCACTTTTTGCTCCTGCAGTAAGTTTAAATAAGTCGTTGCAAGTGTCCCCCATGGTACATTTGGATTCGAAAGGCTGCTTTCAGCAAAAAATTGCACTCTTCGTTCCAAATATCGGCATTCGTTTCCAGCTTCAAAGTGCAAGCGATGAAGGGCAGCAGTCGAATGGTGATTTGTTTTGACAACGCCTGTGAACAGAAGCGATGCAACGGAGAAAGCTCCAGAGACGGATGCCAACAAAGGGTACTTTGCTCCCATTTTTTTCCATGTAAGAGGTACATAGACTGCGCCGATTGGTCCCAATATACCTGTAACATAAGCAAACATCTGAAGAGTTCGGTCTCTGTTTCTGTAGTGTTCGGATGATTTGAAGTGCGCTTTGGCTGTTACGGCCAATCTATGCTGCATTTGATTCACTAGTTGTTCTAGGTTTTCTCTCTGCTTTTTCTCATCCTCAGATATTTGTCGCTTTGAGCTCTGGGAACCCATAGTATCTTGAGAATATTCTCGCAAAGCGAGAAGTGCAAGCGGAAGTCTATTTCGGTTTCTTGATACTCTTGTTACCAGTGCCAAACGGTCACTCAACCGGAAAAAGTCCTGGGATTACATGTTCAAGGGCATGACAAATATACAGTTCCTCTCTCCCAGTCGTGAATAAAAGACTGAAATTTTTTCTTTTCTAAAAGCACTTAACAATGTCTCACTTTCAGGGCGAAATTACCAGCAGTTGTCGTTTCGAGTATTTGAAGCGTAGTTCCTACTTAAACGAAAACGAAACAACGAAAGGGGATATTCGTGTGATGACCACGAGTTGTGACTGTTATGAACATCGAAAAAAATGGGCACTGCATTCTCGTCAGAAAAGAAAGCGAATGAGGACCGCATCAAACGAGAAAAACTTGAATGTGAACTACGCAAACTGGAGTACAGCTTGAATGTGACAGCCTCATCTCATTACATTGCTGCAGCATACTATAGAAAAATGGAAATTAAGCTTCATTTTGCTTCCGCTTTCACTGGAGCATTGGGCAGCATTTCCAGCGTCGCCACCAAATTATCATGGAAAAGCATGGTCACTACATATCCTCGCTTTGCTCCAATTTTAGTCGCACTTTCCACCACCTCGCTTTTTTTCACCGCTGTTGTCCATGTACCACAGATACAGAATCTGCCTGGTAATTTGAGCAAAGCACATTTTATTTCCGGTATTGAGTGTCAGTACCTTGAGAAACAGGTAGTGTTCTTTGTAGAAACAGAAGTTTGGGACTCGAATGTGTCTTGGACGACTCTCGCATCGCGATACAATGAATTGCTGAGAGCCAAGAAAGAAGTAAACACGAAGATACTCTCTGAATACTGGTCGTATCGTAAGGCCCTTAAAAAGAGAACAGATAGGGAGAAAGAGAAAGAACTTCAAGCTGAAGCCATATCCAGAAAAACAGAGGGACAGACTGCAGATTGTTCGAATTCTTGTTAGAAAGCGAAGAAGGGTTAGCCTCTTTACAGCTAAAAAAATTTCCCGGATTTTTGTGTCGTTTCCTCAAGAGTGATTTATTTACAGAAGGAGGTCTAATTGCTGACCGAAACAGTTAAAGTGGTTATCAATCATCACACGCGCCCCTCAACGACAATTTTTTCATATTTCAAAAGTAATTTAGGTAGGCGTCAATCAAATGACGAATTCAACTGTTGCCACAAGAACAGGACTATTGTCGTGGAAACATTTGATTAACGTCGACCTTAATTTTAGTTTCGAGATATGAAAAAATGTCGTTTCAGGGCGCGTTTGATTGATAACCGCTGTAATATGATTTTCGGAACATCTTTGCATGGTAAGAGGAAACGTATGAACACATGAAACTGAAATACATGCTGAACACAAAAGCGAGGAAAATAAATCCGAATTAATCCGTAAAACGTAGTGTCTTTTGGAAATATTGGAAATATCTCATGGAAATAGCTATCTTTGCCGCTTTCAAAACTTTCAAGAGACATTTTGGCAACGTAGAATTTTTGGGGACAAAATAAAAGCATAGCCGGTCAGCATATGAGTGTAATTCGTTCTTTTCAATGATCTTCCACAAAAAATCGAAACAGCAGAGATTCCGAAACTTTAAGGAATTACGAAATAAAAACTATAAATGAAGCAGAATTTCTTTGTTGTTTTGTTATCTTTCGTACCCGCATGAATGGGAGAGGTTGTTTTTGCACTTATGTGGGCAACTGAAGCACTGAATTGTCCCTTTTTACCTGAACTGGATGGGAATGGATGGGTTTTTTTATTGTAAATTGTTTAACTCCTGGATTGGCTGTTCGAAATCATCTGAGAAACTTGCCGACAACATTTCGGTGTTCTCGCTCAGTTTTCCTTGAGTTTAGAAAAATGAAATAAAAGTAGCACATGTTTCGGTTTTCAAATTTTCTTTTAGATACATACAACTTCGGTATCATGACTTCATTTTTGTCACATTAACTGTTCGGACAGCCATCATGCATATGATTTCACTTCAGTTTCGAGAAAAATAGCCAAAACAGAAAGAGTTTTCAAACAAGTAACCATAAACAATAGTCCTGCCCTCCTGTCAGTGTACGTTGGATCAAACTGGTTCGATCTGATCGACGTAATTACAAATTGAGAAACTGACTATTTTGAGCAAGAGCCGATACAACGTAGATTTGATTTAGTAATGTACCTTTAAAGGACCGCTGTAATGAACACAGCCAGATAACTCTAACACCAAATCCAAACCCTCCAAACCCACCGCAGTCGCGGAACATTTTCTTTCTTCTTCCCACAACATTTCAAACGACATGCAATTAATTGCTATCGAAAAACTATTTTCCAATCGAGACTCAATCCGTGAAGCCAATCGATCCCAATGGTCTAAATATCTGCGAAGAAACATATTAGATTTCAGTTCATTATTTCCAATCTCTTCTCTTATTTTTTCCGTTACTCTTTTAGTATTTGAATTCCAATTAGTTGTAACTGTCATATTTTATCACATTTTTTCCAGTATTACGTCAACATCCATTTACTATATATATTTATAAAATAACCAAAGTTATTCACGGATTTTGATTGGTTCTTGCCTATGATCTATTAGAGGACAGACGCACGATTGACGTCACCATCAGCTTTTATGCGAATAAAGTTTAATTCTTTATTATATAAAACAAATAGATTCCATGTAGCCGTTGGTCTGTTCAGTAATAGATCACAGAAGACGTCAAAATGTGGTAAGAACATCAGTGACACAATCGGCTATCGCTTCGTGTGCCACTTTTTTGTTCTTACCACATTTTCATCTGTGGTGATCTATTACTGAACAGACGCACGGCAACATGGAATCTATTAGTTAAATATATGTACGTAGAGAAAATCCAATGTAACTCTCTTGTACCTGAAGACGGCTGGTTTGGCCAGCCGAAATTTAGTACAATCTACTTTGTATCGACTTGCTCAAAATCTTCCGAAACGGAAAGCCATTGACAGTTGCGAAAGTGAGACAAGAGTTGCAACTTTTCCAAGTCAGTCTATTTATAAATGTCGGTGTACGAGGAGAATTGGAGTCTTCCAGTCATGTTCTTTCTGTCGATTCCTGAAGTGGCTGCAACTGACGATAAAATCTTCTGGCGTTAGACAGAGTAATATTGTGTTGCGTTAGACAAGAGTAAAATCTATTAAGCCTCAATCCAAAACGGAAACTTATGACAGCCCATCACATTAATCAGTAAAGCAAAATTCACTTAAATCGCTTGCTTGGCATGATCGGTTTGGACCAGGATGGAACGTGAGACTAAAATCTTCGGCTTTTATGGCCGATGTTTAGTTTAGAAATTTCGTACGCATGCACCTTTAAGAACTAAAAAAACTTGCGATGGGTTCCTCGGTTTCTCGTGAAGATCGAGAAAGAAGGCAAAACTTGGAGAGCGAACTAAAGAAGATGGAACATAGTCTGCATGTAACAGCCAAAGCTCACTACTTCTCTTCTGAATTTTACAGTGCGTGGGATATGAAGCTGCAATATGCCTCTTACTTAACAGGGATGCTTGGTACGTCAGGCGGTGTTTTATCCAAGTTGGGGTGGAAGACAATCGCTCAAAATTATCCACGTCTTGGACCGCTCGCCGCCGCAACCGCTGCAACGATGTCGTTGTTTGCAGTGGCGGTGAACATACCAAGCCTTCCACGTTCACCCGGTGCATTGCACCAATTACACTTCAAAGCTGGTATCGAGTGTCAGTATTTGGAGAGACGAGTGAGATTCTTTGCTAAAACTGACTTGTGGAACACGGACATACCTTGGACGACGCTTGCATCGAGGTACGAAAATCTGCTCAAAGAAAAGAAGGAAGTAAACGGAAAGATTCAGTCACAAGCCTGGGCTTATCGCGTTGCTTTGGAAAGAATAGAAATGAGGCGGAAAGAAAAGGAAATACAAGAAACGTGCCAGACACGTACAACAAGAGTGGATCCCCTCGTGGATCCAACAATCCTCGTCTCTTCATGAACTTAACTGTGGTTAACATTTACTATTATTTACTATACAGTACAGCTCAATTGTAGAGCATCTGAAGTAGTTAAATTGCCTATGAAGTAAATACCTCTTAGGCCTAGTTTATACGTCGCGCTATCGTCGAATTTAATTCAGACGAATTTTTTCAAGGTCCTACTTTAAAATAAATTCGTCGATAGAGTGACGTATAAAACGAGTTCAATTCGTCTGTTAAATTAAATTCGTCTTAGAGGCTTTATCCGTCTTGAGAAGACGGCTAAAATATCTTTACAGCGTCGTCAGTTTATCCGTCGCACCAGCGTCGCGTCGAATGAAATGCATACATTATTTTCGTACATTATAAATTATTTTAATGAGCCCGCAGTGACTTGAGGCGGGTGATTGGTGGACTTTTCGTCTACTAGAATAGAATTTTATTTTTGCTCAGTTCATAGTTAATGTACAATATAAAATTGGATACAAACAAATAAACAGAGAAAATAATCGTAGTTACAATTTTAATTAATTAAATATTTGATCCTAGGAGCTAAATAAACTGGTAGGTTTTCGAGTTAGCCCCTACTGCGCATGCGGAGAAGGTCCCCTGGGAAACTTGCGCGCCATTTGCTAGAGTTAGGATATTTTCTGTTGTCATGGCTCTTTGGAAGTCTATCATCTTGTTGCAGTAATTGTGCAAGAGAAACAAAAGTGAAAAAGTGAGCTGTGAAAGCAGGAAAAAGAAGAAAAGACTTGGGCGAAGAGCGAACTGGAAGGAGGATCACATCATCATCATCATCATTTATTTGCCTTTATGTGCATAACAAATTTTTAAAAAAGCATACAGCAGGTTGTTAGGCGAGGAGACCTCAGGAAACCACCAGGCTTATAGGAGAGGCCACCTTGACATCACAATATTAAACAAAATAAGGCTGCGAAGGAGTGCGACAGGAACTAACTCAGAAAC
The DNA here is from genome assembly GCA_949126865.1 of Montipora capitata. Classification (NCBI taxonomy): domain Eukaryota; kingdom Metazoa; phylum Cnidaria; class Anthozoa; order Scleractinia; family Acroporidae; genus Montipora; species Montipora capitata. The sequence goes on along the minus strand of OX421448.1, from coordinate 21,645,973 downwards.
TATTTTAATAAAAACTCCAGCACTTTGTTCTTAAACATAGGAAAGCTTGACAAATTGGTAATAGAGGCAGGAAGACAGTTCCAGACCCTATGTCCTTGGTAAAGAATTGTGAATTTCTTAATGTTCGTGCGACAGGAATGCACACGATAATTACCGGCTGTTCTTGTGTCATATTTATGGACTTGACTGTAAACAGATTGAAGAAAAGTGGAGGCAGCAGATTATTGTGGTAGCGGAACATGAATTCAGCAACATCGAGGGTATTGATTTGGAAGATGTCTAAACTTTTCAGTTTAGAAAAAAGAGGAGCAGTATGTGCTCGATTTTCTGAATTTGTAACAGCTCGCACCACTCGCTTTTGTAGATAATAAATTCATAAATTCTATTGAAATTAGATAAGTAAGTGGACGACCACGTAGAGTTACAATAAGTAATGTATGGATAAATTGATGTATAGTACAGTATGAGTTTGGTCTTACAGGATAAGTAGAAACGCGTCCTGGATAAAATACCAACTGATTTAGCGATTTGTTTACAGACAAAGTTTATGTGATATTTAATTCCAAGTAAGGTGTCCGTCTAGATATACCCCAAGAAATTTAGTTACATTGCTTTGAGTTACAGATTGACCTCCAAAGGAGAGAGAAAAACTGTGATTGACTTTCCCCTGACTCGGACTAAATATAACATAATTTGTCTTTCGGACATTAATCGAGAGCTTATTGCATCTTAACCAAACATCAATATTTAGTAACTCATTATTAAGCACATTCTCCAAGTAGTTGGGATTAGAGTGTGAAAGAAAGATACTAGTGTCGTCAGCAAAAAGCAGAGGTTCAGTTAATTAGGAAGCTCTAGGAAGATCATTTATGTATAATATGAAGAATAAAGGGCCCAGGATGGATCCTTGAGGAACTCCACACTTAATGGTCTGCGTTGGAGAACATGTTTGATTAATTTGTACAAATTGCCGGCGGCATGAAAAGTAGCTTTTAATCCACTGCAGAGCCACATCAGTCACGGATACCATAGTGCTCCAGCTTGGTAAATAAAATTTGATGGTCAAGAGTGTCAAAAGCTTTGGAGAGATCTAGGAAAACATCTACAGTAGTTTCACGCTGGTCAATTGCCGAGGAGATTTTATTTATCAGATGAATTAGAGCATGGGAAGTTGAATAGTTTTTTCGAAATCCGAACTGGCAGCGGTATAATATATTATATTGTTCGACGAATTCAGTTATGCGATTATACATTACTTTTTCAAAAAATTTTGAAAAGTTGAACAAGAAAGAAATAGGCCTGTAGTTTGTGAAAAGACTAGGATCATTTGCTTTGTAAATTGGAATCACTTTAGTAAGTTTTAGTTTATCAGGGAAAATGCCTTTTTGTAAAGACAGATTTATGATGTTAGTCAGAGGTGCGGAGATAAGTGAAATGAGTGTTTAATTACACGAATTGAAGTATTGTCATAGCCGGGGGCCTTCCCCGAAGCAAACATGTTACAAATGCTTTCCAGTTCACCAGGGTTGGTAGGTTTCAGAGTGATAGGAGGAAGGTTAACATCACCAATAAAAGAACTAACAGAGGAATTAACGTCGCGTATTGCACCAGCTAAGTTGGGACCAATGTTAGTAAAGTACTTACAGAATTTATCAGCAATTTCCTCGGGATCCGTTATTGTTTTACCCTCAGATTCAGTCAAATGATGAGGGAAGGATGCTCTACTTTTACGTTTATTCATAACCTCATTAAGCAATTTCCAAGTTGTTCTTAAGTCATTTTTGGCGCTCTCAAACTTAGTATCATAATATTTACGTTTTGCGAGACGAATTAAATGGTTCAGTTTGTTTTAGTAGGTTTTATAACTTCGCTCATTGGATAAAGAGGGTGATCTAATAAATTTTTGGTGCAGTCGGTTTTTTTTGTGAGACTGTAGTACATATAAATATCATTCTTTATAATGACGACCAGCTGGTCAAGAAACTGATATTTTGCAATACCAAAAAAGCAAGCAACACTGAATCTTACGAAGTGGTGCTAAAACGATTAAACGTCTAATACAATAAGGCCCCTGGAAGTGATTTCCCTTTCCAAGTGCAGCAAAGAAGAATAAATTTAAGCCGTGCATCAGTATCTGTAAGCAGATTTGCATGAAAATGAAGACTGCTTCGGGTATTGAAAGGTTTGTTGAAGAACGGGGATATGGCAAATAGTTTGATCTTCTCTATGCACTTGTGAAAACTAGAGATTCATACCAACCAGAAAATGCATGTGAACCTTCTGCACATATTGGAAATGAAAACAGGCAGGATACTAGCACAAATGAGGAGGAAGTTGATGATGATGACGATGCAAGTACCATATCTAACGTTGGGAATTGTAGTGGAGAGGTTTCAAACAATAGCAAATGTTTTTCAGTGAAGAAACGTGCCACTAAAAGAAGAAAGACTGAGCAGATGGAAAAAACGCTTGAACTACTTCAAGCTACAATCGAAAATGGTCCCACCAAAGAACTTGGGCAAATGTTAGAGGAAGATATGAAGCACTCCAGGGAACAGGAAATGAGGTTACCGTACCTTCATTTGATGTGTAGTTATGTGTGGTCTATTAGCACCCAATGGCCATCCAAATATGCCACTTCATGGACGGTAATGTTAACTTTTACAGCAGTTCAAATTCAGATAATTTTCACCATCAAAGTCATAATTTTGCACAACAGTCTGCGCCCGTTCCAAGAGCTACTAGTAGTAGTCGTCCAAGCACCCCATCATATGGGTATTCACCATCTACTGCATGCATCTGTCCCAACGATTCTTTCTAACAGTTACAGTGATGAACGGTCTGTCCTCTATCATGTTCAGTCGACTATGGCATCACAAGGACAATCTGGTATTCCACAATTTGAGCAATAATCATTTTATTTTGAAAGCATTGGCACTTTGATATCTTATAATCAGTTGTTTGAAAATGAGCTTTATGTACCATGCCTGTGAGATGCATGGGTTTATTCCTTTTGATAACACTGTGACAAACTGCTTTGAAACGAAATACATTTTTGAAAATGGTGTGAATGCATGTAAGACAGTTTGTAAATTAAACAGAAATAGATAGACCCTTGCCTCTACTGGCTTGACCATGAGAAATATTAGCATTTTCCACAATGGTATTGGACTATAATAATCAGAGTTTAAGGCAAATTAAGAAAAAAAAGTGCCATTTTACTCTGAAAAATTACTAATAGCCATTTGATGGAAAAATTGGTAGGATAGTGAAAGGGAGTTGACTTGAGGATTTGCGGTCAAATGCAAGCTACACAATTATCCCCAGATTCCCATTCCAACTACTGATGTGACTTTTAGGACATAAAAATATTTAAGTAAGGGGAATCCTTTTCATCACAACTGCCTTTTATCATGATAGTTCTCCTGTTTTTGCAAATTTAATACATGTCTACAGGTGCATTTAGCTATTGACTGGGAAGTATTCCCATTAAAAGATATGTAACATTTCAAGAGTTTATTTTAAAACCTTCAAGGGATTGAGACAGTACGTACATTATGGTTTATAAATCATATGACTAGTAATGTTTGTAAAAGGAAATGTTGAAACAATGAGAATTAACTGAATATTTACAACATTGCAAATCCTCATCACAACAATGTTCTATGATCTGAAAAAGATGTTTCTGACTGGTTGTACTTTTTGCATTCATTGCTACTCCTCAATCTGATGAGTCTATTGCTTGCTTGGTTTAACGAGTAAGTATTATATTTAAAAAACATCAGGGGCACCCAACGTCAATTTTCGGAAAATATCTGTTCGGAAGACGATTTGAGATCTAGAGTTTTCGGAACATTTGTTGTAAAATTTCTTGCTTGCCTGCCTGTCCTAGGATTTTCGAACATCTGAAAAATGGCATAATTGCCCATTTTTAACGGATTGTTGCCCCTAAAAGGTCACCTAGAATTTTCGGGAGCCTTTTTTCTGGCTGAAATTTTCGAAAAGATAAGATTTGATCCCTATAATTTTCGGATCACTAGACTTTCAGCTAGGAAATCCGAACAGATGAAAAATTTCTAGGGGATAAAAATATGCCTATATCTACCGTTTAAATACCAAAATACGTTTAACAATGCTATGTTAAAGTGGTTTTGAACTATATTCTCGTTGGGTGCCCCTGAAACATGTCGACATTACCTTTTTGGGTGAGTTTGTTATTGCTTTTCCTAGTAAATGCAATAAATGAGTTTAAATTAATACTGTTTCAGTAAAGTGTGTCACCTTGAAGGCCAAAAAAAATTGTTTGTGTATCTCCTTGAAGGCAACTTAAGAAGAGGTTCTTATAATACAATTGAGGTGACACGCTTTCCTTGGGATTTTTTATTTTTGATGGCAACAGCACACTTAGGCTTTTATTAATTAAGATGAATTCAGTTGGTGAAAGTTGAAAATAAAATGAAGAGCAAATTGATTAATGATGATTTACCTTTCCAGTACTTGTCATTTTTCCTCCCACAATTTATTGGTCAGAGTCTCCCTTATTGCTCCGGCTAAAAGAGATGAATCATTCTGCTTTTCTTCAGTGTGAAGGGGTTAGTTGTCAAATCCGTTTGGGCAGGAAGGCTGTCCTTTCTATTGATACAGATATTGTGCAGTACAATACAAGCAAGCACGCCCAGTTTCACGGCATCTGGCCGACATTCAAGTTTTCGATACAAAACTCTCCACCTACTCTTCAGTTGACCATACACTCGTTCAGTAACCAACCTTGCCCGATTAAGACGATAGTTAAAGTAACTCTCTTTAGGTGTTAGGCTAGCATTACCGTGTGGTTTCATTAACCACACTCTAAACGGGAAAGCAGAATCACCCAAAATCATGGGGTAAACCTCGGTCCCTTCAACGACTGGAGAAATTGATGGTATGATACTGTTTTCAGTAATGTTGTGCCACAAATCAGTGGACTGAAATATGATGGAATCATGCGAGTTCCCTGGAAAACCAACACTTGCCCATATGAAGCGATCGTTTGCGTCTACGATGGCCATTAACACAACAGAATAGAAGTTCTTAAAATTATGATACTCCTTGCAGAATTTTGGACCGACAGGAGGGCACTGAATGGAAATGTGGCATCCATCTATAGCGCCCCAGCAGCAAGGAAACTGTCATAATGCTGCATATATCACCCATTTTCTCCATAAAATTCTCTCTGGTGGTTGGAAAGTTACCCTGAGTGCCAGAGGCTCCAACCTTGAAAAAAAAAATTCCTCTGGCACCCAGGGTATTGGAAAGTGTGCTTTGCGCCGAAAGTTTCCACAGATTGCTTGCAATCGCTTCACACACTTCTTCGATGATTTTGTGAACAGTCGTCACGCCAAGGCCGAACAACTCAGCAATGGTGTATAAATAGTCACCTCTACCCAACCTGTAAAGACATATGGCCAGCCTACAATCAGCAGAAACAGGTTCTTCTGTGATAAAATCTTTTTCAATATCAGGCCGAATATTTTTCAAAATGAACTTAAACGTACTCGGCCTTGATACGCGGAAAGTTGTTTTAGATCTTTGTTCATCATAGGATGCCCAAACCAACGACACTTGCGAGGTCGCCGAAACATGACTAATTTTACCATCACATGATTGCAATAGCAAACAAGTAAGCAAACAAAGCCGTGTAATAAGCCTTTTCCTCATTAACGCTAGTGTAATCATATTACGCCGTAGCTGCCTTCGCCGTTGTCTTTCCCTGTAGATTTTCTTCATCAAAATGGTTGCTAAACGTCTTGCCCGCCATGTTTGCTTCCAAATGACACCTCTGACCAGGTATATTGCATTCCGGATGAGAAATAAATGCGACCTATTAATTTAGGGACGGTGCAGTCGGACGGTGCGTACTATTGTTATTGCGCATACGTTCTGCGTATCTCGAGATACTCGGATTTCCTATGGGTGATGCTTATTAATACAGGGATATTTTTGCACGGTTCAAAACTATGAGGAAAAAGCAGAACTTAGCAAGTGCTCTTGGTATCCAAAAAGAAAATTGGGGGTAACCATGCATTTTTCAGATTTAATTAAACTTCAATTTGGAAAAGAACGCCGTACATTACTTTGTATTTTAAAGCTTTTTACAAATATTGTTGATTAATTATCTTCGAAAAATGCGTGGTTACCCCCAATTTTCTTTTTGGATTTCAATAACACTTGTTAAGATCTTCTTTTCCCGCATATTCAGTAAACCGCGAAAAATATTTTTGAATTAGTAGGCACCGTCCTTAATGTCGACGGAAGGACGAATTTAAATGGAATTAAATTCGACGATAGCGCGACGTATAAACTAGGCCTTACTAACCGAGTTCCAGGGATACGGCCCTGGCCGCGTTTTCCCCTTCAATTTATGTTTCGCACTTGGTTAAATCGAAGGGTCCATATTTTACAGTACGGACTGAGAAACGAGGTTAGTAAGATGTATATTATATCTCAACTCCAACGGCGAGCTTGCTCGCAGGCTAGCGTTGGCACGTCAGTTCAAGCTACAGAATAGTGAACGAGCAAAGTCTCGAATGTCTGAGCAACGAAAGCTTAAGCAATCTCTCTTCGAACAGATAGCCCTCCTTATCCTGCTTATCAGGCTTAGGGGCATCCAACAGCAATTTTCGGAAAATATCTGTTAGGAAGACGATTTGATATCTAGAATTTTCAGAACATTTGTTTTAAAATTTCTTGCTTGCCTGCCTGTCCTGGGATTTTCGAATATCTAAAAAATGGTATAATTGCCCATTTTTAACGGATTTATACCCTATTCTGTACCCAGAGCTCTCACGGTAAAATAGGCAAGGAGGAACCATGGGCGCTGGAAATCATCAGCTACTGGTCTGAAAAACTCTCCAGCATATTAGATTATTTTACTCTTGTAGACCGTCAATTCAGCGCAAAAGTCAGGTACGCGTCTCCGAGTTCCGACGTCCTCGCGTCCCACCTCCCCGAGTGCCCGCCTGCCCGCGTCCTCACGTCCCCGATTCCCCGCGTCCCCACGTCCCCGAGTCCCCGAGTCCCCGAGTCTCCCCGTCTCCAAGTCCAAAGTCCTACGTCCCACGTCCCCGTCTCACTTTTAGTAACAACCGGACGCTACTCCCTACGCAGTGACGCCCTGGGTCTTCTTAAGGTTCCTCACACCTGCATGGTGCAAGACCTTTGGAGACCGGGCATTTGCTGTTCAAGTTCCCAGATTCTGGAACAGCCGTCCTTTTGCTATCACAGAGAGTGACTCTATTGATAACTTTAAAAGGAACTTGAAAACGCCAACATGTCGAGAGTTTGTTTTCTAAGGATTCTGGGTAGATTTTGGTTCCAAACCCTGGAGTCCAAAGTTCGGGATTCATTTGACCACCTCGTTCGACACTTTTCAACAGCGTCCAACAATGTTGGATGATGTTGGATCCGTTCAAGTTGGGCAGGCCTGTATGGGTTAATGAAAAGATACTGGAAATACTCACACACAGAGACACCAGTTTAATTCGAAATTTAGGGTGCGTTCGATTGACCGTATTCTGGAATAGGAATACGTGTAATAGAAGTTAGAAATCCTTCATTTTGAAGGAGATTCACATCAAAATTGTCAAACGCCTGCTAAAATGCTATTTCAAACATATCTTTCTTATCCTTGTTGCTTCAAAACGCCAAACATGCCGTTTTAAATCTACACTGGGTAGCCTGTGGTACGTGTTACTCAAAAACAGAGGGCACTGAATTGGGTGGTATTGAACTGCAGTGTTCCACTCGATTTTTTTCAAGTGGGGGGTCATTAAGACTATTTAAGGGGTCACCCAGAAGTCGTGCCAGCAGAGGCCCTTTGGCTCACACGTTGATACGACGAAACAGATCTTTTTCTGAGGTTGAAAACTTGGCTACCAGCCTATTAATCATTAATATTTTGTCAGAAAGAAAAAAAAACCTGTCATCTTTAGAAAAAATAGGCACGCATAGCGTACGTGTGGTAGTGCAGTAACACTATAGGCCACTATAGGCCACTATAGGCCACTTTGGAAAATACCATAATAATCTTTGTCTGTCCCCCCAAACCCTAACCCTAACCCTAATCCTCCCGTATCATATTTCAACCCAGGTATGCAAATTTGTTAAGCTCGAAAATTACACATGATATTAAAGTTCACAAAGCCTGGAAATATCTCTGCAAAATCCTTTTCCAGCGAAAAATTAATTGAAACAAACAACATATTCACTATTTGAGGCAAAAAAACCTTCCTATTTCAATTGCGTGCGTGCAAACAAGAGACAATCTGTGTCACAACGCATATGCAATTGAATAAATTTTTGACAGTTCACATCAAACCCTTTTCGAAAGAACCTTGACCGTAAATAATGAAGCACAAAAGAGACAGCAACTTTCATTCAAATAATTCTTCACTGTCACATTTCCAAATTTTTTATTCCTTTGCAGAGTTGAGTACAAAATACCGGTAAATGTAAATTGCCAGACAACTAAGATGCGACTCAAGTAAACACGACAGTAAACACTGTGATGCATTCAAGGCGTTCGATTCCTTCAATGTTTGTTAAATCAATAAAAAAATTGCTATTTGATTTCAGTGTTTTATATAATACCAAGTTAGTAAAATATTAGAAACAAAGCTCACATGAAATTGTCATCCAATTGACGTTCCATCTTGAGCTCCATGACGGTATATTTTGTTTAAAGATCCACTAAAATGCCATTCACGTTACAATGACTTTCGACGCCACTGAATTAGTGAAATTTCCAATTGTTACCGGAAGACTTTGTAGAGTTGAGAACAAGTAAATACAAATAGTGAGACAACTGAGATAACAGATCCACTTTATGGATTCCTTTTCTGTCTTTGTTGAACCCAATTACTGAGTTGCCAGAGAATTTTTCATTTGGTTTCAGTGTTGTACATAACAGCACACTCAGCAAAATATTAGAAATACAGCTCCCTTTGATTTCGGCTCGACGGGCAAAAGATTGTTGTCGAATTGAAGTCCAATGTAACGCGCATGGCATTATAGTGCATCTTTAAACAAAATCTTTAAAAGCGAAGAGTAATTTACTCGTCGCTTTTAAGATTCCAGATTCCAGATTCACCGCCTGTCTTGTTTATCCTATTGACGTTCCATTCTTGAGCTCCGTAAGGGTATATTTTGTTTAAAGATGCACTATAACGCCATGCACGTTACAATGACTTTCGACACCATGGCAGGTTAATTAAATATTCTCCTGTGTGAACCAGACAAATCTATGCATTACCCCAGCCCCCTTAAACCTAACAAAACACGCACAGAAGACTCTATGCACAAAGACACCACTTAGCAGGGGAGTAGCCTGCGAGCAGGCTCTCTCTCTGCGGTCCCTCTGAGGGCCTGTTCGCAGGCTAGCAGGGAAGTGACAGGCAAGACTTTTCATGACGCAGAAAAAAAAAAGCAAACACATTTTCTAACTGGATTGCCTATGGCAACCCAGTAAAAACTTGGCCTGATTTTATAATGACTAAAAAAAATTACTGCCTCCATGGAATAAGGATTCCCAGATTTGAGCTGTACGCACAGGCGTATGTGCGTATTTGGATGCTACGCCCTTGCCTATTTTCCAGTTTGATCGTCGGGATCAGCGAGCACGAACTGGGGAAATCTTGGCATGAGTAATAATTACCCTTAAAAAGAAAGGTACAAGATGGTGCAGAGTATGATGTAACCATGGCAACACTTTGCTGCAGTCTCTTTTTGAAATATCTCAATTTCTTCTCAATTAGGTGAGTCTCCTAATCAACTCATTCGTGGTGAATGATAATTGTTGGTTGAGACAAAAAATGAGGTCATCTGTTTGGCACAAACTTGATCTGTCATTTGACTGTACATTTCTGGTGCAATTGTTGGTAAAGAACTGCATTAATCTAAGTATTTTGGAACCAGTGACGACGACATCAGTTTCTACAAAAAAAAACATTAATATCTCCAGAACGATAGGAGATATGTCAAAAATGAAAACACCATGTTTCTTTTCTTGAAAAAGTCTTTCAAATAAGCTTCAGTTATTTTTTTTGTTTCATAGGCACTTTAACAAAATGTCTCTTCAACATTTACTTAAAACTGAGAATAGTCAATGTCAATTTCTCCTGTTATCTCAGAGGACAAGCTGTTGTAAAACTCCCAGTTTATATACAACTGGTAGAGCACCCAAAACATTAATTGGAAGGACCTGCAAAGGAGTGGGAGGCACGGTGGCCTCATGGTTAGTGCAAACTCCGGATCCAGTGGTCCGGGTTTGGGTCCTGGCCGGGGAAATTGTGTTGTGTTCTCTGGCAAGACACTTTACTCTCATGGTGCCTCTCTTCACTCAGGTGTATAAATGGGTACCGGCGTATTTAATGCTGGGGGTAACCCTGCGATGGACTGGCATCCCATCCAGGTTTACCTTGGTTTGTATTAATATATTATAAATTATTGTAAACTTTAACTTTTATTTTGGTAATAAAGCTTGTTGTAGTTGTTGTTGTAGTCGCTTCATGCTACAGAAACCGGAGATAAGTGCTGGCCTGATGGGCCTGCTAGGCTTGTAGCAGACCTTACCTTTTTTATCTGCAAAGGAGCTCTTGGCTTTTTTCCCCGAGCATTGCCGATTCACTATTGAAAAAACACTTCTCTTCGTTTCATTAAGCAGGGTTCACATCTAACATGTCCTCCATTACGACAATAACAGTATTCATCTCAGTCTCATGGGCGGGTCCAGGATTTTTCTTAGGAGGGGTGCACCACTAAGGAGTGGCATAGCTGACTGGTGACGTTTTTATTAGAAAGCCGCAGGCACACCTCAGGCCTGCACCCTCCCCCTAGATCCGTCCCTGTGTCTCTCAGAGTTAGTAAATCGGTGGGTATTAACCTCCCAATATCCTGGCTCCATTATTTAATGTTCAAGAGTGACCATTTATCAACACTAAGATGAATGATAATAATAATTTATTGAGATTTAGGTTTGTGCTCCAGATATCATTTACTTATGAAAGGAGAGTGGTCTTATTTAGTTATTAAAAGTTGAAGTAACATTCCCTACAAAAAACTCATTCAGAAATGTGTTTTGACAGTCTTGTGACATTTGCTATTTTTCTGCTGACACACAAGAAAAAAAAACCATACATGAAAGATGAGATATGTGGTTGACAAAGAAGTAATGTAATTGAAGGGTAAATCAGTACTGTTGTCTTAAAGCCAGTGAAAAAAACCTGCATTATTGTTGGTTTAATATCCAATGTTAGTATAATTATACTAAAACAGTGGATAGCGTTGAAGGCGCACTCTGATTGGCTACTCAAACTCCAAATACCTATTCACTTCGGAGCAACTCACACGGTTTTTGTGCCCAAACATACTGCTGTTGCTGTTCAGTGATGGGTATGTTAAGCTACATGAGAAAATAAGAAAACAAATACTGGTCATAGGAATTATAAGCAAGATCTCAAAAAGCTCTGAGGCTCTCATGAGTCTATTTCATGGCAGTATTTATTTAGGTCTCAGTGACAATGGTGGGTTTTGTTGGGATCAGGTTCATACTAGCCTCACAACATATCTCGTACATTAAAGAAAGGTCTTGTTGCAAACATTACACAGACCCATAGCTTAGAGAAAAAAGATCTGTGTTACAAGAACATCATGATTTACTGAGAATTTTTACCATTTTTGTTGTGTCTGATTTCGTTAATTGAAAATGGCAGTTAATGTTCTACAATATTATTTGAATGTACATTGCACTTCAAATCTTCTTCATTCATAATTCCTTTAAAACTCCACCAGGATTTAAATATAAATTCTGTCATATAAACTTCCATAAATATAAAAAAATATAATTTGGTCATCTGTCTTTCAACTTTTGTCTTACATATAGATACCAAAATGCTATTATTCCTGGCAGAATTATACCTATAATGAAAACAGTCACAATTATTCCCTTCCATTCAATGCCACAGGCAGTACCAAGAGTCTTTTCTTGTTGTTTTCTAACTTTCAGGGGATTTATGCAGTTAACAGTCAATGTCCTTGCTACTTCATCAAGATCATGCTTACGTATCGAAGCGGATTTACAAATCAACTTTAAGTCATTGTCCATGTGTTTTAAAAAACTGTTTGGTGAGTCAATTGCTGTGCGAATACTGACAGTTCTGATGCAGTCCTCATTTGGCTCACAATCCTCATAATCTGACTTATCATCATCAACATCATCATCATCATTAAAAACAGAGCCTCCTGACAAGGATGGCAGTTTTAGTTGAGGAGGTCTTTCTTTTTTTTTGTCTTTTGGCTCTGTTAGCAATCCATGTGGTTGGACTGGGATTTTGATGGTCTTAAGTGCAAAGAAGTCTTGATCACTGTATAAGTTATTTGTTCTTTTCAGTTCAGCTACCTATAAAATAAACATAACATTGAAATGTTCAAACATTGCAAGTTCCTATGTCAACATTGAGGAAGGAGGGCAATATAATGTTGGTTTAGGAGAAACCTTCTTGAAGTAGAGCAAAAAACCAACCAAGTCTACCCGCACATGATACACATTTAGGAATAATAATAATTATTATAACCAAGACTCAGGGTTGACGCAGTGGTGAGAGCACTCTCCTCCCGCCAACGTGGCCCAGGTTTGATTCCCAGACCTGACCTGGGTTGAGTTTGTGTTGGTTCTCTACTCCGCTTTGAGGGTTTTTCTCCGGGTTGTCTGGTTTTGCTCCCTCAGCAAAAACCAGCATACAGCTGATTCCAGCTGGCTGTAAGCTGTGCTGCAAGGTCTTACATAGACTATATAGCGGGCTGCCAGAGGCGCCATAGTATGCTTTCAGTTCAATCTTGTTGATGACTAGCGAGACTTGACGATGTTCCATGTTGCATGAATGGACTAAAATTATGACTGCAACATGGATTCACAGCAGTTTGACTTCAGATCATCTGATCTTTTTTGCATAACTACAAAAACACAAAATGAGTTGTGATGGTCAGATTTAGAACTGTGCATCGCAAAGTGTTGACATTGTACTCCATGAGCCAACCCTCAGACAGGTGCAGAATATATTTGCCATGACATACCAGTCAGAGAGTTTCCTATCAGTTCAGCAACATATCTCTTTCATGCTGGTTTGTCAACAAATAGAAAAAATTTTTATAACTATGGAGACCGATGTGAACTCGTAACTGTCTGAATTCGTACGGGTCTCCAATAATGACTAGTCTTCCAAATTTAAATCTGCCTCTCAAATAATAGGACACAGTCTAGGATCAAATGCAAGTACACTAGGATTAATGGCTAGGCTTTCGTATAGTACACCAATATTGATTTTTAATTTTCTTTCTAAACGCCAAATCATTTCAATTCTTCGGTTTTAAAATACCAATACAGAGAACGAAGCTCTGCTCATGAAGAGCCATTATATCAAAACGCAGTACGTCAGTCGGGCTTAAGTACCTACCGTGCAACCATACTTTAATGACAAACTTTGGAGAGAATCAGTTGGTAAAATATCACAATCAATGGTTTCAGTCTTTTTGTACTGCTGAGTAGCCGATTTCATTGAAGCGTACGATTTCTTATTTTTGCTCCTTGGTCTTAGCTCTGTCATCTCCAGGGTCGGGTCTTCAACACTAATTTCGTTGGGTCCATCATTCCCAAAGATATAAACGCGTGAAGATGAAACATTTTGCATCTCGGCCGGCTCTAAATCACTTTCTGTTCGGCTTGAAACATAGGTCGTGTAGCCTCCTTTCTTCAAAAGAGCCATGCTAATTTTTCCTTACTTTATGCACAATAAAACATGTTTGTAGAGGTTCTTTCTGTGTACGATTTCTTGTCAACACCGTCGAAAACGTTTTTTAAACGAAAGTTATCTAACTTGGCCGCCATTTTGAAATGCAGACACGTCACGACTGCTACTAAATTTGGAAGTGAATGTAAAACGTATTTCCGCCACATCTTTGTTACAGTCACGCAATCTAAATGTGTCCATTTGAGTGTATACAGGCAGGCAATGAGTGGACCTCAAGCTAGGGTTTCTGCTGCAACAGACACAGTCCTCGCGTTGGAGGAGTATTTTGATTTGAGAGGAGATCACAAGCTTTCAGGACGAATGTACAAGGATGACAGCCCTAAGGGATAAGTGAAAGACATAAGGAATGAAACGCCTGTTGTCTAATTGGAAGAAGATAAAGGAAAGTGCGGCCTGAATACAGGGGTTATAACTTGCAAATGAGAGGAAGTTTAAGGACGGTGCCTACTAATTCAAAGGTATTTTTGCCTCGATTTATGATTATGCAGGAAAGGTAGATCTTCCCAAGTATTATTGAAATCCAAAAAGAAAATTTGGGGTAACCACGCATTTTTCAAAGAGAATTCATGAACAATATTTATCTAAAGCTCTAAAATACAAAGCAATGTATGGCGTTCTTTCTCAAATTGAAGCTCAGTTATCTCTAAAGAATGCATGGTTACCCCCAATTTTCTTTTTGGATACCAAGAGTACTTACTAAGATCTACTTTCTCTGCATAGTTTTAAACCGCGCAAAAATATCCCTGCATTAGTAAGCATCACCGATAGAAAATCCGAGTATCTGGAGATGCGCAGAACGTATGCGCAATAACAATAGTAGGCACCGTCCTTAGCCATGAAAAGAGCTCTTTCTGTGCACCAAATGCCGCTTTTGGTTTGGCAATATTGGTCAAAACTGATAATCATTCGAAATTTATATACCCAACTGAATAAATTAAAACAGCAATTACTCAAAAGACATTACTACCTTCTAGTTTTCCTCTTTGAAGTTCCTTGGAACTGACTTTGGTAATCTCGACGTCTACGAACTTTAAATCAGGGCTTAATCTACTGTCATTCCACGACATCGGTGCGTGTATTTTTCGTCACAAATTGTAAGCCCCTTATTCGTTCCGTGAATGTTCAGGCACTCAAAATCCCACAAACGTTGAACTTTTCAAGAAGGTTCATATATATGGTTGTTGACCAAGCCTTTCCGGTCAAGACGGCTGGATATTGGCCAGGTTCTTTTTTTTTTGCGTGTTTGTGGACCGAGACGAAGTCGGGGTCCATAAACACGCAAAAAAAGAACGAGACCAATATCCAGCCATCTTGACGCCGATTGCAAGTGCCTTGGGAGCGAACCATCAAGGATACTTGGGTCCCCTAAACAGTGCTGCACAGTACTCAGAAATGCTGTTCCAAGGGCCGCGAGCACGTTGAGGGGGCTAGGTTTTGGTATGGATCACGGAAGTGTGAAGGGAGGGTTGAGAGGTTTAGGAGAAAACAACGTAGTAAAAAAGTACCTCATTTTGCTTACCAAACAGAATAAAAAGCCAACAGATCGATTATTCCGTTTGCATGGTAAGCAAAATGAGGCGATTTACCTGTTCGTTAGTTTGAAGGATTTATTGCGCATGATCAGCCTATGGCTGCTTGAGATGCCCAAGTCCAAAACGAAACTGAAGAAAAAAGAAGCCAACAAGTCACCAATTTAGATAATTTATAGCGTGAAAGTATCGGACGTGAAATGTAGACAACCGGACAAAACGTTCGGCCTCCGGCCTTAAACGAAAACCCTGTTAAAAATACGCAAGCCACATTTTCCTTTCTTTCAGTGAAAAAATAGTAATAATTGGCGTTTCTAAAAACAATAAAGCTGGAGATAAGTTAGTTGTTGTATTTCGTGCAGAGAAGATTAAAAATATACAAAAGGCCTTTTTTTGTTCAGCTGGACCTCAGTTGTACTGCATGGTTTATCTTTAATTTTGGTGAGATCATTAACTCTTGAGGTATATTTGCAAATTGCAATTGATATAAACAAATCCTTCTAAGAAAATCAATCGTTCGAAAACAAAAGATAACTGTTTTTGTTATTCAAACGAGTTTCAAAACTTTGACAGTTTTAGCACTGTTTTAGAAAAAAAATTGCGCAAGATGTTTCGCTCTTCTTCTTTCAACCGCAACTGGTACGAAGTTCAACTTCGTGAAAGGAGAATAACGGCAAAAGAGAAACACTATTTAATTATTAATAGACATTTGTGAGTGTAGTTTGGCCATAGTATTTGTTACACTATTGACAAATTCTGCTTCAGTGTCTGCAGACTTCTTTTGAGTCAGTCTACTGTTTTTGGCAAGTTAAACATAGATTGACATCTTTTCGATGTAGATGTTGTATTTTCTTTTTTTTTTTGCGGAGAGAGACTGGCTATGAATATGTTAGCGTCCCTGTGTCAATTGCACCCACGCTCTGTTTAATTATAGCCAGTATCCGAGAACACTGCTTCGCATATTAAAACAGCATAATATCACCTGCAAATCTCAGGGTAGTTAACATTGTATTTCAATGTGCTGCCTTGGTTGACTCCACACAAATGATGGTTTAGTTTTTTGCACAGCTCGATTAGATGAAACCGCAACCACGTCAACAAGAACCGAAAGGGGAACGATTGGAATTAAAAAACGGCAGAGAAGTTGCATCGTTTGATCTTTATGAGGTAATTTTTCTTCCCAGTATGATCTGTTTGAGAGAACGTCAGTTTCATATAGTGAATTCAGCTCAACAAAATAACACTTTATAACCTGTTTTTTTTTCATTTTTCTCCTTGCATTTAGTGATCACTGTTGCTGTTAAAATTTTGCCAAAGGGCGTCTGGCCAGTTCTGTAAGTGGAAGGCTAAACGTACTGTCGTTCATGAAATTCAGAACATTTAGCACTTATTGAAAGTCTGTGACTTAGGGATACAAACTTCTTTGGTTAGTAAATAGCACCGTTGCGATGATTAGATGCTTTTAGTATCGAATAGTTTTACATTACGACTAAAATTCATGAAAATTTAGTCTAAGCTTGCATCGTGCATCGTGTTTTCGTTCATTTGCTTATGTGTCATAATTTATTGTGATATTTCTGCAATCATATATGCATGAGTATCGACCATAAACTTATCTTCTTTCCATTAACAAACTGTACTCTTCCACTCGGAAGAACGAACCACAAACTAAGCCCAGTGTCAATGAATTTCTTAATCAGACACTGCATGATATCTGCAAGGCGAATGATTGTTTACCGTTGCTTCAGCTGACTTTACTCGAAACGTGACAGTTACGATAAACTAAACCAACTTACCAGAAGATTCAAATCATTTTTTTCAATCACGTCCATAAATTCGCGGCATGCTTGAGATTAGATATATTTCAAGCCTCCAAGATGAGGTCTTTAAATGTGGCTGCTATTTTCGCCGTTTTATCGTCGGTTTTCTTCCACTACACCGCACTACAGATTCGGGAAAGTTCCATTATTGCATTAGAAATTTCTCATCCAATTATTTACGGGCCAGCTTGTAATCATAATTAATTTTATTAAGTGTCAACTGCATTTAGCGCTTGGGTTCTAATTGGGGCAAATCAACTCATAAAATCGCAGGTTGGTTAAAGAGGAGAGAGGAAATCGTAGTACCCAGAGAAAAACCTCTTGGAGTATCGAACCCAGGCCGCGTGGGTGGGAGGAGAGTGCTCTTACCACTGCCCCATCTTGCACCCTACACCGTCAAAATCAGCGCATAGAAATCACTTGATGCGAAATGGCTTGCCTGGTAAGCGAGCCTATAAAAGATAAAAGAAAATTTTCAGCCTAGTATACCGGAAAAAAATTGTTTACTCTCTGTATAGACTCAGTAAATTAAAAGTAAATACTAAGGGTAACAGACCCTTTCGGGGTTTTGCTTTTTCAAAAAGCTCTTTCAAAAATGGGGTGGCATTCTAAAACTGAACTTTGCATTTTACCTTACCTTAAGTTACCTGTAGATCTCGGGAGCTCAGCCCTGGATCTCGTCAAGTCGGTCAGCCAGCCTTCTCATATAAAGGAAACGTGACTGAGTAATAAATCAAAGCAGAACTGTGAAGAAGTCGTGAATACCGTCATTGCTTACAAAATGGGAGTTTTGTTCTGTTACGATCAGTTGCTTTCTGATCTCGTTAGGAAATAAATTCGTGTTTGATTTTTATCTAAAAAGAATGCATTATCATTGGCAGGCTACCCCAGGTCAATCTCAAATATCTGAAGGGTCCTCAACTATGTAAACAGCTACGAATGCCTCAGTTGCGATCATAAGTAAAAAGAAGGATTCTTTCTAAAACTTTTGAACCTTTCACGAAATCTGAAACATTCTGTAACATTATTAAGTTGCATTTTATAGATGCAAAAAAAAACCAGGTGAAAATAATCGTCAACCGGTGTTTTCGGCTCCTTTAAACTTTTTGGTAGGTTGTTGAAAGCCTATGAAGTATAGAGGATAGCCATTTGAATTCGTGTTTGATTCTCATCGTAAAGGAATGCTTCACTGTTCAACCACAACAAGGTGATACCGAAAATATCTGGATATTTCTCAACTTTGTAAAGAATGCTATCGAGTGATATTAACCCCGTCTCTTACATTTAAGTGCCTTTAGCTCTTAAATATGTTACAAGTATACCTTATAGGTATTGAGTATAACCAATAGAATGATGAAATCATAATAACATACTAAAAGAGCAGTAGTTTGCCTTAGGTGAACACAGTTGTTACTGTCCACGGCAATCTCAGCAATCTCACGACGTGCTCCTTTACTCCTCATACAAGTAGAACTGTGAACCTGGCGGATCGAAAAGCAAATGTCTCTTGGCATTCATTTTCAACACACATAGCACCTCTTCCACTGAGCAATGGCTCGGTGCTGACGACTGCAACGAGTACCAGTCCCGTCGGAACGAATAAAAGTCGAAGAATATTTCAACTTATTACGTTGTGGCATTACTTCGGAAAGTGAAACGTCGCAAAACCGGTACTGTTCGTTGCCATGCATATCGATTTGAATTTAGCTGAGTGAGTGACAAATTGGCACATCTTGAAAAATCGATATTGGTCTTTGACTAATTGAATAGTTTACATCTGAGTGAGTGACAAATTTAAATATTCTGACCCGGCTAACGATAGTCGTTTATACGCTTCGCGTATCCACGACTAAAAATGAAAATTGCTCCCCCTCATCCAAAAAAGCCGCAAGGAGTACACGGGTATTTTTTATTTTTTATTTTTGCACTATTTCTTTTCTCTTTTCGAACTGAGGCTGTTTATTATGGCAAAAAATATAAATAGGCTTTTCTTCAACATTCTTTCTTACATAAGGTTAATTCGAGGGTATCGACGGGATAAGGTAATTTTCTAGGGCCCTCTTGAACCGAAAAAGTCAGAGGAAATAGTGATA
>OX421448.1:21614190-21616690 GCA_949126865.1 Montipora capitata | reverse complement strand
CTTCTATTTTGGTGTACCGGTAAAGCATACCGTTTTAAATTATTTCTCCACTTATTCTTATTCCGGAATAGGGTCAATCCAACGCACCCTAAGGAGAATAAGAAGAAAAAGCAATCTAACAGCCCAACGGTTTGAGTTCGAAAGTTCCAGGAATCTTGGAAGTACACTGACACTTTAAATGCTGTGTAGATGTTATCTGAGTTCCAAAATAGAAAGGGTTATGCTTCGTATCCATTATCATACATTAGAGCTTGGATTTAACTCTACATCCAAGGACAACTAGACTTGAGGTTTGGACAAGTAAAAACAGAACGTCACTTGTCCATTGGACAAGTGGAGTTCTAAATTTTTTTCTTACCCTGAAGACAGAAGTATTTTTTTCAGTCATCCTTTAGTGGGAGGTGCGGGCGCCTCATGGTCAGTGTGCTCGACTCGTTATCGAGTGATCTGGGTTCGGATTTTGGCCGGGGACATTGTGTTGTGTTCTTGGGCAAGACACTTCACTCTCACGGTGCCTCTCTCCACCCAGGTGTATAAATGGGTACCGGTGAATTTAGTGCTGGGAGTAGAAATACTCCTAGTCACTTCATGCTACAGAAACCGGAGATAAGCACCAGCCTCGTGAACTTTCTAGGCTCCGTAGGGAGTGAATAAATGCTCAATTACTCTGAGATAGCGAATCAATCAGATCACTTGAAACACCAAGATCACTGAGTGAGTACATGTATATGCTAATAATTATTATTGCTTAAATTGTCCAGATAAGTGGAAGGATCACTTCTCTCTCCCATCTACAGTATAACCAGTAGTTCAAATGTACATTTATTTCATTCACCCAATGTGAGGAGTAAACTTAAATGTAACATTATCATTTTGTTTCCCAAAGAAATATTTATTTAATGGTTCATGCTGCCATACATGTAGTTAATTATCCTAATAACTTGGTCATATTAGTCACATGTCATGAGTAAGGTAAAGTCTGCTTACGAGCCAAGTGGGCCATTAGGCCAGAGCTTATCCTGGTTTCTGTAGCATGAAGCGACTAGGAGTATTTCTACTCCCCCCTGGATGGGATGACAGTCCATCGCAGGGTTATCCCTGGCATTAAATTTGCCGGTACCCATTTATGCACCTGGGTAAAGAGAGTCTTGCCCAAGAACACAACACAATGTCCCTAGCCAGGGCTCGAACCCAGACAAATCGATTGTTACGAAAAATAGCATTGCGTGACTAGCGTTACTTTCTAGACACTTCGCGAGAGTTCGTAGTTTGTTTATTTTTAGGTCTGTGCGTAAGCGTTTCTAAATCAATGTATTTTGTAATCTTTCTATAATTAGATTGATTACTATTTTAGAAAGTTCTGGAAGCTTATTGTGAGAGTATATAAGTAGACGAGTCCAAGCGGAGTTTTTTAACTAGTTTTTCACAAGCGAAGAGAGTTGGCGTTAGCCGTGTTTAGTCAAGTGTGACAGAAGCAGTGTTTATTCAAGTTGGCGGAGGCCGTGTAAGTTTATTGAGTACGTATTGTTAGGAGTTCTACTTCGTGGAAACAACGTTCACTTTGGAATAAATCGTCTTGTTGTTGTTGCGACAACCTTGCGTTCAGTTTAGTTTGCAAACTACTTTTCCTCAAAACATTCGAACTCGTAACATTGATCGGGAGTCGAGCGCACTACGTGTAACTTACGGGTACTTAATTGTCATTGCTTGAGGAGTAAACTTAAATGTTACATTATCATTTTGTTTCCTGAAGAAATGGTTCATGCTACCATGATAGTTTTATCCTAATAACGTGGTCATATAGTCAGTCAGTTCATGAGTACTGACTAAGAATACTATCTAGAGAAATGAAATAATTTATTACATTGTATATAGATCTCTGATAATCTGCAGAGATTGCAGAAAAATGGATTTATAATAAACATTTCTTTGAACTCTACCAATTGAAGATATCCTTTATAAACTGAGGATTTCGGAGGATGTAAAAGAGTGACTCCAGTTTTCTTGCTTATATTTTTTTTAGAAACGGAGAGGCAGTTATGTACAAATGATCATGAATTCAACTCCACATTTCAGTATGTCAACAACTACATCAGGACCTCAAAGTACACTCTACTCAGTTTTGTACCACAGAATTTATTTGAGCAGTTCCAAAGGGTTGCAAATCTTTATTTCCTTCTGCAAATTGTTATTATGGTAGGTTGTCATGGGTTAACCAGTCCCCTCCATTACTATCTTGAAATTTCAAGCTTCTATAATGATTACAATTCAGTCCTTTTGGGGACTGAAAATTAAAACAGAATCAGACTAATGAATTTTTAATTTTTTGGTAGACATTTCATATTTGAAGGTTTTGCAGTGGTTTTGCACTGAACTCAAGGTCACACTTTTTTCTCTTTAAAAATTGTGATTCAGTCCATTCCAAAGATCACTGCATTAAGTCCAGTGGCTACAGCTGTCCCACTTATCTGTGTTTTGGCTGCAACAGGAGTGAAAGATG
>OX421448.1:21586690-21609190 GCA_949126865.1 Montipora capitata | reverse complement strand
CTTCTGAGACTCGATCTCTCACCACCAGAGCTTCTCTGATTTCTCTGCTCCTGTTCCACGCCACTATGTATACCATCGCTGTTTTGGTTGGGAAAACTGCTTTCCAGATAATTAAAACTCTTGTATTAGGTCAGAGGCTGCTCTCTTTTGAAATGAAACTTATTACTAATTCACGCATGCACGTTTTATTTCAAGTGAGACGTAATGAGACGTCACATGGAAGAATGCAGTGCGTATCACACGAAATATTCTTTCAAAGATTAGGTGACTTCAAGCAAAAGCAGAAGAGAAATACATTGCAACTAACCATGTTTATTGAAGATCAATTTTACGATGAAGCAATGGAATACTTGAAAATTCAAAGTGAAAAATCAAGTAGTGATTAGAGAGAAACAGAAGGGAAACTATCTCAGTCGCAACTGAAGACATTGCATAGAAAGAAATGGACATATCACAAAGGAAAACTGCAAACACCTGACAGAAAAATGATATTGTAATAGCAAAGAGTAAACTCTAAGACACTCTAGATAATCTTAGCACACAGAAGAACAGCACATAGAGGATGTCAAATCACAAGTAAATGAATGAATGACAACTATTGAGAAGTAAACGGTCGAGTTGTAAACTTGTTCGTAAGGTTATGTCCATTGCATGAACAGCAGAACTGAAGACTATCACCAGCCATGTTAAAGTTGTTACCAAACCCTTACAATCGCCTGCTTTTCTGTCTTTGGTAGAGATCAATTTAGTGGACATTAGAAACTGTCAGACTGAGTGCAGCTGCAAGAAACCTCACTGCTGGGCCATGAACAATAATTATTATCAACCACCCTACAAACTTTATCTCAGTGATGCCCTTACGTGATAAAACTGCTGAAGAAGTGTTGGCAAATTTAACCAGTTATTGCTATATAGCTTCGGCTTTCCCCCAAACTTTTCTCAGATAATGGTAAGGAATTCCGCAATAAAAAATCAAACAATTCTGTTAGGAAAACGTAATAACTCTATTGCACAGAGCCCCCAAAACACCAATCACACAAGGCTTGACAGAGAGAAGCAACAGGTTGTGAAAGGAAGACATGAGAGCAATAATACTTGAAATCACAGAGAAAAAATAATATCAAAAGGTAGTGTGAGTACACGAATCAAGCAGCTTATTCAAGAAACATAATTATCATACCATCACACAATTTAAGTATATCTCCTTGTGAAGCTGTATTTAGAATAAAGCCACACCATGAAATTTTACAAACTGGTAAACAACAAGCACAAAATGAGAATGATGAAGGAACTGATCCAAGCACAGCAGAAAATGCAATCATAGAAAACCAGGGGAAATACAACAATGATAAAACAAACAAACAAAAAGAAAGCAAGAACAAAGACAGCCGAAATTTAAAATTTCGGACATGTGGCAATAAAAATAAACAAAGTAGACAAGATCAACCCTTTTCAGCCCAACATGCTCTTGGGTCAAATCATCAAAATTTAAGACAGTGGATATGTAAGAACTGTGACAGAGTGTGGCAAAGTTAACATTCTGATCGCACCCTTGTGACTCTGTCCTTGTACTGCTACTTAAATGTGAAACCAGATTTCTCCACCACAATGTCTTTTACAGCAACATGTAAAAAAAGCAGGTGGGCTGTAGAAGAGTTGATTGCGGTTATAAGTTTCCCCCAACACTACTCATTGAGAATGTCTTGATATTGCTACAAGACACTTATCTCAAAATACTATTTTAATGACAAATGCAGATATAACTAAATAAATCCAAACCAAATGAAAATTTCTAACAGCAGGACTGGTGCAATCATGGTAACTTCATGATAAGCCAAAAAAACACAGTAAATGAACATGTGCTTTAAAATAAATTTAAAATGTGCTTTAAAATGAATTCTTAAGGTTTATGTTTAGTACATCATGACTGTAAATAACCATTCTAGAACAAGTATTTAGGCTTAAATTGTGTAAATTAGTGCTTGACTTATTCTTGGTCAAACCAGACTGTTAAGTCTTTCCAACAGGTCTTGCTATTTCTGTCCTATAGTGCTCTGAATGCTCATCAAATGTTATTTAAGTAACCTCTCGAACTAAGCAAATGAATGGCATTTACAGCTGTTATTTAATGAAGTGTGTTCTTTGTGTTCAACAAACTTTAAACTCTTTTCACTGTTTTTGCACCAGTACAATTAAAATTGTACCAGTTCAAAAACAAATTGTTCGGAAGTCAAAATTGAACTATGTACAACATATCCCAACCCGGATACAATTCCACAGTTGTTGCCCATGCCAGATACAACAGCACTATATTAATTAATATAACAAAGCACTTATTAAATGTCTGGTCCCTAGAGAAACTACCGTTAGTTAGTTTTGTTTTCCCTTGAGTCACTCCTATAATGTTTCCTTCTACATTGTACTTCGTCTGGGGAAAACAAAACTAACTGTTTCCCTCAGGACCATACATTGATTGTATATAGTGGTTAGGTCATTAGATTGGAATGTGGTTGTACTTGTTAAAAACTTCTGGTCTGGCTGCTTGATTTTTCTCCAGAGGTTCCAATCTCAACCTTTGTCAATACTGTAGCCAGGAGTTCTTAATCACATTAAATTTTATTTTACAAGTTTCTTTTAGATTATTTAAAGTGGAGTGCCTATAAACTAGCTTTCAAGATACTTGTAGCTAAACGTTTGCACTTCAACCATAAACAAAGCATGTGTATAAATGGAAACCTGAAGTAATATTCTGCTTTGGATGGGGAGGGTAACTTGCATCTTATCCGGGGAGGAGTTGCATCATCTGTTGGCAAGGTTGTGCTACAGGTGTATCTGCCTTCAAACTTGCAACCAATTGTGTTGAATTGGATAAAAAAGCTATCATAATTTAACAAGGGTGCATTAAAATATTGTACTGACAGTACTTTTTAACAATTAGCAAATCATTTCTTTCCTTTGAAGACCTAAAAAGAAATTAAAATTCCAACTTGCCCACCAGACAAGCAAACTTCATGACCCACTTGCCAAGACATTTCTATATCTTTTGAGTGTTAAAATCTTGATGTACCTGTCGTTTTTATTTAATTGAATGAGCTTACCTGGAGGACAAGGGGTCAGAGAAGGTTGCCCAATTAACATTAAATCTACTTGTCCCAGACGACCAGACAGAGGTTTTCTCTAGACCTGCTTTGAGTCCCTTTTCCTTATCTTTTCTTGTCCACAGTGAAACTAACCTGAAATGTCGCCAACCACTTCCAGAAACAGCTGAACTTGGAGATGATGAAGAACAACTTTCAAAAATTAAAAGTATTAAATCTGTTTTAAATTTTTTTTTATTGTAATTTTTTATGGAGTGTAGACATGTAGAGGAAAGTGATTCTTTATGACATGAAAAACCATCATCTTGATAGTAATAATCATTGCAAGAGCTGACACAAAATACCTACTGACATGTCTTTGGTATTGGCTTGTGCCCAACATGTGAGAATCTTTGAGTCACTTTACTGCTTTGGAAAAGATTAATCGAAATTGAGTGAGCAAGAGCCACCATTAATAATGATTTCTTGCTCATTTAACCTTTGCACCAAACTTTTTTTGCCTCATCGCTAAATATGATAATGAAAATTCATGACAATGCAAATAAGTGATATGTTAAGAAATGTCACCACTGCAACATTAATCAATCAATCAATCAATCAACCAATAACTGATCTGGAGGACATCATCATTATTATTGACGATTGATACAATATCCAAAGAAGATCCTCATGAAATTAAATATTCATTCCTCTTTGGTTATCTGTTTTATTTCTAGTGGAGATATGTTGTGAGCCTCCCAACAACAGATTGGACAAATTCAAGGGCAAGCTAGTTTATGAAGATAATATGTATCCTCTAGACAACGAAAATGTTATTCTAAGGGTAAGTTTACATGAGGCTAAATATAATTTAGGCAAAGTTAAAACCAAGCCGATGCTGCGGTGTTGCCTGGGATACTTGGGGGGTTCCAGGGAGGTTGCAGGGGCATTGCCATGTGCTTTGGCTTGAGTTGCTTTTTTGCTTGCTTGCTTCTTTACCCTCCCTCCCTCCCTCCCATATTTTGGGGTAAGTATATATACTCCACACACTGGTTTCTCTCAGTGATGTGTTGACGGGTGCCTGGGAGGTGGACTGTGGCTCGGTTGCCATGGTGACCTCCTTGCTGCTGAGGAGAGTGCTGTCTCCTCCCTTGCTACCTTTACGGCACCTACCCCCCAAAATATTGGCGTGGTGTTTTAATGGGAATTCAAATTAGCTGATCAATCAAAATAATGTAGTTCAAGCCTGCACTCTTAGCAACCTTTACCCTTTTCCTCCTTTAAATTACCTCCTTTGAGTGACACTAGGTTGACCCTTGTCTAATACCGGTACCAGACGATTTTACCCATCAATACATGTTTTATTGTTGTGGTTTCTTCAGGGGTAAAAGGATTAATTTTGCTCTTTGCATTTATTTAGTTAATTGGTGTTATTAGGGAGAGGGAGGTGCATGGAGTTCAACTCCTCATCCCCCTATTTCACCTCTCTGAAATGCCTCTGAAATCATTCGCCAAGCCATGAAAGTGAAAATACATGTAAACACTCCAAAAGTTAAGTACAGCGGTAATTACATGTATGATCTGTTTTGACAAATTTACTGTAGAAATGCCCTCTGAAACCAGTCTTTTGTTATGTGCACATGGACTTAAAACGAAGTACACTGGGTTCTGTTCAGAGGGAGTGTAGCAGTGATTTTTCAAAAGAAATGTGCATGTTTATAATCCATCAAATATTTTCACTTGCATGCGATTCCCCTAAATGTATCACATGACTGAGTATTCCCCAACTAAAACGAATGCTGGTCACTAAAGCGGTAACCAGAAAACACTAAAAACTTATCTTCATATGCTGTAAACGTTTTTGATGGTACAGTAAGCTGTTCATAAACGTTTTGTCTAATTTGTAAGCTCCTACCTCTACCTTGTGAAAGATATTTGAAGGATGATCAACACAATTATAGCCTCCATTTGACTTTAAAAGTATACATGTACTCAAATATTTGTTCTTGCAGGGCATTATCTGTTCCTTAAAGTTCACAGTTTTCCCGAGAGATTCTCTTTTGGGAATACTGTTTGCTTCTCGGAACAGATAATATCTGCAGACAAATATCTGAGCATATTTTCCTGCCAAATGGAGGCTATTGTTTATTTATCAACACTGGGACTTAGATAGACGAGCTATTTTTATTTCTTTTCCATATTGTTCAAACTGCATAATTTCCTCTGTCATCAGGGTTGTGTCTTGCGCAACACCAAGTGGGTGTATGGGGCAGTGGTTTATACTGGACATGACACAAAACTTATGATGAATACTGGTATGACATTAGAACCATAAAAATTAATTAATGGTGATCATCAGTCATGAATTTGCAACTTGCTTTAAATTAATAGTATGTTTTTCATGCATTTGACGTTTTAGCCTCTGTCGTCATAAGAGTGCTCACTTTTCTGTTACAGGGGTATAATTTTTCATGTTCACCGAAGGTCAAGGGCTTGATTGTGGCCAAAAAGGCCCGTTTATTAAAAAAAGGAACACCATCCAGTGGCAGCCTACAGTGATAATAATTATGAAGTACACTGTATATAGTTATTAAATTGCTGTATGTATTTTGATTCCCCCCTACAGTACATGGTGACAATGAGGGACTAATAATTATGCAATGATGAAACTAAATATGACCCCTTGTTACATGTATCTATATTTTCCATACTAAACAACATAGTTTTACGTGAAGGGATCTATACGAAGTAGGCCATGCAAAGCAGTAGAAGATGGCTTCTTGAACATAAAGCGTACAGTGACCAAAGAAACATTTGTATAGTTGACCCATGCACCTTGCTCTCTGTGAGGAAAAAAAACCTTGTTCTTTTTTTGAAGTCACAAAAGCTGAGTTTGCTGTTTCTTTACAGGAGTGAGCAAATTCAAAAGGACTGGTCTAGACAGACTTGTCAATACTCTGATCTTGTGGGTAAGCTAAAAAATGATGTTCCAGTGCTTATCTAAACAACTACTGACCATTTGCAGTGGACATCTGGTGAAAGTAATGGGTTTCGGGAACATCTAGCCTGGTTAGGTAGGAAGCTGCTAGACAGAGGCTGGCCTCTTGGCTGACAAATTCTAGCAACCCAGCCAATGGCTAACATGAGCTCCCCTTACATCGACACATAGACTGCTGGCAATCCCTTCTGAGTTAGTCGAACCACCTGAGATGTGGGGACTGCACCCTTTTCTGTAGCTGACATGTTCAGAATATCCCATTGCACCAACAATGGCATATTCAGATTGGTCCATGTCAGATTTTTTTGACGAATTAATTGCTTCTTGTCAGATTCTGACGCCAATCTGTCTTCGATTTTCGCTGGGAAAAGATTAGCATGATGTGGCTTTTGCAGTAGATGTTGATAATTTATCCCTTTAAATGGGTAACATTGAACCCAAACAAGAGCATAAATGTGCGGGCGAAACTCTTCTGTCGGGCAAGTACATGTATCTTATGGCTGTGCTACTCAGCAAGACCATTATAAAATAATTAGGATAGTACTTGCACTCTCATTGGTCAATATCTGTGTTTAGATGAGAGTGTGGAAACACGGCTGCGACATCACACAAATTTTGATTGGTTATGTATTGTCAGTTGCGCATTTTGATTGGCTGGAAGGAAATATGAGCGTGTATCAAGAAAATCTTTTTCAATCAAGAAGTAAAAAAACCAGCATCTTTGAGAAATATTTTGCAAAAGCAATAGAGGACTTTTTCTGTGTTTCAATAGCCTTATCTAAACACTCGGGGGAGTTGGGAGAATTCTCAACAGTTTTGCAAATCCTCAACTGTGTCTTGAATTCTCCAAAGTCCCCCTCGTGTTTAGATGAGGCTATGGAAACACGGAAAACGTCCTCTATTGCTTAATTAGAGCTCTGTCCTCTTGAAGGATATAGGTGACCCAAATCAAACTCCATCGATTCCTGCAATGATGTCATATTTTTCCTGCAAGGAAACACATGGTTATCAACTAAAGGCAGTTTTCCCAACAATGGCAGTCTGAAAGCAATGAAAGGTTGTCTTTGGTTGACAAATGTTTGTGAAGTGTGGTTTAGGGGTGAATGATTGAAGAAATGATCGAACTAACTAGACAATTTAAACAATTGTCTCTTTATAGACACCTGAAGAATTCAGGTGACTTTAACAGCCCGGGATTTGAACCCACAACCTCTGTGATGCCGGTGCAGTGCTCTTATCAACTGTCGAGCTATGAAGCCACTCAGTTGAGAGTCAATTTGTTGGCCTGAATATTTGTGAAGCATCTGATACTTGTCGATCCTCCTGCTGTTGTCAATAGTTAGAACCAGGCTTAATTAATAGTACATGTAGCTTAGGCTAATAAACTGGAAAAAGCAACCTGTAAATGATCATTCAACAAAAATAAAGCTACATAATTTATTTTATTTTCTTATTATAATTTGTAGAATTCGTGCAACCCCGCGTGGATTCCTGCAAATTCCTACAGGCGCCATAATCGTTCATTATTGTTTGGTTTGCACCCTTGTTGCTAACTGGCATTAAACTGCATTAAAACATGTATTTTCTTTATCTGGAGTGTTTCTTTTCTTCTCTTCTCTTCAATAGATTGGCCTCATGTTAGCTATTATTTGTACCATGTGTGCCATTGGAACAACAGTATGGGAAGAACTTTTTGGAAAGGTTTGTGGCTTTAATTGGTAACATACATGTAGGTTGAAATCCCTGGGAAGGTATTATGAGGAGGCCTACTTTGAATTGTGTAATTTAGGCGCTCTTCTTGTTTATTGTTTTAGCATTTTCAAGTTTTTTTACCCTGGGAAGATTTCTACATTGACAGTGTTGTTATCATTGGGATTGTCCACTGGCCATCATTTGTCATGGTGTTAAACACACTCATTCCAATCTCACTTTATATCAGGTATGTACAATGTAGCATGAAGTGCCTTTAATAAGCCTTAACTATTTTATTTCATCTGTCACATACTGGCAAACGTTTGAAGCATTAAATAAACACAAAATGATTATTAATACAATGTATGTTTAATATGATTTTATCAATATTATATTGTTAATGAACAATAACATGGATCAGCCAGTAGTGGAGTAGTTGCCAGTTGCCTTACCTGACATATAACTTATAGGTACCAAATTCTTCAATATTTAAATCTGTTAAGTAATAATTATTCCACAAGCATGCATTGGATATGAGATGATAGATAGCCAATGGAGCATGAAGCTTTGCCTCATGGGCTATTGACCTGTAGCCCACAAGGGCTACGGGTCTAATTGATAAATATATCATGATGGCTAAGCCAATCAAAACTCTAGAATGCATTATCCAGTGATCTAGTTTTTAATAATTATACATTCTTTTCCACACTATGGTCTTTAGGTTCGTGTTTCATTAGCTTCCAAACCCATTTATAAGAGGAAAAATAATTCAGAGAAGGTATAGTGGTGAGCAATATCTTGCAAAAATTCCAAAGTGGCAAGGGATTTAATGTTCTTGTTAAAAATCACAAAACCAAAGTGGTGGGAGGGCTTTTTTACCATAATTATCCCTCCTTGGGGTGTGGATATTTTCTGGAACTACACAATATCAAACATTTTGATTAGGTTTTGAAGGAAAAGCAATCCAAGCCATGACAAGATACATGTAATATAATCTTCAAAAGTGTTGGCACACTCACATCTTCCCACTTGCCAAGTCCTCTATCCCCACTCCCCTTGAGAATGTTACATGTAGGTCTTTGAGGAAGATTCAGGGTTCTAGAGTGCTAACTTCCAAAGTCCATGGTAACTTGATATATGCACGGCTGGATTTTAACATTGTGGTGGGGATTCTAAAGCTTATGCATATTAAGTTTAATTGTGTGAATTTTCTTGCTTGTTTGCTATGTTTTAATTATTTTCTGTGAAATTGTACAGTATTGAAGTAATCCGCCTTGGCCAAAGTTTATGGGTAAACTGGGATGTTGAAATGTATTATGAAACAAAGGATACTCCTGCTTTGGCAAGGTATGTTTACTACTTATCCTGCTAAGCTGTTACGTATGAGGCCAATTCGCAAGGGACTGCTTTCATGTTCTTTGCAAACTGTGTGGGAGTTCTTTTATGTCCCATGGGTTTTGTGACAACTACGATCATAGCAGCTTTTGGATATCTGAAATCACGATCATGCAAATACAAACAAACTTTCAGCACAAGTTGAAATATTATTAAAGATTTGCCACATCCAGTTGGCAGGAACACAAACATGTCTCACGCTTCATGAAATTCCTGAACAGGTTTCAATTCTAAAATCTCCAAAAATCTTGAATTAATTTAGTGTTTATTGTACTGCACCTCTAAATGCTCTCTCGGATTCACAGGGGCCTTTCACCACCAGTTTTGTTTTCTAAGCACTCCTTGCGCTAAAAACCCGTTTTATGACCACTGGGTGTACTACCACCATTCAACCAGTGAAATTTAGTATAACATCGTTTTTACTTGAAAAGGATTGGCACTGACTACGAAAACCAATCAGCAAACATGTCCATAATCTCACATTATGGAATTGAGGTTCTCAACCGCCATGACCAGAAGGTATTTTTTCCCTTGTGGCTTGGTGTCGTAGCTTCACCTCTCATAGAGATATTAAAAACGCCAAAGGGAGAAAAAACCCTCTGGTACCCAGGGTACATGAGATGAGGCCAAGGGTTTGACTTCCTTATCCAACAAGACAGGTCTCATAAAATGACTGGTTGTTGGTCTGGACAAGAATTTTCTAATCCTTCTGGCAACAGCCCAGAGCTCTCCCAACTGAGCCAACCAATTGGCAGTTTAAATTGTTTTCATTTTGAGGCAATTTGTTCAATTTCCTGTTGCTTATGGTACAATGTAGTTTGTGACATGTCAATTTTTAGTGGTTGTACAATGTTCAAGCCATGCAAGTCAACATGCGAACCACGCAGTTATTGAAAGCTAACTGTTTTAAAATGGGTGCTTAGACTTAAATACTATTTATCAGCACTATTTGAAATGGGTGATTATAGACTTAAAATGTGAGACTCACATGGCTTACTGGCTCGCAGTTTGTCAAGACCCCAATTTTCATTTTACTAAAAGCTTAAAATTTTTCACTCTTTCAGAACCACAACACTAACTGAAGAACTTGGTCAAATTCAGTACATCTTCTCTGATAAGGTGAATGTGACTCCCTTGGTTAACAAATGTGGAACTATACTGGTTACCTCAGTTTTTTTTTTCAATTCCTCAGCCATGTACAGTCACTGTGGTAACACATGGTGAGCATTTACAGAGATACGGTTTTGAATTGGCACAGTTTTGGACAATTAAGAGCCCATTTGATATGTTTATTCCTTGCATATGCAATAAAAACTTTTATTACACATAACATGAGAATTTTATTCCATAAAGCTCATTTGTACAAATCTATACGCTTTATTTTCACATGTGGAAAAGGCTTATACAGCCAATCAGAATGGCATACAGCTATTTCACTTGTGGAAGTATAACCAATCAACGATAGCGTAAAGGCGTTTCCATGCCAATCACTCGTGCATCTCGTGCAAATCGTACTTTGC
The DNA here is from genome assembly GCA_949126865.1 of Montipora capitata. Lineage (NCBI taxonomy): Eukaryota > Metazoa > Cnidaria > Anthozoa > Scleractinia > Acroporidae > Montipora > Montipora capitata. Next base: position 21,598,508 of record OX421448.1, on the reverse strand, counting down.
TATTGAATTAAATTTAATTTGCATTTGGTTCTATTGTTAGTGAGTTTTTGTTTCTAATTTGCATTCAGAAAACTATTTTAATGAAAATTCTCGTCTTACGTGTAATAAACAGTTCACGACATAGAAAGTGCTTTGTACGGGGTTTTATTCACTCGTGAATAAAACCTCGTACGTTGCACTTTCTATGACGTAAACTATATATATCAATACATACTTGCATCAACTACATTCCTAGACTTAATTTTCTTGTTCATGGGGTAAAGGGAATCTAGAATCCTACATCATTTGAATATTCACTCTGTTAGTTTTGTCAGTCTTTGTTAAAGTGGTACTATGATCAAAACATCACTTCCTTTTTTCCTTCAGATTTTGAAAGTGTGTTTGCTTAATTTGACACCTGCCTGCCAAAATTTTGAGCTTTGATTTTATCCCAAGGCTATTTACTTTGAATGTAAGTTTTGAATTTCACGGTCCGCCATTACTCATGTTCAAAACTGACCGACTGGACCTCAGAGGGTTGGATCTAGGGGAAAGTGACATCATTTACTCAACAGCTTAAATTTTCAGCATGTAAATGCACTTTATTATGTATGCAAAACCCGAGTTTAAAAATCTGAAAGCCTGAAACTCCTGTGCTGCATATTAATTCAGTTGCATACAAATGCATTTGATTTTTTTGCCATAGTGCCACTTTAAGGTTCACAACAGTTTCACCAACTTCATTTAAAAAGTCTCTTCTTGTTAAGTAATCTATGTATTTCCATTTTAAAGAGAGAGGAACTCTTGATGGTGGAAACAAAGAGCATCTCCACCATTTTGGTTGGCATCATGTACAAGCAGCCTTGTAGTCCAGTGAAACAATGATTTGTTGGATGTTATTGCAGAGGGTTTAGGCAACCCTGCAACATCCAATTTAATCTTAAGTTATGATTTTTTTATGACTGCATGGCTTTATTTTCATTGCTAGACTGGAACACTCACACAGAATGTAATGACCTTCAAGAAATGCTCAATTAATGGGAGATTGTATGGTAAGTTACTTAACAACTGTGGACACCAAATGCAGCCAGTGCCATTGCCCCTGTTAATGTCCCAACGCATATTTATTATACTAGGTATGTAAACATTTATTTTGGTGGCCATTTTTGGAAAAATTGTTTGTTTGATGACAAAGATTTGATCAGTACAAAAGGAGTGATACCTTGACCATTTTTTTAAATGAGCTGTTGATGCATGTAAAACCCTGTACACAATCTATGGGTAGTGCTTAATAGTCACAGAAGGACTGTTATTCTTATATGACCATTTGCTGACATTGTACAGTAGATGGCTAGGGAATTTAAAGCCAAATTGGACAGAGCTATATACTCTCTTATTTTTAACCCTTCAGTGAGTGTAGTGTACAGAGAATATTTCACTGTAAGTTGCAAACAAGTGGGGAAAATCCTTTCCCCACTTGATGACTGGCATTATAATGAGATTCATAGCTTTCATGAGCATTTCCTCCAACAAACGTACTCTTATTTTACCTAGGCGTTTTTTTAGGGTTTCCAATAATTAATTTTGTAATGGCAAATTAGCAATAATTGATAATTTATCATTAATTAAATCCCAGATTTACAGTAATTATCAGATAAATGTAAAATGATTTAAGTGTTGTATTTATTGACATGTGAGATCTTTAAATTCATTAGCAATGATTGCATGTTGACAAGAGACAAATAAAATAATCCTGATTGAGATTATTTTAAATTACTTTTAAGTTCTCAACTAATCTTTGCTTAACTTGTCTGTGAAGTGAAACCTGTGTGTATGTTGCTTTAAGGAAATGCACCTAACTGATTCCTCAGCAGCCCAGGTCCCGGTTGTTCAAAAGGTGGGCAATGCTATATTTCCACTGGATAAATCACTATCCAATGGATAAGTCATAGCGAAACCAATTGCGCTATCCAGTGGATAGTGATTCATGCACTCCAGAGCGTTAGCCACCTTTTGAACAACCCAGGCCAGCTAATCAAGAAAAAATAAATGATAATATATGACTTTGCGGCAGGCCAGCCTCCTGATTCTGCTCTCCGACGGCACCATTCTATTCGCACTGCTCACCACAACTCCTGTCAGTTTCATAGCTGTTTCTTTGACTGTCCTCTCCACTTGCCACAGCGTATGTATGTGTTTCCTTTCCTTCAATCTAAATCACCAGCGTGTTTCGTCTTTTACCTGAAATGCTACTCATGTCTAATATAATAATAACATTATTATCAATTTTTATGTCTAGTGAACAAGCATGTCCCCTAAATTAAAGCCTTTGACATACCGGTCAGTATAAGATGCAGACTGCAGACAGCAGACTGGGTCTAAAATGCAGACAACGCTACAAAATAAGCCTCGGCCCAGGCCTAGACCTAGGCATCAGTCTGCATTTTAGACCCAGTCTGCAGTCTGCCTTTTTTACTGACCGTTTGACATAATGTACACATGTAGGTTTTACTTAATGTCAGGCCGTTTTTACTCATCAATTTGGAACCTGTGAGGGGAAAAGTGTTAAAGGGAGAGTATCACAGTATTGCGCACGTTTTAGCCGTAACGAATGACATCATTTATGAGCCAATTGGAAGCATCGTAATAAGCCGTGCGGGAAATTTACGTGTATGTGTAAAAATTTGGTTGTGACTAGAATGGATACTCCAAAATAAGATGAGGCACTTTCTTTTGTGAATTAAAGTACCAAACGATCTTAGTAAATTATGGTGTCACCAGAACAATTTATGAAAGCTAACCATTTTGAGTCGGCCCTTAGACCTAATCACTAGAGATCAGTGACCCGTCAGTGACTGACCCTAATTTTGCTCTTGGCTTAAATTAGGCTCCAAAAAAAGTTTCCTCAAGTCATCTGAGTGCGTATTCAACCTGCAATAGGTAAAATGAGGATCACCAATTTAACCTGGGTAAAAACGGATTCAACCTGAGAATGGATTTTACCAGCAACACTGCCACCTAACGTCACCAAATGTTACACCTGTATATATGTCACAAAGTGTCTCACCTTATATTGGAGTATCCATTCTAGTCATAACCGTAAAAATTTCTCTATGATTAAACAATCACTAATGATTGGCTTACAAACGATGACATTCGCTACGCTACAGAAAACATGCGCAATACCGTGATACTCTGCCTTTAATGATGCAAATGCTAAGGGGCAAAAAAATAACAATCCATTGTTGAAAGAACAGCTATGGGCCGCAGATTTGGCATTCGTGATGTGGTTTTACAGAAAGAGACCCAAATGAGTCTGCAGTGTACACCATCTTTTAATGAAAACAGCCAACTCTTTTTAACTTAATCTATACACATAAATAAAATGAAATATAAACTTTATGAGTAACAACTAGAAAAACCTCTTTTTTAAGGTGGTAATGCTTTTTTTTTTAGTTGCAAAATAAAATTGTGTTGGGTTGGTAAGGATTGTAATGCGATATCCAACATTTTGTGATACTTTCTTTCCCCATTTGAATCCTTAAATCCACATAAATTCAAATAAATGTAAGGTAACTCATTAAATATGGTAAATAAATGGTTATGAATGTGACACAGAGCTTTCTCTGTTAGTTTGAATAGGCTAGCTTTGGACTGCAACATGTTGGGTGCAAATGAGGGGGAAAGAGGGAAATCCTTTTTTACTATTTTTGCCTCATCAGTATATGCCTATCACTTTTAATAATAATAGTATCAATAATTATTGATACACCAAGAAATCAGCTCAATGAAAGTGCATTGCATACTTAGCTTTCTCTGAAGACTTGAGCGGAATCAGCAGATAATCTTTGAGGACTGTTTCTTTACAAACTGTTAATTTTACTAAGAATGTACCGGTATGTCTTTGATGGCCAAATATATCGTTCATCATTAAGGGCAAAATGCCTACAGTTGAAGATATGACTTATTTTGCAACGGGTAACAGAACTTTTGATGCTCATTTTGTCTAACGCGATTCCTTCTGTAAGCAAACTCTTATATTACCGTAGTGTTTCGGGTCTGAGGCGCAATAGGTTATACAAACTTTCAATCTTTGTTTCAAGTTTACGTATTGAAATTCACACCTAAATACTCGGGAATACGACGCACTCTCAGAAACTACCGAACATTTTCGTACCATGTTCAACGCGGTTGTTCAAAATTCGTTAATTACAAACAATATATCTGCGTATGACCCGATGCTCTGGGAAACACTGTGTAGGAGAACATGCGCTGTAGGGTTCTTATAGCATTGGCTAATCGAACCTTACGGCGCCTACTCACTCCTCGTGCTAACATGAATGCATCAATTAGACACTTGATTGTTCCTCACGAAAATCAATCAGAAGACACTTTGTTTCAGGGTTCCCCAGAGCTCTTTTCTCCCTCAGCATGCGCAAAAGAGAAAAGTTCTGGGGTCGAGATTGTGATAAGCTGATTTATCCAAAAGTGACGCGTGCGAATTTGGGAAAACTAAACTTCAACATTTGCAGTATGGGTTCAAGCCCACTCATTGTATTTCCAATGGTTTAATGCTAGTGAATTCTTTTGACAACATTTTTAAAGGCAATTCTCTTTGTTAGGTCATATAGAGGGTGAGAGAGCAGCAAATCCTGAGGAGACCCTTGTTAGTTCTGTTTCCATCAGAGAGGAGGGGGTAAGGCGGATAAAATCTCTAAGAGATGGCTGCAACGTGATTCGAACCCATGACCTCTGCGATGCCGGTGCATTGCTCTACCAACTGAGCTATGAAGCCACACAGTATATACATTCATGTAATTTCATTTGCTGATATTTGGCACAGCAAAGAAAGGAATCCACTCGTATTTTCAGTAACACACAATTTTGCTTACAAAGGAGAAAAACAGGGAGATAGGTGCCTTAGCTGTGAAGAATTTTGGCAAATCGGACTGTAATTTTATGCGACCTCTGTTGTTTCAGTGAGACAAATATGGCTGCTAATCACGTGACAGAAACCACACAAAGGAAGTCTGTCCGTGAAGAGTGAATACTCCATTAGAACAGTGTTCTTTACCCTACCTTTGTCAGAAACCCTTCCAATAGAGCATTGTTCATAAAACGCAAAGCAACTTTTTTGCTCGGCAGCTGGCTCACGTGGGTTTTAAGTCAGTCATGCGCATCAGACTGTGGTCTTGGTACCATTGGCATAATCTGTTGACATTGGGTCACACAACATGCTGTCACGCAACAATCCATTAAAACATTCCGTCACGATGGCATGGAAGTTCCTTCAAGTCTCTTCCTTTTGAACAATAACTACAGCAAAGGCCCAACAATGCACCCCCCTCCCTTCCCCACCCAAAGCAATGTTCTCTATGAAGAAGCTAAAACAACCAAGTTATCCTTCAACATTGTTTGGATTGAGAAGGGGGATCCGCAACAAAAAGATTTACTTCAAGGAAATAATTTGTTCAAATATGGAGAAGGAAGTAAAATGTTTATCAACAATTTTGTCCAGCAATGTAGATGTCGCTATACTCAGTCTGTCCTCTGGTGTGCACCACTTAACTGATTTCTGTATTCATGAGCAAACTGGCAACTGATCATGAGCCTTTAATTCGTTGCTTCTCAGGCTCCAGAAGTAGACTTCTCCAAGAGCCCGTATGCCGATGGCAAATTTAGGTTCACTGATCAAACACTGTTGGATGAAATCAACCTAGGGAATAAGGTCAGTATATTTGTTTCTCCTGGTTTGGCTGGCGCCGTTACTACAAAACTGCGAAGATCAAGGCTAGAGCCTAGAGGACTAGAGAAGTCTCGAGAGAATACAAAACACGATCAAAGGTGGAGACCTGCTCGGTCACTGCAATTTGTCATTATTTTTGTTTTTCTATTGTCAAGCGCGTCCAATTTTCTTTGTTTACAACGGGACCATTATATAGCAACATTCTACGAAACTGTGACTTGCAGATGGATCTTTAAATTGTTTTTACGTATTGATTTTCCCTTTGTCGCAGTCTCATAAATTGTTTCGTGTTTCTTTATTTGTGTAACTTTCGTTGCAATTTTCCCTTGCAGGACTGTCATGAACTGTTCCGGCTGTTAGCAGTTTGTCACACTGTTATGGTGGAATCCGGTGACGGTAATTGTGTCTTCAGTCTATTTGCTTAAAGCAAATTGTGTTGTAATAAAGCCGTTTGAGCACCTAATAGACTATAAACTACCAGGCCACTAATCTCTATGGCAGGTTATAATTGAACAGGTAGTTAAGTTTAGATGCTGATCATCGAATTTACTGATTAACGTTACTTAAGAAGTAATGATGCGATGATCAGCATCTTAACTTGATTCCCCCCGCAGTTCAAATATATATGGCTTTCATCTATATTATCTTTTGAACAGGTAGTCTCGTGTAATTTCAAAAAATTAATATATGTAGTTGTTTTGCTTCTCCGCCTGTCATTAAGCAAGTTCGGGTGTTTTTTATTTACCCCATCTTGCGCCTGAGATTTTTTATATTTTATCAATCAAGATTGCATTTTTTGCTTTCCACGTGGTCGTATATTTCAATGTATTTTGTGTCATTTCTCTGTTAGGTAATTTGGAATATCAAGCCCAGTCTCCAGATGAAGCCGCTCTTGTCACCGCTGCCCGGAACTTTGGATTCACATTTGTGGTAAAGAAATTGCAGCGAAATTGTATACGCTCCAAAATGTTATTTGAAAGAAATTTTAATCAAGGATCCTTTACTATTTTCCCTGCCAGGGGTATCCACTCAGTTGTAGTACTATAATCGCTAGTTCAAGGAAAAAGTCAGACTCTGATAGAGAGCGTACGTATTAAAACAGACAGTCAACCGCGCTCGCTCGCAATGTCTAGGTTTTTCAATTGGGTACCTTAAAATTAAGAGAGAAATGACTACTTTGGCCAAACCCAGCTTTGGACATATATGATGAAATGAAAGTATTAGATCCTAAAAACGTGTTCACACTTTTTTTCGTTCGAGCTTTTATCTATTCAGTACAGAGAAGTGCCTAATAATTGAAGAGATGATATTTCAGTGGTGACTCGGTGATACTCGGAAAAAATGCGAGTGCTCGTTTTAGAAGTCGAACCTACGACCTTCCGATTACCGGTACTAGTTCGGATGCCTTCGTTCGGAGTTTCGTGGTTGCTTGGCCAGTAAACTAGGCTCAGGATGTCGAAACGGTGCACTCTGGCGTAATTGCAATTTCCTTTAGTCTTTAACTGACGATAGCTGCAGTAGCGTAATTCCAATGTAGCTGAAAAAAAAAAAACACTTTTATCAATGTTTTTACATTTTTATAGGGCCGTTCGCCAACCACAGTAACAATTGATGTCCAGGGACAGCAGGTGTGTTGTCGTTAAGGACTTTTTGGCTTTGGAACCTCCTTATACGTCTTTTGTCTTTTCGCCTCGACTCGTTTTTAAACGAGGACGAACTCACTCAAATGACGTTCCTCTCTTCACATTTACCCAGTAGATTTTCCCTTGTTGCACGTCCTTTCATTGCGTCAATTTTTTGACAAGGTTCTTTTTAAGTATCTTTTCATTGTAATTTTGTGCTAATACATAGAATATGGATTACTTTTTAAATTAAAAAATGTCATTTTGTTGACATTCATGCTCATCACGCCTTCTTCTTCGTGTCTCTTGAGTTTGTCTACCGTCTTAGGCCTTCTATAATGGCTCCCTTATTGAAGTTTTATCATGTTACTATCGTGTTATCGGTCAACCGATCCTTTACTGTACCTCTTAGCCATAGACGACCACACGAGAGGTCGCCAATTCGTCTTTCCAGCTATCTCAAAGACAAAACATGAATTTACTGTAGTTCAAACTAACAACCTTCAACGCCATATTCACTTAAAATATTGCGATTTATATATATAATAAACTCAATAATGCACGCACTTTGATTGATTCCCACCTATTATCTATTAGAGACAGACGCAAAGATGACGTCATTATCTGGCCAAAACGTTTAACTCTCTATTATATAAAACGAATAGATTCCATGTTGCCGTGCATCTGCTCAGTAAATAGACCACAGAACATCATTGGCTATCACTTAGTGTGCCACATTTTGTTCTTACCACATTTGACGTCATCTGTGATCAACTACTAAACAGACGCACGGCAACATGGAATCTATTTGTTAAACATTCTCGCAACTCACTAAAAAATCCTCTGTCCGTGTTAAACGCAAGATATCACAAGAGTACACCACATTGTTTTTTGAATTGTCGGAAACTTGAAGTTAGAAGCCTGATTGCAGGATACCTGGCCCATTTAACCGCAGGCAAATCCACGCCTTCATAAAATTTCATGAAATGTGCAGAATACCCATCCCACAATGGCTCTGTTTTCTGTCACAAAATCCTGAGAGAAAGAATGCAGAAGTGGGAATGCGTAACACCAGTTTCGAGATTTAACTAGTATTTTCCCATGAGTTAGCCAGCCCCAGATTCACCACGTGAATCGTGCGAGCCTTGAAACCGTCATCAGTGTGGATTGTCGCGGCTTCGAAACTATTACCTTTCCAAGGACAACAGGACAGGCTAGAAGCTACGTTACCTACGACCATGTTCTTGAGTTTTTTCAAATTGTATTCTCAATATCTGTAGGAAATGTACGAGCTGTTAGCCATTCTGGATTTCAACAATGTACGAAAGCGAATGTCGGTAAGTAACACACTTGCTTAATTGAAATAAGTACCGATATCTTTGTGGCATTCTTTTTTTCCAGCTGGCATTGGTTTCCATCGTGTATTAGAACATCTTGCTATGCTAACCTCGTTCCATGCTGTATGCTATCGCGGTACTATTTCAGTTGCTATTTATGGCCCTGATGCTGAAAAATGGCCAATACTCCGACATATTGAGATTCCTGGTACGTCACAATAGACATCATAAAGTGTCACAAAGTGTCCCGCTCTTTATGTCTCGCAAAAGCGGCAAAACTGTTACTATTTTTTAAGGATTAGGGTTAGGGGACACTTTTTGATGTCTATTGTGATGCATCATGAATCTCATTATGTCGGAGTATTGGACAACACTCTTCATGCTTTGTGCTACAAATCAAACCAAACCAAATCAAATCAAATGTTCGTTTTAGATGACACCTTTACATATTGGTTGTGGGCTGTGGAGTTGAGAAGCAATACTCTCAGCCACTCGTGGAATCGATCCCGGGATCACCAACCCTCCCCCTGTTTAATGACGTTTCAAGAAGCGATTTTATCATTGTCTCACTTCACGAATTTATTTTATAGTACCGGGAGCCTACAACTCCAATACTTGGTCTATGTGACGGCATTTTCACTTATCTTGTAATCTCGCAATCTGATTGGCTAATTTGCTGTTGTCTATAAGAGTCTAGACAACGCTGCTCGCGTCATGCTCGCGTCAATTTGTCACGCAATGTAATAGCCAATCAGGAACGCTCATTTTGGGAAATAAACCAATCATATTGCGAGAAAGTTATAGACAACGCTTGCTCTTTCTTTGTGTCATGATTTTGGTCACGCTCTGAAATAAACACTTTCTTTGGCGTCGGATATTGTGATAAAAAACAAATCGAGAGTGGTTCAGCGTTGTGTGTACTCTTATCGACAACGATATTCGTCATCACAGTGGTCAAAATGTGGTAAAAAACCTCTTATTTCAGACTTAGTCTGAAGTCTGATTTCGCGGTAAAATTAAAAGTGAATCGGTGTATAAAAACGTCGTTCCATAAATATAGTGAAGTTGTATACTCCAATTCATGGGCTTCTGATTATATTTCCTCTGTACAATACAGTTTTCACATCGGTCAGCCATAGATCCAAATTAAACTGCGCTCTAGGAATACTTTAAATCTCATTCCTTCAGGTTTAGCAGATAAGCCAATGACTAACTGACTTAAACACGAAGACGCTTGCTTTTGTTCCAATTCATTGAAGCACAACTGATTATCCAAGATTTTGTTTTTATCAACGGAGTTGATAATGTAAATTGACCACCGTACAGGGATTCTAAAAGCTGACGTTTCGAGCGCTAGCCCTTCGTCAGAACGAATCGAGGAACTATGGGTTTTGTGTAGTTTTTAGCGACGCTATTGGTGGTGTACTACTTCCCCACCGACGCAGCACCACAGCTTCTTTAGAAACTACCCCCTTTATAGATTATCCAAGATGGCTATCAACAAACAGCAAAAAAGAGACGGAACCTAAAAGATACTTCCAGCGCGAGAAAAAGAGACGGGGGGGGGGGGGGGGGGGGGGTCAAAGGGGCCTTTTTTGTTGCACAAATGATCACAGAGCTCTGTATGCTACAACATCAATCAACATGTGCCCAAGGCGCCACGCCTTTTGCAGCGCGTCTTCGTGTTGTAATTATTCCTATCAGTTACTGTAAGAGGGGGAAAGCTAAACTTTAGTACGTTTGAAAGAATATATTGAAGTATGAAGTAGGTAGAATAGATATACTCCATGACACTGGTTGATTTACTGACTTTACTGCTGTAACCAGTAAATCAACCGAAAACATCTGTCACGAGTTGACCCCTTATTCGCCCTTGTCACACGGCGGCCATATTGTCCCGGGAGACCAAAAACGCTTTGTTTTACCACGCCAAGCCTCACCCCCATGGTTTCCACTGCGAGGCTTGGCGTGGTAAAACAAAGTTCTTTTGGTCTCCCGGGACAATATGGCCGCCGTGTGACAAGGGCGAATTCCGGATGCTTGCTCTCAGTGCTACTAACTGAAGTCGTTCATTTTCTATATTATTTATTTATTTCAAATTTGCCAAATATATAATTACATTAAATAATAAGTAACTAAGTAGACACATTAGGTAAAAGAATAAATTTAAAAGGAGAAGTAATAAATGAGTATCACAAACATAAGATATATTTGGCTGGAAGACTTCCAGAAACCACAAGACTTTTATGTTTAGTGACAGCAACAAACTTGTCTTGGTCTCAGGTTATCGTACGACGGGAGAATCAAATTAAACTCTACTGTAAAGGAGCTGGTGAGTGGAGATGGTGGTTCTTACCCTAACGTCGTCTCTTTACCTCTTTTTTGTATCCATCGCAAAGAAATCATGCTTATTCACAATATCGTCGTACTTATAACTTACTGGTCCTTAGTAGTTCTTGTCCTTTAGTCTTTATCCAAGTCCTTATCCTTTCTCGGATAACCTTTGTAAACCGTAGGCCCCGTCTCACAGCCCGGCCTTGGTCATGTTCTGTGGGACGTTAAAGATCCCACACATTTGATAAGAGCAGGGCAAGGAGTTTCCGGTGATGTGGACTGTGCTGAATGCGTCCCCAATTAGCGCCATAAAGGCCTGGCCCAACATTTCAACGGAACATCTTGCAACAATGTTGCATGATATAGCGACATTTGTTGAACGGGCTGACCAACGCACGCAACTCTTTCAACATTTTCAACGCAACATGTCGATGTTTATGTGCACCAGGCCCCTGGCGCGCAACAAGTTGTCCTAGCTCGCATGCCTTAGTGCAACAATATTGCGTGAACGTGGCCAAACGAGTACAACATCGTGCAACGTCCAAAATGTTGCACGAAAACTTTGACCGTTTTCAAATTTGATCCAACATCATCCTACATGTAGCAACATATCGCAACAGGGTGGCCAAACGTATGCAACATGTTGTGCCCAACAATGTTGCAAGATGTTGCGAGAGTTTGGCTACGCCAGAACGCCAAGACGCGTAATTAAGATTGTGCTTGATTGATTAAATGATTGGTCAACCCTAGCCTTCTTAGACAGCATTTACACGAACGCGCTTTCATTTGTAACCCCGTCG
>OX421448.1:21574190-21576690 GCA_949126865.1 Montipora capitata | reverse complement strand
GATTTTGCAGCATCGAGTGTGGAACCATCGATCACAATTATCACACTGAATACCTCGTTGATTTCGCTTAACCGGTTTTGAGCAGAACCCACAAGGAAACTTCCACTGCGGCCCTGGATTTATACTGATATCGCCAGCCATTAATAGTAGACTAAGTAGTAATTGACGAGGAGAGCCGAGTTCTGGGCATGAATCCAAAATGGCGCCTGCTTGGCTGATTCGTCGTCGAGATCGATAAGCTTCCAATCCTATGGATATTGGTCTTGTTGAGCTGATTAAATTTGACCAGTCGGTGGAATTGATGTTAATCGATGATGTTATATAGAAATTATTAAGTTTTAGGCGGAAAAACAGTGACAAGACAAGGAGTTTGAACGCAGTTGATAGTATTGCATCCGCCATCTTAGCTGACCGCTATTCTTGGTATAGTTGTTCAAAGTACTATTAAGCTAATTCTGGATAACTTGAAACTTAAATTGCCTTTTAATGATGCTGATCAAAAAAGTTGCTTCCAGGATTTTTAGCCTTCTATTTGGACCTAGACTTAGGGCGCTTTTTTTTTTGTCAGAACTGGCCGGCCGCACCCGTCAATTTGCAAAGAAAATGCAAACATTTGAGGGAACACTTGCATGATAATCCCTCGCATTCTTCTGGAAAAGTGTATATAATCCTCGAAGTGTCTTAATTTGAAGGCATTGTAGAGTTAGTCCTTTCTAATCCCCGGTCTCGCCGGCCAGTTCTGTCAAATGGAAAGCGCCCTTAGACTTCTGTTTTGCTGACGCATAAAACAACATTGTGATGTGTTTGTTTTTTTTTTTTTTTTGACGGACAAGATTCAAACTTCGATTCAGTGGTGCATAATAGTGGATTAGTATTCATCAGTTTTTGAACAACTGGGCCTCGTATATACATCTTATTCCATGGTTTAACATATAACACGAGCGGATATTTTGAGTTGCGTAGTATTTTTTTGAGCCCCGCAGGGGCGAGGAAAAATACGAGCAATGAGCAAAATGTCCGTGAGTTTTATATTTAAACCATCGAGTAAGAGATTTATTATTCCACTACAAAAAGGGTGTTATTTTGCTTCAATTTTATTTGGTAAGAGTGTTTTTCAAAGGAAAGCATCATCTGTCCTTCAGGGCACGTGCGAACGATGTAAATAGCACAAAAAGCCAGCCAACAATCTCAACCCCAGAGCTCTTCTCTTGACCGAGGGAAAGAAGAGCTCTGGGGAACCCTGAAACGAAGTGTCTTCTCATTGGTTTTCGTGAAGAACAATCAAAAGCGTCTCTAATTGGTGCATTCATGTTAGCACGAGGAGTGAGCAGGCGCCGTAAGGCTCAAATAGCCAATTTTCGGCTGTAAGAACCCTACGGCGCATGTTCTGCTACGCAGAGTTCCCCAGAGTCTTGAGTCGACCCGAGGCTCTGGTGACTAGAATGGCCAGCCAAATGACCTTTATTTCATTGGGTAAACTAAATGACAAATGACAAGCTAAGTTCTCAAGCTTTCCATCGTGTTGAAAACAATTTCTTTCTTTGAAAAACTCCGGTTCCGTTCGTATTTGCTCTGTTCTAAACCGGTCAAACCAGGACACTACAGTGTATTACCGTCTCATATTTAGCGCGTTATCTTGTCCAAATATGATAAAATGACGTAATAGTGGAATAATAAAGTGAATTATAGAATGGAACGGAATTCTAATCAGGAAAACATTTGAAATATATTGAGCTTTGTATGGGTATACAAATTACTAGTATCCTGAATAGTGCGTTTCGATTGGCCGTCACCTTCACAAAATTATTAATGATTTTTTAGAATTTGAGCTTTCGCAATATGTAGTTCGCTGATGCCATGTTGTAGAGAATGCAAACTAGAAATCGAGAGGCCAACAGTTTGGCTCCTGTCTGAGCATTAGTATTGTTACCAGTATTCCCGACTCATTATCGATTATTTTTGAGAGCCCTGAGTTTCATCAAGAGAAAACAATATCTAAAATGTTCCTCTCCGAATGTTTAATGTGTGAAAGTCCTTGTAGTGGGAAACACGCTTCATCAAACGGTCCTTCAGAAAAGTACGAAGGAGCCAGATCCTAGATTTCATAGATCGATTAAAAAGGCAGTGTCATCTTGTGCGCGATGATGACCGACGACATCACTGGAAAATAAACCTTATTAGCTTTTAATTCAGGTGTACTCAAAGAGTCTAACAACCTTGTGAACTTTGTGAAAACAGGTTGGGATTCAGTTTTTATTAGGAAAATTGTTTTGTAGGCGTTGGTTGTGCAATTGGTCAAGAACAATCTAAACGCTGTGACTTTAGCCATTGGAGACGGAGCAAATGATGTCAGCATGATTAAAGGTATTTTGAAGAAAAGCAGTCACCTTAGGGCTAGAGTGTTTAACGTCCGCTAGGCTAATTGAGGGTTTTCATCTGACGTCACGGCGGCCATGTTGATGTACAGAACAATGCAGTAAAATGTCTTTTGGGAATTTGA
>OX421448.1:21549190-21571690 GCA_949126865.1 Montipora capitata | reverse complement strand
AATCACAGCAGGTGCAAACAGCGCCACCAACCAATCCAAATTCGTAGCGATTGCGTGTAACTTGCTAAAATCGCGGGAAAAATCACGCGGGGAAGTCGTGATTGGTTCATTTGTTATGAACTGGCGCGAGGTTTTTAAACCAATCACTAAGCGTAGCAATTTACTTTTGACAGTCATTTGAAAACTGCTCTATCAGCGAATCGGAGATAAAAGCAGAACCAATTCGCAACGGCGCCAGCATTTTTCCGCTTTTATCGTCGGCTGCTGGAGCACTCCCGAGTCGTTTATCGACAAAACGAACCTCTGAATTTCTTCCTGATCATTTTCTTGCAGCTGCTCATATAGGTGTTGGAATAAGTGGACAAGAAGGAATGCAAGCCGTGCTAGCCAGTGATTACTCATTCGGCCAGTTTAAATATCCTCTACAATGGACAAGATTAAATGTGTAGATTTCCGACACTCATACGATTGCGCCTCTCATAAGTACGGGGACTCTGAAGTTCAGCTTTAAACCAACGGTTTCGCTTTTTACTGTCGCCATTCATGTTTGCAGTGACAGGCAAGGTGGCTCAAAATCAGCCAATCACAGAGCTGGTTGTGACCCATTTACCCTTCCGCTACAGTAATTCACGCATGTGAAAACGAAACCGGGCATTGGGGTTTGAGCCCTAGAGTTCGCTAGCTAATGATGGCGCTATGATGTTAGGGGCGAACGACTGGGAAAAAAATATTTGAACTTTCCCTAAGGGACTTCCCTTTAGGCCAGTCATTCTTGAAGGCTTACACTGAAATCTGTAGCAGTATCATTCTAAATTCTTAGCCAAATTGAATCAAATTAATCCTTGGCAATCTCACTATCGTTTAGAACATGGTCCTTTCTACAACCATGGACAAATTGTGTTTGAAAGTGCGCAAAAACATGAAATCATAACCGTAATGCCTACAGAATAAGCGTCGGTACCCCCATTCCCCCTTTCAATGTTGCAAAATGGTAAAATGAAGACTTTTGTTAGACAAAAGTGTTTTGTCAACATTGCACAGGGGTGGAGAGGGGCAAAATGCATATAGAATAAAGTTTTCCAACCCTTGTGACCAAGGTTGTAGCTTAATATTCTGGTGCATTGTAGAAGCTCTCGTAACGTATAATTTGACTAGCCTGCTACTCAAAGCGAAAACGAAAGAACAATGAGATACGCCTGAAGAAAAGCAAGAAAAAGCAGGTGCAATATACAGATCAGTAATAGTCAGCTTACGAGAGCTGCTGAACTACCCAGCTTTACAGGGTGTTCGGCTTAAGCGTGCATAGCATAAAGCTTTTAAAAAGGGCGAAAAGAAAGTGTTGCTTTTTGATTTGATGTTGAAGTGGCTGTTTTTGTTCTTGAGGTCTTAGCAGTGTCAGTTTCTATTGTTCTTGTCGTTAGCGAGCTTTCCTTAATACTTTATTCACGTACCTTCAACGACTTCTTCTGGTACATGGACGCTGGTCGTACCTTCGAATGAGCAAATTTTTGAACTACTTTTTCTACAAGAATTTTGCATTTACACTGTGTCAACTTTGGTACGCATTTTATACTGGATTTTCCGCGCAGGTAAGCTGACGTATAATTTTTCATTATGAGGTCAATAGGTAGTTTAATAAAATCTACTCTTCGATCCTACGAAGCCTCGACAGGCCACAATATTCGAAACTTCGAAATCGTACTGTTTTCGTTGGTTTCCAACGGCCATGTTCGTTTTGTGACCCTGTCTTGTTTGTGCATATGAAAAGTAACAAGGCTTGTTTCTGAGTGCGTTTAGTGTCGTTTCTGTTCAAAGATCCAACCAAAATAACTAATCATGAATCGAATTTTCCTTTTTCTAAATTGTATTCTTTTAATTTTCTGCCGTTCTTGCAGCAGTTGAGATAATTATGTCACGTGATCCGGCAAACAATATTCATGACGTTGCACGTGTAGAGTTTACTTTTTATGGCTTCTAACAGGTTTTGGATTTACTCTTTCAGACGCTGTACGACGCATGGTTTATCTCTTTTTATAACGTATTTTTTACCTCAGCTCCGGTAGTGTTTTTAGCAGTCCTTGATCAGGTTAGAAATGTTAGAAGAGATTTGGGACACAACTACAGTCTCTTACAACTAACGACTACCTTTTGACATCAAGTCTGTAACTGTTTGTTAAACGTAGCCACAAGTAGGATTTTAAAAGTATTTAATAATAGCCTTTCGAGAGAGAGGGACGTCGGTGACTTGTTGTTTTCCTTACTTCCTTTCCTTGCGTCTCCTCCCAACCAATCAGAAGTAAGATCGAAACGATTGGCGTAAGAAATTACTACGATCTTCCGTAAAAACTTCCCTTCGTAACGGCCGGTCATGTTGGAGGAGGGGAAGGGGGAGGGGGGAGGGGGGAGAGGGGAGATATGCCAGCTATTTACGGAGGAGAAAATAACAAGATACGATTTTTTGCTAGCTCTATCTTTCATTTTCGTGACAAAAACGTTATTTTTGTCTTATCATTCCTAAACTGTTTCTTCTTTTTGTAATTCAATTCAGGATGTTTCAGATACAAGCTGCAACAAGTATCCTCGTCTATACATACCTGGCCAAACAAATCAGTTGTTCAACAAGAAGATATTTTTCCTCAGCTTGTTGTACGGCACCCTAACATCTATTGCCATCTTCTTCTTATCTTATGGTGCTTTCAGCGATGGAATCGCCAGTGACGGTCTGGAGACCTCTTCCGTATATTTTTTTGGCACTGTGGTCGCTGCTATTTTAGTAGTCGTTGTTAACATTGAGGTACGTGATATCGGTGTGTAACGGTTCCATTGTATGACAGCACGTGAAACATTGCAACCTTATTCCAGGAGCTAACCCTTCGCTCGTGAGTGAAGCGATGGGTAAGAAATTCTTGCTGGTGGATCGCGTTTCCTTGTTTCTTCCTGTCCAAAACACTAAGCAAACACACCAATCAGAAGGCGCACGCACCTCGCACTTGGAACACCTACAGTACTGCTGACCTCATGGCGCACGTACGCCATGATCTCATGATCATGAAATATTTCCCGTCCGTCAAACTTAAACTCAGTCAATAAGCATTTTATCATATGGGCTCTTGACGCTATCCATACGCACTCACAATATGAAGTTTGGACAAAGTAAGTAACAACGAGATGCTTCCGTGAAGCATACACTGGGTTGCCTGTGGTACGTGCTACAGAAAATCAGAAGGCACTGAATTGTGTGGTATTGAAATACAGCATTCCAGTCTCTGAAGAATAACAAATAAAACAGAAGCGAGAAACATTGGCTTCTGGGCTGACATGTTGATAATTTTCAAGTTCCCTCACAACTTCTTTTCACCACAAGTGTGCCCTCTGAGCATCTGACAGCTTTGTAATACCGAAGTTCACTGAAGTTAAACCTGTTGGGCGGGGTTAGTGTTTTGATGGGAGACCAAAATAATATACCCCTCATACAACAGAAGCATCGGACCGAAAATACTATTAACGCTAACAAATGCAAACTCAGCAAGGTACAGATTTTGTTAGCTTGCTTTATGCAAAAACAAATATTGATGCAAAAGTAAATAAATATTGATACACAGTTTTTAGAAAGAGCAGAAGGAAGTTTCCAGGACGATCGCTCGAGAATAACATATTTACGACATGAAAACAACATTTATTTTGAACCGTGAATATGGAATATAAACAGTAACGATCAGCGACAAACATTTTGGGGGATTTTTGCAACGTTCAATTTTGTTATTGTACGTTTTGGCTGCACAAATAAATCGCAAAATCGAAAGTGACATCGCCGGAATTCAGCGGGCGCCGTGATGAAGTTACTGCGGCACGTTTACTCGCCAAACAGTGAAGTGTCTGTGTCAAATGATGGCAAGATACCGGGTTTTTGTAAGTTTCTTTTTCTGTCAAGTGTTATAATGTTTGACAATGAAATGAGCGAAGTCAAAACAAAGATCACAATCGCCCAAGTCTTGTTTATGCAAAGTCAAAATTTACTCTCCAAGACGCGTACGACGTTATTTATTCTAACCAGGTAATTCCATCATTTTGGAAATAGCAGCTACTTTATTATTCAACTGCGTCACAATTTTTCACTGATTTTGGGGCTCATTTTGTTGAAACTCAAGCACGCTTCCAACAGGCCAGCTGTGAACCCTTCCTGCTTACAGAGCAATACTAAAAAACTTCTCCCATATCACATTTCAACCTTAAGCTCGAAAATTCAATACACAACATGATATTATAATTCACAAAGGCAGAAAATACCACAGAATCCTTTTCCGGCGAAAAATGTATTGAAACAAATAACATATTTGCTCTTAGAGGCGAAAACCTCTTCCTATTTCATTGCGTGCGTGAAGACAAGAAACTCAATCGTGTCAAATTACCATGTACTTCAGGTAAATACAGCTCACTTTGATTTCGTCTAGACGGGCGATAGATTGTTGTCGAAGTCCAGTACTCGTCGCTTTTGAGATTCCTGCCTAGTTTATCCAACTGACTTTCCATTATTGAGCTCCATAAGGGTATATTTTGTTTAAGGATCCACTAAAACGCCATTCGCGTTACATGACTTTCGACGCCATTGCAGGCTAAGTTAACGATTCTACTGTGTCCACCAGAGAAATCTACGCAGTTCCACTACCCTCTCGATCCTAAGAAAATACGCGCAGAAGGCTCTATGCACAAAGACACCACTTACCAGGGGAGTGACAGGCAAGACTTTTACCGACACGGAAAAAAAAAAAAACAAACAAAAAAAAAGAAAAAAAAGAAAACAAACAAACAAAACGCAGACCTCGACTGGGTTTGCCATAGGCAACCCAGTAAATATTTGCACAGAAAATTTGTCTAATATGTTGTTTGCATTTGCTTTTCTGGCACTGAATTGTGTGGTATTGAACTACAGCAATCCAGTCTCTGAAGAATAACAAATAAAAGAGAAGCGAGAAACATTGGCTTCTGGGCTGACGTGTTGATAATTTTCAAGTTCCCTCACAACTTCTTTTCACCACAAGTTTAAGCGTGCCCTCTGAGCATCTGACAGCTACAATACTTCGCTGAAATTAAGCCCTGTTCGGCGGGGTTAGTATCTGGATGGGAGACCAAAAACAATATACCCCTCAAAACAGAAGCATTGGACCGAAAATTCTATTTTAACGCTAACAAATGCGGACCAAGCAAGGAACTGATTTTGTTAGCTTGCTTTATGCGAAACAAATATTGATGCAAAAGTAAATAAATAGTGGTACAAAGTTTTTGGGAAGAGCAGAAGGAAGTTTTCTGGACGGTCGATCGAGAATAAAATATTTTGCCATCAGCAACAACATTTATGACACGAAAACAACATTAATTTTTAACCCCGAATATAAAAAGTTACGATCACCGACAAACATTCTGGGAAATTTTTGCTATTGTACTTTTGGCTGCACAAGTAAAAGCGCAAAATCGAAAGTTCCATCGGATTCAGAGGGCGCCCTGATGAAGTTACCGCGGTGTGTTTACTCGCGAAACAGTGTCAAATCATCATTTGACACAGATACCGGGTTTTTGTTTTTGTAAGTTTTCTTTTTCTTTCAATTGTTATAAAGTTTGACAAGAAATGTGCGAATTCAACACAAAGATCACAATCGCCCAATTCTTCAGGTTGACAGTCAAAACTTTACTCTCCAAGACGAGGTTATTTATCGCCAGGTAATTCCATCGTTTTGAGGATAGCAGCTACTTTATTATTCATCAGTGTCAGATTTTTTTTGCCGATTTTGGGGGTCATTTTGTTGAAACTCAAGCAAGCTTCCAACAGACCTGTTTATTTTCGTTACACTATAGATCGTTTTCACTGTCACGCAATAAAAAAATAAATCGAAAACCATCCAGTGGAAAAAGTCAAGAATTCGTGATGTTGTAGAAGATAAATGAAGAAGGCACTTCTCCAAGTTTTTGACCTGTGCGTTTCCCCAAACTTCATATATTCGTCGAAATGTTTCGCAGAAATTTACAGAGCCCAGTATGAAAACGCCATGTTGGTGTACATCTGTGGTGCACCACTATGGCGGCCGGAAAATAGTGTCAACATCTGTTACTGACTTTGGCTATCTAGGCGAGTGATCATCTGTACTGAACAAACAGCTATTTACCCAAGCACCTTTCCTAATGCTTTAAATTCTAAAAAGGCTCAAAACCATGAGATAAATATATATTTATCAAAAAACTCGATCGTCGCCTCGTGTCACGCACCGCTATAACTTAGAAATTCAAAATGCCCTGGTTTCGAAACGAAGCACGCTATTGAGCTTTAAAATTGCAAATGGATACAAATTTACCGCCTCTTATGCCTGATGAGGATAAAAACTTTCGTGGCTCTTTAGTTTTTTGGATTTTCGAAAATGATGACGTCACGTGAAAACGATCCATACCACAAAAATGCTCCCGTATCACATTTCAACACACGTATGCAAATTTGTTAAGCTCGAAAATTACACAACATGATATTAAAGTTCCCAAAGCCTGGAAATATCTCGGCAAAATACTTTTCCAGCGAAAAATGAATCGAAACAAAATACATTTATGACAGTTCACATCAAAACCCTTTTCGACTCGGAACGCTGACCGTAAATAATGAAGCACAAAAGCGACAACAACTTTCATTCAAATAATTCTTCACTGTCACATTTCCAAATATTTTACACCTTTGCAGAGTTGAATACAAAATACCGGTAAATGTAAATTGTCGGACAACTAAGATGCGACTTGAGTAAACACTGTGATGCATTCTTGTAGGCGTTCGATTCCTTCAATGTTAATTTGTTAAATCATAGTTAGTAACTATGGTTAAATCCATAAAAAATTGCTATTTGATTTCCGTGTTTTATATAATACCAAGTTAGTAAAATATTAGAAACAAAGCTCACTTGATATCCAAAGGCGAAAAATGAAATTGTTGTAGAGGACCATTACTCGTCTCTTTAAAATCCAGATATTTATTTTTCAGCGCTGTCTTGCTCATCCAATTGACGATCCATTCTTGAGCTCCATGAGGGTATATTTTGTTTAAAGATCCACTAAAACGCCATTCACGTCAATGACTTATTAGTGAAATTTCCAATTGTTATACCGCAAGACTGTGCAGAGTTGAGAACAGGTAAATACAAATCTGACAAATAGCGAGACAACTGAGATAGCAGATCCACTATATGGATCCCTTCTCTGTCTTCGTTGAACCCATACTGAGTTACCAGAGAACTGTTCATTTGGTTTGAGTGTTGTACAAAACACCACACTTGGCAAATTTTAGGAAGACAGCTCACTTTGATTACGGCTCGACGGGCGACAGATTGTTGTCGAAGTCCATTACTCGTCGCTTCTAGCATTCGACCGCCTGTCTTGTTCAGTATCCAATTCGCTTGCCTTTATTGAGCTTCATAAGGGTACATTTTGTTCAAAGATCCACTAAAACGCCATTCGCGTTACATGACTTTCGACGCCATTGCCGGTTAAGTTAATCGTTCTACTGTGTCCACCAGAGAAATCTACGCATTGCCCACTACCCTCTCGATCCTAAGAAAATACGCATAGAAGGCTCTATGCACAAAGACACCACTTAGCAGGGGAGTGACAGGCAAGACTTTTACCGACACGGAAAAAAATAAAAAAAACAAGACCCTCCGTGAGGGTGCACTGGGTTGCCTGTGGTACGTGCACCGTTCCAGACAATTTTTTTCAAGTTGGGCGGTCATTAAGAAGTCATACCAGACGAGGCCCTTTGGCTCACAGGTCCTCACACGTTCGTACGACGAAACAGACCTGTCCTTGCGTAATATGTAGCTCTAACAGTGCACGATATTGTTATGGTATTGTCTATAATTGTAGTGCCATGGTAGAAGTCTTGGGTAAATAGTCTGAGAAGAAATGTGGTTACTAGCAAAGTACTGAACCCAGAAAGATTGAAGAAAATAAATGGGAAGTGAGAAACACTGGCTTCTGGGCTGACATGTTGATAAACTTCTTTTGACCACAAGTTTGGGCGTGCCCTCTGAGCATCTGACAGCTTTGTAATACCGAAGTCAAGCCCTGTTGGGCGGGGTTAGTGTTTGGATGGGAGACCAAAATAATATACCCCACATAAAACAGAAGCATCTGACCGAAAATACTATTAACGCTAACAAATGCGAACTCAGCAAGGTACAGATTTTGTTAGCTTGCTTTATACAAAAACAAATATTGATGCAAAAGTAAATAAATATTGATACACAGTTTTTAGAAAGAGCAGAAGGAACTTTCCAGGACGATCGCTCGAGAATAACATATTTACGATATGAAAACATTTATTTTGAACCGTAAATATAGAATATAAAAAGTTACGATCAGCGACAAACATTTTGGGGGATTTTTGCAACGTTCAATTTTGCTATTGTACGTTTTGGCTGCACAAATAAATCGCAAGATCGAAAGTGACATCGCAGGAATTCAGCGGGCGCCGTGATGAAGTTACCGCGGCATGTTTACTCGCCAAACAGTGAAGTATCTGTGTAAAATGATGGCAAGATACCGGGTTTTTGTAAGTTTCTTTTTCTGTCAAGTGTTATAAAGTTTGACAATGAAATGAGCGAAGTCAAAACAAAGATCACAATCGCCCAAGTCTTGTTTATGCAAAGTCAAAATTTACTCTCCAAGACGCGTACGACGTTATTTATCACCAGGTAATTCCATCATTTTGGAAATAGCAGCTACTTTATTATTCAACTGCGTCACAATTCTTCACTGATTTTGGGGCTCATTTTGTTGAAACTCAAGCACGCTTCCAACAGGCCTGTGAACCCTTCCAGCTTACAGAGCAATACTAAAAAACTTCTCCCATATCACATTTCAACCTTAAGCTCGAAAATTCAATACACAACATGATATTATAATTCACAAAGGCAGAAAATACCACAGAATCCTTTTCCAGCGAAAAATTTATTGAAACAAACAACATATTTGCTCTTAGAGGCGAAAACCTCTTCCTATTTCATTGCGTGCGTGAAGACGAGAAACTCAATCGTGTCAAATTACCATGTACTTCAGGTAAATTTGATTTCGTCTCGACGGGCGATAGATTGTTGTCGAAGTCCAGTACTCGTCGCTTTTGAGATTCCTGCCTACTTTCCATTATTGAGCTCCATAAGGGTATATTTTGTTTAAGGATCCACTAAAACGCCCTTCGCGTTACATGACTTTCGACGCCATTGCAGGCTAAGTTAATGATTCTACTGTGTCCACCAGAGAAATCTACGCAGTTCCACTACCCTCTCGATCCTAAGAAAATACGCGCAGAAGGCTCAAAGACACCACTCGATACCGCTAGCTCTATCTTTGAGATCAGGAACTTTCTTCTTCAGGAAACTTTCACAGTTCTGTGCTTCTCTCCTTTGGCATTTGGTTTCAGTGCAGTTCACATCAGTGCAGTTCATATCATCATTTTCACATATTTGCTTATTTAGTACACATTTGTTCTCAACATATAAACTTTCTTTCAGTTTGCGGACCAACCCCGGCCAAAACAATCGCTCAACAGCATCTTTGAGTGTGGGTCTACCGCAAACGGCGTGTGCATAAGTCAGTTGTTTGAGCGTTCCGAGGAAGAAGCTTAATACAACAAAAAGCAATATGCTCACAAACGACATACTGTCATGGGCTACACACTTGACCACAACTTGATCGCGCAAAAAAAATGATATTTGGTATGATCACGCTCAATCATATGGTTTTGCCTGTCAATAAGACAGTATTATACTTATTATACGTAGGATCGAAATTCTTCAATCACAATTAGCTATTTTAACAACTTGTTTCCTCAGAAGGACGTCTCTGAAGCTGCCCAATCAAAACATGACGACTTCGATCTTCTTAGTGGTATAAATTCACACAAACAACAGATACTTACTTTCTTCCGTTTACTTCAGGAGGGATTAGTTGATATCTGTCTATCGTTAGAATCTCTCGACTCCTGTCTCGTGTTGCTATCGCACACCCACTAAAATTCGCACATTCTTGGTCGTTTTAGTCCTACTCGTTTAGAACCAAACAACTACCTCCTAAATGTCAAGACCAGTAAATGATCACGCAAACGAAGCCAATGGCGAGAAATAATATTTCAACTGAATAGCTTGAAATAAAATTTGCGCGAAATATCTCTCTTTAAGAAAGTTAAAGAAATATAAGGGCCGTGTATACCAGGCCTGGGAGTTAATACTCGTATAAATAGTTCCTTTCGCGTATTATGTACGCCGCGTCCAGAGTAAGCCGCGGCTTATTTTCTTTCGTATAATCGACCCTATTGTTGCTTTCTCAACTTAACAATAACTTTATTTTACGCAAGAGTGACTATACTGAAATCTGTTTCTGACCTTAATTAAAAACAATCGCCAGCTGTAATCATTTGCCAGAACGATCACGCCTGCAAATTCCTGTCATCTTAATTTAATGCGTATTAAATTTCAACTCACTTATGCAAATTAGTTAAGCTCGAGTATTACACAACACAATGAATCACAACGGTTGAAACATCTCACAAAAACCTTTCCAGCGTGAAATTTATTGAAACTAACAACATATTTGCTATTGGAGACAAACAAAACCCTTTCTATTCCAATTGCGTGCGTGCAAACAAGAAACAATCCGTCACACAAACCATACGATATCCAAATGATAAATTTCTCAGTTCAAGATTAAACTATTTCCTAAAGAACCTTTTCCGAAGCACAAAATAAACAACAAGCTTTCTTTCCAATAATTCTTCACTATCACATTTTCAATTATTTTTTAACCTGAAAAACTATACAGCTTGACTACAAATTAAATGCAAATTGCCAGACAAATAAGATGCCACTTCGCTAAACACTGTGATACATTCAAGACGTTCGATTCCTTTTACACCCATACTGAATTTCCCACTTACTGTCAATGTTCTACATACCAGTACAGTTTATAAAATAAGATTAGAAACAACGCACACTTTCTCATATCCGACTGCAACTGTTGTCGAAGACCATTCCTCGTCGCTGTTAAGATGGTTCCCCGCCTGTTTCATTACTCCAATTGACGTTCCATTCTTCATCTCATAAAGGTATATTTTTTCCACTAAAACGCCATTCGCGTTACAATCACTTTCAACGCCATTGCAGGTTTAATAATTAAATGTTCTGCTGTGTTCACCAGGGAAATCTATACATTACCCCAGTCCCCTCAAAGCTAACAAAATACGCACAAAAGACTCTATACACAAAGACACCACTTAGCAGGGGACTGATAGGCAAGACTTTTCCCGACACGGAAAAAAACAACGAAAAAACCACGAAATCAAACACAGATCTTGACTGGGTTTGCCTACGGCAACCCAGTAAAAAAAGAAAACGAAAAATTAAAAAACGACGAAATTAAAGACAGATTCCGACTGGGTTTGCGGCAACCAGTAATAACTAAAATCGCATCGCACGGAGGTGGGCCTGGGTAGGGCCCTCATACGGGGATTTTCCCAATAGTTTTATACTAAAAGCGCGCGCGTGGCCGTACGTGCCATATGGTAAATATCTCTTAGTAACCGAGTTCGAGGGCCGTACTGTTACGTAAATTACGGCCCACGTTTTTCCTTGTAGGGGAAAAACAAGGGTCCGTAATTTTACAGTACGGAGCGAGAAAACAAGGATCGTAAGACTTTTACTAGTAGACGATCGGAACTAGTATTCGTAAGGTCGTCGGTTCGATTCCTGCAAAGGAGCAGTCAGCCTTTTCTGAATAAACCCAAGTCAACTTCGTAAAACATATCTCTTCAGTTATTTTGTTGTTGTTTTTCCTTTATTGCTGATTTTTTGTTTGTTTACTGGTAAGATGGTGCCAATAGTTGCCGGTATAAACTTCAAACGCAATGTTCTCTCGTTTCTTTGTAGATCTCTTTTCTCACGCAGTATTGGACAGGAATCAATCATTTTTTCATATGGGGAAGCATTCTCTTCTACTTTGTGTTTTACTTCGTCTTTTATGCGGAATTCGTGTTCCATATCTTTCCTCAAGGACACTACTACGGAATGCAGTTCGAAGTGTATGGAAATGGAACATTTTGGTTTTGCCTGTTGCTGGTGCTGGTTGTAACTGTCGTAACTCGGTTGTCCTACTACTTCCTTCATAACGAACTGTACCCGACACTTGGTGACACTATTAGGAGACAAGAGGCGCACATGACTCTGGGTGCGAGAGCACCGCCCATAGAGTTCAAACCGCAGTTGACGCGAAGGCGAAGTTCCAAGCGTTCGAGTTATGCGTTCGCCCATCAAGAAGGGTTTGGTAAGATTGTCATGTCGCCTGCTACCTTTTTAAGGAAAAAGTTCAAGAGTGCAAATCGTAACAAGAGCTCACCAGTGGTCACTTTGTAAATAAGAATGACAGTACGGTTAATGCCGGCTGTCATTAACGCTTTCAGCAATGTTGGCGAACACTTTTAGATATCAGTATTAAGCAAGGATGACCACAAGACTCTACGCGAACGTCGCATTCAGATATATGGATATGCGATTATTCTCCAAGGTTTTCCATGGTTGCTTAGGAATAGATACTGACACTGAAAGAAATATATCTTAATGAAAAATGAATACGTACAGTGTACCTTTGCTTACTAAGATTTCAGGTTTCTAGCATTCTTGTCCTTGCAAACGTCCTTGTTGCATAACGTCCCGATTTACCTTGCGCAGTCGACAAGACGTGTGTGAGCACCACATTTGTTGTAATTGAGCTCAAACACTTCAACCCCTGGAGCCAGCAAGTCTCCAAAGGACCGGTACGGCGCAGCCGATGGATTCATGCGCACCACACGCTGTGTTAAATTAAAGAACGTTCCTTGAAATGCATTGCTGTTCGAGATTTGGCATATCACTTCGCGAAGCAAACACTATCTGGTGTTGTTTATATATATTTGAGGGACAGTTTAACATAGGTCACTGTATCATATCTAGGTATTTAGGTTTCTCAAATTTCAATTCTTTGTATGTAAAATAGGGTCAAATTTTTCCGACGAATCAGTTTCGCTTTTGAAGGCCTGTCGTTTAAAACGTCAACTCTTTCAGCTCTCGCTGTGGTGGCTAATTCCCATAGGAACTTGTTCACGTTTTAACGTTTTATTCGGCACCTACGTAACTACCGTTTCTAGAAGAGCACCCCTTTTAGACGTAGTACCTAATTATGCTCGATTTGTAGGGTTTAGAAGAGGCATTTTATCGTCTAGGTTAATTGAGAATGTCAGTTTTTAAACCTGTTAATCGAATATTTAATGATGGCCGGGAGCGGCTTAGCATTGTAATTAATTCTTATCGCTGAAAGAAGGGAAAAGAAAAGACCTTTTCGTTTGTATGCCTTTATTCCTTAATACGTAGTGCTTTGTAACAAAGGGTGAATGTATTTGGTAACAGAAGTTACTTGTGTCGCACATTGCAGTGTCACAGAACTTAACTAGACGCTCCATGAGGGTACTCTGGGCTGCCTGTGATACGTGTTTAAAGATAACGAAACACTCTTTTGAGTAAAATTCACTCGTTTCTTTAAATAAATAGTCTGCAAAAAAACTAACTGCAAATTGCTCTGACGGACGTTTTCCTGCATGTCATGCATGTCTTGCAGTTACACTAAGCAAACGTTTATTGCACACACTAAGGAAGGACTGAAGATGTTGTTTCCGCTTCAGAATTCCTCTTCTTTTCAGTATAATCTGATGCCAGGTCAAAACATTTTTTGGCTTTACGTTTGCACCAAAAAGTGCCGTAAAAGCCGGGAGTTAACAGTAAAAGATAAGCCAAAAGACAGATGAAGAAAAAAATAATATAGTTTTTTATATATAACTCTGAATCGATTTCTCATCGAAAGATTAGTGACAATCGATCGTAAAAAAACGAACATTTCTGCAGTCTCTGACTTTCATGAATCAAGGGAAAGGTCATGATGTTCTTCTGTCAAAAGGAAGAAATTGATCACGTGCTAGGCAACCATAAAGATGCACGTGATGATCACCTTGTATCAACGGAATCAACCCACGGAAAAGAATGTTAATCGGTCGTCGTTTTCAGCGTAGAACAACGTACTTTTTAGCCAAGATACTTCCGTCTTTGGTTTTTAAATTTTGTTACATTAAATCTGTCGGGTCAGGAAGCCTTCTTTGTCGGGTTCCTGAGAAACCGGCGTATCTATTTTGACTTAGGGTGAACTATTTACCCAATCACGAGGTTGAGCGGCCATCTAATAGAAAATCTAAACATCTATAAGATACAAAAACAGACTTGAGAATTATCGCGAATCACAATGCTGACAAGCACAAAAGCAAAAGAAGTGGTTAATAATTAAGTCTTAACAATAAATTGGATGAACCAGGAAGTCAAAAAATTATTGTTGGCTTCCCAAATAACTTTGATTTTACACTATAATGACAAAACAGATATTTTTCTGAGATTAAAAACTTGGCTACCAATTAATCATTTGTCAGAGAGAAAAAAGTCGCGTCTCCTCGCGTGTCACGTTTCAACGCCCCTATGCAAATTTGTTAAGCTCGAATATTACACAAAATGAATTCATAACGGCCACCTTTTCCAGCGAAAATATTATTGAAACAAAGAACATATTTGCTATTAGAGGAAAAAACCCTTTCCTATTTCATTGCGTGCGTGGAGACAAACCCAAACCCAATTGTGTTCAATTACCATACGGAACAAAATAGATTTCAGGATCAAACCCTTTCCAGAAGAACCTTTTCCTTGAATAATGAAGCACAAAATAGACGACAGGCTTTCTTTCAAATAATTCTTGGCTGTCGCATTTCCAATTATTTTTTTACCTGAAGACTGTGCAAAGTTGAGTACAAGTAAATACAAATAGCCAGACAACAGACACATCCACTTAAGGTGTTCGATTCAGAAGGCAGCGAAAGAGAAGCACGCGTTGCTCATATAACGATGGAAGCATGTACAGTAAATTCTCTACTTTTCGGCCAAATTTGACAAGTGCCCCAAAGTCGTTTGACCAGGATTATAGCTTTGAAATAGTTGCTGTAGAGTCCTAATGATCCAGGCCTACTGGCTACTGAGTTGTTCTGGGCACGAGGTCAAGAGATTGACGAGGTCCAAGGCGTCAGAGACTGTCACTGCAATATGCAGCCAGCATCAAAAAGCACCCAGAGGTACTTTTACAAGGGAATGAGTGTTTTATTCAAGTTCACATTCGGTGAACATTCGTAAAGCAAACTGGTATTGCGTGAAAAGAGATCAGCGCTTCCAGGCCTGAACGTCGGTCTTGTGGCAGCCGGAGAATAAGTAGCGACCAGTGCAGTGGTCCTTCCTCAAAAGAAATGTTGCTTGAGAGCGAGGCTAGTGAGTCTAATTAGCACATAAACAAAAGAATATTTTTTTGGCCGCCATTTATGCATTCGGTCTATGAGACCGAATGCATAAATGGCGGCCAAAAAAATATTCTTTTGTTTATGTGCTAATTAGACTCACTAGCCTCGCTCTCAAGCAACATTTCTTTTGTATTTTGTCGATGCAAACGAGGCTAGTGAGGCTAATTAGCACATAAACAAAAGAATATTTTTTTGGCCGCCATTTATGCATTCGGTCGTCATAATGTACTACGTTCTGACAGGGTACATCAGTCAAAGAGATCTGTTGTTCGAAATAAATGACGAGAAGAGCTGAAAACTTTAGGAAACCATGTGATTCTGTAACCCAAGGGAAGGAAAAAAGTACAAGGTCGCTTGAGTCTTAAAGAACTAAAATTGAAAGTACTAGTGCAAAATTTCCTTACCGACCAAACGCATTAATTTTGGATGAAGAATCTTTTCATGTGCGCGCGTACAAAACAGATTTCGGTATCTAATCAGCTGTGTAATGTTAAAAGTGAACTTCTCTAAATGCACTCTAACTTAGTGTAACATCTCCGTAGTGATGGTTAAAAACGTGTATGAAGGAATGAATTAGAATATTGTTTCACTTAGTAAAGGCTTACAACTCTCAAGTTGCTTATGCCACACCTTCAAGTGACAAAGTCAAAAAACGAGTTTGCCGGGTGAAAAAAATTCCACCCAGATATTGAGACAGTAATTTCAAAGGATCACCTCTCTTTTTCAATTTGAGGCTGACTTTAAAGTCCCATTTTCATGACGTATAATGTGGTGGGATGATTTGAATTGATAAGTTGCGCATTCTAAATGCATTTCACTCACCAAATTTGAAATATTTAGTGAATATTATTATTGTTATTATTATTATTATTTATTATTATTATTATTATTATTATTATTATTATTATTATTATTATTATTATTATTATTATTTAATTTAAATACACGATAACTATGGTAATGGGCTGTTTTGTTGTGGTATTTAACACGAAGTCACCTAAAAATGCATATTCAATCTGGCGTTAAGTGTTGATATATTAATTTCTGTGTGGATTAAAAGGTAAAAGCTCTGTAGATGGACTCCCACGGGAAAGCAAGAATGAAAGTTACTCACAGTCGTTCTCGTATGCCAAACGTCATTATTGTCATCGTTCTTGTGTCGCTGGTCTTTATCTGTAGTTACAATTACTTGAGTCTCTCCGCTTCAAACAATGCGCTCGTGCGGGAACTGAGACTTACAGAAAGCAAGACACTGATGCTGGAACGAAAGCGCCGTGCACTGGAGAACAGGATGTTGGAAGTGGAGAGAGAGAGTCATTCATTTCAAAGCGAGTTGATAAAAGATCGAGCGATGAATAAACGTGCTATGGCTATAAATGTCGATCTGAAATTACAATTACAAACAGTGCGAGATCGGCTGGAAATTGCTTTGGCGAACAAGGTAGGTTCACAATAATCTTAATAATAATGAGCTTTGTTTGATGTTTATTTACGACAAAAATAATTTTAGTGGTTGGGTGTCAACTGTATTTAACTTTGAGGGTTCCCCACATGTGAGACTAAGTCTGGGAATGGAATCCGCGGGCCACATTGGTGTAACTACTGCGCCGGTCATCCTTGCTTCCTAAATCATGCACCACAGAGGTGACCTAGCGATGCCGGCACCGACAACCGGCATCGGCATCGCGAGGACACGGGTTCAACCCCGTTGAAGTCCTGAGATTTTCAGGCCTCTCTGGGCTACGCAATTGCTAAAGTTTGCGTTCATAACTGCGGGATCATAGCTTTACTTGATTATCGATGATAATTGGACAATCTTGATCTCACAAGCGCTAGGCATGTTCCAGTTGTGCTCGTAAAATGCTAAAAAGTTTCTCACTGGGATGCCAAAATATTGCTACAAAATTGCCAAAAATCTAAAAAGTTGCTCCCTAAATTTCAAAAGTTGTTTCCTAAATTTCTTGATATTTTTATATAAACGTTTATTACAAATTCTATTTTTCGTTCTTCATAATAATTTGTAACATGATGGTTTATTTGACCATGAGGGAACCACAGGCCGCCCAGAGTCGGAGGGTAAAAAAATTATAAGGATTTGTATGGGAATCTCGATAACAAACTGAAAAAGATATTTACATGCAAAACTTCTCAATAAAAAATCCTTACTTTATTGTCGTGCTTTTTGTGTGGTTATTTGCCTGATTGAATGCGATTTAATTAAGCAACTTCTCAAATTCCCGGGTTGTCTCTCGTACCTAAATCAAGGAATCGCAAGGCTGGAAAGTAATTTCTAGCTTACCTCACATCTCGCCGATAAAATCACACTTCTCCGGCATCAGCCACGCTCAAACTCTGGCGATGGCCACATGGATAAATTTAGTTTTCTTTGACCAAGTTTCAAGGTCCAGCGAGTATCCATTGCTGAGAAACAGCGAAAAATACTCAAATTTTCAAAATTCTTGGACGCTCGCTTACAACGAATTTGGACACGGCAAGTCAACGGTTCACTTGAGCCTCGATACAGTGAGAGTGGTAGTAGTAGAAACTTTATTACCGTGTCAGAACCTTCTAGTTCGGGAAATACCCCATACTAATGTGGGGACACAAATAACAATAGATGACAATATTTACAAAGAAATACTTTCCAGTAAATTCTAAAAAATTAAGTCATATATACATACAGTATATGACAAAACTATGAAATAAGAATTGAAGAAATCAATTAAGAATTACAATGACCACAGCCCCTGCAGCCATCATCTAACAGAGAGCTAAGGTCGCGCTTACGTACATGGTTTTTAACACTGGCTAACGAATGTGACTGATCTGTCTGCAGTTGTCAGTTTGCTCCATAATGTGGGTCCTGAATAGCGCAATGAATGTTTTCCATAAGTTACTGTGTTATACCTGGAAACTGAAAAGTCGGACTATCTTAAATTATAGGAACAGTTATGTTCCTGAAAGATGTTACAAATATTCAAAGGACTTAGTTTGTGTTTGACTTTGTACATCAAAATGCATATGTCTTGTAGACGTCTATTTAGTAACGTAGGTAACTTAGCTTTCTGCAGCAAACGTTCATAGGTGGAGTGTTTGTCTTTGTAAACAGCCCTAAGGCCTCTTTCTTGTACCCTCTCCAATCTGTGACTATCACTAGATTTACAAAAATTCCATATAAGATGGTAGTAGGTTAGATATGGTAGAATGGCTGCTTTAAAAAGTTGTAGTTTTGCGTCTGTTGGAACCAAGTTGCGGAGTCTTATAAGCACACCAATCCTTTGACTGACCTTTTTACAAATAATGCTTATATGATTATTAAAGTTCAAGTTTGAGTCTATCGTGACTCCGAGAAGTTGGAGAGTTTCGGTCGTGTTGATTTTCTCTTTGTTTACGAAGATTGCGCATTCTTCGATGCTATTTTCATGGTTATGATTATTGCCAATGATTAAGGTTTGGTACCACTTGGTTGCTGTTTCCGTACTATCTCTAAGTTTGGATATAATAGTAAGTCTCGACCTGTGTCGTAGAACTGATGGTCGTCCGCGCCGCATACATTGATATTCCCCTAATATGATGCACTTATCAATGTAAATCCCGCGGGGGGGGGGGGGGGGGGAGTGCAGGCAATAAGCGGGGATTTAATGCCTGAGACTATCCCCCCTGTTGGGCTTTTGATCGCGAAGCGACCCCGGGGACGGAACATTTGACTTTGACCAAAAGAAGTCTGGTATCAATTCAAACGCGGTTACCAAGTCCGTCCCGTCACGTTTCAGTTGGAGAAAGGTATGAAGTTTTTATCTGTTTTCATCGCCATAATCCGATAATTTAAACTGTACCCTAAAAAGATATTGCCTATTATCTCATTGAAATCAAATTCCACCACAAGGTCAGAGTATTTTACGGGTCACTGATACGACTTGTTTCAACTTGCAGAACATACTGAAATCATGAACATACCCAGTTTCAAATGCTCTTTATTTGTTTTTTTATGGTATTATAGTATTCTTTGTTTAGATTCTTTTCCCCAGGGTGGGGCTTTTTTGACATTTTTTGATTGATGTTAGTTTCCCACCCTGGGGAATTTGATAAAAATTTTAGTTTTTGAAAGGTGCATGATAGATCGTTTTGGAAGACATTTCACAACAGAGGGCCCAATGCGGACCCTTGAGGACAGCCTCGATTGACAAATCTATTGGAGCTGATATTCCTTCCCATCTTTACACGATTTTTCCTGTTGGATAAATAGCTTTTGAGAAGTTCAACAACATTATCCTGGAAGCCGTAAGCTTTGAGTTTGCTCAACAGCAGCGGTGGATTTAATGAGTCAAAAGCTTTCGACATTATGCTTACGAAAAGATGTTTATCTCTGGCCTCTCTCCACTAAGTTGATTAGGGTGTTTTCGCAGCTGTATTTTTTGCGGTAGGCGGATGAGTTTACACATAAGTGTTTGTCTAAACCAGCCGTAATTTGCTTGCCGACGAGCTGCTCAAAAACCTTACTGACACAGGGTAAGACAGTGATAGGTCTCAGTGTAGTTTTCCTTACAGTGTCTGTCGTTCTTTTTAAATATGGGTGCCCATTCTCCACACTTCCATTCGCTTGCCCATACCGTGTTGTTTATACAAGAGTTGAAGAGGGTCATAAGTGGCCTTGCGAGCTCCTTTGCTCCATTTTTAAGTACTTTTCCCGGAATACCATTGCACCCGGTGGCTTTGTTCATGTTAAGCGACTGCAGGGAATCTTTAACTTGACGTATTTGTGTGACAGGCTTTACTTCAATGCCTTGAGTTAGGTTTGTAGTTTCCGCCATTATTTTCTGAACACAGGGATGGTATTCAAAGTCTTCCATTGATCGAAGTGCGGCGCTTTTACCCCCGATTCCTTCAGCGATTGTGGAAAAATAGTCAGCTAGTATTTCGGCAACTCCGCATTGATTTCTGATAATTGACCCGTTGTCGTTTAGATGGATTTCAGTATTATGCGTATGGTCCTTTTTGTTTAGGAAAGGCCTAAAAGTATTAACGAACTCCTTGGGTCTCATTTTCAGGTCTTCAGACTTTTTTCTCCAGTATTCCTTGATTTTGCACCATTTTCGAATTCTCACGGCTGGACTGGATCTAGCACGAAATGGAGGCTAATGCGGGCAAATCTTTTCAAATGCAAATTAATTTGCCCGCATGAGCCTCCATTTCATGCTAGATCCAGTCCAACAGTTTGAATACCTATTCTTCTCTGCCTTGTTGCTTCATTTGAGTTCCCAATTCTCCTTTGTTTTTTTTTAAAGGTATTTTATTGTGGCTTTCCGCTTGGCTCTGATTGTCATGTACGGCACATCTTTGTCTCGAGTTTTTATTTTTTTTACAGGTGCTACCTCATCAAGAATGTCATTCATAAGTACGTTCCAGAAATACACCTGGTCGTCAATCTCGTCAAAAATTTCCCCGACGTGCCAAAGTGCAATAGCGAAGTGCTTTTTAAATTCTTCGTGTTGAAAGTTCTTATAGGTCCTGAAATGATTAATCTTAGGTTTATTCAAGTTAACTTTTTCTTTAAGAATTCCATTGATCAGGGCATGGTCGCTTAGAGATGGGTCATAGTTACCACAAAATTGAAAGAGTTCTGGTCGATTGGTTAGCAGCACGTCAATTAGGGTTCTGACAAAAATTTGGTTTTATCAACGGAGTTGATAATGTAAATTGGCCACGGTACAGAGATTCTAAAAGCTGACGTTTCTGACGTTTCGAGCGTTATCCCTTCGTCAGAGCGAATTGAGGAATTGTGGGTTACGTGTAGCTTTTATGGTAGAGCAGTTAGTGGTAACATGGAAATAGGAATATATTAGTTAAATGAAAAGCGTTCGTTAATACCGTGAGGATTAAGGGTGCCGATTTGGAAGATGAACTTTTTCTCCAGATTCTTGCGGCTTTCCGTCGTACCTAGATGTAGGGAAAGGCCCCAGATAGCCATGTGTTTTTTGGAGTAGTTAGGGAGATTAAAATGACGAGCGACTGGCTTAGATGCATCCATGTCATGCTTCTCAACATCACGAAGGTGTTCCCGGAATCGGTCGCCTAGCCGTCTGCCTGTCTTGCCAATGTATAATTTATTGCATAACGTACAGGTTATGCAATAAATGGCATTTGCGAAGGTACATGTGAAACAGATCACTTAGGTCCCGATATCTTGCTGGTGTTAACAATGAAAAAACAAGTTTTGCATCGTGAGCGCGCACATTTGAAAGTGCGCGCTCACGATGCAAAACTTGTCAGTCTTTAAAAACTACACGTAACCCACAATTCCTCGATTCGCTCTGACGAAGGGCTAACGCTCGAAACGTCAGCTTTTAGAATCTCTGTACGGTGGCCAATTTACATTATCAACTCCGTTGATAAAACCAAATTTCTGTATACTACTTCCCCACCTACGTTTCTTTAGAAACTACCCCCTTCATTCAATTAGGGTTCTAGTTGTTTTTGTTGCACACGTTTCTATCAGTGGTTGGTTTTGTTATCATACACTCTAGACTCTATTCGATTTCAAGATCGCATAAGAGCTTTCCTTCTGGCGTTTCTGGTCTTAGCCTGTTCAGATTTAAATCACCGAAGACAATAACTCCGATCCGGCGTTATTCTGTAAGCTTGCCCAGTTGCAGATCTGACTAGGTTAATTTTCCAAAGAAAGTTGGTATTCACCACATAACTTTTTTTGGCGAACGATAGATGCATAACCTTAGCATGTTCATTAATCCCATAGTGACTTCGACCGCAATTGGTTTTCTAAGGTCTTATAATTCTTCTTAATAGCAATTCTTTTGCTTGTGAGTGAGTTTGATATTAAAGCCATTACTCCTCCTCCACCTTTCTTTCGATCATAGCGATATAGAGAATAGCCTGGGATGGTAAATTGATTGTTTGGGTACGATGAGTCGATCTTAGTTTCGCTCACAAACATGGCGTGAATGTTGAGTCTTTGGATAATTTCAGAGAGCTCTTCGAATTTATTTTGAAGGCTGTTGATGTTTAAATGGAAGAGAAGAACGTCTTTTCTTCAGTGAAGACTTTCTGAATGT
>OX421448.1:21531690-21544190 GCA_949126865.1 Montipora capitata | reverse complement strand
TATTAATTAGTTAAATTCTAAACTTGAACTCTAAACTTTAAAACGTTTCACCTTCCCGGCCTCTTCAGTTCTTAATATTGTTTAGGTTTCTGGACTTGTACTTGTATTTGCATAAGATCTACATGGTCTCCCATGGGAGGCAGAACGTTAATTGTAGGTGTTTGAATGTCAATTAATCCTTTTTAAATTCTTGCGTGTGGTAAATACACGGTATTCCATTCTTCTTTCGCGTTCATACTCTTTCTTTCTGGGATTTTTCTGATATGTATTGCTTCTGTTATTTGTCTCATCATCGAGTCTCGGTGAAAAGTTCTCACGACGTTCATTGTGAATTGCTGGATATGGCCATTGTGCTCTTTTAGACAATGACTCCATAAAGGCGAGTTCTGTTCTTTCTCGTGTAATAACTTCATGTGTTCTTTTCCTCTCGTGTAGGCATTGCGGGCTGTTTCTCCACAGTATTTGCTGTTACAATTGTTGCACTTTTTTTCATACACAATGTTGTTCCTCAAGCAATCACCTTTCCCTTTTGATGTGCATACGAAACAGTCTTCACATCTACAGTTTCTCTCTTTCATGGGGTTGGATCTTTGTAGAAGGGACGCGATCGAAATTCCATTCTTCTCAACCACCTTTATCCTAAGTGTCGATTTATTGATCTCTTGCTGTACCGTTTTCTTTAGCTCTCTATTGGGTGTGGCAGGGATGAACAGTACTGAATCGTAGTTTCCTTTCCCATACCACTCTTGTGCCTTTGATCTTTTCTTTCTTTCCCTTTCTCTCTTCTTCCATTCTCTTGGTCGGTGAAGGGGTCTCTCTCCATTCCTATCTTTCTCTAATAGGGTGTGGTACGCTGATAGGGCTGACTTGACGACTTGATGTCTGAAGGCTTTATCATATCCTGAATACTGCATCTTCAGTGTGGTGTTTGACGCATGCTCAGTTATTCTTTGCCACGGTAGGCTTGGGCTACAATTCAGGAATACTCTTAGTAGTTCTTGGGTCATGACGGCGCGTTTAATTGACCACGGAAGTGCAGAGTTGGCGGGTACGACTGATTTCAATGAGACCTCCTTCACGTAGAACTCGTGCATGATCAGATGTCTTTGGTTGTTCATATCCTCTTCTAACCACACCTTCAGGTCTAGGATAGGCATCTTGCCGTCTTTGTGGTTTGAGGGAACGTCTATTTCCAGCTGGATCGACGGATGAATATCATTGGCGATTTGTTGCAGTGTTTCCATTGTGTGTTTGTCTTTCGGTTCTGTGCAGTTGTTATCATGATTCTGCATGGTTACAATACGTCCGTCGTTGTATGTGGTGTCTGCACTTAGGGATTTCACAACAATGTTAATGTTGTCTACATACCGTTTGTACATAAACGTTTCTATGTGTAGTTGTTCAAGTCTCTTGAGAAAGGTCTTGTCCCACCATAACTGGCTAGTACGCCAGTTAATTTCATTCCAATTGGTCCTCCTTTTGCTTGTTTATAGATCTTGTTGTCAAACGTGCAAATTCAAACACCTACAATTAACGTTTTGCCTCCCATGGGAGACCATGTAGATCTTATGCAAATACAAGTACAAGTCCAGAAACCTAAACAATATTAAGAACTGAAGAGGCCAGGAAGGCGAAACGTTTTCAAGTTTAGAGTTCAAGTTTAGAATTTAACTAATTAATAACATGCTCGATACGTGGCAAAGGTTTTACAATACAACAGTATACAGCGTACAACATAGAATAATGTCGATATTTAGCTGGAACTTGGCTCTAAATCTTTGACCCGTGTATAAGTCGAGGGGGATTTTTGGAGCTTCTTTTGAGGCCATAAAAGGTCGACTTATGTATGGGTAAATACAGGATTACATGTAAGTATGACCGGTTTAGGCCGGCTTGGGAGTCAAATGGGGGTTAACGGCATTTACTTCCAGTTGGCCATCCAGCACTTGACATACAATGTACAATGTCAAATACCATATTTCAAAAAAATTTACTGTCAGTGGATGTCAGTGATATCAATCATCCACCAATTTAAAGCGAGTGCTGGATGGATAACACCCTGCTTGAATCATCTGTATACCGGTAATTTTTCATAATAATACAAAATGTACTACTCAACCTATCAGTTATTGCTAGTAATAATTACTAGCTCATCTCCTTTTTTCAAAAATCGGATTTTGTCACAACTGCATACATGTAACAGTGATGATGATGATGATGATGATGATGATATTAAGAAAGAAGTAAAATCGTTCTCTGATAAAAAGTTTTGAAAAAAATATGAGCTTTCGACAGACTGAACTGCTGCCTTCAACGGATAAAAATGTGTGAAGCCTAAAAGCGAAAGAAATTTAAATATAACGAAAAATTCGCATAAATTAAAGGATAAAAGCATGTAGTAGAAAGAATGTTAAAAATGCTAAGAAAATTAGTGTTTCTTTAAGAGAATGTGATATTGTCTTGGGAGCGTGCACGAATTATTGTCTGCCCCAACACTTTTTGCCGTGTGCCATGACTCCAATGTCTTTCTACTCCAGTTGTTCGCTTTGTCAATGATTTTAGAATTGTTAAAGTCAATATCATGATTAAAAGTCCACGCATGTTTTGCGACATTTGAGCCTTTAGTACAATTCTTTAAGTTCCTCATATGTTCCTTTCTCCTAGTAGTAAAGGATCTTTTAGTTTCGCCAATGTAGCTCCACGGGCAAGATGCGCATGGAATTTTATAGATGACATTGCACTGGTCGTCTTCGGCAGGTCGAAACTTAGGGATAGGGAAATGCTGTTGTAAAGTTTTAACTGGTCTGCTAGTGACTTGGATGTCGTGTTCCTTGAGGATTCTTGTGAGAGGTTCCGTGATGCCTTTGATGTAGGGAAGGACTGCAAAGTTGCGTCGGTTTGTTGGCTCAGCCCATTTAAAGAACATACCAACCAACTCTTCTGGAGTAGGTGTAGGTGGTGGAGGCCTCGCTTTGTTTCTTATAACATCAGCAGCGATTTTTTTGGGATAGCCGTTGGAGTGTAAAGCGGCGCAAACACGAGCAATTTCACGGGTCTTTCCAACTTGTGTGTTGGGGAGATTCAAAGCTCGATGCAGGAGTGTCTCAGCGGTGCTGATTTTATGTTTCCTGTCATGGTGTGAATGGAAGTCAAGATATCTATCCGTATGCGTTGGTTTGCGGTAGATGTCGACCAAAAGTTTTCCATTATCACGCGAAATGAGGGTGTCAAGAAAGGGTAGTTGGCTGTTGGACTCGTGTTCGATGGTGAAAGAAATATGCGGATCGATTGAGTTCAATGAGTCGTGCCTGTTGCCTCCTTCCACGATTCGCTGCTGATATTATTATCATTATCATTATCATTATTTTGAAAAAAGGAGATGAGCCTTAGATCTTCTTTATCAGATTAAATGATCAGCCATTCCATAGTATAAGGAGTCATTGATCATTATGTTATAATAATTGTAGTTATTCTATAATTATAACAAATTATTAAGAGTTGCATTAAAATGAGTAATCCCTTGGTATTCCTCTAGCATACAAATGATATATGCGATATACTGTATTGGCAACAATGAATGCAGTGCTACATTATGTTGGCTTTATGGCCTCTTGTCCAACAAGCATAAACAAAGCATTGTGCTTACTTTTAATAAATCTATAAGTACCGGTATTACTGATTTATTGAATGAAGGACAATGCATTGATAAATTAACTCTTCTCTCCAGAGAGCTTTTAATTCATCTGATGTCTGAAAGACTAAAACCTGTAAGTGGACTTACTAGAATTACAACATAGTTTAATTATTTTGTTTGTTTTTAACTTGCGTGTAGTCTCTCTAGCTAAATTGTTGAGCTCAAATTAACTTTTAACTTTTTAACTTTATTCATTTATATTGCGCAAGTATTAACTTAAAGTTTTCAAATGCGCATGAACGCAGTTTTCAAATTTGTCTCAAATGAGACAACAAGGTGAAAACATTTGGTCACCACATTGGAAGAAGGTGTACTCATGCAGAGGTGAAACCGCCAGTGGGCTGGGAAAATTGACCTGCTGTATACTTTGCCATAACTTTCCGTGACTTTATTCATCCTTAGTGTTCAGTTTATTATACTGAAAAGATTTATAATGCACAGTACAGCTTCAACTTGGGAATCTTAAAGTGGTACTATGATCAAATTTTTATCCCTTGATTT
Source organism: Montipora capitata (assembly GCA_949126865.1). NCBI lineage: Eukaryota > Metazoa > Cnidaria > Anthozoa > Scleractinia > Acroporidae > Montipora > Montipora capitata. Next base: position 21,539,995 of record OX421448.1, on the reverse strand, counting down.
TTTGAGTGCATTACATAGAATTCCATGAAAGAACAAAAACGCCATTTACCGTTTGCAAATATCTTCATTAGTTCCGGAGATATTTAAGTTCGAAAAATGGGTAAAATATGCAAATGAGATGACTAATGACGTCATACACTCAACCCAATTTTATATTGAGTATATAAATAGAGCTACCTTGGCCAATTTACAGCGCAGACCATTGAAACTTGCTAGTCTAATAGTTCTACAGGAAACACACCTATGGCTATAAAAATTATGTTCCCATGGCAACTCACTCTTTTCCAGTCCCCACCCACTTGATTTCAATATGTTAGTGATTTTCAGCTTGAAAAATGTTAAACAAGGCCTCAAAGTCGTGCTGACATATTTATATGCTTGCTGGATCATGCATGTGAAGTGCTGTTAGCAAATATCAAAATGGAATGCCAAAGGTGGCCAGAAAAGCTCAAAATATGAGGGAGGTCTGGAACCCAGTATGATGCCATGGTAACAGAACTGTTAAGCTCATATTGTGGAGGACATTTAGTAGAATCTTACTGCAAAAAATCAAAAATTTCTTATGCAAATTGGCTGAGATATCTCTTTTCATCATATTTGAACAAAATTTGGTTGAGTGTATGACATCATCACTTGGCTAATTTGCATATTTTAAAAACTCAAATATCTCTGGAACAAAAAGAGATTTTATTTGAAAAAAGTAAACAGCATTTTTCTTCTCACACAGACTACTTTTTTATGTTTCAAAATGTCTTGGATAGGAAAGATGCGATTTTCGTCATAGTACCACTTTAAACTTTTTTCATCTGTGGAGCAAAAACTTACATGTAAAGGAAAATAAATCTTAAGGTTGACTTGTATTATTTTGGTTTTTGCAGAAAATCTACAAGGAAGAGTTAGAAAAACTTAAAATAGGAGTGAATGGCTCATCTTCTCAGCTAAAAGCATTGGCAAGTGAGTCAACCCTTGATTTCCTTTTCCACTGTTAGAAATGTAAAGTTTAAATGCTCGAAAGTCATGCACTTTGCAAGAACCTTAAACTGGTATCTTTTTCGTAAAGCGAGTGATCAAGAGCAAACACTTCATGTCTTTCATTCCCCTCCCTATTTTGTGATAATTATCATCACTGCATTTTGTCTTGTTCTTACACAATGTAATGGCTATCTTGTACATTGTAGAATAGGGGAATCTTTGTTTACATTTTTGCCTCATAAGCATAAGCTCATCATCTTGCGTTAATTGTTAATTTCAGTTTACAGTGTCCCCAATTGGGGCTCCAGTGCTAGAATGACTAGACACTTAAGGACGTTTGCGCCCATTGCTACTGCGCATTTTTTCGCGCATGTCACGCACACGTCATGCATCGAAGACCACGAAGGTAAACACGATGCTAAAGGCGCAAACATTTTCTTCAAGAATGGAACGTGAAAGCGTGTGGCATCATGGGATAGCTGTGGACCCAGGTCTTCTCGGAAATGTCACGCAATGATGTGACAGTACGAATATACCATCGCTTTGAGAACTTCGCAGCGATTTTACTCTCTTGGATGCTCGGTGACCCCTATTTTTCTTTCGGTAGATTACTTCCTTTTCTGATTTTGTCCATTTTAACAAAAAACAAAAAAAATCTGTACGTGAGAAGTTACAAATATTTCGCTTTTTATGCTCTTGTGCGACTGAAGTTTTCTTTTTTAGACTAATATGTATGGTTTTTCAAGGTCTATTTTACCTCAGAAAAAGACACCAGCTGCACAGGTTAATTTACTTATATCAGTTATGTTGAATTGAGTACGTTTACCTGATCTAAATTTCACTAATGTAGTTTTTTTATTGCCGACAGTTGTAAGCTGAGATAGTCTTAAAGTAACGCAATCTTCTAAAAGTGCAACTCATAATCTCGAAAACAAGCGCGGTGACCCCCCATTTTTTTTTTCCTTTTTGGCAAAAGTAGATCATTACCTTTCTGCGTGGCAAGTTTTAAAAAAATCTGTACGTGGGAACATTTTGGGCGTGAACGTCCTTAAATAAAGTTCCTTTCCTTTCTTTTTTTCTAATCTATCAGCCAAAACACTCTTACTGAATATTGGAAGTTCATTGCATAGTACATGTAAGCAATCTCTGAAACTTTGAGCGCAATTTACCAGATAATCTCTGAGTGATGACGCTTTGAAAATTTGAAATTTGACAACGAATGTACAGGCTCATTGGTGCTTTTGCCACCCAAGAATTTATCAGTTTTTGAAAAAATACGTGTTCATTTTTCATTGAATGAAAAATTTGGTTTTATCAACGGAGTTGATAATGTAAATTGGCCACCGTACAGAGATTCTAAAAGCTTTTAGAATCTCTGTACGGTGGCCAATTTACATTATCAACTCCGTTGATAAAACCAAATTTTTGTCACTTACATCATTGTTTGAAAGTTGTAAGACATGCATGTATACTGAAATCTTTGGGCATCAGTGTGAAATACATTCAACAACGATTACAACTTAAGCATAAGAAGTCTGTGTTCTTTCTATATTCTCAATGCAAATTTTGTTATCTTTTTACTATACTTGTTGCACTGAATCTCAAGGTATGTTGTGAACAGGTTTTGAGTGCACCTTGTGGGCAAATCTCAATGTAATAATACTTTGTGTTTACCTGACCAGTAAATGGTGAAGAACTTTGACATAAAACGCAACAAACAAAGATGGCGTCAGACAGCAGTAATGTGTCAGATATCGTGGAAGCTATCCTTTCCAACCTCCAGGTTAGGACTAGCCTCACCAGAGCCATTGCTGTCAATCGTGATACTTGTGAAACCCCTCAAGTTCATCAATCTGTTGAAGAAGAAACTGCATCTATTTTTCGAAGTCCCAACACTTCATGAAGCAGTTCAGAGTTGATTTTCGAACTATCTGTTGTTGTGAGATAGTTTCCATGTTTTCTAAATTGAGAGTAAAAACGACTTAAGCTTTTTTTTTGGGAAATGGATAGTTACTATTATACACATGTACATGTAGTTTGCTCCGCATCACAAATTCAGCAGAATTCAAGATTTACGGTCACCTCGCCACCAGTAAACTCTCCACCAGTGATGGAATTGATACGAATTTGCTGCTTAAACCATAATCGAAAAAACATTGATTATTTTGCTCTGCTTGGTCTCGAAAAGTGGTCACATTTTTAATCCAGAGTACATGTGTACTACATTTACTTGGATACCGAACAGCTTCCCGAGGGGCCTGGGAACCTCATTGCAAGGGCTTATCACCGCCGAGAGTAGGATGCCCGTACTACTCTCGGCTGTGAAAAGCCCTGGGAATGAGGTTAGGCTGCATGGTTCAGCTACGGTTCGTGCTATCCACGCTTCGCAATTTCACAAATGGCTTTTCGGGACTTTCGAGAAACAGGCCCCTGGTCTGAATTTAGATTGAGGCCACAAGTATATTATTGTAGTAACATTATATATAAAGCCTGCTACACACAGTGAGGAAAGAGCTGAACAAACTGCCTCGTGAGGTGGTTTGCGCAGGGGTTTTCTCATGACTGTGTGCGGGGAAATCGTGCTGCGCATTTTGCCTCACGAGGCCGTGAGGATAAAATCAAATATGTTTGATATTTTTGGCCTCACAAGGCAAATTCCTCACTGTGTGTGGCCATTGTGAGAATCGAGCTGAGCTTGGTCAGTCAAGCATGCAAAAAAAATATATGGCGTTCGCACGTGACTTCAGTGGTTCAAGATGGCATCGGAGGAAGAAACTTTGACACCACTGATGCCACGTGAGAATGCCATTTATTTTATTGGATGCTTGCTTGACCGAGCTCAGCTCGATTCTCACGATGGCTGGGTACAGTGAGGAATGTGCCTTGCGAGGCCAAAAACATCAAACATGTTTGAGTTTATCCTCACAGCCTTATTTGGTGAATTTCGCGCCACTATTTTCCCGCACTCAGGAGGAAACGGCTGAGCAAACTGCCTCGTGGGGCAGTTTGCGCAGCTGTAAACAAAGTGTTTGCTTGCATGCATGCTTGCTTGCTTGCACGCACCCACCATGGCTTTCAACTTCTACTGTAAAATCATTTTGTAAGGCTCCAAATTTTCAGGAAATGAGTTGCTTCACATAAATAAATGCTTCTCTCTCCTCTTGATCCTTGCTGACACCTTTGGTTGACAATGAACAGTCTTTATGCTCTATTAGGGTCCAAAATGAAAAGTGCAACTTGGGAAGTGGATTACTGAGCACCAGCTACACTGTACCTGTAAACTAGCTGGCCATGCTCATGGGAACATGAATATGTATGGTGTATGGCAATGAAAAATATTGTATATCACCCTTATGGCATTATAAATGCTTCTCAGCCTAATTTCAAAACTATTCATTAACAGACAATGTTTATTTTTTTGACTGCAGCTAAGGCTGAGTTGCTTTTGAAAAAGTTTAATGAAGCAAAAGCAAACCATTCAGTTTTACTGGAAAAAATTGTTAAAATAACAGCAGAGAGGTAAGAAGTGCTCTGTTTTGAGTCTTTGTACTTGTGCAAAAGATTGTTTGATTGTTTCATTTCCCTTTTGATTTGATTTGTTCTTGGTTTTTTTCATTTCAGTGTACCGGTATCTAAAGTACCGGTATCTGTAAAAGCAAGAAATAGCATGGAATTAAACAAAACTCCTTAAATTGCATTCAAAACATAAAATTAGCCCATAAGACGATCATCAGTAAAACGTAAATGTCTTGAATGGCTGGAGACACATCTGGCCCAACTCTACAATGTGTTAAAACCAATTCAAGAATTTACAATTAAGTCCATATAAGGATTTGCAGTGGAGCTGGAAATGGAGAATTCATGCCTCAATTTCAAGAACACAACTTGTGTTGAAAGATTAGCTTGCACATCTGGAATCATGATTATCTGTCTCGATAAAGTAATTCTAGTGATTGTAAAAAGACACTGCGAATGATGCGAGAACTGGAATGAGCTTGAACTTTGGCCTTTTTTTTTTACAGAGAGGCTTGCCAGAAGAGTTTGGAAGCAATGAGGTCAGAACTTGGTCGACGCAAGAATTCTCAGGGTAATTCATATCTAGCAATAACTTGCTGGTAAAAAAATGTTAATTATTTCAGTTTTGCAGAAAAGTGCAAGTGTAATCTGTTGGGCTTTAATTGTGTGAAAGGTCTTAGAAAAGCTGAGGGAAAATGTGCATGTTCTACAACATATTTACAAAGAGTCTTCTGGTTGGTCAGATGGTGGATACCCTATCCAGTCGATTGGTTCTGACATGATAGTAATAATTTAATTATTTGGTGGATAGATCTATTCGCCTTTTTGAACAACCAAGGCTGGGCAGTTACCTGTAGGATAAATAAAGGCCCAAATTGTTCACAATTGTAACTTGTATTGAAAACCTTTTATTAAAAATAGAACAAACTTGTGTTTGATTGTTCTGCCCACGAAGAGAATATTAAAGGCACTTTCGTTTTGTCAGAACTAGCCAGTCAGACTCATCAGAGTTTGCAAAGAAAATGCAGCAATTTGAAGGAACATTGCATGATAATCCCTCACATTCTTCTGGAGGGGTAGATGTATATATCATCTTTGAAGTGTGTCGATGTGAAGGCGTTTTAGAGAAAGTCCTTCCAAATGTCCAGTTTGGCCAGTCAGTTCTTTCAAACGGAAAGCGTCCTAAGCTTGAAAGACAGAGCTGCAGCAGCATTAGAGCGAGTTTCAATCGAGTCTCGTAAAACCAAAACCAAAGTAATTTACTTTGGCCAATCAAAAAGGATAAAGACAATCCAGTAAACCAATCAATACTCGAAGTAATTACACTTAGCCAACACAAAGCACGGGAAAATGTGCATGCGTGAACCACAATTGGTTTTGGTTTCACTTCTGATTGGTTGAAAAAATGGCGGGAAAACTTTGAACCAATCGCCGAGTGAAGTAATGCAAAACCAAAGCAATTCGCTAATTACTTTCAACACTTGATTGAAAACCGCTCTATCGCTTAGCCGCAATATTGCAAACTAAATGTCAGCCACATTGTTATAATGATCATCATTTTAATTCTTCCTTAAACGCAGCCAAATCCTACTCAACGGTTAAGGAAACTGATGAAGGAGAATATCCCGACAAGAAGCAAATCAATAAAGTAGATGAGAAAAAAGAAGAGGCATCTGATGAGGTTGAGGTGGTTGAAAAGAGTGATACTGATGTAGGAGAAAAAGAGATGCAAAGTAAAGAAGTGAAGCAGCGAGGAGAGGAAGTGTCTGATGAAGGTGATGGTGACAATAAGAACGATGTCAAAGGACAAGATTACAGAGAGGTTACAAAAGAGGAGAAAAACTCTTCCAAGAAGTACAAATCAACAAGTAGTGATGTGGAAGAGGACAATCAGAAAGATGATGACCCCATGAAAGAAAAGAAAATTCCAGTAATTTCCGTAAGCAATTCTCCCAAAACTCAAAACATCAGTAATGCCGATGGGAACGACCCTGCAAGTAAAGCTGTGGGAGAGCCTAAAGTCACAGCTCCCGACACAATGTCTAAGTTAAAAGGTGACAGTAAACAGGATAAGGAAGAGGAAGAACAAGTGGATGACCAGGAAAACGTGGAAGAGGGGGATGAGGATAAGGAGGTGGCAAATAATGAAGAAGAACCAGAAGACGACTCTGATACTATGGAAAAAGAGATGAGTCCACGTGAAAGGATGGATTCAAATGGAGGTCTCGATGAAGGAGACCTTAAGCATCTACGCTCTAAAGCCTCAAGGGATGTCCCTGAAGACAGGGACCTCTCAAGAAATTACAGGAGTTCAGAGAATAAGGTATGTGTTGTTATTGATCATTTCAATCCACAGGGAATGGAGATACTGGTACTGTAGCATTGGAGTTGGCATCCTGTGGCAGATTTTAATGCAGTGTTGCAGTAATTAACAAATCGAAAGTGGCCTCTGTTTGCACCAGCTTTGTAGGGAAGATATCTGTTTACAAGCATTGCTTTTGTTATTCAAATGTGCCAACCACAGGAACAAAAGATCCTTTGTTTTGACAGCCTACAGTATGAGGCTCTGGTTGGCACATTAATGACAATAGGTGACGTCAATGAGATTCTCCCTATATTACAAATTACATCAACATACTACATGTAAATAAACTTTAAAAAACGGGTTCAATCTCATAAGGGAGAAATAGCGAACAAGTGTTTTTTGTCGGTTTTGGTTTCGGTTCTCGTAACGAGTTTTGTACACGATTGTCGGTCCGTAGACCTCTTTCATATTGGCGGCCAAATTTAATATTCTTTTGTTTTAATGCTAATAAGCCTTTCTAGCCTCGCTACGACGAGCAGATTTCGAAAGAATTTTTGTTTCAAAATGAGGGCTGTAGGTGTAATTAACATAAAGACAAAGGAATGTAAAAGTAGTGGACATTTATGAAAGTGCTCTATAACCTACAGTGTGGACCTCAAACTCAATTAGTAAGAAGCTAATTTATAGCCAGGATGTCAGCGGACATAAAAGGCCTTAAATGCTGATTCATCCATTCAACAACTTCCCTGGGGGCATCCTGTCTTGTTCATTTACCATAATGGGAGGACATTAGGCATGGAAGCTTATTTTATCATCATCACCGTCATCGTTTGCTCTGTTGTTTTCCTTGTTTTGATACTATTATTGTATCTGTTGGAACAAATATTTTATTGTTTTCAACGTTTAATATAGGTGAGAAGTAACGAACGTGAATGGGCTGATACAAGAATGGAAATGGAGGTAAAGTATACTGTAATTTTAACTTTGTCACTTGTTTCTAAAGCAGTATAAACCCGTTTCACAGTTTGGCTGGAAAACTTAAAGGTTGTTATATAAGTGGCTTGTACATTGAAAGAAAAAAAATGTTTACGTTCTTAAATGGGTCCCCAAAGACACCTGTTGCTGGTATGTGTGATCTACTTTTATATAACTTGACCCTACATTTGCTCTAAATTTCGTCAATTTCACAAATTGTTGATTTTCACACACGTGTACAGCAGCCATGTTTGTAAACCGAACAAAAAAAATGGAAACGAAGAGAACTCAGTTCTTGAAGGGTGAGTTTGGAATACCACATTAGCTGCTATTGTGTTTACATAGCGCCAGTAAGGAAAGGAAAGGAAGAATAAGTCCACAACGAACGACCTTTGGACTGCGAGCAGTCTCTCTTGCTCCAAAATCTGCTCTGAAACTGCGGGTCGCAAATACCGCGGGCGTTGGGTTAGCGCAAAAACGCCAGCGGCATTTGCGGCCCGCAGCTTCAGCCATTGAAAGTTCAACGGTGCGCGTTGG
>OX421448.1:21496690-21526690 GCA_949126865.1 Montipora capitata | reverse complement strand
TTAGCAAAATTTAGCACCTTGCGCGCTTTGGTTTTGGTGGTACTGGCACACCTGTTCGTAAAAGTAATTCACATCCTTGAACTTCAGTGGTTACTACTGGGGTAGCAATAAACTCTTGTAGTCGGTATACTTCTCTTAGCGTGGTGCGTTCGATTGACCGTATTTCGGGATAGGAATAGGTGGAATATATTTTTTTTACATTTACATGGAATAGAAGAACTCTTTCGTTTTTACCGAGATTTACATTAAAATTGTCAAACACCTGCTAAAGTTTTGTTGTTAAAGGGAACCTCCACTTCTACAAAAAATGACTTTGAATCACAGGAAATAACCGTTACAGTCAAGTCAGTCTAAAGTATTTTGAAAGAAAGTGCTTGTATTTGAAATAAATAAGTTCTAGAATCGCATATTTTTGTTTTCAAATTTCGCGGGCGCCGCCATCATGAATAATTGTGACGTGTAACGGTTGCGCTAATGTTATTGGACAAAAGCTCTTGGTGTCAGAACAATGGGGCAACCGTAACACGTCACAATTATTCAAAATGGCTGCCCACGCGAAATGTGAAAGTGAAAATAAACGATTTTAAAATTCACATTTCTTGATATAAACACTTTTAAAATCAACTTTCGAACAAATTTGTTTGTTAACATAATTTTCTTCGGTTTCAACTTATTCTGTAGTAAGAGTGGAGGTTCCCTTTAAACATATCTTTTATTATCCTTGTTGTATCAAAACGCTAGACATACCGTTTTAAATCATCACTCCACGTATTCTTATTCCAGAATAGGGTCAATCGAACGCACCCTAAGAATACTTGCATTTTCTTGGACAAGACCCGGTCTTGAACAGAAGAACCTTGCTCCAATACTAGGTCTATGTAAGGACATTTTCACACGAGTTCTTAAATAACATTTGGCTTGCACGAGTGACCATTCTCAATTCTATGCTAGACTAGTGATAAGGTGGAAAATCAATCCAAAAATAACTCGGTTTGTAAAAAGGAAGACCTTAGGTGGCTGACCAGCGGTTTTCGTTAAAAAAATGGTTTGCTGCGCGCTCAGTCTCGCCGCCTCAGAAAACCTGGTTGTGGTCATTAAGGTTTTTCCTGTAAAAACGCCGTTCCACACTGAAATTCTTTGATTGCACTCACGTGATAAGACGGCCATGTTGGTGCCAAAACAATAGAAAAATGTAGCTCAAGTTTTGCATAATAACAGAGTCAAATTCCCAAAAGAGTTTTTCGCTGTTGTTCTTTCCGCCAACATGGCCGCTGTGACGTTCAGGTGCAATCAAAGAATACAATAAAGTTGTACGCTCTTAGTCATGGGCTCCTGTCCTAATTTCTTCCACAAAGCAAACGAGAAACAAATTTTAAGTTTACTTGGCTTTTCATTTCCATTTCCATTGCTGGTGGTTGATGAGATCATTCTAGGAGTCTCTACTGAACAAAGTTCGGCTTGTGAGGTCTAAGGTAATGTTGTAAACAATTTGTTCCTACCGTAGGCGTTAAAAGTAATGTATGCAGTTCGTGTTTTTTTACAAGGACATATTTATTTGTGTAGTAGTAAACATCATTTAGGGGATTTACATCCTTTCCATTCAGTTTCATTGCTTTCAGTTTCCCGAACTTTAAACTCGAAGATGCACTTTACAAGGGTTGGCTTGAGGCCGATTTTATGTTCAAATTCATTCAAACACGACGGATAACCCACAGCAAACAGCAGATGGAACCCTTAACAGATATTTCTTGGGCGAGAAAAGTGAAGAAGAACGAGTCATAATATCTTATAACGAATCACAGAGCTCTGTATGCGTCTATGATTGACAATTCACGAGCATGTGCCAAACGTACCACGCCTTTAACAAAGCGTCTTCGTGTTTAAAACCCATTCCTCCCTTAAGGAAAGGAGGAAAGAAAACTGAGAACATCGGATTTCGAACTTTCTGAGCTGATAAATATACTTGTCACCCGACTTTGATTACAAAAACCTTTCCACTTTTGCCTTGCGAGGGAAAGCTTCAGACCGTGAAGCAAGAGCTCAATAGACTTTCACGGCAGCTAATGTGACCCCAGCTTAATGCTGTAAACGGACGAGAGTTTTCAAGTCAGAGTTCCGCTGTTCCAAAAAAAAAAAAAAGACAAAAGAACAATTGTTTTCAAAATAAAATTAACTGGTAGTGTTCCTGACAAGGATATGATTCGAAAACGTTGTGTCCCTTTAAAAAAGAAGATATTGATGACGTCATGTATTATATGCGAACGACCTTATTGGCTGTAGAATAATAGGGTCCTTCTATTCCAATGGTTGAGAAACTTTGACAACAAGAAATAGTTACGTCTAGACGTCTTCCACTAAAAGGACTCATAAGGCTAGAAACGGTTCACTTCACCCACTCCGTGACCTACTCTGCCCTGGCTGCCAAGAGATAAAGTCAAATGTCTCGCATCGGTTGTTCAAACGGTGGAAATCAACTTGATAATCCACTGGATTGTAAATCTGGTTTTTAAGGACGGTGCCTACTATTATTACTGCGCATACATTTTGCGCATCTCGAGGTATTCAGGTTTTCTATCGGAGATGCTGACCAATAATACAGTAATATTTTTGCGCAGATTAAAATTATCCAGAGAAAGTAGATCTTAGTAAGTACTCTTGGTATCCAAAAAGAACATTGGGGGGTAACCATGCATTTTGGAGAGAGAATGAAGGTTCAATTTGAGATAGAACGCCGTACATTGCTTTGTATTATCCATCAATTATCTTTGAAAAATGCGTGGTTACCCTCAACTTTCTTTTTGGATTTCAATAGCACTTGTTAAGATCTACATTTCCTGAATAATCATAAATCGGGGCAAAAATACCTTTGAATTAGTACGCACCGTCCGTAAGGCAGTCCACCATGCGGACAACTGGAGTATCCAGTTCATTCATCAGCACTGTTTGTGGATGTCCGCCTATGAGACATTCTAAGTGGACCACAGGCCAACAGCTTTACAGTTTTGATTAAGAGAATAAAAATTACAGTTTCCGTCCATCATTATAGTGAAATGTGAAACCATATTGAACCGTCCAGAGTTAGAGGCAACCAAGCCCTTCATTAGGTATTGCGTAAAATTTGGCAGAAACTATCTTGACAATTATAAGATATTTTTAGATTGACAAATGTTCCCGTCTGAAGACTGTCGTCAACTGTCTTCAAATCCTAAAAGGTGTAGCTCAACATTGAAAACAAAGATATAATTCATGTAAAGAGATTTCGGAAAAAAACGCCCTTCCTTTGGTAAGAAGACGCAGCCCTTGTGTTTGTGAACAGAACATCAAAACGTGAAAGTTACACTTGCATCTATAAAAACGGATCACCGGAGAATGAGTCTTCCAGTACGATAAAATTCCCACATCTTTGATGGAGGTCTCTTGACTTTTTATACACATCTTCAAATTGTCTTTCCATTTGCTGGCTTGTCCTTTGCCATGCCGATTCGTTGGGTTGCCATTAGCCCTGCCGCTTTTCATAAAAAGAAAGCTCTGGGTCGCTTGTACAATCAGATGGCCACTGGGACGATTGAACGACAGCAGTCTCACCTACAGGTAGTTGAGGTCACCTTTCAAGCATTTCCGTGATAGCTCAAATGTGTTGGGGGTTTTCCAAACCAACTAAAAGTCGGTACATCGAGGCAGGCATTGTCTTCATGCGGATCTACAAAAAGGATATTTCGGAACGAGGTTAGGAAATAAAATGAAAGCACAGACCGTCAAGGGCGTGGCCGCACGTCCGCAACTTATGCCGGGCTTATCGCCGATACTCATTGATTAGCACGCTGAGGAAAAACAGAACACTCCTGGTTTAAGGGAATACGCTCATAATCTTCACAGGGGCAAGTATGTACCCTGACTGCGCGTGGACCAAACTAATGGTGAAACGAACATTCCTGAAAGAGCAAAACCCATTTGCAGTTTACACACCACTGTAGGAGCATGACAATACTAAGACAGGCATATTTGCTATGACAGTGATGTTGATCATATTGGTGCATCGAGGTCATTGCTTTCGTAGCAGTTTTTTTTCTGAGCAAAAAATAGAAAATTAACGAGGAAAAGATAAATACGTACCTCGCCTACTGTGGTGGCCAGGAGCTCAACTATGTGTTGATGTGAAGTGGCGACAACGCTCTCATCGTTGATTTCAATTATCCTGTGTCCTACTCGGACTCCACCTCTCTCAGCTATACTACCACGCATTAAGCTGCAAATCTAAACACAACCAGTTTTATCAGTTAACCGAGACAAGAAGGCAGGATAACCACTGTTAATTACCGCTGCCTTAACACTGAAGCTTCAATATGCTACGCCGAATGTGACAAAATATCAAGTCCGCTAAAAATAAAACAAGTCACACCATTTATAATCAAGTTGCCAACAATTACCATCAATTTGTTTGTTGACCAAATCAAATTCCTCGCAATTTATGTCACTTCTCTTGTTGTACAATTCATGTATTCAAGGCCCGCGCATCGAATGTCAAGCTCGATAATTTCAATTCAAGATGCTTGTTTTATAAATCAAGAAGGGAGAGAATAGCTTTTGATCAATTCTATTTTCGAGGGGAACTGCACCAGTAATGGCGGGCAACCCGTTTATCGTCCCAATAGGGAGTTTAAGAAATGACGACTGCTACGACAACGACAAAACCAAAAAACAGTAATATCACCTGTTTTAATATATGAAGCGGGCCAGTCCGGCTAGGCCCCCTTTGCCAAGATCTCGGCTCATGCCTGTTTTTATTTAGTAAAATTTCGGTTCGTTTATATCAGAAGGCGGGCTGGCCCACTTGCCGAGATCCCGGTCTGAGCTACGGAGATCTCAGCAAGCCAGGCTGAAAAATTCTCATATAAACGGTCCAGCCCGGTTTGCTGGGATGAAAAATTCTCATGACGTGTGGGTTGCCTTGAAAACGTAGTGGGATTTGCATAATCAGGATTATTTTTGCATCTTTTGTTTTAAAATGCCATTCCGTACTTGCTAGCGCTAAAATCAACCTTTCGTTTCGAACGTCAAAGCAAGAAAATTCACCAGGTACCCCATGCGTGACTTTGACGGTTACAAGACACGTAAACAAATTCCTAAAATTCATCCCGGTAAACCTGGCTGAAATTGTCCATATAAGACAATACAATACATACTTAATTGACCGCTCCCCATAGGGGCTTTTCAGGGCCAATGAAACACAATCAACGAAACGACAGAACACAACAACAACTGTTAAGAATCCCAACTGGCCGGAGGCAAACCAGTTGGCTATTTACAAGTGCAGCCGGGAAGTTGAACCAGGGACTACCAGGAACAAATTCAACGAGTGATTAGAACGGGTCTTGAATCTCCGGATCTCAAGGCAAGCAACCTAACCACTGGGCCACACTGCCTCCACACTCCACATATAAACACTTCATCCCTTTTACCGGGCCAGCCCGTCTAACATGGCTGGCTCGCCTCTTATAAATTAAACAGGCCCTAAACGAGGAAGAAATTATCATGCTGCACCTGCGGCACGTATTTTTGTAAGGCATTTCTCTCTCGTACTCATCAAAACAACAACGTGAAATGACCAATTTTCGGGTTTTGACGACAACATGGACAACAAACGTGAATCTTTTGTTCTTTCTCTTTTTTTCAAATCCGTTCGTACGATTCTGGTTATCGAATACTTCGCCTATCTTATACAACATAAACAAGATGGAAACGCCTTGAAACACTTAGCACTTTAGGATAGCTCAAGCTAATAGTTTGAAGTAACGTTTTCGTTGCCGTAGCCTTCTTGGTTTCTTAAACTCCCTAATGTCTCCTGTTGTCAGTTTTTGTAGCCATAATTTTCTGGTGGATTATATTGGTTACTAAAACTGCTTGTTGTAGATGTGCTTCATTTTGCTGATCATTCGCAATTGGGTCTCTGAGCGAGTTACTCTTCACAACTTCGGGAACTGGGTGAAGTTATAGCGACATGCGAGGAACGAGTATTCCTGTGCTTGGGCTGAGTGAAAGATTCGCCTGTAGACCAAGATCCTCGATACTTTCAGCGGCCACTGTCTCGCTCAGATTTACTCGCGTTTAATCATTTTGCCACAGGTGTTCAGTCCCCCTCGAAAATAGAATTGATCAAAAGCTATCCTCTCCCTTCTTGATTTATAAAAAACAAGCATCTTGAATTGAAATTATCGAGCTTGACATTCGATGCGCGGGCCTTGAATACATGAATTGTACAACAAGAGAAGTGACATAAATTGCGAGGAATTTGATTTGGTCAACAAACAAATTGATGGTAATTGTTGGCAACTTGATTATAAATGGTGTGACTTGTTTTATTTTTAGCGGACTTGATATTTTGTCACATTCGGCGTAGCATACTTCAAACTATACTCTCTTTTGCATAAACAAGACCAAGTTTAATCTGTGGGATCGCGCCGCTGGTCAAACATTACGTCATCTTGCTACAATCATCCCACGAGAGGAAGTATAATACCAAAGAAATTTTCACAATGGTCGCCGCGCGATTTCTTGTTATTCTAGGGTACGAGACGAATTAAATGGAGTACAGGATTTGCTCAAATTTCAATCGGATGACCATCACCAAAAAAAAAAAAACTACCAATGAACGTTCCTTGTCCCTTTAGCGGCGAAAAGAGGTTTCACTATCACAAATTAATTAACTTATTTGTTTTTGTGGATAGCAAAGTCTGAAATAAGAGAATCTTTGCTAACGTCATTGTTTACATTTTCTCTCATTAACATACGTATACGAGTTTGCTCACAGATGGCATCGTGATATTTACAAATTGACTTCAAAAGGTAAAAAGTAAAGGTGACGATTTAAGTTAAAGTGGTACTATGATTAAAAAATCAGATCTTTTTTTCTTTGGATTTCAAAACTATGTTAAATGAAGACTAAGTCACCCAAGTTTAAAGCCTTAATTTCAAAAAGACACTTGTTTATTTCAACTGGATTTTTCCCATTTAATGGTCCGCCATTACTAACTTTAAAATCTCGATTGAACTGGATCGAGGAGAAAGTGACGTCAAAGACTCGCTGTTTAAAGTGCCCCTGTGACCAAAAAATCAATCTATTGCGTGTGTACGCCGCACAATTAATATGGAGCACGGAAGTTTTGGGCTTTCAGATATATAATAAGCTGCATTCACACGCTGAAATTTTAAGCTAGTAAGCCTTTGACGTCACTTTTCCCTGGATCCAACCCTCTGAGGTCCAGTCGGTCAGTTTTGAACGTGGGTAGTGGCGGACCGTTAAATCCAAAGCTCGAAATTTTGCCAAGCAGGTGTTAAGCAAACACACTTTCAAAATCTGAAGGAAAAAAGGACGTGATTTTTTTTATCATAGTAGCACTTTAAATATCCAGAAAAGATTCCCCTATTACAACAGCACCACCAGGACTAAGCAAATCTCCGCTTCTCTCTACAACACTGACACCCTTGACCTACGATGAAAAAAGGAGTATTATTACCATGCCATTCTGCACGCTGAATCCAAGCTGATATTTAGTATCCGGTCTGTTGACTACCACTTGTACAGTTGGAGGACACGACACGATTTTCAACACAACCTTGGTGTTGGGACGGATGCCCTGTAAGCACAAAAACGACGTCAGAATGATATCGAAGAATTGATTGTCAAACAATGACAACTTCCCACTGGTTCTGTGCAAAGGGGAAGGTCCTAGTAAGAATTGACAAGACACAAATGCACGTCAAATGCATGAAAATTGACCCGCCGATAGTATGTAGTCTTGTTTTCGAAACGTTCTTGTGTTAAAATGCACCTATAAAAGTAAAACTCAAACATATTCTTGCATATAAATGTCCCCGTCCAAAGGAAGTGTATGTCACCATTATTACCTAGAATTTCGCTTTTCCTGTGCCGTGCAAACCAAGTAAACTTGGCAGAACTAGCAAATATTTGGACCCACGACCGTGATATGAGATGCATAGGTATTTTCTTCATTTTATCTCACAAACGGCTTTGCATTCCTGTTTTCATAGAAATTTTGCATTGCAAAGCAGTTTGTGACGTAAAATAGAGAATAGACCCATGCCTATTACATCACGGTCGTGGTCCAAATTACTGTTGGTTTTGCGCATCTTGCCCGGCAAAAAAAGCAAAATTTCGAGGTAAGAATGGTAAAACATGTTTGCTTTTGGTGGGGAAATTAATAATGTAGACGAAATGTCCTTAACGCTTAGGTGCACTTTGAAGCAAAAAATGGACAATGGTTTCGGAACGTAACCAATCACCAGGTTTTTCGCGTCAACATACCAGTGGATACCAGTGGTTACCAGTGGTAATCAAAGATCACGTAGGCCAATCGCTTGCATAACCACGACGCTTTTTACGATTTAGGGAAGGCCCACTTAGAGGGAGACGGGGTGAGGAATTACGCGAAAAAAAATTGTTGGATAACAAAAAAAAAAAAACGAGAAAAAAATCGTGGCACAAGTATGCACGGAAACAAATTCAAACAAGTTCCCCTTGCTATAAAGAGTTGGCTAATAGATATCGAATTTAAAAATAGGGTTGGCGATTCTGTTATATAAATACTAACAAATACCGATTAACAAAACAAAAGAAGAAGAAGAAATTGCGCACATCCCTCCCCCCCCCCCAACCAGGAAATTAAATGGGCCTTCCCTTATTTTTGAAGATACGATACGCCCATTTCTAACATCAGAAGCGTTCTTTTCTGCTTTTTGAACTAAAGATGTCCATGTTATTAACTGATGAAATTAGTCGGTACAATAAGCTATAAGTTGCTGCTGAAAACTATTCCAAGCGACGACGAGGTGTATCACTCAAATTTTCCCGTGAGAAAAGAATACTGATGTTTCTCATGATGCCACGTAGAATTAAAGTTCTTTCTTCTGTTTCCTAACATCAGAGCTTCGCAAACAACAGCCACGGAGCTCATCTTTTTATGTGCTTCGACAACACGAAATGCCGGGTTAGCACACTCCTCCCAATTTTCGCTGCTAAATAAAACAGTAAGTACGAACGCATCTCTTTCTTTGAACTATAACGAGATAAGCTTTGGGATATTCTTGACTAATCAAGATGACTGCCATTTCAATGCACTGGTTGGTTAATTAAGCAAATGGTAGCCACCCAAAGAGCCAATGTAGAACGCAATTAAGCGGGGTGGCTGATAACTGTACCAAACTGTTGCTATGGACCCCTTCAAATAATCATTTCTCGAGTCCCTTTAACTCTAAAGTTACCATTTTGTGTCAAGTGTGTTCTATTTAACATTTCTTTGTCTGGTTCGACTCACAGCCATCTTTGGTAAATCACGTCACCAAAACAGAAAAAGCCTAAAAACTCTGCGAGTTAATTATGTTTTTCACCCATTTTTAAACACAACAGTACGAGAACAGTCTAACACAAAATCTGTAACATGGATATTTTTAAAAAGTTCCAAAAAACGTATCACGTCATAAGGCCCTCCTTTGATAAACTTTTCAAAATATCAGTTCCATTTTTGTCCAAAGAGAAATTCCATGCTACAGTTCACGAAAAATGATGAGACGGTTCCCATCCGTTGAAAAAACCGCTTCTTCCTTTCGTTTCCCGAGAGTTCCTACATGTTTTTCAATGAAACACACGGCAGAGGACGGACTGGGACTAGCTTTGCACGCGCCTTCTGATTGAAGTGATGTCAAACGACTTCCATTGAAAAAGTTACTTCAAAGAACCATCCATGCAACCTTTTTGCGGGGCTCTTGACTAAAAAGATTCCTTAGCAACCATTGTCTTTCTGAAGTTGAGTGCCACCCCCTTAATCTCTTACTAGTGATGAGAGCTGAAAGTGATCTGCACCGTGTGTGTGCTTTAATCCTTCCCACTTAAAGATTTTACTTTGTCTCACACCAGACAATTTAGCTCGTCAATGGGAAACCACTTAGGGGTTAACTTTGAAAATGTTATAAATGCAGTTATTTTACCAGCAAATTACCCTATACATATCTGATCAAATCCTCCTTTCTTACCTTAATAATGTTCTGACATTCCCAAAGCGGGAGACCGACTAAGCTTGTACCGTTGACCGAGAGGATCTGGTCGCCAACATTGAGCCTGCCAGACTTAGCCGCTGGCCCTTCCTTTGCTAGATGCGCGATAATGGCACAAGGGATCATGGACCCCCAGCCTGACTCAACAATCATTACACCAAGATATTCATGGGGCTTTTTGTTCACAACGACCTATGAACATCACACGGAATTAAACAAGACTGTGAAAACGACATTCCTTTAACCAATCCTTTTAGATTAAACATACACATTAAATAACCATGACATATATGGTGGGAGGCGCGGTGACCTCATGGTTAGTGTGCTCGACTCCGTATCGAGTGGTCCGGGTTCGGGTCCTGGCCGGGGACATTGTGTTGTGTTCTTGGGCAAGACACTTTACTCTCACGGTGCCTCTCTCCACCCAGGTGTATAAATGGGTACCGGCGAAATGCTGGGGGTAACCCTGCGATGGACTAGCATCCCATCCAGGGGGGAGTAGAAATACTCCTAGTCGCTTCATGCTACGGAAACCGGAGATAAGCGCCTGCCTGATGGACCTTCTGGCTCCTAAGCAGTGACTTTACCTTTACCTTTACATATATTTACATTCACATTTACGAACAATTTTTAAGAAGTACGAAATTCATAGCTCATGATACATTTTCTCCATCATTTCCATTTTCTTCCCAATCTTCGCACATCGGCACATTTACAAAAAAAAAAAATTGCGCCCAATAATCCACTAATTGATTGCTTGCAAATTACAAAAGTATTTTAAATCACCGTAATCTTCTTCTTTTTCGACGGACTTGACAAAAAAGGTCAAGAATTAATTGAGAACGCAATGAATAAGCGCTTCAAAAGACTTAATAGAGCTAACCTAACTTTTGTGAAAAAAGAAATAGCTTCCAGAAGACAGCAACCCAGGAAAAGCAAAGGAAATCGTCAACAGGAAGGGACGCTTGACCTGATTTTTAACGCGCTTTCTATTACGTACATACTGCTGAGCAACTGTGTCGGCGCATGTACTATACTCACTTCTTTTGAGCTGTTTTCGTCTGCTAGCAAAGACAGATCTTCGCCGAGTATTTTCTGTGCTTCTAATACGCCGTTGTACTCAGCGTCCTCGACGACGTCATCAGACAGTCCGTTCTGTCTTAGAAACTCCTGGTAGGCTACGTTGAACGCCTGGCCAATACTCTTTGCCATTACTTGGGCCTGTTTAAAAAATGGTCAAGCGGGACCGTCAGATTAGATGGCCAGCCTTTCGATTGGCATTTCAATCTGGTTTTTAGGCCTGGGAACGAGGTTGAGGTCACAGGCAACGAAGGCTGCTCACAAAGTGGTTTTTAGAAAAACCAATTTACAAGAAACGTCCCGCAAATCGTCCACTACTCGTTGAAAGTCAGTTTGCAAAAGAGGGTTAAACCTAAAATTCATATCTTCTCGCCACCGCGTAATATGCTCTGTGTAACTGTGGACAGTTAGTAACATCAACCTCAGCTCCTCTTAAACATCGCCGCATTTAAAGATAGAGAACACAAGAATAGCAAGAGTGTCTTAACCGAACCTCTGGAGACTGAAACACGTGACACGTAATCTTGATAGCCTTGTGATCTGTCTGTGCGCTTCCCACACTTGCTAAAATCTGCGAAGGTTTCAATGCCACTTGACTGGTGTGTTCCTCTGGGGGCTGCCGGGCCATCAGTACGAGCACATCCCCGATGTCAGCGATAAACGACACTGTACGAAGGGCGTGGTCCAACATTACCTCCTAAAGGCAAAAAGAAGGAAAGGTGTCAATCGCCAACAATGTTGGAACGTTAAGCCAGGCCTTAACATACGTGAGAAATAGGTCCTTCGGGGGAAATGTGCTTACGGGTAACAAATGTTACACCATTTTACACCATAGGATTAACATTGTCTGTTTGATTGTTGACATGTTTTTGTAATGGGCGTTGACAGTAGGGCGGTTTATACGAGAGAAAATAAGCCGCAGCTTACTCTGACCGCGGCGTACATAATACGCGAAAGGAACTATTTATATGATTATAAACTCCCAGGCCAGGATAAGCCACGGCTTGAGAAAGCCGTGAACGTAGATTTTGTACCATTATGATTTATACGGGGTGTTCGCGTCTTATGTAAGCCGCGGCCAGAGTAAGCCGAGGCTTGTTTTCTCTCGTATAAACGGCCCCATTGAATGCACAAAAACTGAGTGAATTTCGAAGGAAGAATGGATCCATTTATAGGGAAAATAAAGAAAAAAGGAAATAATGAGCGAGAGGAAGTAAGGTGTGCAAAGAGTCATGATGGAATCCGGCAGTAGGCGATACTGTTTGAAAATCAAGGTCAACGCAGAGTTCCTTTCTTTGGATTTGTTATTTATTTTTTCATTCAAGAAGAAAATGTTTCGAAATTCGAAAATATCAGACATCTTACGGGAATATCAACATGAAAGCTCATTGGAGAGGTTTTATGGGCATTTTGACTCCAAAGGCTGTTTTTCCGCTCAAATCCTACCGTCTTCTCCAACAGGTTTGCCAATCAAATTATCATGCGATTGTCGAAATCTTGCCGTAAATTCTCTAAAATTTCTCTTTTCATAATGAAAATTAAGAAAGGATAAGGCAACAAGTAGGCCGCAAACAGTATAACTGTAAAATGGACATCAATTGTTAAAATTAAATAAAGACTTCATTAGTTTTAGTGATTCATGCGCGCGATCGATCGTTCACTCGATCACTCACTCCATCACTCACTCCATCACTCACTCGATCACTCGCTCACTCACTCATTCACTCACTCACTCACTTTTACTTCTTATCAAAAATTATTGTCACCTTTGTTGATGAGTTGACGACTTTCAGTCGCTCAGTGGAGATGAACAGATCAATATCAGTAGTTGGTTGCTCTTCGCCTTCAGGCACCTGCCAACAAAACCAAGAACCATAAAACCAGGAAACCATGACGTTTCTCGCTGCTTTGGGGTGCGAATTAACTAAGTGGATGAGATCGCGCGGTGACGTTGACAAAAAATAAACCCAGCAACAAACCTTATCGCACCACACTCATAAAATCAGACTAATGGAAATAGCCCCTCACAATGAAAGAGAAAGATATCTTACGAGGTCGTCGATATCAGGTTTGAACTCTGACGGGCAACAGCGAAAACGCCCTAAAATCTCACGGTCTGCAAGCCAATTTCATTGACCATCTAAGTCAAAAGTCTAAAAGTAGTACTTAGTTTCAGTCAGGAATGAAGATACGATTTATTTGCAATCTCGAGATTAGCCTCTTCTTTCAACTGAGTGTAAGTATGAAATTGTTTTGATTTCAGAATTTTAACTTTTCATAAGAACAAAAACCGCCTTCCTCCGATTTTCCTCCCAAATTCCTCTCAGTTTGAAAACGAGACCGCAAAGAATGTTGTTTACAAAATTACAAGGAAACAAAATCGCATGCCCATGAAAACTCCCTGAATTTCCCCTCTGTAAAATCCCTAAAGTGCCCCTGTGATAAAAAAAAATCACTTCCTTTTCTTCTTCAGATTTTGAAATGTGTTTCCTCAACACTTGACTGGCAAAATTTTGAGCTTTGATTTTTATCCAAAGGCCGTTTACTTTGAGTGTAAGTTTTGGAATTCACGGTCCGCCATTACTCACGTTCGAAACTGACCCACTGGACCTCAGAGGGTTGGATAAATGCTAAACGCGAGTTTAAAGGGACACTGTCATGAGTTGCGCATGCGCTAGCGTGTTGCGAAAACTTGAAAAGTGTTAGGTTTATAACTTTTTTAAGTTGAATCGACAAATTCAAAATGGCCTCCACTGGGGAGGGCCATGGTGGACTAAGGAGAAACTCCGGGAGAAAAGGGAAGGCTTTAACGTATCGCAAAGAATACCTGAAGGAGTGGAATAACACGCACAAGCTTATTTATCTGAAGCAAAGAATTTTTCACGCCTGGCTGTAAGCTAAATTCGATGCTGGCTACGAAGCGTGCAGCGACAGTGATTTCGCTTTGTACTGCAAGCACTTTCGCATTTACAAAAGTTTATTGATCCGGAAAGTTCTTCCTGACAGGTAAATATTAAATTCTGAGCGCTACGTTTGACATAGAATTCATTAACTGCGAATATACGTGACTCACGCGTGAATCCATAATGGCGGCTAGAATTCTCCGTGAGCGCGAGAGCAAACAAATTCGAGTATGCGCAGCTCATGACAGTGCTCCTTTAAAAGTCTGAAAGCCCAAAGCTCACGTGCTGCATATTACTTCTGCGGCGTGCACACGCATTGCATTCTTAAAATAGTGAGCCTTTGACGTCATTTTCTCCTCAAACCAGCTCACTCAAGAACTTAAAGTTAGTAATGGCCGACCATTAAATAGGAAAATTCCAGTTGATATAAACAGGTGTCTTTTTGAAATCAAGGCTTAAAACTTTGGTCGCTTAGTGTTTGGCTAACATAGTTTTGAAATCCAACGAAAAACAACAGTTGATTTTTTGGCCACAGGGGCACTTTAAACATGTGTAGAATTCCCTCTCTATTCCCGAACCTTCCAAAAAGTCGACAAATTTGTCCCTGTTTTTCCGAGGGTTTGTAGTAGTAGTAGTATTATTCACAAACAAAGTGACCAAAAGTGCATTCACGTAAGTTTACCTTAATTCGTCCCACCGCCTCCTGGGCTTGTTCCATTCGGACAGCTTTGTTTGGTGATTGGGGAGACATAATTTGCGACGAGCCAAGGTACTGGTAGAAAAAGAAATTTGGAGAATGATATACATAAAAGATACCATAGCTCAAAAATATACAAGGGAAGAAATAAATCTATGAGATGCAATATTAATTCTCCAAAAGGAAAAAAAAATCACTTCCAGTGTAATGTTATCCCGAAAACCTGGATTTGTACTCGTCCAGACACAAATCGACGAATAGAGTTTAAATTGAGTCCACACGCTAAATCCGATTGTTGACTCCTCTCCACACTTTTTGCATGAGAGAGACTTAGCCAATAATATTTTCATTGCACGCTAAGCTCTCCGAAAATTGAAACCCTAATTTCAGAAAATGGAATACAAAACATTTTTCACGTCCATAAACAGAGAAATCCGTGACAATTTCAGAACATCGGAAATTGCTGTCTTGGCGTCTAAAGGCACTTGCATGTGGCTTTGCGGTCAGGATACTGGATTTGCGAGCGAATGCTCCGGGTTTAATCCCACGTTGTCTACCAATTCAACATGTTCTCTACCTTGAATTGACGATTATCGTTAATTGTTAATTTGCTTTCAATTTACTATTATCGTTAATTTAGGACACTGTGTCCCAGGACTTGTGGTAGCAAGTAAAAAGAAAAAAGTAAAAGCAGCCCCTGGACAGGATTTGAACCTGGAGCACCCACTTCGAAGAAACTGTTTTTATCCACTTAACCACTAAAGATCAACTGACTACAAAATGTGCCGATTATTTACCAAAACTAATTAGTATATATATAAAATCATTGCTGAATAATGGTTAAGTCTAAAGCTTGATTTTAAAATGGTTAGCTTTCTCTTGAAGTTTGGTAACCGACACTTTTCACTGTGTTAGCTTGCTTCTTAGCGGCTGTTAATACATTCTCGCAGTTAGTGATGTGGTAGTCTAGTGGTTAAGTGAAGGGGTTATTAATTACACGTTCCCAGGTTCGAGTCCTGCGAGTCCAGACATTAGGGTTCTGCTTTTAAAAGAAATATGTTCATTTCCCATAATCCATATCAAGCTTTCAGTGTTCTGAAATAACGATAATAGTAAATTGAAAGCAAATTAACAATTAACGATAATCGTCAATTCAAGGTAGAGAACATGCTGACCAATTGGAGTTGTCTTTTGACACTTACACAACCTCATTCCCGGGGTCGCTCGTCTTCCCTGGGGAAGGCAAGAAGAGAGGCCCTGGAACAAGGTTGCTCTTCACATTGTTAAAGGGAACCTCTACTGCAACAAGAAGTTAACATAAACATAATGCTTACAATCAAAACTGTTTTTTCCAATGGAAGCGTTTGTATCCGGAATTGACAAATTTCAAAAACGCTTGTTTTGGTTTTCAAACTTCCCGGGTGCTGCCATTTTGAATAATGGCGACGTGTAATGGTTGCCTTATTGTATTCACACAAAGAGCTTTTGTTTCGAAACAATAGGGCAACTGTTACACGTCCCAATTATTCAAAATGGCAGCGCCAGGGAAATTTGAAAACCAGAGCAAGCGTTTGTGAAATTTGTTCCATTAGAAAAAGTTCGAACAATTTTGATTGTAAGTGTTATGTTCAGTATTTTAAAGTTATATTCTTGTTTTAGCGGAAGTTCCCTTTAAAGAAGCCGAACTCTTTACTGTCCCTCAATTCGTAAAGCATTTGCACTTGACACTTTAATTAAAGTTATCATTGTCATTACAATCGGCTGGCACTTAAAAGTATTTGCATTTTACATTTATTTATTTTGGAGGTTGTAATTATTCATAGAAAAGAAGAATCGTGTCTGCTTTTTCCTTATTGACAGAGCAATAAGAAAGAAACTCAAGGTCAGAAGAATGAGGGTAATTTAAAGCGTTCATTTTATGATAAGAAGACCAAACGCTTTCGTACACATGATCAAGCGCGGCCAAACAGATAAGAACTATTATTGCCTTCTGACACACGACTGGGCCACTCTGCTCAAGGAAATATCGTTTTTAAATATTCTGTACATGGTAGTGCTACATGTACAATAGGTCACGCAGCTACAACTTTGTTTGCTTAAATCGATTTAACTTGAAATCTGGGAATTACCGAATGAAAGAGAGAGTTGATGTAAGCTCATTTAGCCCTTGGGGCAAACATGTATGCAAATATGTTTAGAAAGAGTTGTAGAGTGGCGCTGAATCAAGAACTCCACAAGACATCATTACCGAGAACAAAATGTCAATTCAGAAAAACGTTATCCGCGTTAATAAGTTGTAAAACTGATGCGTTTTCGGTTTCCTATAATGTTTGATTTGTTTATAGAATAACCTGTCAGTTAGAGCATATGTCAACAGCACGCATTCAAATGCAAATCTCTCAGGAATAAAACGATATCGACCCATCTGGTACAAGTCATGTTACGGATAAAAGGTTTCTGAAAACTCTACGTATTTCACTGAAACGGTTATGTGATCGAATCAGGCTGCTTGACACAACGGGCAAGATAAAAGAGCGTAATTAAAAACAATCATTGATTGCTCCGATTAAACTGTCAATTACAAATAAAGTATTGTCCAAGTAGCCCTAGACTTCTGCCTACACTTGTGAAAATTAAGGGATTTTAATTAAGGTAACTCAAAGCGGAGAATATACATTTTATCGTCTTTCTAGTTTTCTTCAACTTCCCTTGATTTCGGGCTGCGAGGATAATATTCGACAAAGCACAGCCCTCAAACCCCCGCGCGCATGAATAGTACTGGTTTATTTATGATTTGCAGTAACTTACCTTCGCCGAATAGACAACTCCAAGTAGAAGATTCCGTGGATGATGAGGTCCTTCCCAAGCTAAAGTACGCAGGAAATAGCGAGAAAAAAACATGAAGATGATCTCAGTACCATAATATCTGTGAAAGTTAAAGCTACAAAGAGAACACGGAGTCTTGCTCGCCGAAATTAACTTTGGGGGAGCCATTTGTAGACCATAAGATGAAAAATAATAAAACAAACTACGGATCACAGGCGTAAACGCACAGCTTATGAGAGTCGCCTACCAACAGGAAGTGTATCGCCGTCTTTGTGCTCACAAAAACGGACGAACAGTTTGACTTCCGGGATATTAGAAGCATGTAGATCTGAAACCATTTCACCTCTTTGGGCCAAGCATACGAATCGCACGGTCAGCGCTTTTTTCACGCGATTACCCACCACCAAACAAACGCAAACTCAATTTACCTCCAAGAAAATCCAACTTTCGATAGCTGTTATATTAATTACAGCTTATGAAATTTGACAGTTTGGACAAGAGGCACCCACCGGGTACAGCTAATGAAATATTTATGAGGATAAGGCCACGAAAAATATAAAAAGAGGAAATCCCAGCGAATGGTGAATTTCCGTTGACGTACAAAAAAAAATTATTTGGTCATCTTTTGGACATAAATATAAAGATATACATGTTCGCAATTTCCTGAGCAGAACTCAAAAGCAAAGCATGCCTAATTCCGATTTCCACAAGCCAGGTGCTTAGCCCGAAAGTCGGGTAGTTTTTGTTCCATGACTCTATCAACATATTCATTTATTCAAAGCGAGCGCATCAAGCAACCAATATGAGAAGACTTTGCCGCACAAATATTCCGCACAATTTATAGATTCAAGACGGCAATCACAGTAGGAAGCCACTAAAAAACAAAGTTTGGCGATGCACTTATGTTCAGAAATTCACGTTCAAAACGCCCAAAACAAAAACGAAACAGAAATTTGACATTAAAAATTAAATGGGGCAGTGTCAAGCTATTTCAGTCAAACTTAAAAACACTAAAATACGTGTTTGCATCAATCAAGACCAAAAAATAATGGTGTAGTTTTGTTGCCAAGAACTAATGAAGTGCACTGGCGCTATTCTTTGCTATTTTGCATCCATGGATGGAGAGGATGGAAATGGATTGAGACTTGAAAAAAACTGGCCAGTTTTTTCAAATTTGGAGATGGTGTCCGCAGAAAGTCGCCAAAAATTAAATACAAATAGCTCTTTGTGCCATAAATATATTCATATCTTGTCAGTGGGTTGTCAGGAATGTTGTACGTGTGAGCTACTAATTTAGGTTTTCACCCAGTTCTGACCTAAAAACAGCAAATTTAGCATGCCAGTGCCCCTTTAAACGCCGGCTATTTCAAAGCCACACGATCCACATTTAAGATAATTTTGGCGTTTGAGGAAAGCAGGGAAGGAAAAGAGATTATAGGCATGGGGGAGCAAAACACAATAGCAAAATAGAAGCATTGCGGAAAAACAATTTTGACATTAGTCTTCGTTAATACATATGTTCACACAACATGCCAAGCTCTTTAGTCTGAGAAATAAATTTGAAAGAATGTCATACAAAACCATCATTATACCATCTGAAAACGTTTTTTCAGTTTAACTCTAACAAATTCTCAAATCGATAAACTATTTGACTCATTGCGTCAAAAAAACAAAACAAAAAACAAATGACATGTAAAAAAATTAAATAACCATTTCCTGTATAAACGAGCCATTTTAACGAAATAAGCATTAGCGACTACACAACGACCAGACCAATATTGTGTTCCTGAAGTGGCATCGTTTGAAAAACAATACACGTCATTCATGCAAATAAGTGGTCGGGGGGTATTCTGCAGTTCAGCTTAAAAATTTATTACAATTTATGGCATACAAAAACAGAGGCCAAGGGATGAAATGCAAAAGAGTTAAGGACCCCATATTAAAGGAGATCACCAATGGTACCATAATGAAAATAATACTTCGAATTAAATTATGGTTTTTTATGAATAGAGGATATTACATGGCTGCTGGGAGATACGAAATTTCTCTTCGAACGATTTTCGTGTTGAAAAATATTTCACGAGTTTCGCTCACTCGTGAAATATTTTTCAACGCTCGAAGAGAAATTTTCTATCTCCAAGCGGCCATGTAATATCCTCTATTGAAGAACATTCGTTCTACCATATCTAATCTTTAGAGTTAACTTATCTTTGTGCCTAAACGCATACTGATCAGTTTCCTTGAATCTGAATAGTGTTTGCGTAACTGCGTTATTTAAAAGATATTTAAGGCGTCTCAAACTACGACACTGTTCGACAGGACACACATTTATAACAAGCATGCTCCGTACCACGGAACATTCGCTTTTACGCCCATGAAAGAACCTATTAAGGACGCTGCCTACTATTGTTATTGCGCATACGTTCTGCGCATCTCGTGATACTCGGACTTCCTATTGGCGGTGCTTATTAATACAGCGATATTTTTGCGCTGTTCAAAACTACGCGGAGGAAGCAGAGCTTAGCAAGTGCTCTTGGTATCCAAAAAGAAAATTGGGGGTAATCGTGCATTTTTCAGAGATAATTAATATTCAATTTGGCAAAGAACGCCATACATTGCTTTGTATTTTAAACCTTTTTACAAATATTGTTGATTAATTACCTTCGAAAAATGCGTGGTTACCCCCAATTTTCTTTTTGGATTTCAATAACACTTGTTAAGATCTTTGTTTCCCACATATTCAGGAAACCGCGCAAAAATACCTTTGAATTAGTAGGCACCGTCCTTAAGAAAACTAAACTTGAATTCTCTCGGTGTTTAAAAGTAGCAAGACTGATAGCGACAGACAGAGATTCCAGTTAAAATGAAGGTGTGAAAACCATGAACTAAAAAAATGTTAAACACGCACACTCCTTGTTCCGCAGGGTCAGAACAGATGTAGTAAAACAAAAATATGGCACACAAGGCGTTAACTCGGGCTTTCAGGGGAAACACCCGAGGTTAAATTTTTCGGCTTCGTTTTTTTTAGTGCAGTCGCAAATCGACCTCAAGCTTGTGAAGCGCATGCGCGAAGTTAGGGCTTACGTGTTAAGCATACGTGCCCTGGTTGTGCAATGGCTAATTCATCTTCTATAGCGAATGAGCGCAGTTTAAGGACGGTGCCTACTAATTCAAAGATATTTTTGCCCAGGTTTATGATCATGCAGGAAATGTAGGTCTTAATAAGTGTTATTGAAATCCAAAAAGAAAATTGGGGGTAACCACGCATTTCCCAAAGATAATTGATGACTAATATTTGTAAAAAGGTTTAAAATACAAAGCAATGTATCTCAAAAAATGCATGGTTACCCCTAGTTTTCTTTTTGGATACCAAGAGTGCTTACTAAGATCTACTTTCTCCAGGTAGTTTTAAACTGCGCAAAAATATCCCTGTAGTAGTAAGCATCACCGATAGGAAACCCGAGTATCTCGAGATGCGCAGAATGTGTGCTCAATAGCCATAGTAGGCACCGTCCTTATGGAGGCTCGAAAGGGTTTTTAGCTGAATGCGCGCGCGTAAGCGACACACGCAATTCTAAAAGCTGCTCGTGTTAGTTCATGATTCAAAATGGGTCACCAGAAATAAACAAATACCGCTAATTTCCCACACCTTTCTTCTATTTCCTATATATACGGAATATAAACAGACATATATTCACGAAAACTAGGAAAATTCTACACAAACGGTTTAATGCTCACTTAAATCTATTTTTGTGTTGGCCTGTAGCGCGGACTCCAATGAACGGCTAACGCATGCGTAAATGCTGATCTTGTAACCCCCTTATTTACTCGTTTATATCTCTGTTTCCGGAAGATAAATTTCTTTCAAATTTAAAAAAATTGTGTTGGTGAAAAAAAAATTAATTAATTAATTAAAGACATTTTATAAAAACTGATTTTTCTCACAAACTGTCAAACAAATTTTGTTGAATTTTGAATATTTTCGAGATAATTTTTTTAACATTTTCTGGTAACGCTAAATGGGAAGATTTCATCGTCCCGTTTTTTCAAAAAATACAATATATGTTGATTTCAAGACTTAAAGATATGCCTTATATCGTTGCCATGGTAACGTTATTTTGGAGGAAAATGTGATGTGAGAAATCTAGGATGGGTACCTAATACCCTGGCAAATTTCGTCCTGATTTGATTAGCCTAACTGTATCTTAGAATAGAATATGTTTATTTGTTTGAAAAAAAGGAGAAACTATTTCGAGCCTCCTTAAACCAACGTGCATAGGTGGCATTGAACGAAAATGGCTTCGTTGAAAGTAAGCACGAATATGGTATCTAATGCAATCAAACCACACACAAATGCACACGCTGTTCGCGATATACCCACAAAAGGTGTCCAGCGTTTTTGGAACGGGTCGGTCCGAGCGAACATTTATGCACGAGTGAACATAACGAGAATCAATACCATGACTGTAACCTAAATAATAAATCATAATCTAGCTAATATCTCTACTGCATTCATTTTTCTTTGTTTTTCATTTGACGATCCAGGCCAAGCCCGAGTGCACGCAGATATGCCTCCAGTTATAAAATGAATGACACCAGCTACTAAACGATTTCTAAAAAATGTCGTGAGTGGTCAGGTTGCTCCAAGAAACAATCCGTACAAAGTCTTAAACATAAGAAAGGTGATGAACATAAACATTGAAACATTCGACAGGATATTCAGCAGGCGTAACCATCGCCAAATTAAAAGAACAAGTTTTTTTCCAAATACATGAAATGACGGAAAGGTAAAATGCGTCCGTGAGAAGGATAGGATACAAGTTTCTTGGCAACGGGCGAAAGGACAACCGTGAAATCACAGTCCTAGGCAGGCCTCCGTAATGCTCTACCCATTGAGCTACTAGAACTCACAGGAGAGCTACTGTAGGTCGTTTATCTAGGTTCTGGATGGACAATGTGTCCCGCTGGTCTGCGGGCTCTACGACGTATTCCTTCGTACAAATCATAAAAGCCAAAAACTATTAGCATAAATCGCCAAACTAGATGTTTTCTTTATCGAAAGCAAGGAAGACGCAACAATGTTTAAGACTTGGTAATTTGAGAGCAGTGCGATCATGGCTAAATCGTGGAATCGTATACACCAATTTAGGGGTACTATGAGAGAGAGACGTT
This sequence comes from Montipora capitata, assembly GCA_949126865.1. Taxonomy (NCBI): domain Eukaryota; kingdom Metazoa; phylum Cnidaria; class Anthozoa; order Scleractinia; family Acroporidae; genus Montipora; species Montipora capitata. Next base: position 21,503,944 of record OX421448.1, on the reverse strand, counting down.
TTCTCACCTGGGTTTTGTTCCCGGGCTTTAGCTGCCGCGGCCTAAAATGAAAAGAGAAATAGAAATTTGACTCAAAATTAGGAAGCAAAGACATGGATGGCAAAAAACAGACGTAGCTTTCGAAACATACAAAATGATGGAGTTCTTCAAGAATACAAATTTGATTCAGAATGATCCATCGAACTTCGAACAAAATCTAAAAACGCCAATTCTCTGCAAGAAACATTGTCAAAATATTTCTTTGATATGGTCTCGAAGAAAATCTTAACTTTTAACTTTACTTCAACAGGGGAGCTTTAAGAGAATTACCGACATGAAATTTTTTTCGATGTTGAAAGACATCTCTCATACCTACAGATCATATCACAATGTGGGCTCCCTTTTGAATTATTTGTCATCAATTTGTACAAATACAGCTCTCTCACTGATAAAATAACTAAGCAGTTCAGTTTAGGAACAAAGATTCAAATTTATTCAAGGCGATTCAACACAAACATCAATTGGAGAAAGAACGGTGATGTATTTAAACGACAAAGCCCAAAATTGTTATTTTATGTTAGTTCGATCTTCTTAATAAGAGATACGAATTTGAAATAAAACAAGATAAAAAATGCCAGCTGTTGAGGGAGGGAACGCGTCAGTCTTGGAGATAATTTTCTCGTTATTCAGATATTAATCCTGTACGAAACTACATAACATGGGATGATTACGCACTATTTCCACGAAATCCTCGAATGATGAGCAGGACAAGAACTTCCTTACCTGTCTCTTTATCATCGAAGTAAAGCGGGCACGTCACTTTTCAAAACAGCTCATTTGTAATCGCAATACATTTTGCACTCTTTTTTTGCCCGCGTTTATTGATTAAGATGGACGATTATTTACAGTCACAGTCGCTCGGGCAAGCGTCACGACCATGATATACCATTTTTCGAAATAGTACCGTCTCTCTCCAAAGATATTTAAATGAAACATCTGTTTGCGCAACTCATTTCGCCTTTGTCATACACTGTGCTTTGTGCTACATCTTACAAATAATGATTAATTGAAAATGTTTCTGAAACAAAGACTCGCTTTGGGAGCCACACTTGAATTTTAAGACCTTCCATGGTCAGCATGAAAGGTAACGAGACCGATTATCGGTTGCGTGTCCACACTGAGCGCTGTCATTTCACAAATACTCACGATTTTGCTTCACGGCACTTGGTGATAGGAAATATTCTCGCACCGGTCTCGGCCAATCAGGAGGAGGAAACTTGTACGTACACCAGACACCCAAGTAATGTGATAAGAAAGGAGATAAGAAATAACTCGAAAACGCACGAGACTGAGAGTACTTACTGACAGCCCTTGACTTGGTTTATTTCCGAAAACGAGATTTAGAGAAGGAAGTTTGTATTTCGAAGGAGTTTTTAGGTCGACCAACAAGAATCAGATCACAAAACAGAAGCTTTGTCGACAAGAACTGAGCTGTGCTTTGTAACAAAGAGAACTTACGGAATCAAAGCTAGGGCCAGGCAAACGGAAAGTCTGAAGAAATTCAACAGGAAGTACAGGGGCCTGGGTAGGAGGAGCCTGGATGGAATCCTGATGCAGTGGTTGGCTAAGAACTCGTCTACAACTCTTCAAATATTCATCCCATGACATCTGCTGGACGGACAATCACAGGCCAGAGACACAAAGAACAGGTAAAAGAGAGAAGAGGAGTAGTTCGTTAGTTAATTGACCCCGGGCTCTGACTCCCAGGATTAATCAGTGTGTAAATTCACCTCTCAATTTCAATACACTGCATGTAAGTTAAGCAAGTATTGAGAGTTAAGATTATAATAAGCTTAATACGTCTGTCTAGCAAACCATTAAACATGAAAGACGGATCAAAAGCATAGAAAACAAGAGAGATAACAGAACACAAAGAATAAAGTTGCAAATGCTTGCGGAGATGGAAAAAAAGGAAGAAAAAATGAAAAAAATAAAGATGCTACCAATATCTAAAATAATACGCCAAGTTTCCAAGCGTTGAAAAAGTTCAAAAGCAATTAACAGCTTCATGGCCCGTTTTTATCAAGCTGACTGCAGTATGTCTTCAAAACTGACGAGAGAACAAACTCGTGTAAAAATCAACGTCATCTTGACTGTCCCTCGTCGGCGAAGTCCGTAATGTGTCACGTTCTTTTCGTGACGTTCTTTCAGTATACTTCGTTTTGTTGCCCCGCAAGTTTGTTTGTTTGGTTGTTATTTATTTGTTTGAGCAGGTTGAAGTTTTGGCAGCTATTCAGCTGATGTCGACCTGCTATACCCACTTAACAACCCATATACTCACAAAGGACAGCCACAACACCGGGAACTTCATCCCCTACTCTTCTCGAATAGTGCGTGGGTTCTTTAACGTCCCACAGGGAATTAATGAACGTGGAAGATATTTGTGACACCGGGCCTACGGTTAATAGTCCTTATCCGAGAAAACTTAAAACCTAACCATTTGCGGATGTAATTACAAAGGCAGCAATAACTACAAAAGCAGCACATATGTAATTACAAAAGCAGCACAGTCTCCTCAGTTATTTAAAGACCCTAAGTGTTGGTCCGGTGCGCGTCTTGACTGATTATTGAAATAAGAGAAATTGCTGTGGAGCGAGCAAAGGGAGCAAGCACCAACAATGAACCACCAATTTAAATAATCAGAATTTAAGACAAATCTATGCAAAATTTCGATGTTTTTGGCTTTGCTGGCTTTTTACCACAACACCTCGCCCTTTCGACCACAATGCTCCGAACAGTGACAAGAACGCATTGCTCTATTGGGGAGCATCGCCTGGAGCAGGAGTCATAAAAACAGTAACGACCTCTTAATCGCAAATATTCGGAAGCTTGCGTTCTGTTCCTGTACATGAACTTTAACCTCTACTTTCAGTTCAAATCCATCGATCTCTGGCCAAGTCGAGCGATCAAAACTTAGCCAATGATTCTTTGATCACAGTCAAAATTTTATAGTTGTTGGGAGTTCAGGTAACTCTTGCGTATCTTTATCAAAACTACATGTAATGATAAAGTCACGCTGTTTTAATTGCACTAAATCCTCCGTCACAAAAATTTGAAAATTTGAACTTCCTCATCCTGCATCTTCACTGTTTTGACCTTACACATTTTTTTCATCAACTTGACATATTCCCTTGAAATAACCAAAATTCCATTTTGAAGATCCTTCATTTTGATTAATTTCGTCTTCTCGACAGGCAAGTTACGCAATTAAATCATCACCCTTCGCCTCAAACTGCCTTATTTGTATCTCGAATTCTTTGTTCTGTTACACAGACATAAACAACAATATCCGCAGCAATTTCATATCTTTGAGCTAACCTAGAATTATTACTCATGCCGTTTGGCGAAATTTTAAGGATTCGGGTGTCTGCGTTTTCAGGTTACGTAATATCCACGTGACTCGGAAACACACTGGACATCGGTTCAAGGTAAAAGCTAACTGTGTGTACCTGCAAACCTCGTTTTTGGAACGACTAGGGACACATGCATTGTCTTAGCGATGAATCGCGTTTCAATAACGCGCTTTCACACGCATAAATACGTTTCTGTTCAAGTGAACAGTCCAGCCAACGATTTAGTACTTTTGCCATTACCAAAATCACACTGTTCTGTGGAGAATTAACTTAACACCAGTAACTTAACTTGTTACTAAATTGTTGAGCTGTGCGGTAAGACGTTTTTGTGTCTCCACGTACTCGAGCGGGAGAGCACAACATGAAGTAGCGGGCTTCGCCATAGAACACGGCACGCTAAATCGCCGGACCAACCAGCGCGGCGCGCCCGTACAGGATATTAGAGATATACTAGTTATGTGAATGCGGTGTACCTTCTCTGCTGCACAATACTCGCAGGTTTCTTCGTGATCCGTATCACTACCTCCATCTCGTTTCAACTCCTTGTTTCGGGCAGCTAATCCCACAGCAAAGGTGCCTCCCCTCTTTGATTCAACAGCTCTATTCGTTCGCTCGTCGTCGTCGGAAGAGGACCCTGAATAATCAAGTTGCAGTGACAGTCGTTTTTCTCTGCGTTGCGAGCTGTAAGGAGCCCTGTCTGGTGGTATAGCTTCACTCAGAGGCCGGCTTTGATGTCTCCTTGTCTGTTTACTGCTTATGAATCCGACATCAGGAACATCAGCTGGATCGCTTCCTCTTTTCATGTTACTTTTATGCCCTGAAACTTCAGATGTATTGTGTGTTACATCACAGACCCCTTGTGGTTCATTTTGTCTCTTTTTGTACCCCTTAAAGGCCCACAATCTCCCAAAAGTCGTTGCGATCGTTTGTTTGTGCTTTCAAATGACGACTCTTCCAAATAACTGAGGCGAATCACGATAAGATAATGCCAAAAATGGGGAATTAAACATTTATGAATTGAGATCGTCCAAGCGGGAGTAGTCCTGAGATAGACTCTTGTCAATGGTTGTTGGTGTCAATGTCTAATTCTCAATGTCACCGACTATAGTCCTTCTCAGGACGTTTCTCACCCGAGCGAACGATTTTCCTTCATCCAGAGTTTTAATATGAAGCCTGGGTGCAAACCACTTGCCGTAAAGGAGAATCATTGCATTTTGCAGTTTTTTTACATTGTTTATGTCCATAAAATTCGCTTAAGTTTAAAATGAACTATTTACAACGCTAAACATTATATTACAAAAGTAAAATCCAAACGTTTTCGACAGTGGGTCATCCTCAGGGTAAAGAGGCACCGTCCGCAAACTGCATATTATATATCCTTAGGTAATTTCCGATGGAAAAATTAAAGTAGTCGTTACGAATGAGTTAAGTTGCCTATTCAAGATCGTCTTCATATCATTTGTTGAATCACGATGACTTCAATGATTCTGCGTTGGTGAAAAGATTTGGCCGTGCTGAGTATGCGCCACATAAACGAATCATGCCGAAGAATTCTAGCGGAGGTGACGGACAGCTATGACCTAGTGTTAGAAAACGTCTGGATTTTACTCTTTTCATTTAATTTTTAGCCTTATCGACTTCAAATGAACGTTGTTTATCTTATCGCCTTTTGGTTTCGACAACTACTATTATTACCAGTAAAACGGGAAGCTGAAAAATGTTGGATAGGAGACACGCTAATAAGCTGAACTTTTTTTGGTAGAGTAGATTTGGTATTTTTAAAGCAACACCGCGCGGAGACTAACTGGTTTTAACTTGGGACATAAGTTTCCAAGATTGTTATTTAATAGCCTCTCAATATAAGGGCTGATTCCTCGGTATAACCTCTGGACTATAAAATGGTAAATTGAAACATAAACTGCATGTGCATAGACAAGGCATCATCAGATGAAGAATAGCAGATGCCAGTTATACTTACAAACTCTTCTTCCAGCTAAGCTTCCCGATTCATATTCCTTCAGCAAGGATGCTTTCTGTGCAATGAGTTTATGAATTTCGTCGTCTCTACACAGCCACACGTGCTTGCCTCTGTCATGAGTATGGCTGCTATGTCTGTGATGAGCTTCATGGTTCAAGGTACTGTGATCGTGCCGGCCAGGGTGTAAGGAGAGTTTTTCGTGTGAACTTGAAAGGTGGCCATTACTTGTGGGTCTGCCTTTGGACTTGGTTTCCTTTGCACTCCTCATTGGCACTTCGATACCCCTTTTATTTTCATGATGATTGCCACCTTCACGATCAATCCCTATAGGAACAGACTTTGCAGAAATTTGCCTACTTTTTGGCTGTTTCGTATCCTCTGTTTCCACTGCCTTTTCCCTGCGCTTATGTGTCTGTGAACTAAGAGCATTCGATTTTTTTGGCTTGGAGTCTTGCTCAGAGGAAGTTGCTTTCTGTGATGTTTGTCTCGTTGAAGAATCAAGGCAATTGTCACTGTCGCTTTTCCTAACTTTTCTTTCCCCTCTTTGTTTCTGAAGAGTTTCAGCCTTTCGAGAATCTGAATGGGCATTGTCAACAGGTTTAGCGGCCTTTTTCGTTTGTTTAATTCCTTTACTTGTCTTTTGATCACTAGCAGCCGTGGCTAGCGAGGAAACAGATGAAGATTTTACCTTTGATACCTTTGCTACAGGCATGCTTTCGGACATCTTACTTGTCCTCGAAATCTCCTTAACATCTTTCTTTTGTTTCTCAGCCTTTTGTCCATCGGTTTTCTCTAAAGTACTATCTAAGGCCTTGGATTTATTTTTTGCAGCTTTTTTTACACTCTCTGCGGGTTTGGATACGGCTAGATTTGTTCCATCCTTGTTCTTCTTCTTTTCAACCTTTGCGAGTTCAGTTTTAGGTGAAGACTCCATTGTGGTGCGCCTAGCTGTTCCAGGAACACTTTTTAATTCCTGAACAGACACGGGCTTTAAAGAAGCTTTAATCCGTTTCTTCTCCTCTTCCTTTTTCTCTTGTTCTACATTAACTTGGACGATCTTAGAATTTTTATCATTTGGCTTTTCCTTCTTCTTTGTTCCTGTTTTCTCAGCAATTCCAACAACTTTAGTTTGCCCTGCTTCGCTTCTTAAGGTGTCTAAGAAAGATTTCTTTAGCTTTTCGACCTCAGCACCTTCTGAATCAATCTTTGAGGTTGCTTTGGTTCTCTTGGTGTTCTTGTGTTTTGGTAAATCAAAATCCTCCACATCCCATTCCAATTCATTTTCATCATCTTCATCAGGAACAACTACAGGAGAATTCTCATTGTCCTTGTCACTACTGAGAACATCACTGTCTTTCCTAGCCGGAGTTACTGCAGCACTTTGGTTTTCACTCTGTTCATAATGGGCTATATCCTTGCGAATATCAGTTTCCTCAGCATCTTTTAATTCACCAGACTGTAAAGTGTCGTCTGCTAATGTATCGCCGCTCACCTCAGCATTTGCAACAGGTGTAACATGGTGCACCTCTCCCACTGACTCCCAGCCTGCTTTTCGATCATTCTCGATTTCACTTCCCTCATCAGTCCCACTGTCATGTTGCTCCACATCCCTTTCCCCATCAACTTCGGCTGCTGAATCCGAATGTTCACTTTTATCCGAGTTTCCTAATTCCAAATTATGTGGCACAGCCTGAAGATTCTCAAACTCTTCCTGGTTATCATAAATGCTGTCATGCTGGTTATTGTCACCACCAACGCTTCCATCGTCACTTTCTTGCTCATTCTCATCATCCTTATCAAAGTCTTGATCTTTGTCATTGCTGTCCCCTCCACTGTCATCCTCATCATCATACTGCACCTCAACGTCTTCTGCAGGTGAATCAT
>OX421448.1:21479190-21491690 GCA_949126865.1 Montipora capitata | reverse complement strand
CCCTTTGACACAAACCGGCCAGACTATTTTACCCGTCAATGGGGAACCCCAGAGAGTCAAGCGGTTAAAACAATGGATACCCTGTTTGCTGAAGCACGATATAGTCCTAAGAGTAAATAACATGTATTGTTTTTAGGCAAAGAGCCCCCCCCCCCACCCCCAAACGTATTGCATTATGGGATTGGGAAAATAGTCTATTATTGATTTCCACTGATTCCAGAATCCCAAGGGTAACAAAACGTTTGCAAAAACGTAATCCTTCCTTGTACTTGTACATGTTCATTGCCGTGACATTAATTTCACCCATTGACTCCCAGGGGTTCCCTATTGACGAGTAAAATCGTCTGGCGTTAGACAGAGTAAAATACTAAGTCTGGCCAGTTTCGGCCGGTTTGGATGTCAATGGGTTAACGGGGACATAGTTGTTCAGTGAGTGATTAACATCTTCAGTTCCCACGGCCTGCTTCCGTCTGGCCTTGTAGCTCAGTCGGTAGAGCGGTGGTGATCTAACCCGAAAGTCGTGGGTTCAATTCCCACCCTGGTCAGAGTTTTTCTCTGTCCTTGTGTGGGCCCATTTCCATTAGTAGGGCTAACGCTCACATGGTTCATATGGGGTTACACTCTAATCATCTAAGTCTAACAAAAACATTGTTTAGGATACAAAGAGGGATCAAGGGAAATCACTGAACGTGCATTTACACGACAGAGGGAAAATGGCACGGGTCCGATAAAAAGGGGAACGGTTCCATTCATTTTTGTAAAGAAACAGTGAACTTTTATCCGTTCCGCTACAGGACCATAGGCGCCTACAGTGTATGGTCCCGTAGCAGAATGGATAAAAGTTCACTGTTTCTTTACAAAAATGATTGGAACCGTTCCACTTTTTATCGGACCTGTGCCATTTTTCCTCTGTCATGTAAACGCACCTTGAGTGTCCCAGGAGGGTACTTAGGTCAATTTTTTTAACTGCGGATCTTCCTATTTTAAAATCCCTGCTTACCAGAATTTTCTTATCCCAGGAATCCCAAAAATGTGCGACCCCATTCTAGTAACTCTACTAAAAATGTAACCCCATTATAATCAATCCAGTCGTGAAAATGCGAAGTACCCCCCCCCCCCCCCCCCCGGGTGAGTGTTCATGATGACAGGGTCCCACATGCACTGTAAATAATTAAGAAAAATAATGAAATTCGATAATAGAAATAATAATGAAGCAACAGAACATAAGTACAAAAGTCAGGCTGAATAAAAAACTAAATTTCATGCACGCAGAGTAACAAAACAAAACAAAAGAACTTTTCCCTCTTCACGTAGGAATGTATACAATATGTTTATTAAAACGGTAACAACACTTCTGTTGTCAATCGATGACGTTCATGTGTGGTTGTCTTTGTGTACATAACGTAAGAATCAAAAGTCGCTAAATAATTATTTGGAGTATTATTGGTGTATTTAATGTCTCAATAAAAGGGAGTTTGATTAACAATTACACAGAAAACTTGGAAAAGACTTGGACGATAAAGCGGTATTCTTTGGGGGAGAACGAGTGTAGTAAAGGGCATTGAACTTGTATAAGCTTAGCTTAATAATATCACGCGATCCGTTAATACCACAGCGATGATCTTCGCTTGTTTCTTTTTCTGAAAAAACCAAATGATTTGAAAGAAAATTCCCCCCAAAGACAACGAAGCAATTAAACGGAATCATTGATGACACAATCACGACCCTGACATTATATACGTGATCGAAAATGTAAGTATAAATTTGAAGGTGTCCTCTTCCTCACGCGTGTTATAGACGGACTCAAAAGATGCACCCAAACACATCTCTTTTTAATTCGGGAGACAAGCAGATTGTATAACTCCATGTATCGAATTACCACCGGAAACTATAAAATCGAATATATTTCAATCTTGCTGTTTAGGCTTCCGTGTGTCTGGTCTCTTAAATTAACTTTCTGTTCCGTCGAAAATCAATGCAGGGTGCGACGAAAATGGACGAAACCAAGCGAATCAACCAACGTTGAGCGCAAAATTAAAAATAGATGGAAATGTTTTTCACCCAAGGAATAGACTTTGGGAACTGGCTAATCATCTTTACCTTTTCGTTTTCCCTTCAAGGCATCTTTGGACGGATTCTTTTGACTTGAAAATGTTAACTCTTGGCTGTCGGAATCCGCATCCGCCATTGGGTTGATGAAGTATTAAAATAAAGTGACAGCGCTTTGAAACTTTGAACCAGGTTCTCAGCTGCTATCATCTTGCAAGAGACTAGAACCGAGCAAGCCATTGAAGCCATCATGGCGGACGACAATGAGGCAATGGCCTCCCTTGTGTCCATAATTTCGCGGTTCGAGAATACTTTCAGTCGTCCGGAAGCGTATCTCAAACCTCCCATCTCTCTTGAGAAAGAGAATCTTGCTGTAGTCAAGGAAATATTTGATTTTTGCAAGAAGGACGAACTAAATGGTAGCCGATCTTTGGCAGGCACGTGTCCTTTACAGGAACTTTTGGTGGATGATTTTGATCTGGAACAAATTTGGCAAGAAATTGAGCTACAGAATGGCCCGTTGTTGACACTTGGGAAAAGAGACGTTCAGAACGTGACACAAAACGCTAAAAACCTTACACTTTTAAGCGCAAGGAATAGTTTGGGAGATGCGTATGGAAATCACCTTAAGAATGAATTGTCTGAAAGTGATTCAGAAGCAGAGAGTGTTGACATGGAATTAAATCTTTATAAAAATGGCGAAAATGGAGTAAATGATTTTGGTAATGATGAGGATGGCAGTTACGATGATGATGATGATGAGGACGAGGAGGAAGAGGAAGAGGAGGAGGATGATGACTATGACCGTCTTGTTAAAGGAAAAAGAACCATTGAGAGTAAAGAGAAAAGAAAACACACATATTCCGCAAAAAGGACTCAGGTAGATGACACTTTCTTCAAACTTTCAGACATGATTCAATTCTTAGACAGAGAAGATAGACGATTTGAAAGATCACATAAAAAGAAAACCCAAGGAATGGAAAATGATGACAATGAAGACAGCGATGAGAGTGACAGTGAGCTTGTTGATTACTTTATGGACATTGATAGCAACAAGGAAGATGAGGAGGATGAAGACTGGAGTAAAGCTCTTAGCACGACTGAGTCTCTTTTTGGAAGGTGCATACAGTAGGCTGCATAATACATGTAGTTTTCTTGTTGTATCAGCATTAAAAGGAATTTAACTCATTGACTTCCCCCCCCCCCCCCCCCCCACTGACAAGTAAAATCATCTGGCATTAGACACACTACCTGCACCCTCCCCCTAGATCCGTCCCTGTAAAATCTATCAAGTTTCACTCCTAAGAGTCAATGGGTTGAGGGGACATAGCTTTTGAGTGAATGTAGAGCTTGTTAATCCATTGACTCCTGAAGGGCCCCCACTATTGGTGCATAATATCATCTGGTTTTAGACGACGGAGTAAAGTGTATAAAGTCTCACTCCTGGGAGTCAATGGGTTTAAGTTATCACCTGTAGATACGCTTGCAATCAGTGTCTAACAGAAGATGGGGTCAGATGGGGCATCTGAAACAATGAGTTATCTGTGGAAGTCATTAGCAACCACTACTACGCTTTGCAAAGTTGATGGCGAAGAAGCTAAAAGTTAAGGTGGATAATGAGCTTAACGAAGCGTTATATTTTTCTAAAAGTTAAGCTTAATGTTTACACTGTGGTAATAAAATTCTACTGCAATTACGTAAATTAAGTAAAAAAATTCTGGAAATTCCTGAGGGGAAGTGGGGTCATCAAAGACCCCCCAGGAACGTAAAATCCTGGGGGGAGGGGGGGTGCAAATTAAAAAGTCTTCCGTGGTGGGGGTATGGATATTTTCTGGAGCCACACATTATTATTATTATTATTATTATTATTATTATTATTATTATTATTATTATTAACGTCATTAAGTGTCCCCCAAGGCTCTTCAAGTAAGGATAAACTGCTGTTATTAACCTTTGCCCTAACCTTTTTGTTAGAAATATAGGGAAGAAATGCTTACAGTAGACTTAAAGGACACTTCGTATTGGATATCAAAATTGGGCATTCATCTAATTAGTAGCATTTCTGGGCATAAGTGCAGTGCAGAGGTAACTGGCTAACCTTTTTCCTTTTACCTTTTTGCTGTAAAGAATTGTGCTTAGTTGATGAGTTCTGTTGGTCCACCTCAGTGAGAAAGTCTAACACACTTGCCTATGTGGTATATTTATCACTGAAGTATTGATTTTTAATCTGTTGTGAAGCAAATATGGTCTTAGCACATGCATGTACATCTATGTATCAAAATTAATTGCACTGTTAAGCAAAGTTGCAAAACTAAAAAGTAGTTGAAATGATAGTTGCTACAGGCAATTAAAAGTTCCACTTTATAATAAATATGAAAAATAGAGAGCATATATAATTTCCACTTTTGTGTTTTCTCTGTCTTTACATGTGAATAGAAAAAAACAGAAAGGAAGGAAAAAGAAAAGGATATCTGCCAGAAAAATGAAGTATGCTGACTTTTTTGATCCACCTGATAGAGAAGGTGAAGATGAAGATGATGAAAAAATGAGTGAAAATGAGCAAGAGCTTGTGGAGAAAGGTGAAGCTATGGTTGGGGACAGTGAACATGGAATGGATCTTGGGGAGAAGGAAAAAGCAATTTCCAGTTTTGAGAAGAAGCAACAAAAGGTACAGTATCACCACATCAGTTTTTGAAAGCCTCAAGGGTCAAGAATTAATAATACGGTAAATATTATTACAATTTTTGTATGTTTTATAAGAAATAGATTTCATAGTGGGTCTGTCCAAAAAGTATGCTTTTGTTTGCAGCAAGAATTCTTCCTTGAATCAATAGTAATCTTTACATGCTGCGTGTAAATTTCTAATCCTAGCAACCGTTTTCTTTTTTCAGTTGAAGCAGAACATTGATAAGCTGGAAAATGCAAACGTAGCCCCCAAACCCTGGCAGATGTCTGGTGAAGCAGGAGGGAATGTGCGACCTATCAACAGTTTACTGGAAGAAGATGTCAGCTTTGATCATGCAACAGCTGCTGGTAGGGGCATTTTCAGCATTTTGCTGTTGCAATGAAAAAATGATGAAGAAAAGTTGTTTCAGTTTTGCATATCATTAAAACTGAAACTTACCGGCACGTGTAAGAAAGTACTTTGGTCAGTTATATGTGCTACAGACGCAAACTAGACAATCAACCCATGACAACTCACCACAAAAATACCACACCTGGCCTTGAAGGGTTGTAGGTAGTTCTTTTGAAAGTATAACCAAGGTAATTTTTTTCAAGGATTGTGACATACATGTATTTGTGGCAAGGTATTTCACACACTTATTATTTTCCATCCACTGGACTTGTGTTTCAACATTGAAAATAGAGTGGGAGACAGTCTTTGAAAATATGATAGTCATTATAAAAAAATTGTTGTACAGTATGGTGTGACTTGCATGTGCAGGTACTTGACTACCAGAACTTCTTCTATCCATGTTATCTGTGGCTAAATGTTACTTCACAATTTTTTGAAAATAGCTCCAGATATAACAGAGGAAACAACTCAACAATTGGAAGACATTGTAAAGCAGAGAATTAAGGATCAGGTATGGTAACACTAACAGTCTGACATTTTCACTTCATTTTAGTAAAGCTTTGTCAAAAATGATAAGGGTTAGTGAGTTTGTTATTATAAAAATAATAATTTCAAGATGATGTTTAGCTTTCCTGAACATTATGCTGATCAACGTTTACATGTACACCTGTACATGTGAGGTGGTGAAGGTAACTCCAAGAATCACATGAGGGGACCCTATTTCTTTTTTCATCATAACAGGCCTGGGATGATGTTGAACGAAAGGTGAAGCCGGTGACAGAACCATTTGAGTACAAGAAAAAGATACCATTGGACCAAGAAAAAAGCAAATTAAGCCTTAGTCAGATTTATGAACAAGAGTACCTCAAACAAACACAGGTACAGTTGATAACAGTGCTATGGCATTCCAGACCAATGCCTTGAAGCACAGACAAGATATCATGAATAAGCTGAGTATAGTTTATCCTCTTTTACAGAGTGTGACTACAAAACTTTTGCAAATGTTGTGGGACTTTGCACTTGAGTTGGCATTTCAAAAGAGATTGTGACAGTGTACTTGAAGATGCTCTTGAAACTTATGCCAACTCCCCGCCCCATCCCCTAAGCACCACCTAAATCTAAACACCTAAACACTTCAAACTCTTTTCTTTCACTAGTTGGGTGTGCCTTTCTGCCAATCTTTTCATCTGTCTGTCCGGCAGTCTGCTTGTCATTGTTTTTTAGCTCGCTCACAGAATTACGGTTGTTTCGCCCGAAAGCCTGTTCGCCCGACGCAGATTCGCCCGAAGCTAAAGTGATTCGCCCGATGATACCAATCAATGATATAAACAAAATTAGGACAAGGAACGTGAATGTCGCTTGTTAATTTTTCGATTCCAAGCGAAAGATTCCTTATTCACTTTTCGCCGGTTTCAGATGTTCCGATGAAGTAACAGGGCTCGAAACAGGGGCACCCAACGAGAATATAGTTCAAAACCACTTAAACATAGCATTGTTAAACGTATTTTGGAATTTAAACGGTAGATATAGGCACATTTTTATGCCCTAAAAATTTTTCATCTGTTCGGATTTCCTAGCTGAAAGTCTTGTGATCATCAGAAAATTATAGGGATCAAAACTTACCTTTTCGAAAATTTCAGCCAGAAAAAAGGTTCCCGAAATTTCTTGGTGACCTTTTTAAGGTAAAAATCCGTTAAAAATGGGCAATTATACCAATTTTCAGATGTTCGAAAACCCCAGGACAAACAGGCAAGCAAGAAATTTTACAACAAATGTTCTGAAAATTCTAGATCTCAAATCGTCTTCCGAACAGATCGAAATTTGACGTTTGGTGCCCTGATCGAAATTAACTTTTTTGCCCAGGTGCCAGCTGGCGAATAATGGGAAAAATTTGGTCGCCAGATCATAAATTTTGGTCGCCAACTTACTTAATATATGACTTACGTAAAAACAATGATTTTAAATGTTACTTTCATCGAAAGACGATCGATCGCAAAAACACGAAAATTTCTGCGGTTTCTGAGGCCCGTTTTAAACGTCGCATTTTACATGTGCCGAATCTAATGCAAATGATCGAAAACAATAGATTTTTCTCAGACTTACAACCATTTTATTGGTGAATGCTAATGTTGCTTACCATCCATTGTTATCATTGAAACCATAAAACAATAAAAAAGATCACATCTTTTAATGAATGCTGATTCCATTGTTACATAATTCAAAGCACAGTGAAAAAATGCCGCGAGTGTAACCCTTAACGTGATTGCAAGTTTTTTTTTTTAATTCTGTTAGTTTACATTATTTTAGTCGACTCAACCAATCCATAATTTCCTGTAAACTGTTTCACATCCTATACGTAAAGCAGCGCGCGCTACAAACAATGCATCACAATGCAATTCAAATTTGCTCGCGTTTTCAAGTTTTCCATTGCAATTCACATTCATTTTTCGTGCTACAATGTATAGACGTAGTGTAAAACCCATTTTACACTACTATTTTAAGTGCTTTGTTTCTTGCCATTTATTTGCGAAGTGCTCTCCGACACAAAACGCATGCTAACTTGCAGCCAGGCTCCGTTTAAATTCGGGGGCCTTATTACACCGAGGCGGATAAATAGTTCCGAGTTTTACAGAATAGTTTGAGACTGTCACCGTTACGAAGTTGCGTGTATTTCTCGAACTATGGTAGGTAGTGTTAAATTCTCCTTTATTTATTGGTTTCACGTTATGATTGTTGTTATGTACCAGTTTAAGTCAATTAAATATCGTCGGGCGAATCATCTGTAGTTCCGGGCGAATCTCCGTCGGGCAACAGGCTTTCGGGCGAAACATCCAGATACCCGCTCACAGTACGAGGGGAACATTGGGGGTTTCCCAGTACTGTATTTCCGCCAGAAACCGGATTAAAGTCTAATAATTCCGTAACGCAATTTCTGCACCGAATACCGTGAACAAAAACAGAGGAAAAAAATGTAAACCAAAACATACATGTACGAGAACCGCTTTCCGTAGGGTTTGATCATACTGCAATTCCGAACTTTCACCTTGACTAGAATTTCCGAAATAGCGCGCTAAAAATTAACAGATACCGCATTTTTGCAGACCCCAATGTCCCCCTCCAGTAAGTAAGTTAATTTTCCCTCCTCCATATAGTTACCCATGCCCTTGGCTGAATCACTTAAAATCCCCTCTCCATTTGGCTGTTTGTATTTATAAAATTGTTCGGATTTAGTTTGGAGTGGACCACATAGGAACTCAATCGATCGTTTTTTAATGAAAATCAAAAGCGAAATTAAGAAATGGCTCGTTGAGCATTTATCTTCATCAAATTAATGCACAAGTGTCTAAATGCCAGATTCCTATTTACAACGGCATAAAGGGTTGTTTTTAGAGCGAGGTTATCTTAACTGTTCATGGTTGCCTGAGGAGTAAAGTTTGACGTACAATTTAGTGATGTTTCTGGAAGTTGAGGAGAAGGCTGAGGGGACACTTCGTGACATTTATCATAAACAACTTTTAAGTCATCATCCTTCATTCTTGGGGGAGAGTTACGTTTTTGCAAACGTTGGCCGTGTAGCACTTTATAATTCAACAGAATTAACTATTGTAGGGTAACGTCAAGTGCTGTTTTCTACCCATGTAAACCGTGTGAGCGTTAGCCCTACTAATGGAATTGGGCCCACGCAAGGACAGAGAAAAAAACTGACCAAGGTGGGAAGAGTTTTTCTCTGTCCTTGTGTGTCACATGGTTTACATGGGTAGAAAACGGCACTTCACATTACCCTACAATAGTTAATTTTCTTGTGGAAGACTCTACCTGTACAACCCTATGTATGATGGGAGGCAGACCACTTGGCTTTTAGCCAGATCCGGAAAAGAAATAAATAATTGCAGAAATTGAACTTGTCACTGAATTGTTTTATTTTACCATTGCTTAAAGTGATCTCGCTTACAATTTGATTTGGGTCGACTAATGAAAGGGTGCGGTACCCGTTACGTATACACAAAACGATTCACGTGCCTTAAAGTTGTACTACGACCAAAAAAACAATTCTTTTTTTTCTTTGGATTTCAAAACTATGTTAACTAAACACTAACTGACCCAAGTTTTCGGTTCTCATTTTAAAGAGACACCTGTTTATTTTAACTGGAATTTTCTTATTTATTGGTCCGCCATTACTAACTTTAAAATCTTGAGAGAGCTGGGTCGCGGAGAAAATGACGTCAAAGACTCACTAGTTTAAGAATGCAATGCGTGTGTACGCGGCCGAATTAATATGCAGCACGGGAGTTTCGGGCTTTCAGACTTTTAAACCCGTGTTTTGCATATGTAATAAATTGCGTTTACACGCTGAAATTTTAAGCTAGTGAGTAAATGACGGCATTTTCTCTAGATCCAACCCTCTGAGGTCCAATCGGCCAGTTTTGAACGTGAGTAATGGCGGACCGTGAAATCCAAAACTTACACTCAAAATAAACAGCCTTTGGATAAAACTCAAAGCTCAAAATTTTGCCAGTTAGGTGTTAAGCAAACACGCTTTCAGAATCTGACGAAAAATAGGAAATTATTTTTTGATCATAGTACCACTTTAAGTGTCAATCAAGTCATCATGAAATGAAAGGTCATAATCAGTACTGTCCGGATGTACCATCCAACGAAACAAATTCATGAAGTCATTTCACGACACACTTCCCCGGTCTGGGTCACCTCTGTGAATGAACTAAATCACAATTGAAATCTCAAGCGACTGCCACGTTGCGACCCGGTCTAAACTTGGACATCAACCAATCAGAGACCGCACGCTAATCACTCGTCTACGCTGCCCCTCTTGTGACTCAAGATATCTGTTCATCTCCATTTATGTGATTAAAAGTTTAACGTAGGATTCGGACTATTTGTTTATCGACACATTGTAGGTTGAAGCTGAAGAGAAGGAAAATGAAGAACACGAAGAGATCAAAAGAATGATGACAAAGCTTTTCGCCAAGTTAGATGCCTTGTCCAACTTTCATTTTACTCCCAAACCGGTGAGTTACTCATTTAATTTGCTCATAACCTTTTCTTGAACTTCATGTACAAAGAAAAAGTCAACCGGAGAAAACGACAACAACCAAAAGTGTGAGGTGGACAGACACTTTATAAAGCAACTACAGGCTCCTCGAAGTGTTGTTGATCTAAAAATTCTTGCTATTCCTTTTGGAAATTACTGTTCCCTGTCTCGTCTGCTTTACAAAGACTCTTGGCACCCTTTGACAAGATCAATTTGAAGTGGGCTTGCTCTATATACAAGTCTATGATGCCAAGTTCAGATTTGAATTCAGGATAGAAAGTCGAAACACAGGTTGAGACGTCAGTCAGACATGTCGATTCGAGCCTTCTATCGAGACATGCCGAAAGTTAAAGCGGCCGAGAAGGATCCACTTTTTATAACATTCTTCATCCTTTGGTTGTGAATCCCTCATCCTTCTTCGACGGCTGTTTAAAAACAAGAAGACCAACAGGTTAGAACTGGACGTGGGCCCTGAAAAAATGCGAACATAATATATTCCCCATCTCCGAGAAAAAAAATCCTATTTAAAAGTAATTTATGCCCGTGGGCAGGCGATTACAAAGTGGATTAGACCACGCAAGACGCAATCTTGTATCTCAAAGCACGTTAAACTTAATAACTATACCAAGAAGGTTACTGTCCCAATTCCTTGCATCATATTTGATAAGCCAACACTCAGCTTCTGTTTATATTAAAGACCCTTGGTTGGGAAACCTTGCAATCACCACACTTTGCATCTTTGACAACCATTGCATAGTAAATAAACGCTGTGCAGTCTAACGACCCTCTAAACGCAAAGTTGGTTTTTATTTCAGCTTAAACGCGAGCTTAAAGTGGTCGGCAATGTTCCTGTGATATCAGTGGAAGAAGTCGCCCCTGTAACCGTTAGCGATGCCATGATGTTGGCTCCTGAAGAGGTACACGAGAAGAAGAAGCAACAGAAGGGAACCACAGAATTGACAGAAACCGATAGAAAGCGAGAGCGAAGGGCAAAGAAACAAAGACAGCACCAAAGAGCCGTGGAAAAACTGAAAGGGAGGAAACTTATAGAGAAGCTCAGGCCAGGGCTTGGAAACAAGTACGCGAAACAGGCAGCACTAAAGAGACTGGAAAAGGATAGCAAAACGTCGAAAAACGTGTCTTTGTTGAAAGATGAGGGAAACGACAAAGCTGTGAAATCATCTTCAGCTTTCTTCTCTCGTCTTCAAGAAGAGGTTAGGGATCAAGTGAAGACAAAAAGGGAAACAACTAAGAAGAAACTGAATTCTACAACTACAGTGACTGACATGAAACTCTGATTACTGAGTAAAGTTAGAACGTCTAATATCCACCATCAATACTAAGAATTCAAATGTTTTTGTAAGCTATTTAGGTAGCTGAAATTTTTCGGTAGCTTGTCTCCGTCCATGCTCCTGCGTTCTCTGCTCTTTTGTTCCGAATTAGACGCCCATCAGAATTGGAAATGTTAATTTTTGTCAGACACTGTAACTTTAGGTAAAGAATATGTAATAGTAACTGGACTGAGTGGAGTACAATTCAGGGAGTAATCGTGCGAGTGATTTTAGCGCGAGGCTGATTTGAAATTACGAGCATCATACTCCCTGGATTGTACGACGCAGGGTTGAATTACTAATTAATCGTAACTGTTACAAAATTGGAGGATGAAAGTCTCAATCTGTTTTGCAAACAGTATGAAAACAGCAATGGAGACCCCATCCAAGTGCCAGTGATTGACGCGCGAATGGCGTAAGTGTCCAATTACCGGTAGCTAATAGCACATTTGCATGATGACGCCATTTGACTACAAGTACCAGAATCCTTTAGGTTTTGGTTGTCTCATGCTAATTGGAGCTATTGTTATTTTTACCCCACTGGGAATACAAAATTTAAGTAAGAAAAGAAAAACAAACTGAATTGTGGTAGTTGTAGTCAAATGACGCTATCGTGAAAGTTGCCTATTTGGAGTTGTTCAAATTGTATACCTGAATTGGACACTCACTTGCTCGCTCGCCAATTAATTTTGTAATAGTTACGATTATATTTTTTTTATTAGGTGACAGAAACGATCTCTTCGCTGTAGGAACCATTCACCTCACTTCAATATAGAAGGAGGGAAGCTAGGCACCTTCGGGCTTTTCTCTCTTGACTCTTCCTGCGAGCAACCTGAAAAGGGATTAAACTAGGTATCCAGACATCAACTATATGACCAAAGCAATACCAGTCAGTCTTACCTCATCTTTTCCCCAAACTTTAGAAAGAAAGTATGTACTAAATTAGAACCTTTGAAGCCAGTTTGTTTAAAATACGATTCTTTCGACAAACAAA
>OX421448.1:21466690-21474190 GCA_949126865.1 Montipora capitata | reverse complement strand
ATGAAGACTAATATTTACATGTTAACTAACTCAGGATTTGAATGCTAAAGGATTATTGCTGTCAAAACTTCCACCGTTCCCCGGGTTTCGGAGCATCTTTATACTCGTCGATTGGTGTACTGAAAGCGGCATTTTTACGGAAAGGAGTGTCCTCCGTTCGAACTTGAGAAACGCCCTGAAAGAAACATCAGTTAGGTGATTACTTAACTACAGATAAGGTCCAGATGCTAAAAGGAGGAAATTGTGCTAAAAGCTCTCTAAGGCAAGAATAATGTAATCAGCACTTCTCATACATACATGTAGAGGATATCACATGGCCACGTGGAGATACGAAATTTCTCTTCGAGTGCGAGCGCAACGAACAAGTGAAATATTTTTCAATACGAGAAGATAAAGAGGCCATGTAATATTCTATTTATTATATAAACACCAATGAAATACTAAACCATTTCACGAAAGGCATCTAAACGCCCAACTTTCTTATGTAACCATAGCAACAGTGATCGTTTCATCTGTGAAGATAATGATCACGTTTTCTCGCGAAAGCTCACTTGGTATTTCATTGGTGTTTATATAATAATTACAGCATTTTTCCTTTTACTAAAAAATCAATCCTCACTGCACACAGTGAACATATCATTTTTATCTTTCACATGTGAGAATATAGGTGTCATCATGGTAACGAACACGATTAGCCAATAAAACGCGAGCTTCCTCTTCATTGTAAGATACTTCTGTGATTTAATATAATCTTCTCTACTACATTAACATTTTTATTGCAAAATTTTACATTATCATGATTTGTTTTTCATAACTTTCATACCTTGTTTCATGTTACACAACATGCGTGTTTTAGCGGTTGGTGACCACTTTTTCATCATTTCGAAAATGAGTAAAACAAGCTCTTTTAGATCTGGACATTTCATCAATATCTATATATTAAACTTCGCTCACTCGTGAGAGATACACTCGAAGATAAAATTCATATCCCCGCGTGGCCATGTACTATCCTCTATTTATTTCATTCAGCAAGAATAATAGTTGTAACATTTAATTGTGGTGTACCTGTATGATCTGTATATACCAGGGTGCGACGAAAGTGCTGTCCGATAGCCCGGGGCTAGTAGAATGACTTGTTGGGCTAGCGTTTTCTTATCGTAGCTTGCCTGATGGGCAAGCACCGTTGGTTTCCCATTTGTGATGATAAATTGAGCTTTTATACCAAAAAGTGTGTAGCAGAAAGCTCCTGAGAGAAAAAAATGTTATGAGGCCAAATTATCGTAGCGTGACAACGTTTTGCACCGTGTCCGTAAATAACGTCATGACTTTTTCTGCTTACAAAAGCCACCGAAATATATTTTATAAACAATTTAATTTCAGGCTAGCTCCTCGGACCTTCGGGCTAGTAACCTCAAGTAACAGCTTGTCCGAAGGGCAACCTCATCTTTTCATTTTCGTCTCACCCTGATATACCTCCTTTGAGAGTAAACTCAAAAGCGCTTTACCATTTCCAAAAAGAACATTAAAAACTCTAAACACTTTGCAAATATCATTATGAAGGCAACCCTTTCTCTAAGTTAAACTCTTTTTTGTATAACGTTTTCAGGCTGAAATATTAACCACTTTAGTTGAGTGACAAGGTTATATGGCCAGCCACAAGTGCTATGCTAATTTATAGGGAGACTGCAACTTTGATGATGCTGGAAAACCAGAGTGCCTCAAAAACAAAACCTCTTAAGTTAGAGCAGGCTGAAGAACCCAGAGGTTTCAATAAAATTTGAGGCTGGCAGCTGGTTTGAGTAGAGTGAATTGACTGTTTCTGGTCAACCTAGTTCCCAGGGCTTTCTCTGCGGAGAGTAGAAAAGCCCTAGGAACGAGATCGGGTGTCAGGTTGCAAGCCATTTTTAACAGAAACCACCCAAATGCCACAAGTCAAAAGCAAAATCGATAATCATGTTTAGATGACTTCATGTTGTCATCAAGTCAAAATGTCTGAAAGAAACTGCCATTAATTTTATTTTCTCAACTTGGGGAAAAAAGTAGCCAACTTCTCTGAGTGAGGTAACAGATTCTTTTCGTCAACTGTTGGTGCTTATTGAAACCACTGAGAACCAATAAAGTCAACCCACATATGAAGTCGAGTTCCCAGGACAGAACCCAAGACAAATGGGTGGAAGGCAAGTGCTCATTACTGCACTGGCCCTGCTGCTCTAAAAAAAATAATAAAATAAACAAATGAAAAAGAATAATATATAAAACCTTTGTCAAAAGGTATAACTTGCAGTGATTGAGCTTTCAGCTTTTAAGAATCATCAGCCTAAGCTAGAAAATAGCACTTTTTAAAGACAACATAAGTGTACTAAAAGACCTTGAATGTTGATCACACACACTACTTGCCACCATATGAGTCTGTTTTGTTGTTTTGGATTCTCAGGAATCATCTTGAGTTCAAAAAACATCATTCATAACCAAAAAAAATTATTAATTTTTTTGTCATTCAGGTTTTACTTACATGAACCTCTTCAGCTCTCTCGAGCCAAAAAGTCGCAGGTTGTTCAGTTTTCACGTCATGATCCTGATTAACAGAAAGAAACACCAAGTATGCATTGTTGCTTTCCACAATCACACTTAACATGCAAAC
Source organism: Montipora capitata (assembly GCA_949126865.1). NCBI lineage: Eukaryota > Metazoa > Cnidaria > Anthozoa > Scleractinia > Acroporidae > Montipora > Montipora capitata. The sequence goes on along the minus strand of OX421448.1, from coordinate 21,471,549 downwards.
CCAACAAACAAATAGCAACTAATGACTTCTTTTTTTCTGTTGTCCATCATATACAAGGCAACAATCATGGTGGTAATTAATAATTGAACAAGAGGACCTGTCTCCAGCCAAAACTGGATCAACTTTTGGTGATCAACAGTTCGCCGAGTTGGTCCAATGTTGGTTAAGGGGCACTGTCCTTCTCAATTACCTTAACAAAAATGGAAACCACTCACATGCAAAGAGAAAGTGACTCTGCAGCTCCAATGGCAGCAGCAAAAAAAAAGGAAGACTGCATGTGGATTAAAGATTGGGTTTCTTTGCTTAATTCAACAGTGAAATAAACCCTTTGGCTTTAAAAATACCGTAGTTGTAGTCAGGCATGATAAAAATAATTAAAAAACTTGTTGTCACTGACTAAAAAACTTATGTAAAAAGAATGAAGGGGGTAGTTTCTAAAGAAACTGTGGTGCTGCGTTGGTGGGGAAGTAGTATACAAAAATTTGGTTTTATCAACTGAGTTGATAATGTAAATTGGCCACCGTACAGAGATTCTAAAAGCTGACGTTTTATGTTATAAACTCTTTTTAAACCCTTTGGCCTCAACTTTTTTCTTTTCATACCCATGACTTGGCGCTGAACAAATTTACAGGCTTAAAAACGGTGGCCAGTAGTAAACTAGTGAGAACAGAGTAGTGAGAGGATTAAACTTGAGTATCCAGACCATTTCTTTTGACTTACCCTTGTTGGTGCTTTGATGATTGGAGTAAATTCTGAAATGAAGGAAAATTATGTAATACTTGGTTACTCAGCTGAGGACAAAAACCATGAAAACCAATGGGGTTCAACAGATTATACCAGTGGACAGAGCAAAAATCACACAAAAGTAAACAACAAAAACAATAATAGAACTGATATGACCAAGATGTGATATCGTTAAATTAATACATGTGGTCAAATTGTAAAAAAAACTCAATATTGTGAAATTTAGAGGAAAATTAGCTCAATTATAAACACCTTTGGACAAAGTGTAGGCAACCTGAAGCCTTTTGTTCCATTTAAATCTGAATCTTGCACATTCAGATTCTGTCATACTTACCTTTAGAGAAATCTTTTTTTGTTGTTGAGAGATATTCTACTGTGGGAGGTGGAGGATTGAATTCTTGATCCACCTCAGTACTGCAAAATAAAAACATAAAGGTTTAAAGTAGGTAAGACCTTTTCATCATTTTAGAGAGCACAACACAGACTCTGATTGCCAGGCCTGACTCAAAGTCTTTCACACTTTATAAAGAGAGAAAGAAAGAAAGTACATGTGTACCACTACCTGTATATTGTATTCCGACTTTGTAATGATACAATGTACAATGTATGTTGGAATTTAATTATTTCATCCAATTTTATTCAATATTTATCCAATAATAATTATTATAATTTGGACATGTTGTACAATTACTGCTCTCAACTCAAATGTTTTCTAAGATAATATTGTAGTTTCACTTGAGACCTTAAGACAGTTTGATTGTTTATCCTCCATTTAACCACTTTCAGCCCCATTTCAATTTCATAGTCAGTGGTTGGATATCTGATTATCTATTATCTTACTGCCCGTGTCCTTAAGGACAGTTTGCCGGCCATATTATCAGTTATTACAAGCATTATGAATAATTCATTTAGTACCTCTACATTTCCGAAGGCATGGAAAATGGCCGAGGTTGTTCCCGTGTTAAAGTCGGGCTGTTTCGAAGATCCATGTAACAACCGACCTATTTCATTACTGCCTATATTATCCAAGGTGTCTGAGAAGCTAGCTCACCGTCAGTTTGTTGACTACATAACCACCAATAAGAAGTTGTCTGAGCACCAGAGTGGCAATCGTAAATTTCATTCTACAGAAACTGCTCTTTTACATGTAACAGATGATTTTCTTATGTCTATCGATAAGAGTGAAGTCTCTGCTGTTGTTCTGTTAGATATGCATAAGGCATTTGACAGTGTCCGACACGATATTCTCCTTCAGAAACTACAACAAATAGGTATTACGTCATCTAGCCTGGAGTGGTTTCACAGTTACCTGTCTGGTCGTAGCCAAAGCGTACGGATTGTGGATGCTGTTTCAGCCTCTCTTCCCCTAAAATATGGAGTTCCACAAGGTTCTATATTGGGACCTGTACTATTTACCATCTATGTAAACGATCTCCTGGCTGTTCCAGGCCATTGTAAGTCTGTGTGTTACGTTGATGACAGTAAACTTTACCTTTCTTTCCGCTCAACTGACATAAGCTATGCATTCCGCTGTTTGAATGAAGACCTAAGAGAAATCTGTAGATGGTGCTGCCAAAATTCCTTACTAATTAATCCGGAGAAAACCAAAGTCTTACTCGTGGGAGTGCCTCAATTACTGCGTAAATTGCCTCCAGTGTCGATCTCACTTTTAGGGAAGGAAATAACACCAGTTTCTGTGGCTAAGGACCTCGGTGTTCTCATCGACCAGTCCTTAACTTACAACGATCATTTTGCTAAAACTACCTCTAATTGTCTATTTAAGTTAAAACAGATCAGTAGAATTAAACACCTTCTGGACAGAAATTCTCTTTTATTAGTGATGAACGCTTTTGTTTTTAGTAAACTCTTTTATTGCTCAACTGTATGGGCTAACACATCTCAAAGTAATGTGAAGAAACTCCAATTAGTACAGAATTTTGCTGCGCGTATCGTGTTGGGTCTCAGGAAATATGACCACATCTCAGACGGCATAAGATCCCTCAACTGGCTCACTGTTAAGGACAGACTCCTTCTCAATGATGCTGTAATGGTATATAAATGTCTTAATAATTTAGTCCCGAAATATCTGGCTAATATATTTGTATCTCGCTCTCAAATTCATACTAGGGCTACGCGATCATGTAATCTTTTACACATCCCCTTATGTCGTCTGTCATATGGACAACGTTCGTTTACATATCGTGGATGTAAACTTTGGAACAGTATTTGTAATGATTTGAAAGCTGCGGACAGTGTAAAATGCTTCAGGCGCCGTTTAGCGCAGAAGCTATTAAGTGGAGGACATTTGTGTTCAGTTAACTTGTAAATTATATTCAGAGGTCTTTTGTAACTGATTCTAGCTTTTAAATGTAACGTTTATTATATTATTCCTTTTTCTCTTTTTAATTTATATATATTTTTAGACATTGTAACCGAAAAGCCCAAATTGGGAGTTACAATAAACGTATGTATGTATGTATGTATGTATGTATCTGATTAAACAAAATTTGATCTGCAAGACGATATGATATAAATGATGGAATGTTTAGAAACAACCAACAGGACTGAGGTTGGCTTCGTCATTTGAGCATTATTCATTCAGATAGTGGAAATCAGTTATTGCTGTCCACCACAACAAGATGTCTGCCTTAAAGTGATGTCCTCAATTAAAGTGATGAAAGCTGAATCTCGTACCTGACTTGTCTAAAGAGTTCCTCTTGAAGGAGCTGCTGCCTCAAACCAACCTGTCGCACTCCAAGTGTTGCTGGTGTTCTGTACGAATCTCTAACTGTAGACAATCCTTCTGGCTTGGCATCAAAATCAGTTGTCAGGATACCCTTAAAATTTATTGTAATCACCAAAGTGTATAATCACATAAGGTAAGAGTGTTACTGATGCACACATACATACAGCAGCCATAGTGTCAACACTAGTCTGCTGGCAAGCTCTCTCATAGGGGTGGGGCCAGGGGAGGAAGAAAGAAGGAAAGCATTCTTTCCCCTCTTCCCTCCCCCACCCCCCATGCAGGGATGTCGCTAAGTGCTGACTGCTGGTGAAAATCGCCCCTTGAGAAAGGGGTGATTAGTGGGCTGAATTTTGGCCATCAAATATTGAAGTGACTGAGAAGATTGCAAATTATTCTCTACAAAGTCTTAAAGTCATTTGATGAATTTATTGATACTGGAAATGAAATAAAAGCATTGTTTTAAGTACTGCTGTGCGTGCCTTCTCTTTCCCTGTATAATTTCCCCATCTTGAAGAATGCCAGGTGTTGCAGAGACACTGGGAACAATCTTGTTACCAGGTACCTTTGATGTTCACGGAGCATGAACTTGCCGCCTTGAACTGGATGACTTTATTCTTAGCTACATTCCTGCCCATGAGTAAGCTTGCTTGCAGGCTATGACTCAACACCAAATTCTAAAAATAATCATGACACTACTACACTGTGGGTAATGTTCACCATTATAATATTTCATACTTGCAACCAATGGCCTCTGTCAATATGTCAATTAGCAATTGGCAGTTATAAGATGTGGCTGTGAAGGACAGTGCCGATCGATGGAGGGGGAAGGGGGGTGGGGGGCACATCCTCCAGGATCTGCATTATTCTGTTTAGCTTGGTGTCATAGAAATATCACATGTTCAAATATGTATAATTTACAATCCCTAACAGTGAAATGTGATTTATTGTACTTGCAGCGACAACAATGTGGTGTGACCTGACATCATTCATTGTAATTTGATGACTGATCGAGGTCAGCATTCAAAGTATACAGAAGTACACTGTATAGCACAGTAGGCCGAGGACATTTTTATAATTTTGTGAGTTAAATCTATCACCTTGTGTCCTTGTTTATGTAGCTGGGAAACATTGACTTTTTCTGATTTATCAAACTGTTCGCATTGCCTCTGAAAATTAAGGGAAAGGACTAAAATAAGCTACATGTTGTTACATGGCAGGACACTACTTATGCATACTGTATGAGTAAAGCTTACATGTATAATCAACAAAGCAACTCGAAAGAAGGAAAGTTCATGGGAATTTTGAAAGAAGCTTAAGTTGTTCAATGAACTTACCTCCTCGACCCAATTGTCTAGCAAAGTCTTACCAC